>JAOWBW010000167.1:211992-1411992 GCA_026119855.1 Campanula takesimana | reverse complement strand
AGGGAATATGCAATAAGTAATGAGCACGGTATTTGGAGAGGTTCGATCGATGAAAGATCTACATCCTCTACCAAGATGGTTAGTCTTGGATTTCTAATGGAGATCTTATTATATGAGAGAGTATTACAAATTACAACATTTGAGCTCAATACTAACTCAAGATCTATTATCTATGAAGAACAAATCCTAGACTAAACCGGTGTATCTCAAGAAGTTAGATCAAAATGATCAAAGCTTCAAGAGGTGTGTGTGTGACAGAAATTCTGGGCTCTATGAATATGAAAGATGAAGAGCACCAAGAATTCTGGTGATATAGGCTTTGAGATATGAGCAGGAGATTTGAAGGTTTGAAGAGCTTGAAGGCTGTTCTAAAGAATCTGGAAAAACTAAGCAGCAGACTTCAGATCTTCATAGTTTCTCAGTGAAGCATGAAACTCGAGCTCTGAAGCATAATGGCCAACAAGAGGAGCTTGATCAAAGGTGATGATCAAGGGCCGATGAAAAGGGCTGAATCAAAAGGCAGCTTCAAGGGCAGCTTAGAAATGAAGATGAGCAGGCTATTTATAGCTGAGAGCTTGAATATAGCCGTTGGAGCTCTAAGCAAGGACAATGAGCTGGCACAACATGATTGGCGCGCAGCTGTCCTTTATAGCCGTTGGGGCTCTGATCAAAGATGATGACCTGGCACAATATGATTGGTGCGCAGGTGATTTAGAGCCATTGGAGACTGAGCATGAAGACCAAATTCAAAAGCTTCTTCTAGAAGGTTGACAGCTGTCTTCACTTGAGATATTTCTTTGAAGCGTGTCTCCACCAATGGTTTTGCTGAGTGTGCTTATTTTGTCGTTTGTGCACACCTCAGCTTTTTAATAAGCGTGCATCTTCTAAGCGATTTCCAAACTTTCTAGAATGTGAGATCAGGAGATGAGGAACTTGACCAAGGTTGTGTCCGCGCACAAAAGGCATGCGCATTGCCGGCGCGCATGGATTCAGCGCATGAGTAGCATGCGCACCATGCTTGGTCACTAAAAGATCTCTTTGGAGTTTAGGAAATAAGATCTTAAAAACTGAGCAGGGTCAAGAGCTGCGCAAGATATCTATGCGCAGTGGCGACCTGCGCAGAGAACATCCTGCGCAGTGAAACGAATCCTGCTTAGGAAATCTTCGATCTTTAAAGCTTCAAGTCCTATAATCTAAGCCTATACTATAAAAAGGACTTAGCTAAAAATTGAAGTTATAAACTTCTTTACATGAGGTCCTAAAGTCCATAAAAATACTCATAGGTGATGGTATCAATCAATTCTAACAAATGTAGGAGGGTTAAGTGATAAGCATACCCAACACATACCCAACAATCTTCCCCTAAATGATTGATGCCATTACCTACTATAACAAAGGCAATACATTGTACTTGATAATAACATGTCCATAAAAATGAAAATGGTAAATCATGCCTCAAGTCAATGAACACACTAGCCTATGCTATAGATTTCTAGTCTATCCAAAAGATTAACTTACAGTATGGGAAAGACAGAAATAACATGCAGCGCATACAAATGATATGAGTTTTAGTTTAAGTATGCGTTTAAACTGAATGTTTAAACATTATGCGTAGAAAATGTGAGTAGTTAATAATATGCACATGTGGTGATATAAAACATTCATTGTTCCACAAACGAATAGTTTGAATGAACAAGGTTTTGGAAACTAATGATGCGATTTTTCTCATTAAAACTTGGACTGTTAAGAGTTGAGAATACAAGTTTGAAAGAGAAAAGAAATATGCGCAAAAAAAGGAATAACTTGCGCAAAGCAAAAAAAAATACATAGATCCTAATCTATGTTGATCCGGTGAAGGGCTTCGCGCAGCTCATTCTATAGGCTGTTGAACTTGTTCATAAGCTCAACTTTGAGCGCTTGAAACTTTTTCTTGAACGCAACAGCTTCTTCAACATAAACTGTGATTCCTCTGCGCACATCCCTGTTGTCTGCTTGCAGTTCTCGGAAGTTTGCTGCGTAGGCCATCTGATGCCCAGTCATCTGGTTGAAATATGACTGCTCAGCAGCATTGATGGTGTCGATGATGGTTGCCTGCGTAGCTTCAAGGCGAGTGTCAGTGTGGAGGCGCTGGGTGTTCACGCTGGCTTAAATGTCAAACATTGCTTGGTCCATCCTAGCGTTGAACCCGTCAGCGAAATCAGTCATCGCTTGATTAATGCACTCCCTGACACCTTCCATGTTGAGCACACTAGCTTACGCAGGTCCACCTTGCGCAATCTTCTCTTCTATCTGAGCTTCCAAGCTGGCAAACCCCTCATATAATCCATCTGCTAAGTTCTTGCGCACCTTCTTCAGAATTTCCTTGAACCCATCATCAATAGCTTCAAAGGTGCACACATTTTCAAGCATCCCATCTATTGACTTAAGTGAGTCCAGGACCATTTTATCTAAGTCATCAGGGACTCACTGCGTAGAGGGGATGGCGGCAGAGGTACTTGCCTTTGTAGCATAATTCTCCCCCTTAATGGCAGCAATCTCCAATCGCTCCGCATCAAGTTGATCTTGAATAGCGGTTTACGCAGTGATGAGTTAAGCCATCTGAGACTGCGCAACAACTTGATTTACTTGAATGGAATTCAAGGCTTGTAGGATCTGGCGCAGCTCATTGGAGGAGGAGAGAGACGAGGTAGATACCGCAGGAATCGTTAAGGTAGCAGGAGGTGGTTGCTCTGTTGGCTTGGGAGGAGAGGTGGTTGAGATGGGATCAAGAGGGGACAGCCGCGGAGGAGATGGATGCGCAGGAGATCTATGCGCAGAAGAATGTTCACTGCTTTTAGAGGCAGTGGCACCATCCTTAGCAGAATCTTCTGGGATAGGATCAGTAGCAGGAGGAGGCGCTAGAATCTCAGGCGCAACAAAGTCAGGTTTATCAGTAGGCGCAGCAGTAGGCTCAGGAGCTGCGCCATCACCACCAACAGTCTGATCCACTTCATCAGCATCATCCTTATCCTCAGGCTCAATGTCTATGCCTTCATCCAGAACAGAGGTAACCCTATGAGTGTTTTCAACAGGGATATTAATGCGCTGAAATGCGCTGGATGTTGGTTCTCGAGGAGAGCTTGGAGGAGAGGGAGTATGGCGCTTTATGGAGCCTTTTGCGCTACTACGCGCTTTCTGTTTGCGCCAAGGAGAAGAAAGAGGGGCATCAGCAGGAGGTGCGGGCGCAACATCAGGGTCTTGCACAGCTGGGGGCTTGGGATGAGTCTCCCCCTGAATCTCAGCATCTTCAGAATCACCAGTGTGATCCATGCGCGACTCAGAGTCATGCGCAGAAGGGGGAATACGTTGGAAGGCACCCTTGGCAGTCTTGGTCTTCTTCGGGGAAGGCGCAGGCGCATCAGCCTTGCGCTTCTTGGAGGGAGGCTTTGGAGCAGCAGGGGCAGGCTCTCGGATCTTAATGCCTATAGCGGATTGGACGTTCGGAACATCCTTGTGCTTCTTTGACTTGGGGTCAGCAATGCCCTTGCCCTTGCGCTTGGAGGCTTCATCAGCTGTTTCCTGCGCAGCACTTGGGCCTTCAGTGCCCTTAGCCCTGCCTTCCTTGGGTATCTTTCCCAACCAAGGTTCTCTGTTAGGATCATCATCAGATCGCCAGATTCTGTAGTAGTCCGCATCGCCAATCTCATCGCGCAGCAGATGAAGCTGCGCTCGAGAATAAAACTTTGAAGCACAGGACTGCTTCAGAATTGGCTTCTTACTTACAAAGTCATTTAACTCAGTGTATTGGAGCAGGAGCTTGGATAACAGGCGACAGTGCGTCCGATACTTAGGTTTTGACGCGTTGAGGCGCGTATCATAGCTCCTCATTGCCTTGGTGATCTCATTCCAGATGATCTGAGGCCAATCCAGCCTTTCCTTTAAGTAGATGGCGCAGCAATATTCCCATTGCTTGGAAATAAACTTGCCCTTGTTCCCATTCTTGCAGTTTAGGGAATCGCCAATCAAGGTGCACAGGTGATACATCACCTCACCAAATTCCTTGCGATCATGCACAGACCATCGCTTGACAAGAGTGGGCTCGCCAACTAACTTCATCGCCAATCTGTCTTGCCGCCCAGTATCAAAAGTTTCTGGCGCATCACCGACATCGAAGTCGCAAATCCTGCGGATGTGGTTAGGGTGTACCAAGATTTCGCAATTCTGCACCACTGCCATAATGATCTCACCCTTGTGCTTGGCAGGAACACCACGTGCAGTCTCGAAGAATTCATCGACAAGAGAAGGCACGTAGAATGGCTGATCCAAAGAGAAAAGAGGAAGAATTCCAGAGGATCGCAGATGCCTTATCAATCTGCGCCCAACAGCATCCTGGTTGAGATCTTGCGGATTGACTTCCCATCCACAAATGAAATAGAAGGGATTCTGCGCAAAACAAAAATATGAATTAGACGTTATATTGCGCATGGAGCGTTGCGTATACGCAGATAACGCATGGATACCTATGCGCAGTAGCTCCATACTAGAAAAAAATAGCATAAAAGTAATGTGCAAAGCCAAGCAAGCATGCGCAAAACGTAAACACTTGGAAATTTTTATGCGAACCAGAACATAAGAGAAAAATCAAGAAAATGAAGAACACGAAATGAACTGTTCATGAACACGAAGTACATCAAGAACACCAAAAATCAAAAGTTGTCCAAATCCAATAAAAAATACATCGAAATGACCGCATGAACAGGACGAAGTCAACCATGTAAACAGTATAGTCAACAACACTAAAACAAACTCAGAAATTCAGAATAACCGTTCGTCTGCTATGGAGGTTTTTGGACAGAAAATTTCGTAGAAATCACTTAAAAAGGGTATTGATCATGAAATAAATTACATGAAAGAGTAGATCAGGGAAAAACGAACACAACACAACAATCGATTTCAAAAATGATCAACAAACAAGCACACAATCACAAAGGGAAGCTTGTAAAGCTTTAAACCCTAACAATGGCGGAAATTAAGAAGCAGAGAAAGAAATCATACCATATCTTCGACGACGGGCTGGGGAGGAGGATGTTCTTGTTGTTCTTGTTCAGACCCAGAGCGAGAAGAGGAAGAAGTTTCTTCAGATGAAGAAGAGAGAATGATTTCGGGCATTTTCTTTGAAGTCTTCTTTGGAGCCATTGATATAGAAAGAAATGTAGATGAAAAAGGAAGTTTTGGGAAGATGAAATCTGGAGAAGATGAAGGTCAAAGGGAGAAGAAGAGGAAATCTTTGGAAGTTGGTAAGAAATAGAAAGAGAAAATGGAGGTTTGGTGAAAGAGAATGAGCAGAAAAGAGAGAGAAGAGAGGTCGCAAACGGTTTATACCAAAAAGGGAAAAATGGTGACGTCAGCGCAAGGACAGTTGGTAAAAAAGCGGAGTGGGGCACGTGCTGCGATGACGTGGCCTAACTGGATGCGCGCGTGCGCAGGCCTAGCGTGCGCGTGAGTGTGAAGTCCTAAGCTGGTCACTGTCGAGTCAACTTCCTCATAAATGCTGAGTCAGTGAAAGGACGGGCGCACGTTAGCAGGGTGACGTGGCCGAATGGGGGACGCGCGTGCGCAGTCTTTGCGCGCGCGTGTGTCAGCGAATAGAAGCTGACTGCTGTCGCATCACCTTCCTCATTAAATGGTGAGCAGACATTCGCAAGGTGCGCTGTCATTAATCGCAGTTTGCATTAAATGACAATGGGACATGCGCAGGGGTAAAAAGGTAATTTCCCAAAGTTCAAAAAAATAAAGGCGCGGGAAAATTTAAATTACACAAGTGCCCTTGTGACTAAGCGTTGACTTTTCAGTCAAGGACCTATGTGCAAAATCTAATGAATAGAGTACTTACCTGCGGTCCACTTAGAAGTGCGTATGTCGTTTTGCGCAGAGCGAATATTTTGCATTCTTCAAATCGCAGTTTAAATTTTTCATGCGCATTAACTTACTGCGCAGTGGCTGCGCAGATGCATGAAATCTTAACCTTTAAGAACTTATCAAGCAAACACAAACATTAGTATTGACAAATTATATGGACAAGTTAGCTGAGTTCAAGCATACCCATTTCTCCTCTCAAGAAGACAAATATTTTTGAGTCAAGAGCCTTTGTGAGGATATCAGCAATTTGATTATATGTGCCCACGTGCTCTAAGTGTATATTTCCTTTTTCCACGTGGTCCTTGAGAAAATGATATTTGATGTCGATGTGCTTTGTCTTTGAATGCATGACAGGATTGTTGGAGACTGCTATGGTGGACATGTTGTCACAGAAAATTGGACAATTTCCTTCATTAATTCCATAATTCACTAGTTGTTGCTTCATCCATAGGATTTAGCAGCAGCAGCTTCCAGCAGCAATGTATTCAGCTTCTGTAGTGGAGATGGACACAGCAGCTTGTTTCTTGCTTGCCCGCGCAACAAGTCGATTTCCAAGGAAATGACAAGTTCCACTTGTGCTCTTCCTGTCAATTGTGCATGCTGCGTAATCTGCATCTGAATAACCTAGCAAATCGAAATTCGAATCTTTGGTGTACCAAAGTCCAAGGTTAACAGTTCCAGAAAGATAACGAATAATGCGTTTAACAGTAGTTAAGTGCGCTTCTCTAGGGTCCGCTTGATAGCGCGCACAGACACAAACACTAAACATAATATCTGGCCTACTTGCAGTAAGATAGAGTAGAGAGCCAATCATACCTCGATATAAAGTTTGATCAACTTTCTTACCTTTCAAGTGTTTATCAAGTTTATTGCCCGTAGCCATTGGGGTGTCGTATGCTTTAGCATTCTCAAGTCCAAATTTCTTGATTAAGTCCCTTGTGTACTTGGCTTGATTTATGAAGATGCCATCATTCAATTGCTTGATTTGAGTCCGAGGAAGAATGTGAGTTCTCCCATCATGCTCATTTCAAACTTGCTTTTCATGAGCTTCTCGAAACGCTTACAAAGTAACTCATTAGTATAACCAAATATAATATCATTGACATAAATTTGAACAAGTAAAGAATGATCATTATACTTAGCAATAAAAAGAGTTGTATCGATTTTACCGTGCTTGAAGCCTTTCTCTAGCAGGAATTTTGATAGAGTATCGTACCATGCTCTTGGTGCTTGCTTAAGTCCATACAAAGCTTTCTGAAGCTTGAAGACGTGATTTGGAAATCTGCTATCTTCAAATCCAGGAGGTTGAGATACATAGACCGTCTCTTGGAGTTCTCCGTTGAGAAATGCGCTCTTCACATCCATTTGATAAAGCTTGAATTTCTTGTGAGAGGCATAAGCTAAGAAAATTCTGATAGCTTCTAGTCTTGCTACAGGCGCAAACGTTTCATCGTAATCGATTCCTTCCTCTTGCCTATAGCCTTGCGCAACCAACCTTGCTTTGTTTCTGGTGATGCTTCCATTCTCATCCATCTTGTTTCTGAATACCCATTTTGTACCAATAACTCCTTGGTCATGAGGTCTGGGAACTAAGGTCCAAACTTTACAGCGCTCAATTGGTTAAGCTCTTCTTGCATAGCAGTAACCCAGCTTGAATCTTGGAGCGCTTCATCAATCTTTTTTTGTTCTATTTGAGAGATAAATGAGTGATATTCATCATCGAAGTTTGATGCTCTCCTAGTACGAACCCCTACATTGAGATCACAAATGATATTTGAAGTTGGATGATCTCTAACTTCACGAACCTCAGGAGGTAAGTTAGGTTGAGTGGTAGGAATACGAAGATCTTCAATGGGTACTTCATTTGCTCCAGCATCGAGATCATCAAAAGTGATTTGCTGAAGCGGAGAAACATCATGCGCAGGAGGGGGTGTCTGCGCATCAGGAGTTGTAACTTCTGGCGCAGCATCTGTCGTTGACTCATGAGATGGACTAGCTTGATTCTGACTTTGATTATCTTGATTATCATTCTGCGCAGGTGCAGTTTGTGGCTGCGTACCTGTCTCAACATTCTCAGCAGAATCATCAGAATCATTTGGAGCCAAATGTGGCTCAAGGAGAGAATGCTCATCAAAAGTAACATGTATCGATTCTACAATTACTAGAGTAGTTCTATTAAAAACACGAAAAGCTTTAGAGTGTTTGGCATACCCAACGAAAATACCTTCATCTGCTTTGGCGTCGAATTTACCTCTATGATCTTTGCCATTGTAGAGGATATAGCATTTGCAGCCAAAAATCTTGAAGAAAGCAATGTTGGGCGCTCTTCCTCTCCATAGCTCATATGGAGTCTTGTTGTAGGCTTTGTTGATGAGGGATCTATTCTGAGTAAAGCAAGCAGTATTGACAGCTTCTCCCCAGAAATACTTTGGAAGCTTAGCTTCAGCTATCATTGTTTTTCCAGCCTCAATCAACGTGCGATTCTTTCTTTCTACAATGCCATTTTGTTGAGGAACTCCAGCAGTAGAGAAATTGTGATCAATTCCATGGTCATTGCAGTATTGAGCAACACCGTTATTCTTGAATTCAGTTCCATTGTCTGATCTAACGCTCACGATGTCGTCTTCCTTTTGAGTTTGGAGCTAGTGCAGTCAAGATATCATAGCAGTCATCTTTGGATATCATCATTTCGACCCATGTATATCTTGAGTAGTCATCCACCACAAGTAAAGTATATTTGTTTCCTCCAATGCTCGCGGTAGTAACCGGTCCAAACAAGTCTATGTGAAGCAGTTGTAAACATTTGGAAGTGGAGGAGGCAATCTTGCTGGAGAAAGACTGCTTAGGTTGTTTACCGAGCTGGCTGGCATGCTGCGCATTTTCTGTCATGATGGTCAGCTACTTTGGGAAGTCCTTTGACAAGATTTTCCCTTCCTAGCTTAGCCAAATACTTGAAGTTCAAATGACTTAAGCGCTTATGCCACAGCCAGCTGCTTTTACTTACATTCTTTGCTACAAAACAGAGATTAGTGATAGAATCTATAGCAGTAAGATCAATAATGTAAATATTAGTCTTACGAGTCCCTGTGAGCAAAGTCAGTCCGGATATGCCATCTTTGATATAGCAGTGCATTGCAGTGAAGTGACATTCCAAACCTTTATCGCAAAATTGTGATATGGAGAGCAGGTTGTGCTTGAGTCCTTCTACTAGCGCAACTTTCTCAATGCACACTTTATCCTTTCTAATTCTTCCATATCCAACTATGTGCCCTTTGTTGTTATCTCCAAACGTTATTGAGGGACCTCTTCCTTCATGCACATCTTCAAGAGCGGTGACATCTCCAGTCATGTGTCTAGAACATCCACTGTCGAGGTACCATATATGCGCTTTAGCTTGTGAAGAGTGCGCAGTGAAGCAGGAGACCTGAAAGATAGACATTAAGAACGCAGGTCCCCATTATTCTTGAGTCCTAGAGTTAGCAACTTTTGACAACCCACTCCTGTCTGACCTTAGGATTTTTACGTCCCTTGGCATTAGGAGCAAATCGCAAAAGGCATTCTGCAGCCTTGTGACCTAAACCATCACACACAACACAATGATGAAAGCCACTTATAGATTGGGTTTTTACAAACTCTTTACTTTTCTTTGGCGCAGTATTCTTTACTGGAGCAGATGAACCTGCTTTGACAAATATCATTTTCTGAGGTTTGGGTGCGCTTTTCTTAAGAATGCGCATCTGGCGTTGAGGCGCGTGGCTTTCATGCGCATGACCCTTTTGCGCAAATTTGACATTTGAAGTTGAAGCGCAACCATAGTCAGAATATGAGTTATCATGCGCAGGTTCAACTTTAGCCTTACCCTTGGCTTTCCCAATTTGCATTTTTGGGTAGACATAATGGAAATTTTGTCTCTGAACTTTCTCCTGTCTTTTACCCATTGAAGCATAGTGCTTTGCTTTAGGAATTTCAATAGTTTGCTGTGGTGTAAACTCCTTTTCCTTTTCAGAGCAAACTGCGCATTTAAAGTTATCACAAGTTGAGAACCCCAAGCCTTCCTTGTCTCCACTGGCTTTTTGGGATTCTAGAATTTGGTCCATAGTGACACGAGATTTGGTCCACTCATCAGTGATCTTTGTGAGATCAGCTACTTGAGCAGCCAATTCTTCATTTCTTACTTTGAATAGCGCATTTTGATCTGTAAGAAAACGGTTCTTTTCAGTAAGAGGAGTCATGCTCTTAATCTGCTCCTTAAGGAGGGTGATCTCAGATCTTAAAAGAGTTTTCTCCGTCTTAAACTGTGAAATTTCTCCAATTGATAAGTCCACTGCTTCTTTCATAGAATTAAATTTCTTGATTACCTTTTCAGCTTGCTGAAAAATAGACTCGCGCTCAGCAGCAGAGTCATTCTTTTCTATTACAATTTCAGCAGGAATTTCAAGAGATTCTTTGCGCGGAGGCGCAGCTTCTTTGATAGGTCTGCTCTGGCAAACAAGTACTTGTCATTCTGTCTGCTTGGAGTCAGATGTCCCATTTCTACCAGTTCTGTGATAGTGGGACCTTTCTTCTGAATTGTCCTTGGCGCAACCTTTGTGTCTGTATCGGGATCATTGTCTGAATCGCTATCAGCATCAGCATTGGCCACCAAGCAGAGCAGTCCATCCTCAGAGTCATCATCATCACTCTCTTCAGTGTCAGTCTCTATCCAAGTCTTCAGTTCCTTTTCTGCGCCGTCTTCTTCAGCAATCATTCCGCGCTGCCTTGATGATCTCTGCGCAGTATTCCTCTTCATGTACTCAAATTTTGGAGTAGGACATTTTGAAGCAAAATGACCGGGCTTTCTGTAGTTGTAGCAGACCAACTCTTCATCTTTCTTTGAGTCTCTGCCACGAGAGAATTTAGCTGGAGTTTTACTTGAGGGTCCTGGCTTAGAGAATTTCCTGAATTTTTGGAATCGCTTAACGAACATAGCGAAATCATCATCATCCATTTCAAGTAGAGAGGAAGTAGACACTTTGTCTGAGGTTTGAGCAGGCGCAGGTTCCTTTTGCGCAATGTAGGAAACAAGTTTTCCTTTGCCTTCAGTTTCTTCGATTCGATCAAGCTTTAGCTCATACACTTTTAAGTTAGCGTATAAGCTGCGCAGAGGCCAAGTATCTAGAAATCCAGAATCTTCCAGATGACTTGCCTTGTGCACATATCTGGAACCTAGCGCATCTAAGAATTGAGAATTGACTTCTTTATTGGTGAAGGTAGTTCCAAGAGATTTACTATAGTTTACAACAGCACAGAAGCGATCATAAGTTTGTCTCAAGGTTTCACCATCCTTTCTCATGAAGCAGTTGAATTTTCTTTGCACCACAAATCTTTTGTTTTCCTTGCTTACTTTGTCTCCATTCACATATCCTTCAATAGCATCCCATAGTTCCTTTTCAGTTCCACCGCTCACAATTTGATTGTGCGTGGAGAGGTCTAGAGTGCTGAGAATGATGTTTCTAGCTCTTCCATCGTATCCAACCCATTTCTTTTCTTCATCGGTCCACTCCCCTTTGGCCTTCTTGATTGTAGGATTATCCTTGTTGGTAGCAGCATCTGGATTGGCCTTCATTGGAATGTAGGGTCCTTCAAGAACGATGTCGTGGAGGATCTCGTCGATAGAGGAAAAATGAGTGAGCATGCAGTGCTTCCAGATTTCGAAGTGATCTTCATTCAGCACTGGAACATGTGAATAGTTAGCCATTGCCCAAGATTTTGAAGCCATCTTGAATCGGCACCCAAGCTGTTAAGCTTGAAAAACAGAACAAGTTTTATGAAGGTGTTTGCTCTGATACCACTTGTTGGTCCCAAAGGGGCAACAAGGGTATGAAAAATGCTAGAGGGGGGGGGGGGGGTGAATAGCGTTTTAAAATTCTTTTCAAACCCTTTTGCAAATCAATGGCTTATGCGCACAACTCTTATTTTGGCTAAGTATAGCGCACAGCAAGAGTGTGAAATGCACAGCGGAAGTTTAAGCAGCACCTGCGCAGGAAAAAGATGCGCAGAGATAAAAACGCACGCGCTAAGTTTTGGCTTAAAGAGTTGGATAAAATGTTCTAAGACAATAAGCAATAACAAACACAGCAGCAATAATAGCAATCTGATAAGATCAAAGCAGTGATTCAGAAATGATTAAGCAGGAAATAAATAGCGAGAATAAAGAACAAGCTATTTGGAGAGGTTCGATCAATGAAAGATCTACGTCCTCTACCAAGATGGTTAGTCTTGGATTTTCTAACGGAGATCTTATTATATGAGAGAGTTACAAGATACAACAATGTAAAACAAACTATCTCAAAGATCTATGATCTATGAAGAGCAAATCCTAGACTAAACCGGTGTATCTCAAGAAGTAAGATCTAGATGATCGAAGCTTCAAGAGGTGTGTGTGTTCAGAAATTCTGGGCTCTATGAATCTATGAGATGAGGAGCACGAAGAATTCTGTTGATTTTAGGCTTAGGATCTGGGCAGGAGTTTGAAGGTATGAAGGTTTGAAGGTTGATCTTGAATCTGGGAATAGTAAGCAGCAATCTTCAGAACTTCAAGGATATTAGAAAGCACAAACTCTAGCAACTTGGAAATGAAGATGAGCAGGCTATTTATAGCAGAGAGCTTAAAACTAGCCGTTAGTGCTCTGAGCAAGGACGGTGAGCTGGCACAATATGATTGGTGCGCAGGTGTCCTTTATTGCCATTTGGGCTCTGATCAAAGTTGATGACCTGGCACAATATGATTGGTGCGCAGGTATATTAGAGCCGTTGGAGACTGAGCATGAAGACCAAATTCAAAAGCTTCTTCTAGAAGGTTGACAGCTGTCTTCATTTGAAATATTTCTCTTGAGCGCGCCTCCACCGTTGGATCTGCTGAGTGTGCTTGCTTTGTTGTTTCTGCACACCTCAGCATTTTTAATAAGCGTGCATCTTCTAAGCGCTTTCCAAGTTATGTGATCTGAATGCATCGAAAACTGAGCAAGATAGAATGTTGCGCAGGAGAGACCTGCGCAGTGGTGTCCTGCGCAGAGAAGTCCTGCGCAGTGAACACTGTCTTGCTTAGATCTTCATTCCTTTTCACTCCAAGTCATATATTCTAAGCCTATACTATAAAATGGACTAGGCTAAAAATTGAAGTTATAAAACTTCTTACATAGGGTCCTAAAGTCCATAGAATATTCTTAGGTGATGGTATCAATCAATTCTAACATAATTAGGAGGGCTAAGAGATAAGCATACCCAACAGAAACAGTCGTACATCCAAAGCCGCATAAAAGGCCGGTTTATAAAAATTTTGATCGATTTTTTTTAATGAGCGAGAACCGGTTCAGAAAAGGTAGGAGTTGGTTGTCCAAAACCGGTCTTTTTTAACATTAGGGGGAAACTAGTTTCTCCCAAAATTTTGTGTTTCCAAAATACCACTCCACTATTTCAACATACTGTATTTCCTAAATGATTTTTTATTTTATTTTTGGAAGAGTAGTAGGAGAAATACAGTATTTGAGTATTTGGAAAAGTTAAAAGAGGAAAGAACAATGAGGGCGTTTGAAAGTTGATAAGAGTTGGAGGCGACGGCGCCCCTCCAACTCGTGCAGAGCAGTTTGCCCCAAGCGATCAAAGGAGCGCGCCCAAAAATTTGTGACTTGAAGAACTTGGTCACGACTCGTGATCAATAGCGATAGATTTGGCCAGTTTTGCGCAGAATAGGGAAAACGTGTGGGACTTATTACTTCCTTGTGGGAGTTGTATTTTGGGACTCCTATTGTATTCAAGGTTATGTCTCATGCAGTATATATACTAGTTGAATAATTAGTAGCCTCCATAACAGAGACAGAAACAGAGAAAGCAAAGAGAGATCAATAATTCTAAATTTAGGGTTTGCACAATCAGAAATTCGTGCAACATAGATTAGTGTGATCATCAGCGTTTCCTCTGTATTTGTTTCTCCGGTCATATTAATAATATCTGTTTCTCTTTGCCCGTGGACGTAGTCAATAGGTTGCTGGTCAACCACGTAAAATATGTGTTCTTTATTTTGTCGATTTGAGTTTGTTATTATCTACTATCACTTGGGTCTGATTTACTAACACTTATAAATCTAATTTTAGATAAATAATGAAAATAAATTTAGAATATGGTTAAATTAAGAAATAGTGATCCAGTACTGAACTAGGATAACATGTAAAGTTTAGGGACGAAATATTAATTGAACTTTACATATTTTAAGCTCTTGTGGGATTCATGTTTTTAATATGAGTTGGCCATTTTCGTGAATCATGGAGCAGCATTTATAATCAAATTTATGGGCTGGGGACACTTTTGGGCCTATTTCTAAAATACTCCAAACCGGTCTAATTAAATGGGTAAATATAAAGTCACAAAATATGGCTTACAAAATGAGGTGTCAAAATTATATTTGAGTTTTTAATTAAAGTGTGTCGGGTCCACAATCGATGCAACTAATAAAATATCGACACTTCACTTTGTATCCATAATTTTATGAACTTTTTTTGTGGCCCTAGCATTGCCCTATTAAAGGCCAAAATACCTTTATCCCCCCCCCCCAAAGTATCCAGGCAATCCCACTTTGCACTCCAAACCGAATTTTGTCCCAAAGTAACACTTTAATTTGCCTTTAATCCCACTTTGACCTCTAGCACCTAACGGAGTTAGAAATTTAACTGAAAATGGTCATGTGCATGTCACATGAGGGGCTCTTTGGTCCTTACATTTTAACGATTAACCTTTAATTTATCATTTCTGTAATATCAGATTTTCTTATATAATTAAAGTATACTATTATTATCTAAATAAAATCTATTTTATAAAAAAATACATTGACAACATAACAAATAAAAATATTATGGGATATTAAAATCGTAAATAAAAGATAAATTAACAAAGAAAAAAAAGAACAAAAAAAGAACAAAAGGGAAAAATAAAAAGACAAAAAGAAAAGAAAACCCAATTCTTGTTCACCCCCCTCCCCTGTTTCGTTCTTCTTAATCATCCACAATCCCAGTCATTTCCCTTCTTCATCTTCCAAGACCACCGACCTCTCTTCTTCCTTAGGTTAGCGACCACCATTCCACCCCATGATTCAGCCCATCTTCCCGTAACCATCCATCTCCGCCTTTCCTTATGCACCTGTCCGAACTTTCCTCCATTTTCCATGTCCTCTGCCATGGCCGACTACCTTCAAGCTCATCCTCTTTATCTTCGATTGCGGTCCACTTTTTTACCCAAGAGAAAATCATGCCTTTTCATCTTCAACCTGATTCATGACTGCAAAGATCATATTAGTCGGATCTCTTGAAACCCTCAACCTCCCCATATTCAGATCTGGATCTGGATATTTTTATCTTTCAATTTGGTATAAATTATTTGGAAATCGGAAATGTTCCTGATCTGGGAAAATTTATTCGAGTTGTGTTTGCTAATTTGTTGTTTGATTTCGTGAATCGGTGAATTTTTGGAGGAATGTTGGTGGTGGTGCGAGTGGTGGCCGGATTTTAGGAAAGACGGTGGTGGTGGCTATTGACTGGTTGACTGGTGGGGTTGGGTGGAGAAAGCAATTGACACCTTAATAATAAATTGACATTTTTGGCCTTCTCTTTGCAAGAAAAATGATTAAAAACCCTCACATGTGACAAGCACATGACCATTTTCAGTTAAATTTCTAACTCCGTTAGGTGCTAGGGGTTAAAGTGGGATTAAAGGCAAATTAAAGTGTTACTCTGAAACAAAATTCGGTTTGAAGTGCAAAGTAGGATTGTCTGGATACTTTAGGGGGATAAACGTATTTTGACCCCTATTAAATAGCTTTTCAACAATATTTATTTGACAGGGGCCCATAAACAAGTGAATTATTATCGTGGACAACAGTTGTACACCGTAGTATGCTGCAGCATGCATGATCACCAAGGAATAAATAAAAAGCTATTTTCTTGTTATGTAGTTTGATGATTAACTTTTCAAGGAATGCGGTGGAGTTGGCCAGTACTCCCTCCGTCTCATGAAAACAGTATTATTTTTTTAGCTATTTAATTTAATTTTAATTGAAGAATAAAAAAAATTCTACTCATTAATGATTTTAAAATTTGCTATTGATACAACGTTACAGCTATCATGTGCATCCCATAAAAATAGTTTCATTTGTTAAAAAAATATTATTCTTAAGTATATTTTTTTCTTGAATTGTAAACATAAAATTAAATTGATATTTAATTTAATTAAGTTAAGAGGCTTTGACCAAAACATCCCTCAACCAAATAAATACTACCAATAAAGACTGATATTTACAAAACCCCTCAATAAATCCCTGGTATTGTCGCTGGACCAAATTATCCCTCCTCACCCAAAAGGTACGCACGCCTCTTATTCCCCAACAATGCTTCTCTCTCTCATGTTGCTTTAAAAAAAATGTTGCTCCTCCCTCTCTCTCTCTCTCTCCTCCCTCTCTCTCTCTCTTACTTTTTTCCATCAAAATTTTAAAACGATATATCTTGCATTCTAGAAGTCGAAAAAATAATTTGACACCACCGAATTATATATATCGTTGAAACGAATCAAACAAGTATATTCAAGTTATGATTCCAATTTTAAAAATAAAAACTTCATTTTTCTCTTGTAAATAATTGACAAATCATTTTCATTTCTAAATTAATTTCACATTTGAATGATTACTCAGTTTTGCACACTTGTGTCATTTTTCATTTATCACTTATAAAATTAATTCTCAATTGATTTCACAGTTGTATGATTTCACAATTATATGATTTCACAGGTGTATGATTTCACAATCATTATAATAACTGAGACATGCGTTTCACAGTTGTTCACACATGAATTTGAATATAATAACTGAGACATTCATTTAACAGTTATTCATAATTGAATAAAAACTGATAAAATCACCTCTCATTTTTCCTAATTGATGACTCAATTTATCGGTTTAATTATATAATAAATGAGACATTCATTTATCAGTTATTCACATAAGAATTTGAGTACAAGAACTGGTACATTCATTTCTCAGTTATCAATTTTTCTCTGTTGTTAATATATAATAAATGAGATATTCATTTCTCAGTTATTCACACACGAGTTTAATATAAGAATTGGTAAATTTATTTCTCAGTTGTTAACACATGAGTTGAGTGTAACAACTAAGAAATTCATCGCACAATTTTTACAAAGGATATTCATTTTCAGAACTATGTGTTGTCAAATGCTCTTTAAACAATTGTGAAATAAATTTATCTCATTTTTTTTTATTAAAAATGAGTAATTGTCAAATTGTGAAGAATTAATACTCCTAACCCAAAAAAAAACAAAAAAACAACAAATGTGAGGTTGTAGTGTTAAATATATAATAATCTACTAATGAAACAAGTAAGAAACTTGGCATAGTGGTCAGGGTTCTTAGCCAAAACCAAGAGGCCTTGGGTTCAAACCCTCCCAAGAGCAAATAATTTTTATTTATAATACTTATAATACTTGGGGTTGCAGATGGTGGTGGTCGGCGGCGGTCAGCGGCGGCTCGCCGGTGGTCGGTGGCGGATGGTGGTGGTCGGCAGTCGGTGGCGGATGGTGGTGGCGGCAGGCGATCGGCGGCCGCCGGCGGTGGTGGTGGTCGGCGGCGGTTAGCGGCGGACGGTGGTGGTCAAATGTAAAGGTGGCAGTCAAAAATAGTCAAAGGTTAGAGGTGTTGGAGGATTTAATTTGGGCTGGGGGTATTTTAGCCATTTAAAAGGTACAAGGGATTTATTGGTAAAATTGATTTGAACCTAAGGACCCTATGGTAGAAATTGAAATATTGTGTTTTTATTGGTAAATACCACATTCCCCCAAGGACTTATTGGTAAAAATCCCTTAAGTTAACTCATATATTTTTCTTGAATTACAAACATAATATTATATTGGTATTTAATTTATACATCATCAAGGGTGTATTGGTATTCTTATCTTAATTCATCAATTTTCAGCTTATTTAACAAACAGATACAATTAACTTATAGCAACTCATAAGTTGTTTCAAAACACTATTTGATCAACCAGCTATAAAGTCAATCAGCCATCAACCGTAAGCTAGAACATTTTAGGAAAGGGGGACTTACCAATGGGACACCCAAAAAAGAAATAAGTGCAAGGTGTTTTGGGACGGAGGGAGTAATTTTTATTTTATTAGTCCCTCTGTCCCTAAATGAGTGTCCATTTTCAAGAAATCTTTGTCCCCTAAATGAGTGTCTTTTTTTAACATAACTTTCTCCCTAAACGTTTTTTTTTGAAATTTTTATCACCGGTTTCTTTATACGTGCAAAACTAAAGGTTTAGAAAGGAGATTACAAGATTATATATGAATCGTTGTTACCAAATTGTTCAAAAAGTTGAGATTTTCAGTGTCCCTTAAAATGAAATTTGGACACTCATTTAGGGACAGAGGGAGTATTAGAGGTTGGGGATGAAACCAGAAACTGCTCCGATAGAATTTTGTTCCAGCGCTCCAACGTAAGGTGACAATTTTGCCACGTTTTTCTGGTTTTTAAGTCAATGACTGATATTATTTTGCAGTGTTCTAAAGGTCGCCCGTCTAGGCCGCCTCAAGATTCCGTCTAGGCCCAGCTGCGGCGCCTAGGGACCGCCTAGCGCTTTTTAGAACCTTGTTATTTTGACAAACGTGGATTGATATTATTTTGAGAAAAGTGGGTCCCACAAAAACGAAAGAGATCCTGGTCGTTCTCTCAACTTAAAGGCATATCTTAAGTTTCTCCAGGGGCGTTCGAGCATAGGTCTTGCACATGAGCAAATACAAATTCATCGGGGACGGGCTTTTATGATTTTGTACTAAGTGCATGAAGACGAGAGGACGAAAAGATCTTCTATACCACTTTTTTTATACCACTTGTATACCACAATTGATCAAATGTTTATAAGATTTTCAGACTAAAATTATTAAAATGTCAACAATAATTTATAATAATTGGATTACTTGTGGTATACAAGTGATACACAAAATACAAAATGAAAAATTTCATCTCGCATGAAAACTAATGAGGGTTTAGTCTTTAAATCAATGAAGGCATCTTTCAAGAGAAAAATAAAATAAAATAAAATGAAGGCAAATACTCCCTCCGTCCTATTTTAAGAGTTATAAATTTCTCAAATGGGTGTCCCAACTTAAGAGTCAAAATCTCAAAAATGAAATTTTTTCATACTTTTTTATTTTGTGGGCCTTAAATGTCATACACACAACAACTATCCACTAAATATTCTCTACCCCACTTTCTCTCTCCCACTCACTTTCTATACAACACACTACCCCACTTGCTATATTTTATAATAAAAACATTCATTTCTTAATTTTTGAACTTAAAAAGTTTTTGACTCTTAAAATGAGACGGAGGGAGTATAGGTAAAGGTTGTGATTATGTTATGCTACCACACATTGTTGAATCGTACTCCCTCCGTCCCTCTTTAATCTACAAAAATTACCTTTTTGGTTGTCCCAATTTAATCTACAAAGACTCAAAATGAAAATGTTTTAATACTTTTAAAATAATGAGACCCACTTATCATACTCACAACAACTATCCACTTATTATTCTCTACCCCACTTTTCCTCTCCTACCCAACTATCTATACTCACAACACAACAACTTTTTCTCTTTCTCCTTAATTAATGTGCTCAACCCAATTTTTGTAAGTTAAAGAGGGACGATAGTATTCCGTTTTACATCAGAGGGAGAATTGAGCCTTTAACTTCCCTCTTGAAATGACAAGACCTTAGAGCTGATTGACATTTATCTCAAAATAAACGTTACTTTAGTTTTGTCAATCTTAATCTTAAGAGAAAGAAAGTGTGGTAGAAAATAATTAGTGAATCGTTATTGTGTGTGACAAATATGATCCACTAAATAAAAAAAAATACAAATAACTTTTTTTGTGGGATTTGGTTGAGACACTGAAATTTTTTAACTTTTTTACAATTGGAGTACTTTTTTTTCTTAAAACTCGTAATTCAAATGATATCCAACCAAAACACAAAATAAACACCAATTCATGATATCTCTCTACTATACTCCCTCCATCCCACCACAAGTAGGACTAGAGGAGTGGGCACAATAAATAAGAACAAAGTAGTGTATGTGTGGTAAAAAATGAAGCGAGAGAATGAGTGAGTTAAATAATAGTGTTAGTTGAATAAATTGAGTGGTGAAAAATAAATAGAAAGAATGATTGGGGTTAAATGGTAGGGTTTGTTGAATATAAATATATTAAAACATTTTCATTTTGGGCAGTCTGAATCAATTGTTTTTGGACGGCCTAAAAGAGAAAGAAATCCTACTTGTGCTTGTGCTGGGACAGAGTAGACATGTCCAAATAGAACCGGGAACCGACGGAACCGGCGGGTAGAACCGGAACCGGGAACCGGCGAGAACCGGGAACCGCTGGAACCGGGAACCGAACGGAACCGAGAACCGGATTGAAACGGTTCGAATACGAATCCAACATATTTAGAACCGAGGAACCGGCGGAACCGGGAACCGAGGACCGGAACCGAGAACCGGGAACCGAACGGTATATACTGATATACATACTCCCTCCGTCCCAAAATACTTGTAGTTCTAGGATTTTCACACAAATTAAGAAAAAAAAATTAATACATGTGTAATGGACTATATTACTCTTGGAACATTTCAAGTATCAAGACAATTTAATACTTTTACATTGATAACACTATCATAAATAAGGGAATATTTGATAAACAAATGTCAAAAATGTATAGATAATAGCAAAACTACAAACATTTTGGGACAAACTTCAACTCCTTAAACTACAAGTATTTTGAAATGGCGGGAGTATTACATTTTAAACTACAAATATTTTGGGACGGAGGGAGTATTACATACTTAGTAGATGGTGAGATGGAACCGGTGGAACCATCGGAACCGGAACCGGCGGTTAGAACCGGGAACCGGATTAAGATGGTTCGAATACGGTTCCGGCCATTTGGGAACCGGGAACCGGCGGTTCCGGAACCGGGAACCGGAACCGGAACCGTTTGGACATGTCTAGGACAGAGGGGAGTATTCTCTACTACATTCAGTATTATAACCTTAATTTCATATTTAAATCCTAAAGAATAATTATACAACTACACTCAGTATCATAATCTTAATTTCATATTTAAGTTTTGAAGAATAAATGATCAAGTCAAAATCAGATGTAAATTCGGATTTCAAAACTTAAACACTTCAACAAAAAAAAAAAAAAAAAAGGTGCCACATAAATGTCACCTTCCGAATTAACTTGTGATGTCAGCCGGTCAATTAGAATTTGCACATGTTTATTACATAGTATAAGACAATAGTAGTAAAACTGACAATTTTGTTTAGAAGTCATAAAATATTTCGTTATATATTGCTTAAGAAAAACATAGTTTTACAACATAATGAGCGCAACTCCAGTTAATTAGCCTCACACATCTCACAAGCATAAGAATTCGTTGTCCAAGCAGGGCCTTACACAATATAAAGGGAGAACCATCCTGCAGCCTTAACAAAGTTTGAAAAATAGCATAACACAATGCATATATGATAGAAACATGAACAAGATGGGTAGTCTAGATGCATCTTCATACGAAAGAAGCTACTCTATGCAGTCGGTTCACACGCCCCTTTAATTTTAGCCACCCATCAATGGATTGTGCAACTGGTACACGTGACGAGTGCCTTGATGTCACCCATGATAGCAGCAAAATGGTGTGATTCATCATCCGGTCTCTGAGCCGTATGGCCATAGTAGCCGCCCATCCAATTTCCCTCCGTTGATCTGAATAGAATAGCCTGCCTCCATAGTTGCACTTACAGCTTACATCCGCTACAGTTTTTACTGAGTTTTATAGCACCTGCAAAGGTGGGCGGAGAACAAAAGATCAGTTTGATTTGTTTAGCATTGTGGGAGCTATTAGAATAGAAAGCCAGTGTGTACTTCCCTTGCAAATTCAAGTATGTGACGTCGGGTGTAGGAAATATACTATGAGTACCCCTCAAAAGAAGAGTTGGATTTGCCCACGATCACATTGATTGATGATGTCACTCTTCTATGGACACCAAAGCTTCTGGTAGCAGCACATCTAAAGTTGGGTGGCTAGAGGAAGTCGAAGATATGATTATAAATGCCAAACAAATTAAGGAAGACACATCAAAATTAAAGGGGTGTCTGAATTTATGGGCCAGACACGTGCTAAGCGGGAAATCTGCAATGCTGGATGTGGAGATCCAAACACTAACGAACAAAGTCCAATAATGATTTACTACAAACACTGTTCTTCTACGGGAGAATACTTGTAGAAACAATGGATGAAGCCATGAAGGCTTTGGAAAATAATGTGATCAATGTTGTCAGTTATCGAAATATGTGTATGTGGCTTAGACGACGTTGGAAAAATGATAATGGTGCATGAAGTTTGTGAAGGGCAAGGAATCAAAATCTATTCGATGAGATTGTTATGATCTTATGTCCCAAAATCAAGACATGTTCAAAAGTCAAGGTGATCTTGCAGAGATGTTGGGATTGACCGATCTCAAATAAGAGAGTTGCAAATGCTGATCAGTCGCAGAAATGGGTGACTACCAGTATCAAAGTCTTTATTTCTCCTCTAGAAACTGGTCAAACCGAACATCCCTACAGGATCACTTAACATCTTTCAAACAAGTCTAGATTTTAGGACATGGTGATGATAAAATTCATCAAACAAATTTTTCTTTCTTGCCATCTCACAAACCTCATGCACCACTGTTGTTTTCCCTAAACCGCATAAGCCATATATTAAAAACGTTGACGCCATTATTTTCCGAGGCCTTCATCACTCCAACTAAAGATTTCTTCCTATGACTTTATTCTATAGTGTATAGATCTCCACAACTAGCTTTCTAGATTCCGTGCTTAGCATTTATCAGGCCTTTAGATTCAAACACCCTTTTATTTAGATGGGGCTGCCTCAACTTGTTTTGCATCTTCGATCACTAATTCAACTGCTTCTAGCCACCAAGAACTAGATAGTGCTGCTTCTTCAATGTTCCAGCTCTGTCCTTTGAAAAAGGTGTCAGCACCGTTTTTTTGCAGTTGAGCAACTCTATCCCAAATTCTTGATGTTGCTCCTGTAGAAGAATAGATAACCAAAAATTTGAAGACATGTAATCATCACTTATTAGCTGAAACGAAAACAAAGAACAGGAGCTCTTCATTACAGATGACTTCGCCAACTGAGGAAAAAAACAATGATTTCTTTATAGCCTG
The DNA here is from genome assembly GCA_026119855.1 of Campanula takesimana. NCBI lineage: Eukaryota > Viridiplantae > Streptophyta > Magnoliopsida > Asterales > Campanulaceae > Campanula > Campanula takesimana. The sequence goes on along the minus strand of JAOWBW010000167.1, from coordinate 1,388,766 downwards.
CACTATCTATCTATCTATCTATCTATCTATCTATCTATCTATCTATCTATCTATCTACTTATATCTACTTATATATATATATATATATATATATATATATATATATATATATATATATATGAATAATATGAACTGATTAAGCCACGGAAGAAACAATACTATCCCTCACTTCATGAGCTACATACATATTGTTGTGCTGCAAATTTATTCATTTCTTCCTCAGACCAAGCAGTATTAGAGCAAAATTTGTACATGAAAAATAAAAAATACAAAACAAAGCTGAGTTTCGTTCCCAATTTCGTTGTTAACCACTCCTATATGAGTTATTTCTTCCATTCATGTTGGTCCAACAAACATTACGATACTGCTTTCCGTTTCATAAATAATTTTTAACTCGACTCTACAAGCATCCACAATGGGAGGTCTTTTGGAGCTTTTTGCTTTTAGGGAAAAGCTCTTCAGAGCTTATTGCTATTGTGGAGATAATCAAAAAGCTCTTAACTAAAAAGCAACTCATTCTAGAAATTCTAGAAAGAGATCTTTAGTATTTCTATTAATCTTCGCCAATCCGCCATGTTGGATTGTTGGGGAGAAAGCTATACCATCGTGAAAAACGCTTTGAGATTTTTATTTGTTGACTCGTTGAGAATCATGTCAGTCCAACAACTTCATTGTTGGTTGCTGTCCCGAAATAAATGTCTCTACTTTCCATTTTCGTTTATCTCAAAATAAATGTCATCGTACTAAAAATTATGGGTATGAAGTTTAGTGATCTTCCAATACTACACATTCTAATAAGGGCAAGCATTGAAATGCCGTAGTAGGTGTCACTCTACCCTCTAACCAATATATTGGGGAAAGAAAACATAACTAAAAAGCTTAAAAAAAATAACTTGTCAACTATGACATTTATTCAGGGACAGAAAGAGCATATGAATCATTTCTAGAAAAAAAAGCCACTCAAATAGATTAACATCATAATCATTAGAACATTATCCAAATATTCAATAAGCATCAAACAGAATGAAGAGAATGACTTACACCAAACTGTGGAAATGCAATCAAAATCGAATCTGCAAAACCCAATCAAACAGATTGTTCATCAGAAATTACCCTCCCAGAACTTTAACGACTTATCGATCTCCAATTTGTCCAACTTGATCTGATGTTTGGAGCTGAAACTCAAAGTAAAGAAATGGGTAATTCAAAAGTCTTGATCTTTTCAAATTACCCTCCCAGAACTAGAGTGTGCTGGTGTTCGTACAATTGTGTGCGCGGCGGGTGCCCTAAAATGAAGTGAATTTAGGTTAAAAAGGCCAAAAGGGCCGGGAAGGGAGTCTTTGGAGGCACATCTTGGCTCGTTGGTGTGTGGTAATACACGTGATCAAAGGCTGGAGGCCTCAAAGTTTTGGACTCAGCAGCAAGTGAGATTTCAGTGATTTTAGATCTGTGTTTTTAGTATGTTCTTTGATCAAACATTTAATGGCAATCTAACAACAACAACAACAAAGTCTTAGTCCCAAAATAATTTGGGGTCGGCTAACATGATTCCTCATATGTCATCGTGATAAAAGGAAGAGAGAAAGAGAAAGAGAGAGAGAGAGAGAGAGAGAGAGAGAAAGAGAGGAAAAAGATAGAGAAAATAAAATAAAATAAAATAAAATAAAATAAAATAAAATAAAATAAATAAATAAATAAATAATAATAAAAAGTACGATCAACCCCCATCATTCACATGAATTTTCGCTCTCCACTCCGGCCTCTTCAACGCCACATCGTCATCCACTCCGAGTAAACTCATATCATTTTCAATCACCTTAATCCAAGTTTGCTTGGGTCTTCCCCTACCCCTCGTCATTTTATCACTTCTCCACTCTTCAGGCCTCCTAACCGGTGCATCACTCGGTCTCCCTCTCACATGACCAAACCACCTTAGACGATGCTCTCTCATTTTATCCTCAATGGGCGCAACTCCTACTTTACCCCTGATCACCTCATTTCTCAATCGATCTTTTCTTGATGCCCACACATCCATCGTATCATACGCATCTCCGCTACATTCATCTTATGAATATGACACTATTTCACGGCCCAACATTCAGTGCCATAAAGCAGTGCAGGCCTAATTGCCGTACGATAGAATTTTCCCTTTAATCTATTTGGCATGCCATGATCACAAAGAAACCCTGTAGCACTCTTCCACTTCAACCAACATGCTTTAATCCTATGAGCCACATCTCCATCCAATTCTCCATCTTTTTGGATAATAGATCCAAGATAGCGAAAGAACTCGGAAGCTTGGACAATCTTTCCATCGAATGTGATCACTCATGCCTCTCTGCTTCCAACTTTGCTAAATTTACACTCCATATATTCAGTTTTGCTTCTGCCTAACCTAAAACCTCGAGATTCCAAAGTGCGTCTCCACAACTCCAATTTACTTTCAACACCTTCTTTTGTCTCATCAATCAACACAATATCATCTGCGAACAACATACACCATGGAATATCATCTTGGATTGACCTCGTCACTTCATCCATTATCAGGGCAAAGAGAAAGGGACTAAGTGCAGAGCCTTGATGCACTCCAATCGTGATAGGGAACTCTTCTGTCTTCCCAACGCTTGTCCGCACACTAGTACTAACTTCATTATACATGTCCTTGATAATATCAATATATTTCTTTGAAACGTCTTTCTTTACTAAAGCCCACCAAAGTACCTCTCTTGGCACTTTATCATACGCCTTCTCCAAATCAATGAAAACCATGTGCAAATCTTTCTTTTTATCTCGATATTTCTCCATGATTTGTCTCATAAGATAGATTGCGTCCATAGTCGATCTGTCGGGCATAAATCCAAATTGGTTATCCGAAATGTTGGTCCCAGAGGGCAACAAGGGTATAGAACCGCTAGAGGGGGGGTGAATAGCGGTCCAAAACTTTTTCAAAAATACCCTTAAAATCAACCGAGTACTTATCAGTTTGGCCAACTGCGGTTCAAAGCACAAGAACCGAACTGATAAAATGCACAGCGGAGTTTGCGGTTTGGCCAAATAGGTTAGTTAAAGAGTTGGGAGGTTTGACTCAGGTTGAGAAAACACTATGATGCAACTGAATAGTTAAACTTAAAGTTCAAAGGAAAACACAATTCATCTTTCAAGTCATTTCGTATATGGAGACAAGTTAAAGACCACAAACAAGAAAGATAAATACTAAGACAGAAAATAAAGATCAAACACACAAATTGAAGAGGTTCGTTCTTAAATGAAGTACGTCCTCTACCTAGATGGTTAGTCTAGGATTTTCTAATAGCTACTAGACTTGTATTAATTTAGAGGAGGTTTTACAAGATGAATCTAAACTCTAAACAATAAGTCTAACCTAAGCTATAATAACAACCTGTGTTTTCGAAGTATATAATCTATGTGATCATATAAATCAGGTGTGTGTGTGAAAAGAAATCAAATGCTTTAAGTATCTAAATGATGGTTGAGCAAATGGAAGTCTTTTGGTGTAAAGGCTGAATATGAAAGGTTGTTAGGCTTGAATCTTTGATGAAGAAAACTGGGTTTGCTAAGGAGATGGTTTGAAGATATGAATATCTGGGTTTGAATCTTCAAAGCAAACTTGAACACTTGGGAATGAATCTCTTGAAGCTCAGCAACCTTCATTGTTGAATAATGGAGGCTATTTATAGGCAGAGCACCCTTGTGACCGTTGGGTAAAGATTTGAATCAAATCTGAAGGGTACAGTGCTGTCGAAATTCCATTGGTTGAGCTGTCATTTTCGTCCTTGGTTTTGTCTTGTAGTCCTAAGTAGTTGTTGCACCACTACCTGACATTTGTCCTTTGTTGCAGAAAGGACTAACGGTAAACAATTCAAACTGATAGACAAACCGACATTCCTTGCAAAAACTCCAAGTTAACTTAGAGTTATTTTGACATGACATAACAACATTCTTTTACGGTTAAAAAGGGAATGTTTGTCTAAGGAATAAATGACATATATTTAATTCTTCAATAACTGCTCTGCGGTTTCACCAAGCATAGGAGCGGTTTGAAGGATGATCTTGATGGGCGGTTTCATCAAACATGCAGACTGCAGTTTGATGAAGACTGAAGGACTCCATGCTGGCGGTCTCAAGATGACGGCTTGAAGCACAAAACCGCTAAGGTATAAAACCGAACTACTCAGCCTAGACAATCAAAAATCTAGAAATTGACTTATCTAAAAATTGAAGTAGAACTTCATTACATGCGGTCCTAAAGTCCATAAAAAGACATGTGGCATGGATCAATCAAATTAAGGTGGGTGAACTAACAATGAGTCCTAACAATCTCCCCCTATTTGATTGATGCCATTACCACACTATGATAATAGAAAAACATTTTACTTGGTAAGAACATAACCGAAATAAATTTCATGAAATTGCATGTCCCAAGTCAATGCACACACTATGCTAGATCATAGATTTCTAATCTACCAAAAACAAAGGAAATAAAGAAAAGATAGAAAAGAAATACATTCAGATGCATATAGAATGATATGATTTTGAGAATCAGAAATGCATGTTTAAACTGAATGTTTAAAACACAATGCACTTAAAAGTATTTTCATGATGAATGTAGTGCATGAGGTTTTAAGAAATGCAAGCATTGTTTCACAAACAAGCAGTTTGAATAAACAAAGTTTTGGAAACAGAATGCTATGCAGTCATTCTTATTATAATTCAATCATAAAGGTTTGAAACTTACAAAGTACATGAATTATAAGAGAAAACACAAAAGACTTAGAAATTACAATCTAGTCTATCTCATCACCGGCAGCAGGAGCTATAACTTCTTCAGCATTTTCAGCAATATTGGCCTGCGCGGCTTGATCATCAACTGCAGCTTGATCTTGGGCGGCTTGATCAACATTAGCATTGTTGGATTGGGCAGCATTTCTAGAACCGGAGGCATGGGTGGTTTCAACGACCAAATCTGCTGCACGAAGCCGAACCACAGTCGGTTCATTGATTCTAGATTCAATAGCAGCAGTTTTTCTAACCAGACTGCCGGTTCTAAGCAATAAGTGCTCAGAGCTGTCAAATGAATGCTGAGCCAAGATGTCAAGCTTTCCTTCAATAGAGTCCATCCTGGTATCAACTGCCTGCTGCTTTAAGGAATAAATCTCATGGTTGGTTCTGACCATGTCTTGAAGGGCAAGTTGATTTTCCAAAACTCCTTTCAGCATATTTTTGATCTCAAAAATATCATTCACTCTCTCCCCCTTAATGGCATCAAGATCAGACTGAATAGTGAGGAGATGAGTGTCAAACCGAGAAGTGGCGGCTTGCTGATGAAACTGAATGTTCCTAACCGCATCTATCAAATCGGCGGTTGAGGCACGAAGTGGTAAAACTGGATAGGATGAAACTGAAGGAGGAGGTTCATCAGAAGGAGTGTAGTCTGGCACAGACTCATCATAGGAAGAAATAGAGATGGTATCATCGGTTTGATGGGAAGGAGAAGAATGCAGTTTAGAGTTGCCTTTCAGGAGAGTATGTGCATCTTCTAAGGTTTCACCCATAGACACCCTAATGGCGGTTTCAAATTCTATGGGGTCAAAAGGAAGGGAAAAATAATAAGGAATAATTTCGGTTTGAGGAGGGGGAACATCATATCTCATATAGTCATCATAGAGAAAGATGGAAGGAGAAGGCACAATGAATATTCTATAGAGATTGGGAATGCAAAGACAATTAAAAAACAGAAAGAATTTGGAGGCAAGAGTGGGATCATTCATAACCTGATAGGCTATTTCAGCCAAGAGCTGTTCTGCAGCGGCTAGAATGATTTGGTCCACAACAGCTTCCATATCATCTTTGGGAAAAATTGCATAAGGGTTGGGGCGGCCTGACTTGAGAAACCTTTCTTTGGCTTTAGCAGCGGTACGAGCACGAGCCCCATCCCTTCTATCCCTTGAAGTCTCTGATTTGAACCGCTTCAAGTAGGAAGCCAGTTCTGCATCACTCTTCCTTTTCTTTATTTTCGGTTTGATAATTAAAACCGTTGTCTGAGCTGAAGGAGAGGCAGTAGATAGAACCGACGGTTGAACTTGAGTTAAAGCTAGCGGTTGAACCGAAGAAGATGGTTGAGCCAAAAATGTAGAAACCGAAGGTTGAGCAATTGAGAGAACTGGTGATGGTTGAACCGCTGCAGCATAGGTAAGTCTGGAGATGAATGACTGGATCCTGGTGGAACTGGAGATCACTGAACCGGAGACGAAGTGTGCTCTGGTGAGTCAAACTTCAATTTTCTCTTAAGTCTTGGAGGTGAGTCCTCAATCATCATAGGATCGATGCCTGCCTTCCTCATTTCAGCCCTTTTCCTTAGCTCCTTAGCAAATGAGCCTTCATGAGGTGAATGATCTCTTTTGTAATCAGCCTCACTGAAGTCTACTGCTCCTAGTGGCCTTGACTGCCAATGTTCCATGATGGATGTGTTTTTACACATCAATATTGAATACATTTGGTCTTATCTTGGAGCGAATCTTCGGGTATTTTAGTGTTTTAATGGTTGTTTTGGAGTGTCTTTGAGTACAGGGAAAAATGGAGGAATTGTGGCTGAAAAGCAGATAAAGGACCTGAGGGGAATTTCGGAAAAACTCAGGCGAAGGACTATACAGGAATTAAGGAAGAAAAGGAAGACCTCTGAGGAAAAGCAAAGGGTGTGCACGCCCCCTCATATAGGGGTGCGCACGCCCTCGTTGATCAGAAGGTGGAGTTTATCAAGTCAGAAAGGGTGCGCACGCCTCATCCGTCTGAGTGCGCGCGCCCCAGTGGATCAGAAGCTTAGATTGGTGTAATTGAATAGGGTGCGCACGCCCCTAGTCCTATGGTGCGCGCGCCCTCTCCTCCGATGCAGATTTTTGAAGTGTCCTAATTGGTTTAGGAGTTAATTTTCCTTTCCTTATTTTGAGATATCCAACCCTAGTATAAAAGGAACTCAGTAGTAGCCATTAGGGGATTCTTATGCTTTATTTTTCTCTGAGTTTTTGAAGAACGAAAAACGCAGACGAAGTATTTTCTTTTCATCATTCAAGATCCAGGTTTTATGTTTTATGTTTTTAGTTTTATTTGTGTTCATTATATTGAGTATGAGTAGCTAAGTTCTTAATTCATGGGTTGGATGTAAAACACTATCTAATTCTATGTTATAAATGTTTTATTCATATTGATTTCATTCTAGTTGTTCAAAGTATTTTAATCAAGTTTTTAGGGTTTCAATAATTGAACTAGTCATTATTGGCCTTTTTAACAATTTAGGGTTTTAACTCCGCCATTGATTTGGGGATTAAAGCGTAGACCAATGCTTTGAGTATTATATTTATGTGATGCCGTGATAGAAATCAAGTGAATATAGGTTCAATTGTTCTTTAGAAGTTAATAATTTTTTAAATAATTACATGGACTTGATTTGCGAAGTGTGATTAGATAGAGAGAAAAAGATTGCAATCCGGCCACCTCACCGTCCCAATCTTTGCAAGAAGTGAACGAACCCTGGAATGAATCAATTGTTGGTAGTGGTGCCCTAGGCACGTTTAATAAATGTTGTAATTGTTATCATTTATTTCATATCAATAAAGAGATGTTTTGATTATTATTATTGTTCATGTTTACTTATAATAATCTCCGTCCCTAGTACTTGTTAAGCACTAGTATAAAGGCTAAATGATCATGCGATGATCATGTTAGATTTATGGGTACTTGTTTGGAACAAGGTACTGGACATGACCCGCTGTATGAGATTTATGTCATGGTCTATGTCGAACATATATATCATATTAGTTATGTCATTTGAATCCTTAGACATGAAGTTATTATAGTCTTCCACTTGATGAACATTATGTTTGACATATTCAAATGCTACCTTTAACCGGGAAGTTATGAAGGCTATGATTGGCATAATCGGATTCACGTAGGGAAGAATAATAAGCTAAGTGGATTTGTCCCTCTTCGGAGAGATGTCAAGCTTGGGCCACTCGTAGGAATGGTGTTGATGAAATGTTCGGCCGGACTCAAATGAATTGATTGGATCAATGGCATTTGGATTATCAACATATTCGGAATCGAGAAAGTATTGAACAAAACAAGTTGACTGTTTGACCATGACTTGTGTTCAATGACATCGTGGACAAAGGGATTATGACATATTCTAAAGGAATGCGAACTTGTATCTAGTTATACTATTTGGGTAGGTATGACGGTTTGCTAGAACCTAATCATATCTTATGGTTTCATGTTTGAACCCATTGCCAACTTAGTATAATCCTAGAGGGTCACACACAATAGAACGAATCTTTAAAAGGACTAAATTGGAATTTTGGAAATTCTGGACATTCTGGGGAAGTGGGCGACCGCACAGTGTGGACTGGGCGGCCGCACACTTAGCTCAGATTTGTACCAGTTTGTTTCAGATAAATGTGCGACCGCACAGTGTATTCTGGGCGGCCGCACAGTACTGTCGGCTGGCACTTTCCTAATTCGATTTGGAATGTCTTTTGACACAAGATTCCTATTTGGAATAGGTCTTGCTTGTGTATAAAAGGATGAGTTCGGCCAGAACTTCAGTGATAGCCTTTTGTGAGTCTCCAAAGAGTTTGAGAGAGGTTTTACTTTGTTCTAAGACATCTTTGGTCAAAGAACAAAATAATACACAAGAGAGAAAATTCCATATAGTTCAAATTCATTGTGAAAACGTGTTTCACAATTTGGTCTAGCAACCAAGATCAAAAAAGTTCCTTTGATATTCGTTCGAAGTGTGGATACCGCTAGAGGGTGAAAATCATCATCTTCAAAGTTCGTGTTCAAGCTTTGTGATCGTGATCAAGTCTTCAAATTTCCACCAAAAACCAAGAGAAAATTTAATAGCCATCAAGGGTTAGTTTATTCCTTTATTCATTATGTTGTATCTGATTTAATCATATGAACGGATCTATGGGCTTTGGGTTTCAAAATTTTAAATGCTAAATTCCGCTGCGCATGTTTGATCGAAACCCAACAGTGGTATCAGAGCCCCGTTCATGTTGATTATTTCAATACCTAGATCATGTTATGTGTATATAAATTGTTTATGTGCCTTGCATGATGTGAATATTGGAATATATGACGTTTATGTGTTATGTGATTTTATGTGGTTTATTGTTTTGCAACTTTAATCGCACGATTAAATCGCAATAAATAAATTATGATGGATTCAGAATTGTTGATTATTAATTTTTGATTGGATCAAAGTTTTAATAATCGGGGAAAAACGATTTTGAGACAAAATTTTCGAACTTGAAAATTCTGCACCTTCTGATGGCCATGGGCGACCGCACAGAAGATTCTGGGCGGCCGCACATTTTTTGGGCGACCGCACAGATCTTTTTGGGCGGCCGCACAAAGGGATCAGAAGGTCTGATTTTGGTCAAAAACAGAATCTGGAATTTTTCAAAAAATTCAACAAAACCAGTAACAGAACCAGTCCAGACTTGCTGATCTGGAATGAGTTTTGGGTAGTTGGTTTGTGTGTGGATTTTGGGGTTTGATTTTCCTATTTGTTTTAGTCTTGTGATTCCTAGATTGGTTCAAGTTTTGGATGGCTAATCTGCGTTCATCGAGATTGTGTTTCCCAAAATTGATCGCAATCAAAGTTTCAAAGATAAAACGAAGTTAGAATTATGAAGAGTTCATAATTGCTAAAATTGAGAAACAAAGTTCTTGATTCAAAGTTTGGAAATCCATGTGGAATTGTGAATGCAATTGGCCTACGTTCATCGAGACCATCTATTGCTTAGTTTCGGCCACATGGACTACTTTCTTGGTTTCTTGAATTAGTGCGGGATTGTGGTTGCCTAATGGCTTAGTTCGACCGCACTTCTTGTTGTCTTGATTTGGAGATAATAACCAAAGTTGAAATAGTCTCATCCTCATAATTATAGAGAAACTAATGACACATAAATATCATGCTTAAATTAATGGACATTAATTTAGTGGCTAAACTTGATGTGTAACATGTTTATATTATGTGCTCATAAATGTGTTATATGCTATATGTGATGAACCTTCAAATAAAGTTTTAAGTCCTTCTTTGCCATGCCATGATTAAAACACTTGTTTATGCATGGGTAATCTTGATGTGGGTTCGCCTCCGCGAGGTGCATTAATCTTATTCATGTATGAGCAAGATGAGGTTCATTAATTTAATGTGGGCTTGCCTCCGCAAGGTGCATTAAATTGAATGGTTCCTATATGTTTGAAATGGTTGGACTTAATTAGGCGTCAAAACAGTTTTGGGCCTAGGCAAAAGATGAGATTAAACATGTTTTTTTTTAAATTGGATTTCTCAAAGAATCTCATAAAAGGATCTAAGAATCATATGGGATATGATTGACATGATTGTCTACCTAATTAATTTATTTTTGAGCGGTCCGCCTCCGTGGACTCAAAAGTTAAATTAAAGTTGGATCTTAGCCCAATTAAATTATATTATACATTGGATGTATATGAAGGTTATATAATTTAGTGGGAGTATTTTGTTTGAAAATACATTATTTATCTCTTTAATGAAAACCGGTACTTATTAAATTTTGGAAATTTTTGCATATTTGTAGATAATGACTAATAACACTCAATCAATGTCGTTGCGATCGATCCTTGAGAAGGATAAGCTCGAAGAGAATGGTACTAACTTTATGGATTGGATCCGTAGCATAAGAATTGTTCTTAGGCAAGAAGATAAGTTGTACATTCTCGATGGGCCTCTCCCCGCTGAACCACCGCCTACTGCCCCTAGGGTAGAAAGAGACAATTACAAGAAACATCGTAATGATTCTAGAGATTTAAGTTGTCTCATGCTTGCTGCTATGTGTTTAAAACTCCAACAAAGTTTGGAATATTTGGAAGCCTATGAGATAGGCGTGGAGTTAAGAACCATGTTTCAAGAGCAAGCTAGGCAAGAGAGGTACAAGACCATTGTTGCATTCACTACCTGTAAAATGAATGAAGGGCAACAAGTGAGTCCTCACTTTCTTAAAATGAAAGGTTATGTAGAGCACCTTGAGAAACTTGGCTATCCAATCCCATTGGAGCTAGCCACGGATCTCATTCTTAATTCATTGCCTAAAAGTTATAATCAGTTTGTAATGAATTATAACATGCATGAAATGGATAAGAATCTCTCTGAGTTGCATGGGATGCTCAAAACTGCAGAGATGAAAATTGTGGAGAAAGGTTCTCCCGTGCTCTTGGTTCATGATGGGAAGAAGGCTAATGCCAAAGGAAAGGGTAAGAAAGTTGTCAAACCCAAAATAAGCAAGGCAAAGGTTGCCAAGGCTTCTGAGGCAAAACCCGATTCACAAAAGGATGCAATCTGTTTCCATTGTCAAGAAATTGGTCATTGGAAACGTAATTGCAAGGCTTTCTTGGAAGAGCAAAAGAAGAAGAAGAGCAGCAAGGCTGCGTCGACTTCAGGTATCTATATGATAGATATTCTCCTTTCTACCACTGATTCTTGGGTATTGGATACCGGATGTGGTTCTCACATTTGTCTAAATGTGCAGGGACTAAAGAATAGGAGAATGCTTAAAGAAGGTGAAGTAGATCTACGTGTGGGGAATGGAGCAAGAGTTGCTGCATTAGCCGTAGGGACTTATGAAGTCACTTTACCTTCCGGATTAATTCTTATTTTGAACAATTGTTATTATGTTCCGGATTTAAGCAGAAATATTATTTCAATTTCTTGTTTGGATAATGAAGGTTTTAAATTTCTTATTGAGAATAAGAAATTTTCTATTTATTTAAATGATGTGCTTTATGGTATTGCTAATTCATTTAATGGCCTTTATATCTTGGATGTCAAGAATGAAAATAATGACAATGTCTATCATGTAAATAAGAAATCTAAACCTAATGATGTAAATCATACCTATTTATGGCATTGCCGTCTTGGTCATATTAATGAGAAGCGTATCTCAAAACTCCATGGGGACGGACTTTTAGGTTCATGTGAGCTCGAGTCATATGATACTTGTGAGTCGTGTCTTCTTGGAAAAATGACTAAGACACCTTTTACCAAGTTGGGTGAAAGGGCAATCGACTTATTGGGGTTGATACATTCCGATGTATGCGGACCATTAAGTAGCAATGCTAGGGGAGGATTTCAATACTTCATAACCTTCACTGATGATTATAGCAGATTTGGGTATGTTTACCTAATGAAACATAAAAGTGAAGCATTTGAGATATTTAGAATATTTCAAAATGAAGTAGAAAAACAACTTGGCAAAAGTATAAAAGCACTTCGATCAGATCGAGGTGGAGAATACTTAAGTCAAGAATTTGATGATCATCTAAAGAATTGTGGAATAGTTTCACAATTGACTCCACCTGGAACACCACAATGGAATGGTGTATCCGAGAGGAGGAATCGGACTTTGTTAGACATGGTTCGATCAATGATGAGTCAAGTTGATCTTCCAATGTCCTTTTGGGGTTACGCCCTAGAAACCGCTGCTTTCACACTAAATCGTGTTCCAACTAAATCGGTTCAAAAGACTCCATATGAGATGTGGAGCAGAAAGAAGCCTTGTCTATCTTTCATGAAGATTTGGGGTTGTGAAGCTTTTGTCAAAAGACTTGTCTCAGACAAACTTGCACACAAATCTGATAAATGTATTTTCGTGGGATATCCTAAGGAAACTAGAGGATATTACTTTTACAACCGTGAGGACAACAAAGTGTTTGTTGCCCGAACTGGTGTCTTTCTAGAGAAAGAGTTTCTCTCCAAAGAAATCATTGGGAGTAAAATAAATCTTGAAGAAATTCGAGACCCAGAAAATAACATTGAACCAATAGTGGAACAAGAACAAGAACCACAAGGAGTTGTGGAACCTATTCAAAATACACAAGCAACTCGCAGATCTAGTAGGTTACGATCCGAGCCCGAGAGATATGGATTTCTCGTAACGGATAGTAATGAGGTAGAAATCATTGAGAATGATGAACCGTCAACCTACCAAGAGGCGATGTCTTCTCTTGATTCGGACAAGTGGCTTGGAGCCATGGAATCCGAATTGCAATCCATGCAAGACAATCAAGTTTGGAATTTGATTGATGCGCCCGAAGGTGTAAAAACCATAGGATGCAAATGGGTCTTCAAGAAGAAGACTGACATGGATGGGAAGGTGCATACTTACAAAGCTAGGCTTGTAGCGAAAGGTTATAGGCAAGTTCATGGTATTGACTATGATGAGACCTTTTCACCCGTAGCAATGATCAAGTCTATAAGAATTTTGCTTGCCATTACCGCATATCATGACTATGAAATATGGCAGATGGACGTCAAAACCGCTTTCCTGAATGGAAAACTCCAAGAGGATGTGTATATGACACAACTAGAAGGTTTTGAACAAGATTCTAAGGTATGCAAGTTGCAGAGATCCATCTATGGATTGAAGCAAGCTTCTAGGAGTTGGAATCTCCGTTTTGATGAATCGGTCAAAGAGTTTGGTTTCATCAAGAACGAAGATGAGCCTTGTGTATACAAGAAGATTAGTGGGAGCATAGTGCTATTCCTTGTTTTATACGTGGATGACATATTGCTCATTAGAAACGACATTCCTACACTTCAGTCTGTGAAGACTTGGTTAGGAAAGTGTTTTGCAATGAAAGATATGGGTGAAGCCACATATATTCTTGGCATTAAGATCTATAGAGATAGATCAGGGAGGCTACTTGGTTTAAGCCAAAGTACATACATTGACAAGGTCATTAGAAGATTCCGTATGGAAAATTCTAAGAGAGGCACCTTGCCCGTGTTACATGGAGTTTCTCTAAGCAAGACTCAATGTCCTAAGACAAACGATGAGCGTGAGAAAATGAATGATGTTCCATATGCTTCAGCAATTGGGTCCATCATGTATGCCATGATTTGTACTAGGCCGGATGTATCTTATGCTTTGAGCATGACAAGTAGATACCAATCCGACCCTGGCGAAAATCACTGGATAGCTGTAAAAGCGATTCTTAAGTACTTGAGAAGAACTAAAGACTCGTTCTTGGTCTATGGAGGAATGGAAGATGATCTCGTTGTAAATGCTTACACGGATGCAAGCTTCCAAACCGACAAAGATGATAGCCGATCGCAATCGGGTTTTGTGTTTATGTTAAATGGTGGAGCTGTAAGCTGGAAGAGTTCCAAGCAAAGTACAACCGCTGATTCTACAACAGAAGCTGAGTATATTGCTGCATCGGATGCTGCAAAGGAAGCTGTTTGGATTAAGAAGTTCATAACTGAACTTGAAGTGGTCCCTAGTATTGCTAATCCAATAGACCTTTATTGCCATAATAATGGTGCTATTGCTCAAGCAAAGGAACCAAGAGCACATCAGAAATCCAAACACATACTTAGGCGTTTTCATATCATTCGAGAGATCGTTGATAGGGGAGACGTAAATATATGCAGAGTACCTACTGATGACAATGTTGCGGACCCGCTAACAAAGGGACTTCCACAAGCTAAACATGATGGTCATGTTAGGTCCATGGGTATTAGATACATGGGAGATTGGGCCTAGGGCAAGTGGGAGATTGTTGGTAGTGGTGCCCTAGGCACGTTTAACAAACGTTGATGAAATGTTCGGCCGGACTCAAATGAATTGATTGGATCAATGTCATTTGGATTATCAACATATTCGGAATCGAGAAAGTATTGAACAAAACAAGTTGACTGTTTGACCATGACTTGTGTTCAATGACATCGTGGATAAAGGGATTATGACATATTCTAAAGGAATGCGAACTTGTATCTAGTTATACTATTTGGGTAGGTATGACGGTTTGCTAGAACCTAATCATATCTTATGGGATCATGTTTGATCCCATTGCCAACTTAGTATAATCCTAGAGGGTCACACACAATAGAACGAATCTTAAATAAGAGGACTATATTGGCATTTAGGGTCGGAGAACCTCCAAGGAATTTCTGGAAAGTTCTGGGCCTCCTGGTCAACCAAGCGGGCGCTTGGGTTGCACCAGGCGGGCGCCTGTTCAAGCCCGAAAGGAATTGGACTTTCTGTCCAAACAGGCGGGCGCCTGGGTAGGACCAGGCGGGCGCCCGGTATACCGGTTGGAAAATTCCTAATTTGATTAGGAAAGGTTTTTGGCACAAGTTACCTATTTGGAATAGGTCTTAATTGTGTATAAAAACCCCAGTTCGGCCAGACCATATTGACAAGTGCTTTTGTGAGTCTCAAAGAGTTTGAGAGAGATTTTATTTTGTTCTAAGATATCATTGATTGAGGAACAAAATAATTCACAAACAAATTCCATATAGTTCTTTATTATATTGTGAAAGTGTGTTTCATAATATTGGTCTAGCAACCAAGATCAAAGAAGCTCCTTTGATATTCGTTCGAAGTGTGGATACCGCTAGAGGGTGAAAATCATCATCTTCAAAGTTCGTGTTCAAGCTTTGTGATCGTGATCAAGTCTTCAAACCTCCACCAAAGACCAAGAGAATTTGATAGCCATCAAGGGTTAGTTTATTCCTTTATTCTTATGTTGTATTTGATTTAATCATATGAACGGATCCGTGGCTTTGGGTTTCAAAATTTTAAATGCTAAATTCCGATGCGCATGTTACATGGAAACCCAACAGGAATGAGTTCCGGAATAGATTCTGCTTTAGCAGGTTTAGAAGTGATAGGTTTAGAGAGAGTAGGTGATAGTCTTATAGGGGGAAAAGAGGTTGAAGAATAGGGTTTAGAGGTTGGTTTGGAAGAGGGTTTAGAGGGCGGTTTGGATAGGTCAGCCTTTGTTATAATTGAAGGCATTTGAGCGGTCCCCTTTCTCTTCCTTGGAGCAGCGGTTTCCTTGGGACGAGCCGCAGGTTTAGACCGAACTGCAGGCTCCCCCTCAATCGCAGGCTCCCCCTCAGCCTGTACCGCGGTCTGGGCAAGATGGCTTAAACCTAATCTGTTCAAAGTAGCGGTCTGACCTTCATTTCTTAACTTCGTAGCATGGGCCTGATCAGCAATGGCACCAGCATACGGTTTCCCAGACTTGTTGAGCCGAGCCTCAGGAAATGGACCACGTTCAGCTTCAGGTAATGAATCCTCATTCCAAACTGCCTGTGCATACCGCCATCCAAACGCGGTTATGAATGCATCGAGCTTTGACAACCCAAACACTGACTTCTCAATTGGATCCAACCAATATTCTTTGTTATCTGAACTGAATTTGAAGATATCCACATCTTGATGCAAGAACTTGGTCAGAAGCCTGCAGTGGGTCCTGATCTTAGACTTCCCAGCGGCTTTAGCGGCATGGAGGCGGTTTAGGGCATTGATGATCTCCTTCATCACAACCTTGGGCCAGTGCAGTTTCTTCCCTTTAAGAATTGCCACACAGTAAGCATACTGTTCACTTGTAAAGTTATTGTGGTTCCCATTTTTGCACGTTACTCCAGAATCAACTAATTCACATAAATGAGCCATTACTTCTCCAAAGTCCTTTTTGGAGGAATTCTTGGTGGAGAAAGAATTAACTCCAATCAACTCCATAGTTGTATTGCTCAGAACCTCCGGTTTAATCCCCAAAACACCAGAATTCTCAAGTCCTGATAGGACTGCAATTTTGGAAGCGGTTAAGATCACTTCTTTGCCACAGACGGTGGACTTGATAGCATCCTCATACTTCCTGACCTGTTTCTAGGTCTCTGATTTGTTCTCCCCTTACGTCCAACAAAGCTGCATCAGTAGCAATCCCATTTTCAAAAAATTCAGCAAAGATGATAGTCACGAACTGAGGTTCGTCCATGAGAAATAGAGGGAGCATATTTGCATCATTTAGCAGTTTAAGGAGCTTCCTTCCAACTGCATTTTGTTTAACTTCCTCTTCTAGTATCCTAGAGCCGGGTACAAAGTTTGAAGGATCCTGAAAGATATTCTAAGTTGGAAATAATTTGAAGAATGGCAGTTTGAAACCTTAAGCAAACCGCGTTTGAGTAAGATTTACAAACTATAACGAGGAATCCTAACAATGAAAACATGCGGTTCAAGAAGAGTAAGGGTAAAAATGTAAAAACAAAAAAAATTGAGAGAACAGTAAAAATAAAACGGATCAAAGAGGGAAATTTTTTGAAAAAGAGTTTGAATGCATGAAGAACACGAAGAACATAGTATGAATATGCAAAACAAAATCTTAACCAAAATGTGAAAGAATTATACCAAAATGACCACAAAGGGCAGATCCTAACAAAGTTCTAAATAAACTAAGACAAATAACAACACATGAACCCAGAATCTGCATAACTGCACAAGAACACCAAATAACCCCAAAATCGATTTTGCCCAAGAATTGAACACAAATCACAAAATAAAGTAATCAAACAGTATATATATGACAATGCGAGTTCAGGCCAACCAAAAATTCGAAGAAAAAGCATAAAATGATCAAAGGAAGATGAACAAGCTTTTAAGATTCAACAATGGCGGACAAATGAAATAAACTGAGTTAGGGTTCAGAAATTCATACCATATCAGGCTTCGAAGGTTTGGAAGATGTAGAAGTAGAAGCAAGATCGATTGATTTCTTTGGTGCCATTAAAAAAATCATTTAAGTAAGAAAATTTGAGTGAGAACAGAGAGTGGAGAGTGTGAGCAGAGGAGAGAGAAGGGGTTTTTGCTAAAAAGAGTAAGAAGTTAAAAAGTTAAATTGAAAAATGGTTTGTCTTTTATACTCAATTAACCACCTCGGGTAGTGGAGCGGGCATGACGGCTGAAGGAAACTTAACCGTCAGTGTACCTGTCGATTAGCATTTAATGCGGCAGAGATAATTGCATAAAGATCCTTAAAGAATGAAGTGACATAAAGTAGGGACTAAATTGCAATATCATACCTGAGCGGTTTGAGTAAACCGACTTACCTTTTCTCATTCTCGGTTTTTATGAAACCGATATTTCTCAGATGTGCTTCAGTTTCACTAGATTAAACCGATAGTTTGCTTTCTCCTTACGGTTTGGATCAAACTGACATTATTCTTCTTGACTCTTCGGTTTGACCGGAATCTTCAACCGAACTTATATAGCGGTTTTGAATTTTGATAGAACCGAACACTATTTCCTTTTTCTTAATAGAGCCAAAATACTTAACAAAATATTATTAGACTAAGAAATAAATAGGCATGAAATATATTAAGTTAGTTCCAGCATACCCATTTCTCCTCGTAAATGAAAGAACCTTGAATTTTCAAGCGGTTTGGTGAGGATATCAGCAATTTGATCATCGGTTCCCACCTTTGCTAGAAAAATATTCTTCTTTTCAACATGATCTTTGAGGAAATGATATCTTATGTCAATGTGCTTGGATTTTGAGTGTTGAACTGGATTGTTGGAGATAGAAATTGCTGCAGTACTATCACATTAGATAGGGTAATTCTTTTCAAATACTTCATAGTCTTCCAACTGCTGTTTCATCCAGAGAATTTGAGAGCAACAGCTTCCAGCTGCTATGTATTCAGCTTCAGCGGTTGAGACTGAAACCGATGCTTGTTTCTTGCTGGACCATGATACAAGCCGAGATCCAAGGAACTGACATGTACCACTAGTGCTCTTTCTATAAATCTTACATGCTGCAAAGTCAGCATCTGAATAACCTAACAAATCAAATGAAGATTCTTTGGAGTACCAAAGTCCAAGGTTAACAGAGCCACATAAATATCTAATAATACGTTTAACAGCTATAAGATGAGATTCTCTGGGTCAGCTTGAAATCTAGCACAAACACACACACTGAACATTATATCTGGCCTACTTGCAGTTAAGTAAAGAAGAGAGCCAATCATACCTCGGTAGAGTGTCTGATTCACTTTCTTACCTTGTTCATCTTGATCCAAACTGCAGGCCTTTTGCATTGGGGTATCGACTGGCTTAGCAGCTTCAAGCCCAAATTTCTTGATCAAGTCTTTGGTGTATTTGGCTTGGTTGATAAATATTCCATCATGACATTGCTTGATTTGGAGTCCAAGAAAGAATGTCAACTCTCCCATCATACTCATCTCAAATTTACCTTTCATAAGCTTCTCAAACTTAACACACATAGTTTTATTAGTAGAACCGAAAATAATATCATCAACATATATTTGAACTAATAATGAATGACCTTTGTGTTTAGCAATAAATAAGGTTGTATCAATTTTACCTCTAGAGAAGCCTTGTTCAATAAGAAATTTAGATAGAGTGTCATACCATGCTCTTGGAGCTTGTTTGAGTCCATACAAGGCCTTCTTGAGCTTGAAGACATGATTAGGATATTTGTTGTCTTCAAATCCTGGCGGTTGAGCTACATAAACTTCTTCTTGTAGTTCACCATTCAGAAATGCACTCTTCACATCCATTTGATATAACTTGAATTTCTTGAAGGAGGCATAGGCCAGGAACAATCTAATGGCTTCAAGTCTGGCTACAGGGGCAAAGGTTTCATCATAATCAATCCCTTCTTCTTGCCTATAACCTTGAGCAACCAACCTTGCTTTGTTTCTTGTTATAGTACCATTTTCATCCATCTTATTTCTGTATACCCATTTTGTTCCAATTACAGTGTGATCCCTGGGCCTTGGAACTAGAGTCCAAACTCTGCATCTTTCAAACTGATTGAGATCTTCTTGCATTGCAGCTACCCAACTTGGATCACTTAGAGCTTCATCTACCTTCTTCGGTTCCATCTGAGATAACAGTGCGGTTGAGAACAAACTGTGGTTATCTCTATGAGTTAAGCTTCCTCTTGTTTGAACACCAGAACTGATAGGACCTATAACATTGGTTGTTGGATGGTCTCTATGCTCATTGATTTCTGGAGGGAGGTCTTCATGAACCACTATTTCTTGAAGATTTTCTAGAGGAGGCTCTTCTTGATAATCATTGAAATCTTCATTGAAGGTGATGTTTGGAACTGGATCAACGGTTTGAATGGGATCAGAAGAGTGAGGTTCTACAGCAACACCTTCGGTTTGATTTGGAGCGGCTGGAGAACCTGATGGAGCGGTTTGAGTAGGTTGGTCATTTGCGGTTGCATGATTAGGGTAAGATGTATATGTCTCAAAACTACTAAAATCATCAGCAACATTTGGAGCCATATGTGGCTCAAGAAGATCATGTTCATCAAATGTAACATGGACTGACTCTACAATTTTTAATGAAGTTTTATTGAAACAACGAAAAGCTTTAGAGTGTTTTGAATAACCAACAAAAATACCTTCATCGGCCTTAGCATCAAATTTACCTCGATGCTCTCTGCCATTGTATAAGATGTAGCATTTGCATCCAAATATTTTAAAGAAGGCAATGTTGGGTGATCTGCCTCTCCACAATTCATAAGGAGTCTTGTTGTGAAATTTGATGATTAGGGAGCGGTTCTGGGTGAAACATGCGGTATTGACAGCTTCGGCCCAGAAGTATTTGGGAAGCTTTGCTTCTGCAATCATGGTCTTCCCAGCTTCAATCAAAGTCCTGTTCTTTCTTTCTACAACTCCATTCTGTTGTGGAACCCCAGCGGCAGAGAAGTTATGATCAATTCCATGATCATCACAATATTGGGCAACACCATTGTTTGTAAATTAGGTTCCATTATCTGAACGTACAGCAACAATGTCATCCAATTTCTGAGTTTGGAGTTGTCTAAATAGAGCGGTTACGATGCCATAAGTAATAATCTTTTGAGGCCATCATTTCCACCCATGTATATCTTGAAAAGTCATCAACAACCACCAAGGTATAGCGGTTTCCTCCTATACTGGCGGTTGGGACAGGTCCAAATAAATCCATGTGAAGCATTTGTAAGTAGCGGTTCGTTGAAGAAGCGGTTTTGCTTGGAAATGACTGTTTGGGCTGCTTACCAAGCTGGCATGCTTTACATTTCTTATCATGATGGTCAGCCACTTTGGGTAGTCCTTTGACAAGACCATCCCTTTGCAGTTTTGCTAGATACTTGAAGTTCAAGTGGCTGAGCCGCTTATGCCATAACCAGCTGCTTTCACTAACATTTTTGGCTACAAAACAGAGGTCAGCAATAGAAACAACATTACTCAAATCTATCATATATACATCACCTGTTCTGTTTCCAGTCAGTAGAGTAACTCCGGAAGTTGCATCTTTGATGAAACAATTGGTTGAAGTAAAGTTGCAGTTCATTCCTTTGTCATAAAACTGAGATATGGAGAGAAGGTTGTGCTTGAGTCCTTCTACTAGTAACACATTTTCAATGGACACTTTTCCACGTTTGATTGCCCCATATCCTATTGTTTCTCCTTTCTTGTTATTTCCAAACACTACTGGGGGGCATCTCATACTGATGAAATCACAAAGAAGTTCATTATCTTCGGTCATGTGTCGTGAGCAACCACTATCCAAGTACCAAAGATCCTTATTCTTCTTTGCGGTTCCAGCCATAAAGCATAAGATCTGAAAATTAAACATTAAAGATTTTGGTCCCCCTTATTCTTTTGGGTCCTAGGGTTAGCAGCTTTTAGGGACCCACACCTGTTTGACCTTAGGATTTTTACGTCCCTTGGCATTAGGTGTGAACCTTAAAATACAATGACCAGCACCATGACCATAATCAGCACAAATAGCACAATGAATAAATCCCGGTTTTGGTTGCGGTTTTACAAACCCTTTACTGACCTTCGGTTTCTCATGTTTTACTGGGTCAGCGGTTTTGGCTTTAACAAAGATTACCTTCTTGAGCTCAACCTTCCTCTTAGGTGCGGCTTTAGGGAAAATGATAGGAATTTCCTTAAACCGACTAGGAGCGGTTTCATCACTCAATACTTCCTTGGTTGCCTCAGCCGCTATGGATTTCTCTTTCCACTTTGAATCTCTCCCAGTCTGGTTTTTAGGATACTCAAAGAAATAATTTTGCCTTTTAATTTCTTGTTTTGAGCCCTTTTTACCGGCATGATTAACCTTAGGAATTTCTTTGGTTTGTTCAGTAGGTTTCACACCACCTTCGGCACAGAGACAAGGACACTTACACCCATCATCGGTTTTAAACCCCAATCCACTTTTATCCGAAGTAGGAATTTGTGAATTTAGGATTTGTTCCACGGTGACACCAGACTTAGTCCATACATCGGTCACTTTTTGAAGGTCATCCCTTTGTACGGTAAGCTCATGGATTTGGGTGAGAAGTACCTCGGTTCTGTCCTTCAGATAGCGGTTTTCATCCACAATAGTAGATATCCCAGCAATTTGGAGCTTGAGGTTTTCAATTTCCTCCTTGTGGGATTTACATACACGTTGGGATTCTTCAAGTTCCGCAGCCATTAGTTTATATGCCTTTTTAAGCACAGTGTGTTGTTGACATATAATATTAGCACGTTCTAGTACCTAGTCATCATGACTTTGGTCTGCTTGAACCTCAGGAGTGTAGTCTGGTGTTGTAGGAGCTTTGCTTAATCTAGCCTCAGGGGTCTTAGGTGAAACTGACTTCATTTGTTGATTTGGCAGTGGAAGGCTTTCGTCAATTTCAATTCTTTCTTCAAATCCCATGAGACAGAGATTAGCATTTTCTTCATCATCACTTTCATCTGAGTCTGAACCCATCCATGTCAGCGGTTGATCTCCTTGGTCAGCTACCATTCCTCTGCTTTTCACGAACTTCTTGTTGAATGGTTTCTTTGCTGGCGCGGCTTCATAACGCGGTTTGGGACAACTTGAAGCAAAATGGCCTGGCTGTCTGCAGTTATAACAGACCAAGTCATCCCTTGTCTTGGGATCTGCAGTTTTGTTGAATCTGGTTGGAGGGACAAACTTTGCTGGGCCTTTGGATGGAAATTGAGATCTATTGTTTTTCCTGAACTTGGTGTATTTCTTCACATACAAAGCAAATTCTTCATCATCCATTTCATCAAAATCAACTTGAGTAGAACTTGAGGATTGTGATCCTACACTCTGAGCATAAGAACTTTGAGGAGGAGTGTAGGGTTGATGAGACTGCTGATAAGATTGATAAGGTTGAGGATATGGTTGATGTGATTGAGGATAGGATTGGTGAGACTGCTGGTAATACTCAGGAGGTGCGGTTTGAGGATTGAACCTAGGAGCATTTTAGTCAGGAGTAGCGGTTTGCAAGTGGAGGTGAGGAGCGGTTTGATGATGGTCTGGATTGTATATGGGAGATGAGGTATTATTGAATGCAGCTAGAGAGTGTCTTAAATCTGCTTTCGGTTTCATGGACCTCTTCAAGCTTGAATTCAAAAACCTTCAGCATGGCATACAAGTGTCGAAGATCAAGAGCTTCCAAGTCCTTGTTGTCTTCAATGTTAGTAGTTTTGATCAGCCATTTGCTTCCAAGTGCTTGCATGAATCTCATGTTCAAATCTGTATTAGAATAGACATGTCCAAGAGAAAAACACACATTAACAATATCAATAAACCTCTCATAGCATTGTCTAAGAGATTCCTTAGGATCTTTAACAAAATAGTCAAAGAGTCTTCTCTGTTGATAGAGGCGGTTCTTCTTGGTATCTGAATCTCCTTCCAGAAAGTCAACTATAGCATCCCAGGTAGCCTTTGCGGTTGTGCAGTGAAGCACCTTAGAATGAGTCCTCAAGTCAATAGCTGGCACTAGCATGGACATAGCCCTTCCATCAAAATCCACATTGATGCGGTCTGCATCAGTCCATTCACTTTCTAACTTCTTAACTTCAGCTTCTTTTCCTGCGGTTCCTGCACGTGGATTAGCTTTCATAGGAACATATGGTCCATCAGTAACCGCGGTCCACAGTCTACGATCACATGAAATCATGTGTTTCATCATCCTATCTTTCTAAAAGATAAAACTATCTTCATCCAGAATCGGTAAGTGATTCGAATTGGATGTTTGCATCATATGGGTGTTTGTGTTTGCCATTGGATCAGCACCCAAGCGGTTAAGCTTGTAAAAACAAGTTTGGTGGATATGCTCTGATACCACTTGTTGGTCCCAGAGGGCAACAAGGGTATAGAACCGCTGAGGGGGAGGGGTGAATAGCGGTCCAAAACTTTTTCAAAAATACCCTTAAAATCAACCGAGTACTTATCAGTTTGGCCAACTGCGGTTCAAAGCACAAGAACCGAACTGATAAAATGCACAGCGGAGTTTGCGGTTTGGCCAAATATGTTAGTTAAAGAGTTGGGAGGTTTGACTCAGGTTGAGAAAACATTATGATGCAACTGAATAGTTAAACTTAAAGTTCAAAGGAAAACACAATTCATCTTTCAAGTCATTTCGTATATGGAGACAAGTTAAAGACCACAAACAAGAAAGATAAATACCAAGACAGAAAATAAAGATCAAACACACAAATTGAAGAGGTTCGTTCTTAAATGAACTACGTCCTCTACCTAGATGGTTAGTCTAGGATTTTCTAATAGCTACTAGACTTGTATTAATTAAGAGGAGGTTTTACAAGATGAATCTAAACTCTAAACAATAAGTCTAACCTAAGCTATAATAACAACCTGTGTTTTCGAAGTATATAATCTATGTGATCATATAAATCGGGTGTGTGTGTGAAAAGAAATCAAATGCTCTAAGTATCTAAATGATGGTTGAGCAAATGGAAGTCTTTTGGTGTAAAGGCTGAATATGAAAGGTTGTTAGGCTTGAAGCTTTGATGAAGAAAACTGGGTTTGCTAAGGAGATGGTTTGAAGATATGAATTTTTGGGTTTGAATCTACAAAGAAAACTTGAACACTTGGGAATGAATCTCTTGAAGCTCAGCAACCTTCATTGTTGAATAATGGAGGCTATTTATAGGCAGAGCACCCTTGTGACCGTTGGGTAAAGATTTGAATCAAATCTGAAGGGTACAGTGCTGTCGAAATCCCATTGGTTGAGCTGTCATTTTCGTCCTTGGTTTTGCCGCTTCAAGAAGCTAGGACTTGGCTTTCTATATGTTCATTAATGGATAGGGACACATGGCTTGTAATAGTGTCAGGAATAAACTTTAGAGAGTTGTAAGAAACTTATGTGTATAGTATCTTCAGGTATTCATATGAGTTGACGGGTTCAATCGTTAGGACACCCCGATTCTCGAGTATTTGAAATGTGTATTATACTAAGATGAAAATTCAATCGCAAGACATTTTCATTTATGCATTCGTTTGTTTCGTTATGTTTATATGATTAGTAAATCGAGGATTACACTAAAATGGGGGGAAATGTTGGTGATTTTAGTGTCATCAACGATTTTATGTAATTGTGATTTACTAGAGACCAATGCGATTTCATATTCGGCTCGGATACGAGTAAGGGAAAGTGTGGAGTACACACTCGTTTGAGCTAATATGTTTTCGACCACGATAAAGAAGCAGGGGTCAAGGGGGCTGCGCCCCCTTGCGGGGTCAAGGGGCAGCGCCCCTTGTTGGGGTCCCGCTCTGTTGGGAGCGGGCGGGGGTAGAGGGGGAGCCGCCCCTCGCGGGGCTCGGGGCAGCGCCCCGAAACCTAGACAGTATATTTGGTGTTCCAAATAATCTCCCGCCAGTTTCCCACCAAAACCCGAAAATTAAGAGACAGGCCAAACAGGAGTTGCTCGGCCGAGCACTTCCTTAACTCGGCCGAGCATGATTTTTACAAAAAACAGAAGACACGAAAAGGACTGCTCGGCCGAGCACAATTCCTTGACACGGCCGAGCAGACACTGAATCAGTGAAAATGTGCCTTTTCTGTTGACAGTCATGACTGTTGTAAATGTAACCATTGTCTCTCTTCTGCTCCAGACGAAAATCTGTTTATAAACAGATTATTTGGACTCAAACAATAAAGAAAACACACACAAATTCTCCAAGTTTTGATCTGATCTCTTTGCCTAGAATCAGATTGCTTGATTGTCTTATCCCATACAAAGATTTCGTGTAACCTAGGCATAAAGGGTCGAAATACTTTGTTCGGAAAGTGAACATACACAATTCAATCATTATCCAAGATTATCAACAAACCCTATTTCCCCAACATACATCACAATCTCGCTCAATATATAAATTGTTATGAATGATATATTGAATTTTAAAATTTTCATTTTTTTTAATGGTAGAGATAAATGATAAAATTATAATTTTGACCTTTGATACCATTTTTTATGGTGTACGATAAATGGGTTAACGATTATTTTCATGTGTTACTGGAGAGGTGATGATGAATGTCCATTTAATAGTCATCAAATATAAACAGAGCTGAAATGCTCTTAGAGCTCAGCATAGATGAACTTGCATCGAATTGATTGATATATTATATAAAACTATTGGGATATATCGACAAAATTCCAACTGAGATTTATTTGTAGGTTTCCTCATTTAATTTTTTTTAATGAAATATTCTCAAAATAATAACTTAGCAAAATAATGTATTGGACGGCTAACTTTATGAAAATTTGCCACTCACATTAGCATTTTAGCTAATTTGCTATTAGTTGTAGCAAATTGACTTTAATGCTTAATCTTAATTAATTACTAATTGCCTATAATTCGCTACTCTAAATAGCGATTGAGTTGGTCTCCTGTGAAACGCGTTTTTCCTAGTGGTTAGGAAAAACGTGTTTTTCAAAACCTTCTGGCTATCACTTTCAAAGGTTCTACTATCAATCTCATATGCAGAAGCTTTATATTGATATCCAGAACCGTTGAGAAGTTACGATTATATACAAAAATGACCCTTCTGGCTATCACGTTCAAAGGTTCTGGCTATCAATCTCATATCCAGAAGGTTTTATATTGATATCCAGAACCGTTAAGAAGTTCCGCTTATTTACAAAAATGCTACCGCGCGTTTTTTAAAGAAGTTTCACATATTTACAAAAAAGCCACCGCGTTTTTTTTAAAACACGTTTTTCCTAATAGTTAGGAAAAATGCGTTTTTCCCAAGATTTTGTGATAGCGATTTAGGTAATTCGCTCTTCGTAGTTCAAATTGTGTTGGGATAATATAAGGTTCCAAATTGAAAGGTTGCTCAAATCCAGAAACTTCACTTTTCTCAATATTAAATTTTAGATTATTATTTTGTGTGTGAATTTGTAGAGAAAAATGATAAAATTATGATTTTGACTTTTGATACCATCTTTTAGGGTGTAAGATGAATGGGTTAACACTTATTATGTGTTACTGAGAAGGTGAGAAGGGGATGATGGATATCCATTTAATGGCCATCATATATAAAAAGTAGGGGTGGCTTGGTTGGGATAAATGTCTTTGAAGTTGAGACACAACAAGGATTTCGTAATTTCGAGACAGGAAGAGTTGGAGCAACGGCCAAGGGCTAGGGCCATAAAATTTGGGACTACGCTGATTTTGTGGCGAAGGCCGAAAGACAAGGCCATAAAAACTGGTACCACAAGATGTTGTGGCAGGAGCTCGCCACATATTCGCCACATATGCTGGGTCTTCAATAAGGTTTAAACTTTAAAGAAACCTTATTGGCTTAGTTGAAGTCCTTATGGCTCTAAGGACTTTAGTGCATGTGCTATAGTTAGGAAACTTGAATTTGGCCATCGTTAGTCAACATGGAATTGGAATTGAGGATTCCTTAATGGAGTTAGATTTGGTAATTAAAGGATACCAAAGATACGTGTATAGTAATACTCCCTCCCCTCCGTCCCATTTAAAGCTTCACATTTTACTTAAATGGGTGTCCCGTTAAAAGCTTCATCCATTCTTAAAATAGTAAAAAATGTATGCCCCACTTATCATACTCACTCACTTCTTCCTTTCACATACTTAAATTATGAGACCCACTTGTCATACCCACTAACTTTTCCTTCACATATTTAAATTGTAGGCTCCACTTGTCATACCCACTAACTTCTTCTTATCACAACCCTTCTTATAGTCATCAATTTTCTTAATTTGTGTATCATCACCAAAATGGTGAAGCTTCAAATGGGACGGGGGAGCATATACAATCTTTCGTCCTAAATTAATTCAATTACTCAGTTTGCTCAGTTTTACTCATAAAAATAGAGATCAATAAGTCTAGATCTAGGGCTTGCACAGTCAAGAATTTTGTGATCAAAATTCATGCAAAATAGATTAGTGTGATCTTGTGTAATTGTTTCTCCAGTGATAATAATTTTCTCTCCCCTCCCCATAGACATAGCCAAGTTGATGAACCACGTAAATCTGTGCTCTTGTGATTGCTTTATTTTCTCATCAAGTCTTGTTTAATTGCTCTAACAATTAACGATTACATTCGAGATGACTTTTAGTGAAGCCTCAATCAAATAATTTCAGATCCACCATTAATTTTTTTGTTCACTATTTTTAGTGAAGCCTCAACATAAAAACTTTGGGATCCATTTTAATGTAGTTTTCTCTTTTGGAAGACTCAACATAAAATAGAAATCTGCCAGAAATGTCCATGCCTGACATCCATCCAATGTCCTCAGAGGAATCACAGAACTAAACGCGTAAGCAAAAATTACTAGTAAATGTAAAAAACTCACTACAAAACGTATTTGTGGTATAAGTAATGTAAGGATTTAGTAGTACGTAAAGCTTTTACGGAGATATAAAAAGAGAAATTTTTACTCGAGGGAGCTAATCTCACTCTTAAAAAATGACCCATTTCATTTAAAAAATGAGAATTAAGAAAAAGTGTTAATAGGAGATAGACATCGCGGCAAGGAGTAGAGAGTGAAGAGAATAAAGAAGTAACATAAAATTTCCGACTTTCCGGGAAACTCAAAATCACCCAAAATGACAAATAAGTCATTTGTTATGGGACCGAAGGAGTATTAAGCTACAACATCTCCAAGCAGGCCTTACAAAATATAAAAGGAGAGCCATCCTCCACCCATATGACAAACAGCAATAGTAACATGAAGAATAGCAGAACACCCTGCATACATGATATAAACATGAACAGATGGGCAGTCTAGATTCATCTTCATACGAAACAACCTAATACTGAAATTACTTCGAACTCAATATACTTGTAGCAACTTTCTGCTACTAAATTAGCTTTTCAAGACAATGGACTTGGGAATTCACCACTAAGTATAAATAAGTGATGCCTTATAAATGACAATAGATGTGAAAAAAATTCACTCGGCGAATGAAATGTTATGATCTGAAAGAGACCTACAGCTCCCCACAGCATTATATTACCAGACAAAAGCCTTAAGTTAGACCCGAAGAACCAAGTTCCATACCAACTGGAGAAAGAAATGAACCTTGCAGAGATAAGCATTTAATGTCATGGCAAATAATAACTAGATTTAACACGAATTTACCATGAAACCCAATAAACCAGATATTTAGGTCCTAATATGTGCTTACAGCGCTATATTCATGTATATCTGCTACTAGAAGGCCTATGAAAAACCTTACAAATAGGCCTTGAAATCTAAAAAGTATGGAAAATGTAAGAAGACGCTAATTCTTGCACTTAGTAAGAGTTCTAGGCGTAGAAAGAGACATCATATGTTTGGGTAACAGTTTGTACTCACAGTTAATAGATGCCCAATGGTTCTCCATGAAAAAACAAGTCACCCTTTAACTCTTCAAATCCTGAATGAATTCAAGAAATATACATGAAGAAGAATGCATGTGTAGTGATGGGTGGCTGAGGAAGTCAACGAGGTGATCAAAAGATGCTGAATAAATTAACGAAGCCACGACTAAATTAAGCGGGTGTTTAAATCTGAAGGACAGATACATGCTAAACACTAACTCTAAAAGGTTGGATGTGGAGATCCAAACGCTACAAAACAAAGCCCCAAAAAGAATTACCACACGCACCATTCTTTAGAAGGGTTCCTTGATCATTGGCTAATTTGGAGATATCAGTCCGTTCGATTCAGACACCCCTTTAATTTAGCTAATGACTTCCTCAACTTCTTAGCATCATTGATCATCTCTTTGACCTCAGCCACCCATCAATGGACATGATAGCAGCAAAATGGTGTGATTCATCATCCGGTCCATGAGCCGGCCATAGTAGCTGACAATCCAATCCATTGCTGCACTTACAACTTACATACGAACGGCTACAGTTTTTACTGGGTTTCATTGTACCTGCAAGGGCAAGGGGCGACCAAGAGATCAGTTTGATTTGTTTAGCATTTTGGGAGCTATTAGAATAGAAGTCAATGTGTACTTCCCTTGCAAATTGAAGTATGCTTTGTTGAGCGTTCGAAATATATTATTACTATCCTAAAAAACAAAGTGGATTCTCCCACAATCACATTGATTTATGATGTCATTCTTCTATGGACCCCAAAGCTTCTGGTAGCAGCATCTAAAGTTGGGTGGCTAGAGGAAGTCGAAGATATGATTATAAATGCAAAACAAGTTGAGGAAGACACATCCAAATTAAAAGGGTGTATGAATCTACGGGACGGATATGTGCTAAGGAAATCTACAAAGCTGGATCTGGAGATCCAAACACTCAAGAACAAAGCCCCATAATGATTTACTACAAACACTGTTCTTCAAAGGGAGCACACCTGTAAAAACAATGGATGAAGCCATGAAGGCTTTGGAAGATAATGTGATCAAAGGTTGTCGTTATTGAAATATGTGGCTTAGACGACGTTGGAAAAATACAATGATGCATGAACTTCGTGAAGGGCAAGGAATCAAAATTTATTCGATGAGATTGTTATGATCTTGTGTCCCAAAATCAAGACATGTTCAAAATTCAAGGTGATCTTGCAGAAATGTTGGGCTTGACCGATCTCAAAGAAGAGAGTTGCAAAAGCTGATCAGTTGCCGAAATGGGTGGCCACCAGTATCAAAGTCTTTATTTCTCCTCTAGAAACTGGTCAAACCGAACATCCCTACAGGATCACTTAAAATCTTTCAAACAAGTCAAGATTTTAGGACATGGTGATGATAAAATTCATTAAATAAATTTTGCTTTCTTGCCATCTCACAACCCTCATGCACCATGGTTGATTTCCCTAAACCGCATAAGCCACATAATGAAAATGTTGATGACGTTATTTTCCAAGGCCTTCATGACTTCAACCATAGTTTCCGTCCTACGACTTTATTTTGTAGTGTCTAGATCTCCAGAACTAGCTTTCTAGATTTCGCGCCTATCACTTATCGAGCCTTTAGATTCAAACACCCTTTTATTTATATGGGGCTCTCTCAACTTCCTTTTCATCTACTATCACTAATTCAACTTCGTCTAGCCACCAAGAACTAGATTATGCTGCTTCTTCATTGTTCCAGCTGTGTCCTTTGAAAACGATGTCAGCACCATTCCTGAATTTTTGCAGTTGAGCAACTCTATCCCAAATTCTTGATGTTGCTCACTTTTCAGAAAAATGCACCCAAAACAACATTTGTAGCATCTACAGCCATCTCATATTCATCACTTATTAGCTAAAATGAAAACAAAGAAGATAAGCCCCTCATTACAAAAACAAATAAATAGTGATTTACTCATATCCTGCACAATTAAAAGAAATCAGTTATGAAATCAAAGAATTAGCACTACTGATATGACCAGGCTACCTCACTTTGCTTAGGTTTCATGATTATTGAAATATCAGTTTGATGTATCAAAGTGTGTAGATTTTAAGAAATGTTGTTGTATAAATTGATATCTGATGTTACTCTTCAATGGACACCAAAGCTTCTGCTCACAGCACATCTAAAGTTGGGTGGCTAGAGGAAGTCGAAGAGATGATTATAAATGCAAAACAAGTTGAGGAAGACACATCCAAATTAAAGGGGTGTCTGAATTTAAGGGACGGATACGTGCCAAGCAGGAAATCTACAAAGCTGGATGTGGAGATCCAAACACTAACGAACAAAGCCCCATAATGATTTATTACAAACATTCTTCTAGGGGAGACTATCTGCAGCATTGGCTAACTACGCTTCTTAGGGCTACAAGACCAAGATAAAAACAATGGATGAAGTCATGAAGGCTTTGGAAGATAATGTGATCACTGTTATCGTTATCGAAATATATTGCTAATACGGCGTTGGAAAAATGACATTGATGCATGAAGTTCGAGAAAGGGTAAAAAAATAAAATCATTCGATGAGATTGTTATAATCCTTGTGTCCCAAAATAAAGACTTGTTCGAAATTTAAGGTGATCTTGCAGAGATGTTGGATTTGACCAACCTCAAAGAAGAGAGAAATGTAACTTCAAAAGCCTATCAGCTGCAGAAATGGGTGACTACGAGTATCAAGATCTTTACTTCTCCTCTAGAAACTGGTCAAACCGAACATCCCTACAGGATCACTTAATATCTATCAAACAAGTCTAGATTTTAGAACACAGTGATGATAAAACTTCATCAAATAGATTTTGCTTTCTTGTCATTTCACAAACCTCATGCATCAATGTTGTATTCCCTAAACCGCATAAGCCACATATTAAAAACGTAGATGCAATTATTTTCCAAACCTTGACTTCAACCATAGTTTCCGTCCTAGGGGTCACCGATTCAACTTCGTCTAGCCACCAAGAACTAGATTGTGCTGCTTCTTCATTGCTCCAGCTATGTCCTTAGAAAAAGATGTTAGCATTGTTTCTGAATTTTCGCAGTTGAGCAACTCTTATCCCAAATTCTTGATTTTACTCTTGTAGACGAATAGATAACAAAATTGACAACCAATGACATCCGCATCTGACATTATCGCTTTTCAAAAAAATGCCCCAAAAACAACATTTGAAGCATCTGCAGCCATCTCATATTCCGTCCTCTAACATATATGAAGACATGCAATCATCACTTATCAGCTGAAATGAAAACAAAGAAGAGGAGCTCTTCAATATAAAAACAAACAAATAATGATATATTCATATCCTGCACTATGAAAATAAATCATTTATGAAATCAAAGAATTAGCACTATTGAATTGACCAGGTTATGCTCCCTTTCCTTAGGTTTCATGGTTATTGAAATGTCAATATGATGTATCAAAGTCATAGGATATAAGAACTGTTGCTCTATAAATTCAATAAAAAATAAGCTCTATTTGGTAGAGGTAAGACGAGGAATTTCTATTTATCTATCTAACTATCTGGTATGAATTATATGAACAACTGGTTAAGCCATGAATTTAACTAGATGAATCATTTCTTTAAAAAAATGCCATTTAAGTAGATTAAGATCACATTAGAACATCATCCAAATATTCAATAAACATTTAACAGAATAAAGAAAATGACTTACACCAAACTGTGGAAATGCAGATCCAAATCGAACCAGAGACGCGAATCTGCAAAACCAAATCAAACAGATTGTTCTTCACAAACGTGAGAAGATGAATACATAGATCTGAAGGATGAGCAAGATTAAATGCACGCACTATTCCCAATAAAGAAATCGATTTTTTCAAATAAAAATGGATTCATCAAAGAAAATCACTATATAAATAATGATACTTTCACTGAATACTAACCGATTTGACAAAGATGGTCATGGAGAGGAGCAACGAACTGATCTGGTTAATTGAACTTAGCGACTTATTGTTCTCCAATTTGGCCCACTTGATTTGATTTTGGAGATGAAACTATAATTAAGGAAATGGGTATTTGAAAAGTCTTCGATCTATTGAAATTACCCTCCAAGAACATTGATTGATTGTTTGGCTGTCTGAATTTGATTTTCTGAATTTTAACTGGGAAAGTGAAAGGGGAAAAGTGTGTGTGTGCGCGGCGGGTGCCGAAACACTGATTTTGCTTTAGGTTAAAAGGCCGAGAAGTGAGTCTTTGGCATGTGGGTGTTTGATAATACACGTGGCGAAAGGCCGGAGACATCAAAGTTTTGGACTCGGCAAATGAGATCTGAGCGATTTTGGGGATTTTTTTCTCGGCAAAAAGCATATTTTGGTAACTGAATTATAAGTCAATTTTCACATTAAACTATATTTTTTTCAAATGTTCTCATTAAATTCTTTCAGTTTTTTTAATATGCTCACTCCATCCATAATTTCGCTAAAAACTTA
The DNA here is from genome assembly GCA_026119855.1 of Campanula takesimana. Lineage (NCBI taxonomy): Eukaryota > Viridiplantae > Streptophyta > Magnoliopsida > Asterales > Campanulaceae > Campanula > Campanula takesimana. The sequence continues at coordinate 1,354,789 of JAOWBW010000167.1, read as the reverse complement.
ACGTGTCTGTTTGTTTTCACTTATTTGGGTTGGCTCATGGCTTTTGACATAAAATTAGCTATTTTAGTAGTGTTTGTTTTCACTTATAAGCTAAAAGTCAATAAGTCAAGTACAACTTCCTCAAAGAATAAATAAGTAAAGAGAAAATTACCTCCTAATCCTTGAGTAATATTGAATCTACGTATTAGGACAAGCATATTTTTAATTTACCTCCTACTCCTAAAAAATATTTTATGTAACCATTTAGTCCTTTAGTGTATTAACTCAACCCCGCCCCTACTCTCTCTTATTCACACACCCAGATTTTTTTCTCTCTCTCTTCTCTCTCTAACTCATCGGTGACCCCTCCCCTCCCCTCCCCTCCCCTCCCCTCCTAACTACGGCGACCTCTCCTTCTCCGGCGACCCCTCCCAACTCCGGCGACCCCGCCCCTGCAACCATTCCCCTCCTCTTTCTCTCTCTACACTCTCTCTCTCTGCCCATTCAACTCCGACCACCTCTCCCCTCCCTTACTCCGGCAAAGTCTCCCTCTACTCCGGCGACGGTCTCTCTACCCCGTTGATCGTCTCCCTCTACTCCGGCGACAATCTTCCCCTACACCGGCGACAATCTTCCCCTACACCAGCGACCGTCTTCCCTACTCCGGCGACCGTCGTTGAAACAACTCCGGCAAATAGATCCCAGCGCCGACGCACTCTCTCTCTTCCCTCCCTCCATCTGACCCTTGTTTTCTTGTGCAGGCGACTATTTTCTGTTTAGACACTGAGTCTGCCCCAACCATAATGTCACTCCCGTCGACTCCGGCGTCTTCATCCTCATCTTCTCCGGCGTAGCCCACCTTCATCTCTCTAGATCTGACGATCCCATCCTCTGGCCTACTTACCTCCTCTGGCGTTAAGGTTCATGTCCAGGTCTGTTTACTGGGTGTGGAAGGCTGAGGTTGGAGTAGCTGACCTTCATCTCTCTCTTTTTTAAAAAAAAAAAGTAAAAATAAAAAATAGCAATACTCCTCTCTCTTGTAAGAAATTTTCTTTTCACTTTTTTTTCAGTGATTTCACTTGCATTTTGTATGATGATGACTACTTATATTTAATACTCACTTCGTCCCATTTTAAATCGCAAAAAAATAATAATTCATGGCACAAGAATTAAGTAAAAAAATGAAAAGGTAATGTGTTGTAAGTATAAATATTGAAAATTATTTAAAAAAATATTTTTTGATTTTGCAAAATCTATGAGACAGCAAAAATGGCAAATTTTGCAATTTGAAATGGGACGGAAATATTATATAGTACTTCCCAATACCCGTAAATAAGTACACCATAATTTTTCCCTTTTAATTGACAACTGAGAACTTACTGATAAGTTCTTAGTTGTTTGTCGTCGGAGTTGGTGATCGACGGAGTTGATCGTGCTCTTAATAGTTTAGTTGACAACAGAGAACTTAATGATAAGTTCTCGATTGTTTGGTCTCAGGAGTTGGTGGTTGCCGAAATTTATCGTGTTCTTGGTAGTATAGTTGATAACCGAGAACTTACTGATGCGTTTTTACTACATTACATTTGTATATTACTTGGAGATGATTTTTTTTCATCTTAAAAATAAAATTCAATTTAATTTGTAAAGAAATAAAAATATTTCACCCATCCATTTCATAAAAATAGTTCTTTTTCTTTGAAAAAAAAAAGATGAGATTTTAACTTAAAAGATTACATAATAATGAGGCCTATATTTCTCAAATGTATACGCCTTTTGTCCCATTTAAAATAGCAAAATTTGTCATTTTAGATGTCACAATTGAGAAGTTGTCATTTATTGGTCGTTGGACTTGGTTGTCTTCTCACTTGACAACTGAGAATCAACTGAGAACTTACTGATAAGTTCTCAGTTGTTTGGTAGCCGGAGTTGGTGGTCGTCAGATTTGATTGTGTTCTTAGTAGTTTATTTTACAACTGAGAACTTACTGAAAAGTTCTCAACTGTTTGGTCGCCGGAGTTGATGGTCGCCGGAGTTAATCGTGTTCTTAGTAGTTTATTTGACAACTGAGAACTTACTGATAAGTTCTTAATTGTTTGGTCGCGGGAGTAGGTCGCCGGAGTTGTTCGTGTTCTTAGTAGTTTAGTTGATAACTGAGAACTTACTGATAAGTTCTCAACTGTTTGGTCGCCGGAGTTGGTGGTTGCCGGAATTGTTCGTGTTATTAGTAGTTTAGTTGACAACTGAGAACTTACTGATAAGTTCTCAACTGTTTGATTGCTGGAAGGTCACTAAAGCTTAAAAAAAATTAAAAAAATTGCCGGAGTGGTCGCCGGAGTTGGTGGTCGCCGGAAATGGTGGTTGCCGGAGTTGTTGACTGGAGAAGGTGGTGAGGGATAGCCTAAGGGGATAGTGGTTAGGGTGAAAGTAAAATGTTGAGAGGGTGTAGTTAGTAATATGTTGAGGAAGATGTAAGCTAGGGACTATATGGTTAGTTAAAATATTCCTTGTTTTAAGAGGTAAATAAGGTTATGTTGAGGGACTATATGGTAAATGCCCCATAAGTAAAAGCTAAAAAGCTAGAAAAATGATGCTTTTCTTGGCTTATTGAAAATATGGAAGTTTCATCACTTTTGGTAAGTCAATAATACTCTTCCTTTTCTATGTATGATTTATATAAGTTAGTTACATAATAATAATAATAATAATAATAATAATAATAATAATAATAATAATAATAATAATAATAATAATTTTATTATTTTATAATTATATTATTATCATTATATAATCATAAATATATTATTATTATAATTGTGTTATTATTATCATTATAAAATTAATAATAATAAAAATTATTAAAAATTATTATTATATTATTATTAGTATTATTATTATTATTACTATAATTATATTATTAATATTATATAATCATCATATTATTAAAACTATATTACTATTATTAATATTATTTTCATTATTAATATATACTTAATAAAATTATATATAATTTTTATTTTTATTTTTATATAATTATGATTATTATGAATATATAATCATTAATAATTATAAAAATTAAATAATTATAATTAGATAATAATAGTTATACAATTATATTATATAATAATTATTATGTGTTTATTTATATATGAAGGGTATTTTGGTATTTGTATTATATTCAGCCATTTTTTAGCCTTTTCAACAAACAATCACAATTAGCTTAAGACAGCTCATAAGCATTTTCAAATCAGCCAAAACAAACAGAATTCTAACAATAAGCCATAAGTCATTCAGCCAAAAGTCATCAGCCATCAGCCATAAGTCATCATCCATCAGCTGCGATAAACGGGCCTAACGTAATCTAGTCTCATGACCTCAAATGACTAATTTAGCTAAAAACTTAATGAAAGCGAAATATCAGTTTACAATAAACACTCCTTTCCCTTATAAACGAAGCTAAAATATATTTCTAACCTAAATCATTTTTTTTTTTAAAAAAAAAAAAAAAAAAAAAAGATGCAGCAATATCTGAACTTCTTTTACCTTCCACCGCCCGCCCACCCCACCCGGCGGCCACCATCGCAGCATCGACCCTTCCCCGTCCTCTCCAACCCTTCATCTTCAAATCCACCCCAGTCCACGCCACCACAATCCCCTCTCGCCATGGCGCCACCCCTTCCCAATCTTTATGCACCTTTGTTTCTCCACCCTTTTACTCCGCCCCTCCTACCCATCTTCACCATTCTCGTCAAACCCTCTATCTTCTATTTGTAGGTTTGACATCTGCTTACAATCATCTTTTCGTCTCTGCCGTCAATAGCTCATAGACAAAACCACCGTCCTCTCCTTCCCCCTACTCGACCTCTTCTCTCCGGCCTCAATTTCTTATTCCTTGCAACGGTATCTCACTCGCCTCCGATTTCTAGCCCTCCGCTGAAGTGGGTTGTTCAGTGTGTGATTGAGGAGAAAATTGGTAGTGGCGGTGGGAAGTATAGAAGGGGAAATTGTTTGATTTACTAAAATTGAATCCGACCATTTAAGAACAGTTATGATTCTTGGTTTTGGGCAAATCTGATTTGGGTATTCAATTGGGTTGAGGTATTACAGTCGATAAGTATGGGGGAGACGATGTTAGGTTTCAAAATGGGTGTTATGTTGTGTTAGGAAATAGGTTTCAAATGTTAGATTTTTTGTTAAAACCCCAACTCAAGTTGGTCAAATGGGGTCAAGTCACTAGATTTCATTAAATTTATAGCATAATGATGGATGGAGTGAGCGCATTAACTGGCACACCTGGTTGACTGCAAAAGTAATATCCGGGCGAGTGAGTGTGAGATATTGAAGACCGCTAACCATGCTACGATAAGAAGTGATATCGGGAATAGGATCCCCGTCAAGTGAGCTTAGGTGAGACCCCGAAATAAACGGAGTAGTAGCCAGTTACACCCATCCATTTTGAACTTGTGGAGGAGATCGGACACATAACGTGCTTGACTAAGGATAAGCGAAGAGTCGGACCGATAAGTTTCAATTCCAAGAAAAAAACCAAGTGGTCCAAGACACCGACTATCAAACATTGCACATAGGTTGTCGATGACCTTAGAGACTTCACCCGAGGAAGATCCAGTGATGATAAAATCATCAATATACACCAAGACAGTAACAATGGAATCCGTCTAGCGGCGAATAAACAGAGAGCTGTCAGATTTACTATTGAAAAATTCGATGGAGCGGAAATAGTCGTGTAGACGCTGGAACCATGCTCGTAGAGATTGCTTCAGGCCATAGATAGATCGATGAAGGCGAAACACATGGTTCGGGAACTCAAGATGAGAAAAACTCAGAGGTTGTGCCATGTAGACCTCTTCCTGAAGTATACCATTCAAAAAAGCATTCCGGACATCTAACTGTTGTAACGGCCAGGAGCGAGAGTAAGCAAGAGCAAGGATAGTATGAATAGTAGGTGGTTTTACAACGGGACTGGACGTCTCATCGTAATCAACGCCCTTTTGTTGGGAAAATCCTTGTGCCACTAAGCGTGCTTTGTGGCGTTCAACTGTTCCATCTGCCCGGCGTTTAACTTTGAATATCCATTTATTTCCAACTACATTCATGTTAGGAAGATGGGGCACTAATGACCAAGTGCCATTTTTGTGCATTGCAGACAGTTCATCCTGCATGGCTAATTTCTAGTGGTCATGAGAAGCTGCTTGTTTGAGTGTCTTGAGCTCAAACTCTACTGAATTAGGTAGAGTTGCAGCAAGTGCGGCTGGCACAAGATGTCTGAGTGCAATATCAACAATTTTCCGTGGCTTGAAAATTCTAGATTTTGCCCGAGTGATCATGGTGTGAATACTTTGGGCTGTGCTAGGAACTTGAGGAGGAGCAGGCCCAGAATGACTGTCCAACAAATGGTCTGAGGAAGCCAGAGTGGACTTCCCAGGAAGTGGGCTTGCTGGAGGTGTTGCAGATGTTGGGCCGCAAGGTGGTGGCTGTTCTGGGCTTGAGGCAGATGGTCCAACATAAGCATGTAACGGGCTGGTGCAGGCTTGGTCTTGAGGACTCCCATGATGCGCACAAGAAGGACCAGTTGGGTCTGAAGAAGGACTGCTCACGTTGGCCCAAGACTCTGAAATGGACTGGGGTTCGCTCAAAACTGGACTAGGCTGGATGGAGCTAGGTGTTAAGCTGGGCCGATCATAAGAAGGTGGACCAATATGTCCAGCAGGGAGCAAATCATTAGTACTCTTGGTAGAGGACCTGTTCTTCATAGGAAAAAAAAACGTTCATCAAATAATACATGTCGTGATATATATAATTTTCTTGTGGAGTAGTCCAAACACCGGTATCCCTTTCGATAATCATCGTACCCAAGTGTAAGTACCCCGATCCGGATTACTATCCTTAAATAATCAAATTGTGGAATTAAGGGGTAATTTGAGACTTAATTGGGTCATTATAATGTTTAAAGGGTATTTTAGGCATTAATTAAATTATTTTGAAAAGGGAGGAACCTTCTGGTAATTTCTAGAAGGCTGGGACTTTGGAGTTATTCCCTAAAAGCCCCAAAAGGACCTTACGGGAATTTCAAGAATTTGCGCAAAGGAAAAGAACGGTCGCGCATTGGTTGTGCGCTTTTTCCAAACGCCAGCCGAGATCCGCCACGTGGCCGCCCGCGATTCGTCCAACGAAGCCGGCTTGTCCCCCGCGTGACCTCACGCGCCCGACAGCCTCTCCAGCTCCTCGCACCCTGGTTGGACCGTCCTCCACCCTTGTCTCCCTCACCTTCACAGCTCCACATGTCTTACTCCCATTGGCCCTTCACTCCCCATGTGTAACCACCCGAGCCTTCTAGAAGACCAACCAGCCACCATTGGATCTTTCCCAAAATTCCCAGATTTAATCTGAACCATCAGATCTCCTCAGCCCATTTAATATCCGAAAAGGCCCCATTTTGTGCCCAAAAATGATCCAATTTCAACCCATTTTGTGAGCAAAGATGACCCATTTTGTGATAAAAAAAATATCCTTATTTTGCTTAGCCCCTAAGCAAGTCACAAGGCCATAATTGAGGGACTAAAGTGAAAATATCCCCATTTGCTTGGTGCCCAAGCCCATAGTTGAAGGGCTAAAATGAAACATTTTCCCCTATAAATAGAGGGCTCATCCCCTCTAATTAGGGACAAGAATTTTTGGATAGCAAAGTTACTCTCCAAAATTCTCCTCTCATCAAAATTGATTAATTTTCTTTGTGATAGATTATGGCTCACTTTAGATAATGGTGAAGAACTACCAAGGGTAGTATCCCTCTTATCTTTAAAGTCCCATCTAATCCAAAAGAAAACACAATGATCAAACCATGATTAAGTGAAAGCTTAGGGTCCATGATCCCTAAGTGAAGGAAGAAGCAAACTTGGGTCAATCAATTAATGATTTACCCCAAGCTTGCTTAAAGATTGAATCTTTGTCTCATCTTCTCTTCATCTCCTCTTCTATTTTTATTTATTTCTTTATTTAATGTCTTTTAATTCATGTCATTTAATTTATGCAATCATACAAATGTGATCCAATCCTTGGAGTATCAATGGTGCCCTTCATGTTTTATGCATGATTGTGGGTTCAAACCAAGATGATCAAGGCTTGTTATATTTATGTCAATTTAATTAATGTCTTTACATTTCTTGCAAATTATATGAATCGGAACCAAGCCTTGATCTATGGTGCCCTTCATGTTTTATGCATGATTGTGGGTTCTAAACCAAAGGAATAACCTAAGGCTTGTTATGATTTATGCAATTTATATTTATGTCTTTACTTTTGGCTTGATGATCCATTGCACATATGAAGAGAGCCCTTGCATATTTATGATGTTTAGGCTTATTTATGTTATGATGATCAAGTTTGGGTGGTAAAGTCTCAATCTTTACCATCCAAACTTTGATCCAACCCTAATTGAAAAGTCACAATTCTGTCCAGTTTCAACAGAATGCTTTGTTTCTGTTTGAAACTGGACTGTTTCTGATAAATCTGTAAAAAAAACCTAGGACGGCCAAACGAGCCGTACGGATGGTTTAAACCAGCCATACGGCTAGTTTGGGCAGGGAGCACTTTTTTCTAGTTTTACCCCTTTTTGTTAAACTGATTGCAAAATAAACCTTCCTTGTTAAGTTTCTAACTGATTTCTGTTAAAAGTCAGTTTCTCCCATTTTTAAACACACACGCACACACACTTGCACATTTTGGTCAACAAACACAAGGGAGACTCGGCTTTGTCCGAGGCGGCTTGGGTGACGTGAAACTCTTCCCAAGACACAATTTGACCTCCGAACTAATAGAATCTCCAACCTTTCCATTTGTTGGGTTAAATAATTAACAAATGTGGAGACTCCGTTATTTTTGGCGTGTTAACCGTATTTGGCGTTTCGCCCCATACTCGTCGCGTTTTCCGCGCGGGGCGGAATCCTTACAGTGGCAACTCCGCTGGGGAATTAAATGTTCTCAAACTTCTTTTTAGAAGCTTTGGGGACATTTATGTGTGGTTCAAACTCCCATCCCCATTTGTTGACTTTGTGCCTAATTTGTGTGTTTTGTGTTTCTGTTTTGATTTACAAGGAATGGAACTGTTCTGAAAATGCAATGGACTGGGGCTTGAGGATTAGAAGCTGAAAATTTGCAAAAAATAATGGACGTACGGCTACATTGGGATGATCCACAAAATGCTTCGGGTCGACAATTTTGTGCGAGGCAGAAACGTTCTAATGGCCTTGTTGCTCCTTCTTAGCCAGGTTCTAATTTTCAGCCTCTACTTGTGTACATTTTACTTTCTTCTTCTTAGCCAAAAATGATTTTCAAAGCTTGGTTGTGCACAAATTCTTGGACATAAAATTGGATTTTCAAAGCCTCATTGTGCATAACCCTTTTTTACAAAATTTTTGGTCTTCAAATTCTTCTTGTTTGAGCACAATCTTCTTGGTACAAACGACTTTCAAAAGGTTGTTCTTCTTGCAAAAAATTTGGTTTCAAGAACCTTTGGTTGTGCACAAACCTTCCATGTATAAATTGTGATCCTTACTTGTTAAGTAGCCTTGCTTACTTGCTTGTTCTTGTTTGTTCATATTTGTTCATATTTGCCCATGTTTTTTCATGATTGTCCATACTTGTTCATAACGCTAAAACGGACCAAGAATTTCTATTTTGACTCAAAAGGGAACATAGAAGGATTCACACTACGCGCACTTGACCTTGCACGTTCCAAATACCCTTTAAACTCGGGATGGATGCCAGATGCAGCTTGATTGGCGCTCTTGTGCCCCTATAGCGTGCACGGGTCCATTCCACCTCCCCTTCTGAGCCGAGTCAACCACAGTTGTCCGTGACACACAATTACTGTGACTTTGGTTGGTTTTTGGTCTAGTTCACGTTACCACGTCCCTAATACGTGTCCGAGGATAATTATGGCCAAGTTAATGCTCGAGTCACGACTCCTTGTGAAAACAAGTGTGACCAAGGTCAACTTTGACCCGGTCCTTGACTTATGCGTTAATGTTGGCTATGATTAACCTAAGTCATGTGTTATGGATAGGGTGACACCGTGTTGTCAAACCCCAATGAATGGTACATACTAATTATCCTTAAGCCCAAGGATAAGATTCGAGAGCCCTCATCAAAGATGAGGTTATGCCGGAAGTCCTTTAAGTCCCTAAGAAGAATCTTGATCTTAACCGGGGCTTAATCATGATTGGGATGGCTCACGCATTGGGAATCTTGCGATGCACTAGACCCTAGGTTCGTTTCTTTTGGTCGGTGGAAGCCGCTTGCCCTATAGGACCCTCACCCGGGATAGTCCATCCTCGGGAGTGTGCAAGACAGGTGAAAAACAAGGGGTCTATAGGCGTAGTGATGGCCTCCACTGATCTAGGAATTAGAGTAGTTGCGAAAAAGAAGAGAAATCTTTTCCAACCATTTAGGAATAAAATTGCTTTTTAAGTAAACTTGGATGAATAAATAATTGCGCATTGCATGAGTTTGCTCCATTTGTGCTTCTTGTCTTTGACGCATCGCATTCTTTAACAAGCGTCATCTTGTTAATTCTTTGGATAGATCCCCGCTATCCTCCAAGGCTTCCTTTGAGTGACTTTGTTAAGTTTTTGGACGGATCCCCGTTATCCTCCAAGATTTCCATCAAGTGATTTTGTTAAGTCTTTGGACGGATCCCCGTTATCCTCCAAGACTTCCATTAAGTGATTTTGTTAAATCTTTGGACGGATCCCCGTTATCCTCCAAGACTTCCATTAAGTGATTTCGTTAAGTCTTTGGACGGATCTCCGTTATCCTCCAAGACTCCCACTAAGTGATTTCGTTAAAGTTTTTGGACGGATCCCCGTTATCCTCCGAGACTCCCATCGTGATCCCTGTCGTGATCCCCGTTGTGATCCCGTTGTGATCTTCATCAGAACCTTAGGCATAGTCCCTAGTTCCCCGTTGTGATCCTCGTTGAGATTCCCGTCGGAACCTTAGGCATAGTCCCTAGTTCCCCGTTGTGATCCTCGTTGAGATTCCCGTCGGAACCTTAGGCATAGTCCCTAGTTCCCCGTTGTGATCCTCGTTGAGATTCCCGTCGGAACCTTAGGCATAGTCCCTAGTTCCCCGTTGTGATCCTCGTTGAGATTCTCGTCGGAACCTTAGGCATAGTCCCTAGTTCCCCGTTGTGATCCTCGTTGAGATTCCCGTTGGAACCTTAGGCATAGTCCCTAGTTCCCCGTTCTGATCCTCGTTGAGATTCCCGTTGGAACCTTAGGCATAGTCCCTAGTTCCCCGTTGTGCTCCTCGTTGAGATTCCCATCGGAACCTTAGGCATAGTCCCTAGTTCCCCGTTGTGATCCTCATTGAGATTCCCGTTGGAACCTTAGGCATAGTTTCTAGTTCCCCGTTGTGATCCTCGTTAAGATTCCCGTTGGAACCTTAGGCATAGTCCTAGTTCCCCGTTGTGATCCTCGTTGAGATTCTCGTCGGAACCTGAGGCATAGTCCCTAGTTCCCCGTTGTGATCCTCGTTAAGATTCCCGTTGGAACCTTAGGCATAGTCCCTTGTTCCCCGTTGTGATCCTCATTGAGATTCCCGTCGGAACCTTAGGCATAGTCCCTAGTTCCCCGTTGTGATCCTCGTTGAGATTCCCGTTGAAACCTTAGGCATAGTCCCTAGTTCCCCGTTGTGATCCTCGTTGAGATTCCCGTCAGAACCTTAGGCATAGTCCCTAGTTCCCCGTTGTGATCCTCATTGAGATTCTCGTCGGAACCTTAGGCATAGTCCCTAGTTCCCCGTTGTGATCCTCGTTGAAATTCCCGTTGGAACCTTAGGCATAGTCCCTAGTTCCCCGTTGTGATCCTCGTTGAGATTCCCGTTGGAACCTTAGGCATAGTCCCTAGTTCCCCGTTGTCCTCCTCGTTGAGATTCCCGTCAGAACCTTAGGCATAGTCCCTAGTTCCCCGTTGTGATCCTCATTGAGATTCCCGTTGGAACCTTAGGCATAGTCCCTAGTTCCCCGTTGTGATTCTCGTTGAGATTCCCGTCGGAACCTTAGGCATAGTCCTAGTTCCCCGTTGTGATCCTCGTTGAGATTCTCGTCGGAACCTGAGGCATAGTCCCTAGTTCCCCGTTGTGATCCTCATTGAGATTCCCGTTGGAACCTTAGGCATAGTCCCTAGTTCCCCGTTGTGATCCTCGTTGAGATTCCCGTCGGAACCTTAGGCATAGTCCCTAGTTCCCCGTTGTGATCCTTGTTGAGATTACCGTTGGAACCTTAGGCATAGTCCCTAGTTCCCCGTTGTGATTCCCGTAGAGATTCCCGCTAAGTTTCCCGTTGAAAATTTGAGGAACCCTAGGCGTTGTCCCCTAGGTCCCCACTAAGACTTCCGTTGGAATCCTAGGCGTGGTCCCCTAGGAAGTCAGTCAAGTCTTTGGGTGGATCCCCGTTATCTCCCAAGAAGTCAGTCATGTTCTTCTTTTCCTTTTAGAATTCTAAACCGGTCTGAACTACGGTGACCTGAGCCTCTCATCGCGTGGGACCCCCTCCTCCGTGGTAAGGGGAACGTAGGCAACTTCGGCCCGGTCAATCCTAAAAAAAATAAAAAAAAATGTGTGAGTCTTTTACTCAAATAAAAAAAATGTGTGTGTGTCAATCCTAAAAAAAAAAAAAAGGAAAATGTGTGAGTCTTTCACTCAAATGAAAAAAAATGTGTGTGTGTCAATCCTAAAAAAAAAAAAAGGGGAAAATGTGTGAGTCTTTTGCTCAAATAAAAAATGTGTGTGTGTTAATCCTCATTTAAAAAAAAAAAGAAATTCGGAGATCAAGTTTTCTTAAAATAAAAGAACAACTCTTTTCTAAAAGGTTAATCCGCTAACGAGGTGTTCCTCTCAAATCATGGTTATAATTTCACCTCGAGGTTTAAAATGCTAAAGTCCTTTGAGGTCTTGTCCACCGGAAACATCAACCACGGAGCCCACCTTTGAATTGGCGTCCGAGACTTCCATCCACGTGAGCAAAGATTGGGACACCGTCCACGAAAAGAGGCCTATGCTTCAAAATCCCAAAGATGGGTACATCAAACGGGGATCCGTACCCTCGCCGAATGCCATGCACAAGGTTACGCACCTCAAAAGGAAGTCACCAAAAGGAGATGGCCAAATATGAGTCCGGCAATTACAACGCCGAGCCAAGTGGAGACCTCGCGACATCTTTTCCGATGACACGGAGCCCGAGTTCCCCGTGGAAGACATGGAATGTGCCGCCAACAACCCCTCCAACAATCTAAGGAGAGAAGGGAGCATCGCACTTTATAGGAGCCCATCCCTAAAAAAAAATAAAAAATGATGAGTCTTCTAGCCTCGTACGATCTAGACTTTCATCAAAGTCCGTCCCGGATTGTCTCTTTTTATTTTTACGAAGGTCCGCACTTGGACATGTATGCACAAAGTTATCTCAATAAAAGAGTCATTTTCATTCTCTTCTCTCTAGACTTGAGACATTATTTGCAATACACATTTACTCTTGAAATTGCCTTGCTTGTTATGATCAATTGATTGCTACGTCCCCAAAATGATGAATTGACTTTTAAGCATACTAGTCAATGACGACTCATTAAGGACGAATGGACCTAACATAAATGAAAAATGCTAAACGCAAACAATTAATCTTGATGTGAATAAATGTTGTGATCAATTGGCATGAAGAAACCATTAATGGCAAATCTTCCCCCATACACCTCCCCGATACACAACCCGATACACCTTTCTGAGACAAATCCATGATGCACATCAAAGGCATCCCGAGACAGTGAAAAGGTGAGGACGTTGTTGCTCAACAACCAAGATTGGACCTTAATCGCGCATGCGCAACCGAGCAAGGGGCTTCTCAGATCTTCGAGATCGAAACCAGAATTGATAAGGAGCTGCAGGAAAGCCAATGCCCAAGATAGCAAGTTGGTGTTAATGTTTCCCTCAAAAAAAAAAAAAGGGAAATGAATGTATGGAAAGAAGGAAAAGAAATGGCGGAAAATAAAGTTTGCCTCAAAAGGCCCGTTCAAACTAAAGAGGGTTCACCCCAAGGGGTCCATCTCAAGGAGTTCACCGCAAAGAAAAGTGAGCAACAACGTCCTCCGAGACAACGTCAAAAGAAAGCCAACTTCAGCAAAAGACGGCCTAAGGCCGAACTACGGCGACCTGAGCTCCTCACATTGAGGGAAACGTAGGCAACCTTCGGGTCCGGTCACAACATGAGAAAAGCCATCGAACCTTTGGCTCTCCTAAAGATAACCAAAGTCTCTTCTCTGCGGTCGCGCCAATGACTGATCTTTCAGATAGACATTGTTTGGCTCCACAAAGGAACCCATGAATTATGATTCCCATTCTTTGGTCAAAACCCCTTTCCGTGGTCACGCCAAGACCTTGAAACCCTGAAATGACCCAAAAGCCTTCTCTTTCCCGATCTTGCCATTGATCGGATCTTAATCTCAATTGATCACAACAGTTATACATGTCAAGGCTAATTTCTTGTTATAATCTTGACTTAATAATGAACATGGTTCATTCAAGCAATCATTTTGATGATATTAACTAAGGCCAATTTCAAATGTCTCGACAAGTCTTCTTCTCTACATCTTAGGAAAGAGCTAAACACTTGTCTTCTGTCAAGCAAGGGCTTCCTCCCATTTCATGATACATTGTTCATCAACATAAAGGGACTCTCTCCCGCTTAAATAAAGGCCCTTGCATGTTTCCCCCAAAAGGACATATTAAGTCCCCATCCCGTCGAGTCGGTTGGATCACTCATAAAAGAAAGAGAAAAATAGAAAGAAAGGCACCAAAAAAGTAGCCCGCTAGGTTGAAAACCCGCAAGGGCGGCCTAGGAAAAAAACAGGGTGTGCCATGAAAGACGCAAAAAAAAGAAAAAAAAAGTAGCCCGCTAGGTTGAAAACCCGTAAGGGCGGACTAGGCAAAAGAAAGGGTGCGTCATGAAAAAGGGATGGGTTCCTAACCGTCAAATGATGACATTAGGGCTACGCCGGCCGAAAACATGGGGCTATGCCGCCACCAATGACATGGGGCTACCCCAACATCGATGATTACAAGGACATGGGGCTACCCCAACATCGACGACAAAAGGGTTCTCCGCTCCCGATCGCTCCTAAGAAATGGAAAAAGCTCCAAAGGACTTTATGCGTAACAAACCTCACGGTTAAGTTAAAATAAAAATTTTACTGGCATGCTTCGTTAAAAGATTTTCCTTGAGGAATGAGCATTTTCAAAATTTGCCCTTTTAGCACCATAATTTTGAGAAATGAATGTTTTGTCCCCCCTTTCAAGTCGCGTCGGGCACTTGAGGGTGTGTTTTGTGAAAATATGTGTTTTGTCCCCCCTTTCAAGTAGCGTCGGGCACTTGAGGGTGGGTTTTGTGAAAATATGTGTTTTGTCCCCCCTTTCAAGCCGCGTCGGGCACTTGAGGGTGTGTTTTGTGAAAATATGTGTTTTTCCCCTTTCAAGTCGCGTCGGGTACTTGAGGGAGTGTTTTGTGTTAAGATATGTTTTTTCCCTTTCAAATTGCATCGGGCATTTGAGAGAGTATTTTGTGTCTTGATATGTTTTTTCCGTTTCAAATGGCATCGGGCATTTGAGGGAGTGTTTGTGAAGAGATTGTGTCCTTTGGTCGTCCGGCGTGACGTAAGACCATTAGGTTTTGTGAGAATGCTCTTTGGACGTCCGGCGTGACGTAAGACCATTAGGTTTTGTGAGAATGTCCTTTGGCAGTCCGGCGTGACGTAAGACCATTAGGTTTTGTGAGAATGTCCTTTGGCAGTCCAGCATGACGTAAGACCATTAGGTTCTGCGAGATTTGCCCTTTGGCCGTCCGGTGTGACGTAAGACCATTAGGTTATGAGTTGTTATTTGGCCGCCCGGTATGACGTAAGACCATTAGGTTTCGTTAGATTTTCCCTTTGGCCGTCCAGCGTGGCGTAAGACACTTAGGTTTCGTTAGATTTTCCCTTTGGCCGTCCAGCGTGACGTAAGACCATTAGGCTTCGTTAAATTTTCCCTTTGGACATCCAGCGTGACGTAAGACCATTAGGCTTCGTTAAACTTGCCCTTTGGCCGTCCAGCGTGACATAAGACCATTAGGTTTTGTGAGATTATGTCCTTTGGCCATCCAGCGTGACGTAAGACCATTAGGTTTTGTGAGATTATGTCCTTTGGCCGTCCAGCGTGATGTAAGACCATTAGGTTTTGTGAGATTATGTCCTTTGGCCATCCGGCGTGACGTAAGACCATTAGGTTTTGTGAGATTATGTCCTTTGGCCGTCCGGCGTGACGTAAGTCCATTAGGTTAGACCTATCCTTTGGCAGTCCGGAATGACATAAGTCCATTAGGCTCCGTGAGATTCGTCCTTGGCCGTCCGGCGTGACGTAAGACCATTGGATTTTGTCGACCCGGCCGTACTTCGTAAGTCCAGGGTAGAAAGTGAAATCGTGAAAGTCCCGGCCGTACCTCATAAGTCCAGGATGAAAGTTAAGATGTTATCACCTCGGCAGCCCTTGGTAGGGAGTAAGACCAGTATAGTCATGATTAGGTTAAGAAAACCTTTGTCCCCGAGAGTGGCCAGGTTAGAGAAAACCTATCAATATGTCCCGGCAGTCCGGAGGGACGTAAGACCAGCCTTGTAGTCGACCCTCCGCCATGAGATAAGTTGACCAGTTTGAGTAGTCGACCCTCCGCCATGAGACAAATTGACCACTTTGAGTAGTCGACCCTCCGCCATGAGACAAGTTGACCAGTTTGAGTAGTCGACCCTCCGCCATGAGACAAGTTGACCAGTTTGAGTAGTCGACCCTCCGCCATGAGACAAGTTGACCGGTTTGAGTAGTCGACCCTCCGCCATGAGACAAGTTGACCGGTTTGAGTAGTCGACCCTCCGCCATGAGACAAGTTGACCAGTTTGAGTAGTCGACCCTCCGTCATGAGATAAGTTGACCAGTTTGTGTAGTCGACCCTCCGTCATGAGTTAACAGTTACCCTCGAGACGACCCTCTCCGATAGAGCCAAGTTGATCGATTCTAGTCTCTGAGCCATGCCCATCATTTGAGCCTCTAAGCCATGCCAGCCCCCTTTTGTCAACCCCCTCCGAATAGGGCCAAGTTGACCAAGCCCGGCCTTTGAGCCATGCCTATTTAGGAAAGGATAAATGGATATCCACCTAAGGCCCATAGGTTTGAGTAGCCTTGTCACGACCCGAAAACCCGTCTCTATTTTATTGATAAATAATTAATTATTTATTATTTATTTGATTTAAATATTTATGTGCGCATTTTATGTCCCATAATATTAATTTGTGTTTAGCATTATTTGGTTGATATTGTGTTAAGTGGGTAGTAGGGAATTTGGTTTGGGTTATGTGTTAGTAGTGAGGGGGCCTAAATGTAAGTTTTTAAATAATTTTAACTACTCCCTCCCTACTCTTCTGTCTCCCTCACTCTCTTCCTCACCCTACTCCCTCTCTCCCAGCATTCTCTCTCTCTTTCCATGGAAAAGGGTAAGGTTTCTTTCTCCCTTCTCTCTTCATTTTCATCCTCTTCCTCTCATCTTTCCTTAATTCTCATTTTATGAAATGTGTTTAGATCGTCGATAGGATCGCGTAGAACAAAAAATAATTGAATTCCGTCATCTTTGAGAAATTCCAAGTAAGTTGCTTTTCCCCCATTTTTATGCTAAAATGTTCATATCATGTTTATATAATGCTTAAGTTATTGTATTTGATGTTTTATTGAGTTTGGAATTTATTTGGAATTTATTTGGGTTTTTGATAAAAATGGTGATTGTTATGAATGTTGTGATTCAAGCTTAGTTGGGTTGATAGATAATGTGATTTAGGTCCCCTTTCTAGTTGTTAAGTTGTTTTGGTTCATGTTTATGCTTGGTGGAAAGCTTGGTTGTGTTTGATCTTGAGAATTTGTGAAAATGGTAAGAATCCTTGGAGAACCCAGCTGCTGAATCCTCCCAGCCCGTAGACCAGGCGCCCGCCCGCGCTGAGCCAGGCGCCCGCCTACATGTCTTTTTCCAGCGGCCAGACCTTCTGGTCAATTAAGCGCCCGCCTGCCCCCTTCCAGGCGCCCGCCTGCCCCCTGTTCCAGAAATCTGCCTTTTTGCTTGTTAAGACTAAGTGGCTTCCTAGTTTAAGTTTATTTACTCAAATTAACTTAAGTTAACATCGTGGATCACTTTATTAATTGGAATTGGTTCTTTTATGAATAAATATGTTATGGAATTTGATTAAGTATCGTTTTGAGAATGTGGGCCATCTTTGATGTGTGGTTTGGATCGGTTCACCTTTGTGGTAATTTATTTGGAATGGTTGCCTACTTTGGAATCATTAGTTGTTTATTTAAGCTAGTATTTATTACTTAGCATTTATTTGAAAGTCCAGCTGGTTATTTGTGTTCGAGTCAGGCAATGGATAATGCTATAATGGCTCAAGCCAAGTCCAGTATAGCATCGCCCATTGGTCCTTCTTTCCTCATTCAGATTGGCCTTGGATGGGATGAGCTAGCTCCTTTTGTGAGTATTCTAGCTACACGTTTTGGAGCATGACTTTGTGGCATGACTCCCGCCCTTTGTTTCACGTTACTTTGTTATTGGTTCCGGTACCGGGGGTTTTCTCTTCAAGCTTTCATGCTACTATGAAGATGTTGATTGTTGATTATTGAAGCTGCGCAGCGACCTTTATTTGGTTATATCAGTTGGGAAACCTTGGCTAATATCCTTTGTTAATTGTTTATTTCCGCTGCTATCTGTTAAATGATAAATGCTATGTGCTAAGTGATATTTATTATTGTTTATTGCCTATTGCATCATAGCATGTCATATAGTTGCATTAGTAACTTATTGAGATTTATCTCACCCCCTTTCTTTTATCTTTGTTTTTCCTTAACCCCCCACAGGAGGAAAGGATTAGACTCGCTAATCACGAGGAGGACGTCGCGAGGGTTGAGCTTTTGGGGAAGATTGTTATTGGTGGGTTTACATTACATAAATGTGTAACCTTTTTGGGAATAGTTGTACAAAACTTGATGTCATTAGAATTTGTATATTTTACTATTTTGGGTGTAAGCTTATGGAGCTCACACTAGTTTATATTTTGTTGTTCTAGTTGGATTTCAAAACTTTGTATTATCATCTTTTGGGTTTAAAAGGAAATTTTTATCTTCATTATTTTAGAGCTTATTATTTAAGTCGACGTCCAGCTCGCGTACTCCGGGCCCGCGGGGTCGGGGTCGCGACAGTTGGTATCAGAGCTATGGTTTAGCTCTAAGTATAAGTCTAGGTGGACTAGTATGACCTAGGAGGGTAGTTGTGTTCGGAGTGAGTAACGGTTGATGTTTTATGCAGGTAATTGTTCCCAATGGCTAGAAGAAGAACGGGTGAAGGTTCTAGTGGGGCTCAGAATCAGAATGATCTTCGGGAAGAGAACCGTGCTATGTTCCAAGGCATGTTTGAGGCGGCCATGAAGGCAATTCATGACCAAGGACCGAGAGTAGAGCAAGCACCACCACCCCGATATGGTTTGGAGCAATTCTTGAAACTGAAACCGGCAGAGTTCGATGGTGAGCCCGATGTGAAGAAGGCCGAACTATGGGTTGAGTCTATGGAGAAAATTTATGATGTGTTTGGGTGCACGGACGAGGATAGGGTCCGGTTTGCGGCTTATAAATTGGTTGGGGCCGCCGAGCATTGGTGGAAATGAGTTAAGGCGAGTTGGGATGATACCCATACGGTGTATGCATGGGAATTGTTTGTGCGGAAGTTCAAAGAGCATTTTATTCCGGTAGTGGATCAAAACCGAAGGGAGATCGAGCTTCTCAACTTGGAGCAAGGTTTGTTGTCTATAGCTCAGTACTCGGCTAAGTTCACAGAATTAGCCCGGTATTGTGACTATCTTGTGAGGACTGAGGAGCAGAAAGCTATGAGATTCATCCGGGGTTTGAAGACTTCTATTCGGACTCAGCTTATAGCCCAAAGGATTGTGACATTCCAGGATGCGGTAGACCGTGCATACTTAATCGAGCAAGACATAGAGGAGCATAAGAAGAAGGTCGAGGTGACTAACACTAGCAAGCAAGGGGGGCAGAGCAAGCCACAATCCCGTTCAGATAACCGAGGTAATTTTGGGGGACAATCTCAGTCCCGAGGGCAACCAATCCTAAGGAACCTGGGCACCACTTCCGGGAACCAAGGGAATCAAAATAGGAGACTCTGTTCGTATTGCCAAAGGGGAGGACACTCGGAGGACCAGTGTTGGAAGAAACAAGGGAAATGTATTAACTGTGGGCAATTGGGGCATTTTATGAAGGATTGCCAGAGATTCAGAGGTCAACCGTCTGGGGTAGGAGCTGGGGCTCCACAGGGTCAGAAAAGAGATGATGCGGGGAAGCCCAAGGTCCAAGGAAGGGTATTTGCCATGAATCAACAACAAGCTACCGATGATCCTTCTGTTATTGGAGGTATTGTTTCTGTGTTTAATGTGAGCGCCCGTGCGTTAGTAGATCCAGGATCATCGCATTCTTACATATCTGTGCAATTTGCTTCCTTGCTAAATCCTGCATTTGAGTCTTTACCTTATGTGCTAGAGGTGTTGACCCCTATAGGAGAATATTTGGTGACCGATAGAGTATTTCGTGCTTGTGATGTGCTTATATGTGGTCGTGTCTTGTGTGTGGACTTGGTAGTCCTTCCAATTCAAGACTTTGATGTTATTTTGGGTATGGATTGGTTGAGCAAGTTTCATGCTTCTGTCGATTGTCGTAGAAAGGTCGTTAATTTTTCCATCCCTGATGTGCCTAAGTTTACTTTTGAGGCTATGCCTTTGGGTAGAAATATTCGTATCATTTCTTATGTGAAAGCTAGGAGATTGTTGCATCGTGGTTGTGAGGGGTACTTGGCTAGTGTGCTTGATACTAGGAAAGAATCCCCTAGTTTGGAGAGTGTTCAGGTAGTTAGAGAATTTTCCGATGTTTTCTCTTCTGAATATAATATGCCTCCCGATCGTGAAATAGAGTTTTGTATAGACCTTTTGCCGGGTACAGCTCCGATTTCAAAGGCACCGTATAGGTTGGCTCCCGCAGAATTGAAGGAACTAAAGGTTCAGTTGCAAGAGTTGCTTGATCGAGGGTTTATCCGCCCTAGTGTTTCCCCGTGGGGAGCACCGGTTTTGTTTGTGCGGAAGAAAGACGGTTCTTTGAGATTGTGTATTGATTATCGAAAGTTGAATCAGGTTACAGTGAAGAACAAGTATCCTCTACCTCATATTGATGATTTATTTGATCAGCTTCAAGGGTCCGTAGTGTTTTCTAAACTTGATTTGAGGAGTGGGTACCATCAGTTGAAGATTCGATCTGAGGATATTCCAAAGACTGCTTTTCGCACCCGCTATGGTCACTACGAGTTCTTGGTTATGCCGTTTGGGTTGACTAACACGCCTGCCGTGTTTATGGATTTGATGAACCGGGTTTTCCATCCTTATCTTGATTCGTTTGTGGTGGTCTTCATCGACGACATTCTTGTCTACTCTAAATCTCGAGAGGAGCACGAGCAACACTTGAGGACAGTTTTATCCATTCTTGCGAGGGAGCAGTTGTTTGCGAAGTTTAGTAAATGCGAATTTTGGCTCGAGAAGGTTTCATTTCTGGGTCATGTTATTTCTAAAGATGGGATTTCTGTGGATCCTTCAAAGATAGAAGCCATAGTGGATTGGAAGAGACCCGAGTCAGTGACCGAGGTCAGAAGTTTTCTGGGTTTAGCCAGGTATTACAGAAGGTTTATAGAAGGGTTTTCGAGGATTGCTACTCCGATGACTCAGTTGACCCGGAAGGATGTACCATTTGTGTGGAGTGAAAAATGTCGAAGTAGCTTTGATGAATTAAATAAGAGATTAACTACGGCTCCTATTCTTGCGTTACCAAATGGAAATGACGACTTAGTGATTTACAGTGATGCTTCGGAAGAGGGTTTGGGTTGTGTTTTGATGCAGAATGGGAAAGTGATTGCATATGCTTCGAGGAAGTTGAGCCCGAGTGAACATAATTATCCTACTCACGACATGGAGTTAGCGGCTATTGTATTTGCTCTTCATAAGTGGAAGCACTATCTTTACGGGGCGAAATTTGAGATTTTCACGGATCATAAGAGTTTGCAATACCTTTTCTCTCAGAAGGAGCTTAATAACCGACAGCGTCGATGGATGGAACTTTTGAAAGATTATGATTGTAAGATATCCTATCATCCCGGGAAAGCGAATGTAGTAGCTGCTGCGATTAGTAGAAAATCTTATGTGGCTTCGATGATGGTTCGAGAATGGAAAATGCTTGAGGATGTTCGAGATTGGTATCCTCGTGAATCGAGACATGGGGATATTTTTACGAATATTAGGGTATCTCCGACCCTAATTCAGAGGACAAAAGAAGCTCAAAAAGAAGATCCCGAGTTAGTGAAAGTAATGGGTAAAATGAAGGAAAAGAACTTTGAGGATTTTTCTATGAGTTCGAATGGGGTGTTGACTTTCCGTGGTCGTTTGTGCGTACCCGATGTTGGTGGAATAAAGAGGCAAGTCTTAGATGAGGGTCACAAATCGAGATATACTATTCATCCGGGTAGTACGAAGATGTATCAAAATTTGAAACAACACTTTTGGTGGAACAACATGAAGAGGGAAGTAGCTGAGTATGTATCGAGGTGTTTAACTTGTCAGCAGGTCAAAGCCGAGCATCAGAGACCTGCAGGACTACTTCAGCCGTTAGAGATTCCGGAGTGGAAATGGGAGCATGTGACTATGGATTTCGTTACGGGACTACCTCGTACCCGTAGGAAGTATGACAGTGTTTGGGTAATCGTGGATAGATTGACCAAGAGTGCACATTTCTTGCCTATTGACATTAGGTACTCGATGGAAAAGCTTGCGACCCTTTACATTGATGAGATTGTGAGATTGCATGGGGTTCCGGTTAGCATTGTGTCGGATCGGGATCCGAGGTTTACTTCTAGATTCTGGAAGGCATTTCAGGAAGCTTTGGGTACAGATTTTCGATTCAGCACAGCTTTTCACCCCCAGACCGATGGTCAATCCGAGAGGACCATTCAGATTTTGGAGGATATGTTGCGAGCTTGTTCGATAGACTTTTCCGATTCTTGGGATAGACATTTACCATTAGTGGAATTCTCTTACAACAACAGTTATCAGGCTAGTATCGAGATGGCACCTTATGAGGCCTTATATGGGAGAAAATGTAGATCGCCTATCTGTTGGGATGAGGTCGGTGAAGCGAAGATCGTGGGTATTGATTTACTTCAGGATTCAGTTGAGAAAGTTAGAGTTATCCGGGGTCGATTGAAAACAGCCCAGAGTCGACAGAAGAGCTATGCAGATAACCGAAGGCGAGATCTTAGTTTTCAGACCGGTGATTTTGTGTTCTTGAAAGTATCTCCGAAGGTGGGTATTCGAAGGTTCGGGAAGAAAGGCAAATTGGCTCCGAGGTTTATAGGTCCGTTTGAGATTCTGGGAAAGGTGGTACTTCTAGCATACCGTCTGGCGTTACCATCTTCTTTGGACCGGTTGCATAATGTTTTTCACATTTCTATGCTTCGGAAGTATGTTCATGATCCATATCACGTGTTACCGAGGGTACCGGAGGATATAGAGCCTGATATGACCTACGAAGAACGACCGTTTCGGATTTTAGATACCAAAGTCCAAGAGTTGAGGAACAAAAGTATTCCGTTGGTTAGAGTCCTTTGGAAGAATCATAATGTTGAGGAATCGACTTGGGAGCTTCGAGAGGAGATGGAGCGTAGATATCCGTGGCTTTTTAATTCGGGTAAGTCTCGTTAAAATTCGGGTCAAATTTTCTTTAAGGGGGAGTGAATGTCACGACCCGAAAACCCGTCTCTATTTTATTGATAAAGAATTAATTATTAATTATTTATTTGATTTAAATATTTATGTGCGCATTTTATGTCCCATAATATTAATTTGTGTTTAGCATTATTTGGTTGATATTGTGTTAAGTGGGTAGTAGGGAATTTGGTTTGGGTTATGTGTTAGTAGTGAGGGGGCCTAAGTGTAAGTTTTTAAATAATTTTAACTACTCTTCTTTCTCCCTCACTCTCTTCCTCACCCTACTCCCTCTCTCCCAGCATTCTCTCTCTCTTTCCATGGAAAAGGGTAAGGTTTCTTTCTCCCTTCTCTCTTCATTTTCATCCTCTTCCTCTCATCTTTCCTTATTTCTCATTTTATGAAATGTGTTTAGATCGTCGATAGGATCGCATAGAACCAAAAATAATTGAATTCCGTCATCTTTGAGAAATTCCAAGTAAGTTGCTTTTCCCCCATTTTTATGCTAAAATGTTCATATCATGTTTATATAATGCTTAAGTTGTTGTATTTGATGTTTTATTGAGTTTGAAATTTATTTGGAATTTATTTGGGTTTTTGATAAAAATGGTGATTGTTATGAATGTTGTGATTCAATCTTAGTTGGGTTGATAGATAATGTGATTTAAGTCCCCTTTCTAGTTGTTAAGTTGTTTTGGTTCATGTTTATGCTTGGTGGAAAGCTTGGTTGTGTTTGATCTTGAGAATTTGTGAAAATGGTAAGAATCCTTGGAGAACCCAGCTGCTGAATCCTCTCAGCCCGTAGACCAGGCGCCCGCCCGCGCTGAGCCAGGCGCCCGCCTACATGCCTTTTTCCAGCGGCCAGACCTTCTGGTCAATTAAGCGCCCGCCGGCCCCCTTCCAGGCGCCCGCCCGCCCCCTGTTCCAGAAATCTGCCTTTTTGCTTGTTAAGACTAAGTGGCTTCCTAGTTTAAGTTTATTTACTCAAATTAACTTAAGTTAACATCGTGGAACACTTTATTAATTGGAATTGGTTCTTTTATGAATAAATATGTTATGGAATTTGATTAAGTATCGTTTTGAGAATGTGGGCCATCTTTGATGTGTGGTTTGGATCGGTTCACCTTTGTGGTAATTTATTTAGAATGGTTGCCTACTTTGGAATCATTAGTTGTTTATTTAAGCTAGTATTTATTACTTAGCATTTATTTGAAAGTCCAGCTGGTTATTTGTGTTCGAGTCAGGCAATGGATAATGCTATAATGGCTCAAGCCAAGTCCAGTATAGCATCGCCCATTGGTCCTTCTTTCCTCATCCAGATTGGCCTTGGATGGGATGAGCTAGCTCCTTTTGTGAGTATTCTAGTTACACGTTTTGGAGCATGACTTTGTGGCATGGCTCCCGCCATTTGTGGCACGTTACTTTGTTATTGGTTCCGGTACCGGGGGTTTTCTCTTCAAGCTTTCATGCTACTATGAAGATGTTGATTGTTGATTATTGAAACTGCGCAGCGACCTTTATTTGGTTATATCAGTTGGGAAACCTTGGCTAATATCCTTTGTTAATTGTTTATTTCCGCTGCTATCTGTTAAATGATAAATGCTATGTGCTAAGTGATATTTATTATTGTTTATTGCCTATTGCATCATAGCATGTCATATAGTTGCATTAGTAACTTATTGAGATTTATCTCACCCCCTTTCTTTTATCTTTGTTTTTCCTTAACCCCCACAGGAGGAAAGGATTAGACTCGCTGATCACGAGGAGGACGTCGCGAGGGTTGAGCTTTTGGGGCAGATTGTTATTGGTGGGTTTACATTACATAAATGTGTAACCTTTTTGGGAATAGTTGTACCAAACTTGACGTCATTAGAATTTGTATATTTTACTATTTTGGGTGTAAGCTTATGGAGCTCACACTAGTTTATATTTTGTTGTTCTAGTTGGATTTCAAAACTTTGTGTTATCATCTTTTGGGTATAAAAGGAAATTTTTATCTTCATTATTTTAGAGTTTATTGTTTAAGTCGACGTCCAACTCGCGTACTTCGGGCCCGCGGGGTCGGGGTCGCGACAAGCCTTAGAATATCTCACCCAAATCGGCTATGCCGTCCTCCCACCAAAATGGGATGCTTATAGGTTTGAGTAGCCTTAGAATCTCTCACCCAAATCGGCTATGCCGTCCTCCCACCAAAATGGGATGCTTATATGTTTTAGTAGCCTTAGAATATCTCACCCAAATCGGCTATGCCGTCCTCCCACCAAAATGGGATGCTTATAGGTTTGAGTAGCCTTAGAATCTCTCACCCAAATCGGCTATGCCGTCCTCCCACCAAAATGGGATGCTTATATGTTTGAGTAGCCTTTGAATATCTCACCCAAATCGGCTATGCCGTCCTCCCACCAAAATTGGATACTTATAGGTTTGAGTAGCCTTAGAATCTCTCACCCAAATCGGCTATGCCGTCCTCCCACCAAAATGGGATGCTTATAGGTTTGAGTAGCCTTAGAATCTCCCACCCAAATCGGCTAAGCCGTCCTCCCATCGGATTGGGATGCTTATAGGTTTGAGTAGCCTTAGAATCTCTCACCCAAATCGGCGATGCCGTCCTCCCATCAAAATGGGATGCTTATAGGTTTGAGTAGCCTTAGAATCTCTCACCCAAATCGGCGATGCCGTCCTCCCATCAAAATGGGATGCTTATAGGTTTGAGTAGCCTTAGAATCTCTCACCCAAATCGGCTAAGTCGTCCTCCCATCGGATTGGGATGCTTATAGGTTTGAGTAGCCTTAAACCCTCTCACCCAAATCGGCCAAGCCGTCCTCCCATCAGATTGGGATGCTTGTAGGTTCGAGTAGCCTTAAACTCTCTCACCAAAACTACGACCGGCTTGATTCCCTCGAATAGGGATACGTCGGAATCCTTTAAAGATAAGGGTCCATCCACTTGACCACTTTGGTCACCATCTTTCCCATCTTGGTAGCTCGCCAGATCGGGATTCTTTTTTTATCGACAACCCCGCTTTCTTCAAAAGCGACGTTGACGAGGGGCTCTATAAGTACCCCGATCCGGATTACTATCCTTAAATAATCAAATTGTGGAATTAAGGGGTAATTTGAGACTTAATTAGGTCATTATAATGTTTAAAGGGTATTTTAGGCATTAATTAAATTCTTTTGAAAAGGGAGGGACCTTCTGGTAATTTCCAGAAGGCTGGGACCTTGGAGTTATTCCCTAAAAGCCCCAAAAGGACCTTACAGGAATTTCAAGAATTTGCGCAAAGGAAAAGAACGATCGCGCATTGGTTGTGCGCTTTCTCCAAACGCCAGCCGACATCCGCCACGTGGCCGCCCTCGATTCGTCCAACGAAGCCGGCTTGTCCCCCGCGTGACCTCACACGCCCAACAGCCTCTCCAGCTCCTCGCACCCTGGTTGGTCCGTCCTCCACCCTTGTCTCCCTCACCCTCACAGCTCCACATGTCTTACTCCTATTGGCCCTTCACTCCCTTTGTGTCACCACCCCAGCCTTCTAGAAGACCAACCATCCACCATTGGATCTTCCCCAAAATTCCCAGATTTAATCTGAACCATCGGATCTCCTCATCCCATTTAATATCCGAAAAGGCCCCATTTTGTGCCAAAAAATGATCCAATTTCAACCCATTTTGTGAGCAAAGATGACCCATTTTGTGATAAAAAAATATCTTTATTTTGTTTAGCCCCTAAGCAAGTCACAAGGCCATAATTGAGGGACTAAAGTGAAAATGACCCCATTTGCTTGGTGCCCAAGCCCATAGTTGAAGGGCTAAAATGAAACATTTTCCCCTATAAATAGAGGGCTCATCCCCTCTAATTGGGGACAAGAATTTTTGGATAGCAAAGTTACTCTCCAAAATTCTCCTCTCATCAAAATTGATTAATTTTCTTTGTGATAGATTATGGCTCACTTTAGATAATGGTGAAGAACTACCAAGGGTAGTATCCCTCTTATCTTTAAAGTCCCATCTAATCCAAAAGAAAACACAATGATCAAACCATGATTAAGTGAAAGCTTAGGGTCCATGATCCCTAAGTGAAGGGAGAAGCAAACTTGGGTCAATCAATTAATGATTTACTTAAAGATTGAATCTTTGTCTCATCTTCTCTTCATCTCCTCTTCTATTTTTATTTATTTCTTTATTTAATGTCTTTTAATTCATGTCATTTAATTTATGCAATCATACAAATGTGATCCAAGCCTTGGAGTATCAATGGTCCCCTTCATGTTTTATGCATGATTGTGGGTTCAAACCAAGATGATCAAGGCTTGTTATATTTATGTCAATTTAATTAATGTCTTTACATTTCTTGCAAATTATATGAATTGGAACCAAGCCTTGATCTATGGTGCCCTTCATGTTTTATGCATGATTGTGGGTTCTAAACCAAAGGAATAACCTAAGGCTTGTTATGATTTATGCAATTTATATTTATGTCTTTACTTTTGGCTTGATGATCCATTGCACATATGGAGAGAGCCCTTGCATATTTATGATGTTTAGGCTTATTTATGTTATGATGATCAAGTTTGGGTGGTAAAGTCTCAATCTTTACCATCCAAACTTTGATCCAACCCTAATTGAAAAGTCACAATTCTGTCCAGTTTCAACAGAATGCTCTGTTTCTGTTTGAAACTGGACTGTTTCTGATAAATCTGTAAAAAAAAACCTGGGACGGCCAAACGAGCCGTACGGATGGTTTAAACCAGCCATACGGCTAGTTTGGGCAGGGAGCACCTTTTTCCAGTTTTACACCTTTTTGTTAAACTGATTGCAAAATAAACCTTCCTTGTTAAGTTTCTAACTGATTTCTGTTAAAAGTCAGTTTCTCCCATTTTTAAACACACGCACACACACTTGCACATTTTGGTCAACAAACACAAGGGAGACTCGGCTTTGTCCGAGGCGGCTTGGGTGACGTGAAACTCTTCCCAAGAGGTAACCTGACCTCCGAACTAATAGAATCTCCAAACTTTCCATTTGTTAGGTTAAATAATTAACAAATGTGGCGACTCCGTTATTTTTGGCGTGTTAACCTGTTTGGCGTTTCGCCCCATACTCGTCGCGTTTTTCGCGCGGGGCGGGATCCTTACACCAAGGAAGACACAAGGCGTAGATTTTGTCATAAGTTTGTGCCAATTGCAAGGAACAAGATGGGGAAAAACATAAACACCCGAAAGTCTTGAGAATAGTTATAGTCTAGAACCTGTTTGAGTAATTTCTGATAGGGAGAAATATAATTCATCTGTCTCATTGGTAACCTATTAATTAGATAAGAGGCTATGTTAAAAGCCTCTAACGAATAGTTTTGAGATACCCCCGATTGAGCCAGGAGACATACGCCCATTTCGACTATGTGACGGTGTTTACGTTCTACTGTTCCATTTTGTTGGGGAGTATAAGGGCACGTAGTTTGGTGTTTAATGCCATGAGATTTAAGAAAGATCGAAAATTGTCTATTTATGAATTCACCCCCGCCATCTGTTTGAATGGTTTTGATTGTATGTATAGCAGATATTTTTCGAATGAGTTGATTTTCGATTTGAAGTTTGAAAGTAGTGAAAACATCTAACACATCAGACTTACGAATCAAAGGAAACGACCAAACATAATGGGAAAAATCATCCACTATGCCAAGATAATATCGAAAACCATTATTTGAAGTAATTGGGGAAGGACCCCATACATCCAAATGAACAAGGCAAGAGGAAATAAAGACTTAAAATTGCGAGTAGGAAAAGGTAGACAACTCGATTTTCCTAACGGACAAACATGACATTGAGACTGAGAAAGATATCCACTAACTGGAATGTGGACTTTATTGACGAGAGACTTGAAAACCTGAATTGATGGATGACCAAGTGTAAGTACCCCAATCTGAAATTGACTAACTTAGAGGAACTTTTAGCACCATTCAGGGATAAACTGATAGGCTGGGACCTCACTAAGATAAACCTAAAACTCCAGGACTATTCTGGAATTAAAATTGGAAAAATCCAGAAGCTCGCCATGCTGAGCCGTACGGATGGTTTTGGTACTAGAGGGGCCAATCCGTACGGATGGTTTGTGGGTTACAAACCATGATGATCAAGGCTTGTTATGTTTAATGTATATTTATTTCATTGTCATTTATATTAATGCACTTTACATTCAAGTCTTTACTTTTATTGTCTTTAAATTAATGCAATTTATCTCCAAGTCTTTACATTTATGTTGATTTACTTGAGTTTAATGAACTTTGATGATAAAGTCTCAATCTTTACCATTCAAAGTCTTGATCAACTCATAATAATGTCCCTTTTGATGGTAAATATTCAATCTTTATCCATCTAAAGATTGATTTCTTGTTTCCCCAAGGTTTTCCATGGGTGAATCATTCATTTGGATGTTAAAGTTCCAATCTTTAACCATCCAAATGATGATCTTGGCTCAAAAGCCATAATTTATCAACTTTCTTCACATTTCCCCAATGATTGCCTTGATCACACCCAAGAATCTTTGTTTTTGGTGTTTAACTAGTGATCAATGGCATAGGGATGATCTTATTCATGTTTTGTAACTAGCAAATAGGCTGAACAAACCCAAATCAGTCCAGTTTTAGCAGAATCCCCTGTTTCTACCTGAAACTGGACTGTTTCTGTTAAATCTGTAAAAACCTTCTGGGATGGCCCAACCAACCGTACGGATCGTTTGGACTAGCCGGACGGATGGTTTGGCCATGTGGAAAGTTTTTCTGTTTTAACCCTTTTCTGTCATAAACTTTGCAAAATAAACCTTTTTTGTTAACTTTTTAACTGGTTTCTGTTAAAAGTCAGTTTCTCCCATTTTGAAAATACACACACACACTCGCATATTTTTGGTCAACAAACTTTAGGGAGACTCGGTTTTCTGAGGCACTTTGGGTGAACTAGTGTTCTTCCCAAAGTGTAACCTGACCTCCGAACTCGCAATCTCTAACCATTTTTCGTTAAGTTTGGGTTTAAAATTAAACTAACGTGGCGACTCCGTTATCTTTTGGAATTATACCGTGTTTTATTCTCGAGGGGAAACCTTTCCATTTTTCCTGCGGGTATCTTACAGTGGCGACTCCGCTGGGGAATAAAGTGTTTTCAAACTTCTTTTTAGAAGCTTTGGGGACACTTTTGTGTGGGTCAAACTCCTGTCCCCGTTTGTTGACTTTGTGTGTATTTTGTGTGTATTTTATGTTTCTATTTTGATTTCTGAGAATGAAACTGTTCTGGGATTGCAATAAACTGGGGCTTGATGATCAGAAGCTGAAAATTTGCAAAAATAATGGAACTCCAGCCCTAGCCGTACGACTGGTTTTGCCGGGCCCACAGAATGTTTCAAATTAACAATTTTGTGCAGGGCAGAAACATTCTGATGGTCCCCTTGCTTCTTCTTGTCCAGGTTCCAATTTACAGCCTCTACTTGTGCACTTCTACCTTCTTTTTCTTAGCCAAAAATGGATTTTCAATGTTTGGTTATTCACAAATTTTTGGACAAACCTTTTTTTTATAAAAATTTCGGTCTTCAAATTCTTCTTGATTGTGCACAATCATTTTCTACAAATGACTTTCAAAAGGTTTTTCTTCTTGCCAAATTTTGGTTTCAAAAACTTTTGGTTGTGCATAACCTTTTCATGTACAAATTTTGATTCTTGCTTGTTAATATGTTTGTTTACTTGCTTGTGAAAAATACTTGTCCATCTTACTTGTTCATCATACTTGTCCATACAATTATTCATACAATACTCATGGTATTAAAACGGACCGAAAATTCCTATTTTGGCTCAAAAGGGAACATAGAAGGCTTCACACAACGCGCACTTGACCTTGTGCACGTTCCAAAAACCCTTTAAACCCGGGATGGATGCCATGATGTAGCTTGATTGGTGCTCTTGTGCCCTTCTCGCGCGCACGGGTCCATTCCACCTCCCATTCCGAGCCGAGTCAACCACACATGTCAGTGACACACAAATACCGTGACTTTGGTTGGTTTTTAGTCTAGCTCACGTCATCACGTCCCAAATACATGCCCAAAGTTAATTATGGCCAAGCTAATGCCCGAGTTACGACTCCTTATGAAAGCAAGCGTGACCAAGGTCATCTTTGACCCTATCTTTGAGTTGTGCGTTAATGTTAACCATAATTAACCTAAGTCATGTATTAAGGATAAGATGACACCGTGTCATTAAGCCATCATGCTTGGCCCATCCTAATCATCCTTAAGCCTAAGGTTAAGGTCCGAGATCCCTCATTTAAAATGGGGTCATACCGGAATTTCGTTGAAGCGTTAAGTCAATCTTAACCTTGACCGGGGCTTAATTATGATAAGAATGGCCCATGCGTTGGAACTTTGTGACACACTAGGCCTTAGGATTGGCTCTTTTGGTCGGTGGAAGCCACGTACCCTATAGGACCCTCACCCGGGATAGTCTGTCCTTTGGAGCGTGCAATACAGGTGAAAAATGAGGGGCTTATAGACGTAGTGTTGGCCTCCACTGATCCAGGATCTAGAGTAGTTGCTAAAAAGAAGAGAAATATTTTCCAATCATTTAGGAATAAAAATGTGTTTTAAGTAAACTTGAATTGCTAATTAATTGCACCTTGCATGAATTTGCTCCGCTTTTGCTTCTTTGACACATCGCTTTCTTTCGTTAACAAGCGTCATTTCGTTAAGTCTTTGGATGGATCCCCGTTATCCTCCAAGAATCTCCGTTAGATTCTTACCCGTTAAGTCTCTGGATGGATCCCCGTTATCCTCCAAGATCTCTGTGAAGCCGTAGGGCTAATTTATTAAGCTCCCGTTAGATTCTTAAGAATAGTCCCCTAGATCCCCGTTAAGATTCCCGTTAAATCCCTAGGAAGTCAGTCACTTCCTTGGATGGATCCCTGTTATCCTCCAAGAAGTCAATCAAGTCCTTGGATGAATCCCTGTTATCCTCCAAGAAGTCAGTCAAGTCCTTGGATGGATCCCTGTTATCCTCCAAGAAGTCAGTCAAGTCTTTGGATGGATCCCCGTTATCCTCCAAGAAGCCAGTCAAGTCCTTGGACAGATCCCCATTATCCTCCAAGAAGTCAGTCATGTTCATCTTTTCCTCTTAGAATTCTAAACCCGTTCGAACTACGTTGACGTGAGCCTCTCATCGCGTGGGACCCCCTCCCTCGTGGTGAGGGGAACGTAGGCAACTTCGGCCTGGTCAAATATCTCAAAATAGCCTTTGGCCCAAGCATTCACCCAGTGTTTACCCGAGCCTAAATTACCTTTTTTCTTCCCCGTGACTCAGATGAAGTGGAAGAGAGCATCATGCCGCCGACTGGTGCGTGTGGAGTCAGAAAGTTCCCCGGTCACTACAACTCCTCCAACCTGGTACCTCAGAAAGATCACCTCAGTGGACAGTAGCTTGAGAAATGACGTCGCAGACAATCCGGGTAGCCCTACGAAAGAAGAGTTGCTCCAAGCTCTAGAAACCCCCGGGGCTGAGAAACACGTCATCACAGAGAGCCACAAAGAAATGCAAAGTCCGTTTGATGAGTCGACGAGACAAGAAGGTGTCACAGCTCTGTTTCAAATTGGTGGCTCCTTCGCCAAAGTTACCAACCACAAAGAAGAGGTAGAAACCACCCAACCTCCAAATTGCAACCAAACATCACCGCCACATCCCAAATCCAACATCTCCCATTGGACGCCTCCTATAAAACCCCAAGCGCAATCCACTCAAAAGGCCCGCAAACCGCTGTCCACACCGATTATGCCTCGAGCATCGTACTCACAACACCTTCCCAATCGAATCCCTTCTCGGTTTGACGCCATCAACCAAGTCACCAGAGCTCAGTCACTGTTTAGACCATATATGGATACCCGAACAGGCATCACCAACTTGCCTCTGCCAGATTTCCCAATGAGATTCCGGGGTGACCCATATCATTTCTACAATCCAAGACCTTTTGGACCACAATCTCCTTGCATGCCTCCAATGTATATTCCTGCAAGCAACCAAGGTTATGGGTATGCCTACGCCCCTGTGCCCCCGCAAAATCCCCTCAACCATCCATTGGGAAAGAGAAAGCAAATGGCACCTAAGTTCGAAAGGACACCCAATGAGAACCCCTTTGCATGGAGAGACAGTGATTCTTGTCCCTGCCATGCTCCGGTAAATGATGAAAGAAAATCCAAATGCCAAGCCAAACCCCGTTTCATAAGGTTTGAGGATTTCGGAATTCCCATAAAAAGGGTATTTGAATGATTGGTCAAGCAGGGCCTCACATCACCTCTTATCAATTTTCAACCTAAAAACCCCAAAAGGCGTCTCGACAAGACCAAGAGGTGTGCCTTTCACAACTATCATGGACATTATACCGACGATTGCACCGCTTTAAAACGTGTCATCCGGAAGTTGATAGCGAAAGGAAAGCTTGAATGCCCCCGGTTGGGAAATTGGAAATGAAGCTACAGTTATGGTTAGAAGCGGGTTGTCAAAAACCTCTCCCATCAACCTCCCCTTAGAAAGAGTCTGTTTTCATCCTTAGGAAGAGTCAGTTTCTTTCAAGATGTGTGGTAAGCCCTTAAGAAAGGTCAGTTAGGTTTAGAGTCTTGACTCCCCAGTTGATTCCATGTGGTAACCATTCAGAATCCATTGTCAGTTTTCTTAATAAGATTTTTATTATTATTGCCTTGTCAAAAGTTTTCATAAAATGTGTGTATGAGTCTTTCACTCAAAACAAAAGTGTGTCTTAAAAAAAGAGTTTTCTTAAAATAAAAGATCAAGTTTTTCCTAAAAGGCTAATCCGATAATGAAGCATTTTTCTCAAATTATGGTTATAATTTCACCTTGAGGTTTAATATGCTAAAAGTCCTTCGCGGGTCTGTCCATTGGAAACATTGACCAAAGAGCCCACATCTGAATTGGCGTCCGAGACAACCGTCCACATGAGCAATGAGATCAAATAATTGGGACACCGTCTATAAGAAGAAGCCCGAGCTTTGGAATGCCAAAGGCGGTTACATTAAAGGGAAATCCGTACTCTCGCCGAATGCAATGCACGGAGATTATGCACCTTGAAAGGAAATAACCAAAAGGAGATAGCCCAAAGCAAACTCCCAACTCACGAGTAGACTGATCCGGCAATTACAACGCCAAGCCAAATGGAGACCTCGTGACATCTTTCCCGATGACACGGAACCCGAGTTCCCCGTGGAAGACATGGAATATGCCGCTGACAACCCCTCCAACAACTTAGGAAGAAAATGGATCATCGTGCCTCATGGGAGCCCATCCCTGAAAAAAAAATGTGAGTCTTCCAGCCTCGTAGGATCTAGACTTTCATCAAAGTCCGTCCCGGACTGTGTCTTTTTATTTTTGCAGAGGTCCGTACTTGGACATGTATGTATAAAGTTATCTGAATAAAAGAATCATTTTCCTTCTCTTCTCTCTAGAATTGAGACATCATTTGTAATATACATTTAATCTTGAAATTGTCTTACTTGTTATTATCAATTGATTGCTACGTCCCTAAAATGATGAATTAACTTCTAAGCATACTAGTCAATGATGACTCATTAAGGACGAATGGACCTAACACGAATAAAAACGCTAAATGCAAACAATTAATCTTGATGTGAATAAATGTTGTGATCAATTGGCATGAAGAAACCATTAATGGCAAGCCTTCCCCGATACACATTCCCGATACATAACCCGATACACCTTTCCGATACAAATTCTTGATGCACATCAAAGGCATCCCGAGACAATGAAAAGGCAAGGAGTTTGCTGCTCAACCACCAAGATTCAACCGTGACCGCGCGTGAGCAACCATGCAAAGGACTTCCGGGATCTTCAAAAGTTAAAATGAGAAGTGACAGACATTCCTACAAGGGGCTACAAATGAGCCAATGTCCAAGATAGCAAGTTGGGGCTAATGTTTCCCCTCTCCCTCAAAAAAAAAAAAAAGAGAAGAGTTCACCGCAAAGAGAAACGAATATGTAAAGGAAATGAATATTGGCAAAGAAAAAGTTTAACTCAAAAGCTCACCAAGTTCACTGCAAAAAGTCCACTTCAAAGAACATCCCGAGGAGTTCACCGCAAAGCGAAACGATCTACATCAGCAAAGCAACCACATCCTTCAAAAGGACACCAAATTCAACAAAAGACGATCCATGGCCAAACTACGGCGACCTGAGCTCCTCAAACTGAGGGGAACGTAGGTAACCTTCAGGTCCGGTCATAACATGAAACAAAGCCATCAAACCCCAGTCCTTTCAATGACAGATTTCCCAGACACACCTTCTTTAGGCCAATTCCCCATAAACACATTCTCCTCCCGATCTTGCCATTGATCGAATCTTAATCTTAATTGATCACAAGATTTATACATGTTAAGGCTAATTGCTTGCTATAATCTTGACTTAATGACAAACATGGTCCATTCAAGCAATCATTTTGATGATATTGACTAAGGCAAATTTCAAATGTCTCGACAAGTCTTCTTCTCTGCATCTTAGGAAAGATCTAAACACTTGTATTCTGTCAAGCAAGGGCTTCCTCCTATTTCATGACGCATTGCTCAAAGAGCTCACTAACATAAAGGGACTCTCTCCCAAATAAAATGCCCTTGCATGTTTCCTCCAAAAGATACCTTAAGTCCCCATTCTATCGAGTTGGCTGGATCACTCATAAAAAAAAAGAAAGGCACAAAAAAAGTAGCCCGCTAGATTGAAAACCCGCAAGGGAGGCCTAGGCAAAAAACAGGGTGTGCCATAAAAGACACAAAAGAGATGCCAGCTAGGTTGAAAACCCGCAAGGGCGGCCTAGGCAAAAGAAATGGTGCGTCTTGGAAAATGGATGGGTTCCTAACCTCACTTCAAAGGACATGGGGCTACCTACACATCAATGACCACAAGGACATGGGGCTACCTCCACATCAACAACCACAAGGACATGGGGCTACCTCCACATCAACGACAAAGATGGCATTGGGGCTATCCCGACAACAGTGACGAGCAAATTTCCTACCATCAGTTACTTCTCAACGATTGAACAAAATCCAAAGGACTTTATGCATAACAAACCTCGTGGTTAAGTTAAAATCAAAATTAGACTAAAATGCTTTGTTAAAAAGTTTTTCCTTTAGAAATAAGCATTTCTAAATTTGGTGTCATTTGTCAAAAATTAATGTTTCAAGCAAAATGCTTTTGATCTCCTCTAAAAATGATTTTTCCAAGGTCTTGGACTTTTGCGTCCACAATGTGTCTTAAAGGTCACCCCTAGGCTCTCCCCGGTGTCAAGAAAATGTGTCAACCATCCCCGTAGAGTAGTATTGACCAAGTCAAGCCTTGACTTAGAATAGTCATTATAAGTTGAATTCCTCGGCCCCGGCCGTCCTTAGTGGGATGTAAGACCAGTTTTCCTGTCTAACTCCCCAAAGGTGGAGTTGATCCAAGTTAAACCTTGACTCAGAATAGTCATTATAAGTTGAAGTCCTTGTCCCCGGCCGTCCTTAGTCGGACGTAAGACTAGTTTTCCCGTCAAACTCCCAAAGATGGAGTTGACCAAGCCTTGACCCATAATGGTCTCTTTAGGTTCAAGCCTTTGTCCCCGACCGTCCTTAGTGGGACGTAAGACGCGTTCTCCCGTCAAACTCCCCAAAGGTGGAGTTGACCCAAGTCAAACCTTGACCTAGAATGGTCACTTTAAAACCTTTCTCCGAGGCAGTCCAAAATGACATAAGACTATCCTTGTAAGTCAACCCTCTCCATAGAGCCAAGTTGACTATGTCCCACCTCTGACCCCGAGAGTCACACTTCCTTGTGTAAGTCAACCCTCTCCATAGAGCCAAGTTAACCATCTCCCGCCTCTGATCCCGAGAGTCACGCTTCCTTGCGTAAGTCAACCCTCTCCATAGAGACAAGTTGACCATCTCCCGCCTCTGACCCCGAGAGTCACGCTTCCTTGTGTAAGTGAAACCTCTCCATAGAGCCAAGTTGACCATGTCCCGCCTCTGACCCCGAGAGTCACGATTCCATGTGTAAGTCAACCCTCTCCATAGAGCCAAGTTGACCATGTCCCGCCTCTGACACCAAGAGTCACGCTTCCTTGTGTAAGTCAACCCTCTCCATAGAGCCAAGTTGACCATGTCCCGCCTCTGACCTCGAGAGTCACGCTTCCTTGTGTAAACCAATGCACCGGCCACCTCACCGAGGAGTGCTTCTCCATCCGCAACACCATCCAAGACCTTATAGACAAGAAGGAATTCATAATCCCCAATGAGGGTGGTGTCAATATAATAGAGGTAGGAGAGTTTGAAGGAACCACTCATTCGATCCCATTTGTGAATGAGGGCTCCGGATGATATGAATAAACTTGACAATTCTTGTTGTGTTGTGACTTACGATGAAGTTATGAGGGAAGTCTTAGAGAATAGGAACAAGAAGCTCCAAGGGTCCGTGAATGTGCTCACCCGCAGTGGCCGGGTAATAGCGAGCGCCTCGGTTCCCACGAATACAACAACCAACACCTCTTCTCAAAGATCAAAAGCACAAGATGCACCTGAAGACCCTTTATTGACACAACTCAAGAAGACGCAAGCCAACATATCTATCTGGGACCTTATTGCATCATCAAAGAAGCACTGAGACCTCGTCATTAAGAACTTGGATGACATATAGAGCCAAGTTGAAGGAACCACTCATTCGATCCCAATCAAACATAATAAATGATGAATTAACTAATAACGAACTTAATGAACAAGTTAATAACGATTCAAATTATGATGAATTAGACCACGAAAACATAATATACCTAAATGAACTAGCTCAACAGGTTCGTTGTCTTGGTGAAAATGGTCCAGGGGCTGATGAGGAATTGCATGTTGTTAATCTGGGTACCGATGAAGAGCCGAAAGAAACGAAGATAGGCAGCTTCTTCAAGGGGGAAGACAGAGACAGATTAACTGCACTGCTCAAGGAATTTGTGGATGTATTCGCATGGTCGTACAAAGACATGCCGGGTTTGGACAGAAAGGTCATAGAGCACAGAATTCCGATCAGAGAGGACGCCAAGCCAGTAAAGCAGAAACTCAGAAAGATCAAACCAGAATGGTCCCTACAAGTCAAAGAAGAGATTGAAAAGCTCCTCAGTGTGGGTTTCATCAAAGTCGTTAAGTATCTGACTTGGCTAGCTAACATTGTGACAGTCAGAAAGGCAAACGGCAAGGTTCGAGTTTGTGTGGACTTCTGGGATTTGAACAAAGCTTCCCCGAAAGATGATTTTCCGCTACCAAACATCGACATGCTCGTCGATTCGACTGCCAACTATGAAGTCCGCTCATTTGTGGACGGTTTTGCCGGTTACAATCAGATTCTCATGTCCAAGGAGGACCAACACAAGACAACTTTCACAACACCGTGGGGCACTTTCTGCTACACAGTCATGCCGTTCGGGTTAAGGAACGCTGGGGCTACCTACCAAAGGGCTGTTACGGATCTATTCCATGACATGATTCATAAAGAGATCGAGGTCTATGTAGACGACATGATCATCCATTCAAAGGGAACCAACGGTCAACATTTGATCGATCTTCGCAAGTTTTTTGAACGACTCTGACAACACAACATGAGACTCAATCCCTCAAAGTGTACATTTGGGGTCATCAGAGGAAAGGTTCTCGGTTACATGGTCACTGAGAGGGGAATTGAAGCCGATCCCTCCAAGATCAAGGCAATCATTGACATGCCTCCCCCAAAGACGCAGAAAGAAATCAAGGGTTTCATGGGCAGACTTCAATACATCAGTCGGTTTGTGCACCAACTCACTTCCATGTATGAGCCGATCTTCAAGATACTCAAGAAGAATGTGGCTCTAGAATGGACCGATGCTTGCCAAGAAGCCTTCGACCAAGTAAAGCATTACTTGACGTGCCATCCAGTTTTGGTTCCACCGCACAAAGAGAAGCCTCTCTTGCTCTATCTTACTGTCAATGATGAAGCTCTAGGGCCTATGTTAGCACAAGAACAACGAGACTCCACAAAAGAGAATGCTATCTACTTTGTCAGCCGCCGTTTTCAAGGGGTTGAGAAGAACTACTCTGTCTTAGAAAAGTATTGTGCGGCATTGGTTTGGGTTACTCAAAAGCTCAAGCATTACATGGAAGCCTTCCCAATCAAGTTGGTAGCAAAAGTGGACCCGCTCCGCTACATCTTTGAGAAGCCCTTCATGTCAACAAGAATAGCCAAATGGTACTTCATGCTCACCGGCTACGATATCACTTACGTCACACTCAAATCCATCAGGGGGAAAGTGTTCAGTGATCAGCTTGCTGAATTTCCGTGTGACGAAGTGAAGGGGGAAGATGTACAGTTCCCCGATGAGCATTTAATTTGTGCTATAACAGAGGAAGATAAGTGGCAACTTTTTTTTTGATGGCGCGGCCAATAAGCATGGATATGGCATAGGGATGTTACTTGTTGATCCAAAGGACATCTATACTCCAATTGCTATCCGCCTCGAATTTGAGGCCACCAACAACATCGCCGAGTACGAAGCATGCATAGCGGGGCTCGAAGCGGTCCTCAAGAGAAATGTCACGAGCTTAGAGGTATTTGGTGATTCCTTACTCATCATCAATCAGACATCTGGAAAATGGAAGATTCTGGACTCAACCCTACAACGGTATGGTCAACATCTCGAGGAGTTGGTTGAACAGTTTCAAGAAATCACCTTCAACTACCTGCCAAGGGACAAAAACCGTTTCGGTGATGCACTAGCCACCATTGCTTCACTGGTCGAAATGCCCGAGGGAAAAATGGTGGAGCCCTTTAAAATCTCCCGAAGGAACAGTCCGGCTTACTGCATGAGTATCGAGATCAACGAGGTCCAAGAAAACTCTCCGTGGTATTCAGATATCATGAATTTTCTCAGGTGTAACGACCCGAAAACCCATATCTATTTTATTAGTGATAAATATTTATCTATTTATTTATGTGTGCATTTTGTGTTCCATAATATTTATGTCTAGTATTTTAATTGATCATTCGTGCTAGTGTGGAGATTATATGGGTCTTAGTTGTTAGTGGGGAGTAAGAGTTATTTGTAAGTAGTACTAGTAGAGGGGCCTAGGGGTGACATTTTGAAAATAATCATCAACTACTCCCTCACCCCCTCACTCTCTTCTCCTCTCTAGCACACTTCTTCTTCCCCCCCCCC
Source organism: Campanula takesimana (assembly GCA_026119855.1). Taxonomy (NCBI): domain Eukaryota; kingdom Viridiplantae; phylum Streptophyta; class Magnoliopsida; order Asterales; family Campanulaceae; genus Campanula; species Campanula takesimana. Next base: position 1,314,641 of record JAOWBW010000167.1, on the reverse strand, counting down.
TACCGAATTCTCTCTCTCTCCCTCCATTGTTGCAAGGTAAAAGTTCTCTCCTTCTCTCCTTCTTTTGATCATCTTCCTCTCACTATTTCTTATTGCTCATTTTATGAAAAATGTTTAGACCGTCGCTAGGATCGTGTAGAGCTAAGAAAATTCGAATTCCGTCATCTTTGATAAATTCCAAGTAAGTTGCTTTTCCCCCATTCATGCTAAAAATGTTCATCTTTAGCTTATATGATGCTTTAGTTGATATATATGGCCTTTTGGTTGAGTTTGGAATTTGTTTACATTTTTGGTTAACTTGGTGATAATTGATTTTGGGATTTAAATCTTGGTTTGGGTTGCTAGATGTTGGTTATTTAGGTTCTTACTAGGCTTTCTTGTTGTTTGGGCACTTGGGTATCCTATTAGAAGTGTTGGTGTTGTTGGATTGAGTTTTGGTAAGAAATTTGGGAAGAACCCTGTTCATTCTTGCCGATTTCCGGCAGAACAGGGGTTGTGGGCGACCACCCAAAATGGGGCGTACGGCCGCACAACTTACTGGAAGGTTTTTTTGTCTTGGTTGCAGGGTATAGTGGGCGACCGCACAACCAGAATTAGGCGGCCGCACAGTGGTTACTGATGGTTATACTTGTTCTTTTTGTGTGATTTAAGAATATGGTTCGGTCTGGGTTTTGAGTACTATTCTATTTAACTTGTATGGGCATAGTGGAACACTCTAGGGCTGTAAAGTGGTTCCGTTGTGAGCAATTGTGTTATGGGATTAGTCTAAGTATTGTTTGGGAATGTTTGGTCATCTTATGATGTGCTCGTGATTGTTCCAATCGAATTGATTTTGGATAAGACTTGGTCTAGGTTTTAGGCGATATCCTATAGTACCTAGAGGGTTGTTATTGAACACTAAAGTGTAGGGTTTGGTCCGGTTGTGATCATGTACTATTAGGTGTAACCTTTTGGATTCGTTTGGGGTGTTTAGAATTGGTTCGTTATGAACGGATGTATAGCGTGAAATGGCGATTGTGTCGCGCCCCGACCCGTGGTCCTACTTGGCCCTACGTCCGGGACACGCACGGAAGACGTCACAAACATTTTAGGAATTTTTTTCGAAATATACTTTCATAAAAACTTCATATAACCAAACAACATTTACTAGACTTGACTACAAGTCACAAAACAAACTTTCACAAACAAGTACTTAGCCACTTGGCCACACACTTTACTTCCAATTTACAAATCACCAACATAAACCAAAAAGAGGTGATACAACGATCAAGTCACGGGTACACTACCCACAAGGTTGTACATTTACATAATGTAGCCTTACACAACACTTCCCAAATGTCTTACCCAAAATTCTTTCTCGACGTCCTCCATGTGATGTGACCTATCCCCTGGGCTCCCTCTTATCTAAAATAGTAAACAAATAAAGGGTGAGAATAAATCTCAGTAAGTTACTAAAATGCAACTACATTACATGCTAATATGATAAACATAAAGGAACAATGCCACAAATGATCATATAGCATATAGCACATAATATGAGAGGCTCCCTATCGCCAACCGTCCCATACCGGTTGGAAATAACGACCAACTCATCATACAACACATAAAGCGGAAATAAACACTCATACGTGGATACTGAGCCAAGGTTCTCAAACCAAAACAATAACCATCTGAGAGGCTTCAACTGAGCAGAATCGAAGAGCTGAAACGGGTTCCGGAACCAAATAGTCACAACAACAACAACGGGGAAAATGACACAGAGTCATAACCCAAAGTGCCCAACCTTTGGCCTAAGGAAGGGGGTTAAAAATGGGAAACCAATGATAGGAGCCTTATAATGAACTTGGCTCGTGTGCCATTATAATCCCTATCATTGCCCGAACACACACAAAAGTACCAGCTGGACTTTACACAAATCGAAGCAAAGAATACATGCTTAAACAACAAACGGGGTATGATTCCAAAGTAGGGAACCACACAAGCTCATCATAGAGAAGTAAACACGTTTTCATAATAATGTTCACAATATTGACATTAAGTCATCACACAATCAATCCAAACGATCACATCAATTCAAACTTGATCATAAAAGACTAACTCTATCATAATGAACCATTAATACTCTTTTTGGTACTAAACACCTACAGGATTTCCGTAATATAAAAATCAGAACCCAACTAAATAAACTAACCCATCGTGTAGTACTCGAGAATATCTTTCCAACGATAGTTTACACGACCAAAACGGAGTCCGGATGACGAAGTTATGGCAAAAAACCAAAATAAATTATACTCCCTTCGTTTCACCGAACCAAAAGTACTAATACTTATAACACACAACAATTGTAACTTCACCAAAGCTACAAATTCAGCCTTAGACAACTCTAACACCAACTAAAACCAATACTTGTACTACTCTTTCCGTCCCAAAATTACAAGTATCAAGAAACTATTCAAAACATGATTTTTCAACACATATAGCATATATAACATATATATGACCATTTTAACATTTAAAAGGGGGATTAGTAACTTACCTATTTTCTGGAAAAAGTGTCAAGAAAAATAATATTGATCGGTAGAAATACTCTATTCAACACCCTGATCATTTATATGTAATTAGATTTGAAAATGGAGTAGTAAATTAAAAGAAATTAAATCAACAAGAACAAAACCTTACCTTCATCAACAATGGAGGAAATTTGGGAAAGTTACCACTTCTTGGTTAAAAATGTCGACTGAGAGAGGGAGAGGTAATGTGATCAAACTAATCCTTTCCCATTTTTCCTTTAAAACCCTTCTAACTAACTTAAATTACTTAAACCCCCTTATCCACTATTTTTAATAAGGCCCCAACAAGTTCCACTAACAATATTTAACTCCCAAAACAATAATTACTACTAACAGTTTAACTAACACAAATAATCAAATAATTTATGCAAGTCCTAAAAATATTTCCTAACACATAAAATGCACATATAAGTTCAAATTAAAAATTCTCAAAATATAAAATAAAATATAAAATAAATAAAGACGGATTTTGGGGTCGTTACACTCACTCCCCCTTAAAGAAAATTCGACCCGAATTTTTAAGATTACTTACCTCAACCCTCAAACAACCAAGGATACTTCCGCTCGATCTCCTCCCGAAGCTCCCAAGTTGACTCTTCCACATTATGATTCCTCCACACAACTCGTACAAGGGGAATACTCTTAGTTCGCAATTCTTGAACCTTTGAATCAATAACTTGGACTGGATGCTCCTCGTAAGACATACTTGGTTCAATATCTTCGGGAACCTCTGACAAGACATGAGAAGGATCATACACATACTTCCGAAGCATCGAGACATGAAAAACATTATGGATCTTGTCAAGAGAATGAGGTAACGCAAGACGATACGCTTTATTTCCAACTCTACTCAAAATCTCGAATGGGCCAATATACCTCGGTGCTAGCTTGCCTTTCTTCCCGTACCTTCGAATCCCCACTTTAGGTGAAACTTTCAAAAACACAAAGTCACCCGAATGAAACTCAAGATCTCGCCTCCGGTGATCGGCATAGCTTTTCTGTCTACTCTGAGCAGTACTCAAACGATCCCGAATAAGTTTAACTTCCTCAACTGATTTGTTCACCATGTCAATACCCCAAAGTTTTGCTTCTCCCACTTCATCCCAGCAAATCGGAGACCGACATTTCCTCCCATACAAAACTTCATACAGGGCCATCCCAATACTTGACTGAAAACTGCTGTTATAGGCAAATTCCACGAGAGGTAAATGAGAATCCCAAGAATCTGAAAAATCAACTGAGCAAGCTCGCAACATATCCTCGAGAATCTGAATAGTCCTCTCTGACTGCCCATCTGTTTGGGGATGAAAAGCTGTACTAAACTTCAACTCTGAACCCAAAGCCTTCTGAAATGCTTGCCAAAACCGAGATGTAAATCTAGGGTCACGATCAGACACAATGCTTACCGGGACACCATGCAATCTCACAATCTCATTTATATATAAAGTTGCAAGCCTCTCCATCGAGTAGCAAATCTCAATAGGTAGAAAATGAGAAGACTTTGTCAATCTATCCACGATCACCCAAACTGCGTCAAACCTTCTTCGGGTACGAGGTAATCCCGTCACGAAATCCATAGTAACATGTTCCCACTTCCATTCCGGAATCTCTAACGGTTGAAGTAACCCCGCAGGTCTTTGATGTTCAGCTTTAACTTGTTGACATGTTAGACACTTGGTTACATTTCTCTCTTCATATTATTCCACCAAAAGTGTTGCTTCAAATTCTGATACATTTTTGTGCTCCCGGGATGAATAGTATACCTCGACTTGTGGCCCTCATCAAGAACTTGGCGTTTAATCCCATCCAGGCAAGGCACACATAACCGGCCTCTGAAAGTTAACACTCCTTCGGAATTAAGAGAGAAATCCTCGAATTTACCATCTTTGATTTTATCCACTATTTTTACGAACTCCGGATCATCCTTCTGAGCTTCCTTTATTTGTTGAATCAAGACTAGTAATACTCGAATACTCGCAAAAATAGCCCCATGCTTTGACTCATAATGACTCCAATCTCGAGCATCCTCTAACATTTTCCATTCACGCACCATCAATGAAGCCATAAAAGATTTCCGGCTAATGGCATCAGCTACCACATTTGCTTTACCCGGGTGATAAGAGATAGTGCAATCATAATCCTTCAATAGTTCCATCCATATTCTTTGCCTGTTATTCAACTCTTTTTATGAGAAAAGGTACTTCAAGCTTTGATGATCGGTAAATATCTCAAATTTGGCTCCGTAAAGATAATGTTTCCACTTGTGCAACACAAAGACAATCGCAGCTAGCTCCATGTCATGGGTAGGATAATTTTGCTCACTCGGAGTCAACTTCCTTGAAGCATACGCAATCACCCTTCCATTTTGCATTAGCACACACCCGAGGCCTTCTTTAGAAGCATCACTATAAATCACTAAATCATCATTTCCATTAGGTAGCGCAAGGATAGGAGCTGTAGTCAATCTCTTCTTCAACTCTTCAAAACTAACTTGACACTTGCCATCCCACACATAAGGAACATTCTTTCGAGTCAACTGAGTTAACGGACTAGCAATTTTAGAAAACCCCTCGATAAATCTTCTATAATACCCGGCTAGACCCAAGAAACTTCGAATTTCCGTAACTGATTCAGGCCTCTTCCAATTCACAATAACTTCAATTTTGGAGGGATCTACTGATATTCCTCTATTAGAAACCACGTGCCCAAGAAAAGAAAATTTATCGAGCCAAAAAGCACACTTACTGAATTTCGCAAACAGTTGCTTCTCACGAAGAACAGATAAAACCATTCGCAAGTGTTGCTCGTGCTCCTCCTTAGACTTGGAATACACAAGATATCATCAATAAATACAACCACGAAGGTGTCAAGATAAGGTTTGAAGACCCGATTCATCATATCCATGAAAACAGCCGGAGCATTAGTCAACCCGAAAGGCATAACAAGGAACTCATAATGACCATACCTACTACGGAAAGCAGTCTTAGAAATGTCTTCAGAACGAATCTTTAACTTATGATACCCACTCCTCAAGTCAAGTTTCGAAAAGACGACTGACCCTTGGAGTTGATTAAACAAGTCATCAATATGAGGTAGAGGATATTTATTCTTTATAGTTACCTGATTCAGCTTCCTGTAGTCAATGCATAGTCTCAAAGACCCATCTTTCTTCTTGACAAACAACACAGGAGCTCCCCACGGTGATACACTAGGACGGATGAATCCCCGATCAAGCAACTCTTATAATTGCACCTTTAACTCTTTCAGTTCAGCTGGAGCCATTCTATAAGGTGCTTCAGATATAGGGGTGGTACCTGGAATCAAGTCAATACCAAACTCGATCTCTCTATCGGGAGGCATAGAATATTCAGAAGAGAACACATCAGGAAACTCTTTAACTACATTCACATCCTCTATTTCAGGAGACTTTTTAGTAGTATCCAAAACACAGGCTAAGTACCCCACGCAACCACGGTGCAATAGCCTCCTAACTTTCACATACGAAATAATACGAATTCCATTACCCAAAGAAGCTGCCCCAAAAGTAAACACAGGCACACTAGGGATAGAAAACGTAACCACTTTCTTAAAGCAATCAACAGAGGCATGATATTTACTAAACCAATCCATACCCAGAATAACATCAAAATCTTGGAATGGCAATAAGACTAAATCAGCAAGTAAAACATGCTCACTAATATGCACATCACAATCACGTAACACTTTGTCAGCTATCAAACAATCTCCCATAGGAGTCGACACTTCTAGGACATAAGGCAAAGACTCAGAGGAAGAATGCAATCGAGATGCAAAAGACACAGAAACATATGAATGCGATGAGCCGGGGTCTATAAGTGCACGTGCTCTCAAACCTGACATAGAAATTATACCTCCTATTACGGTGGAAGCATCCGAAGCTTGTTTCTGATTGATTGTAACCACACAACCTTGAACTTTTGGTTTTCCCGAGGCATCCCTTTTCTGACCCTGAGATGGTCCAACACTACTCCCCGATGGTTGACCCCTCGATCTAGTACAATCTCTTTGAAAATGGCCAAGTTGTCCACAGTTCAAACACTTTCCTTGTTTCTTCCAACACCGCTCTTCACTGTGCCCTTCCCTCTGACAATAATTACATACTCTCTTGCTTTGACCCCCGAAGAAATTACCTTGATTTCTAACACTCGGTTGCCCTTGTGGTTGTCCTCTAAATGGGGTTGATGTTCCTTGTCCTCCACGATTATCATTATGTTGTTGTTGTGGTCTACCTTGTCTTCCCACACCTACCAATTCCACCTTCCTCTTGTGTTCTTCAATATCATGCTCCACTTGATAGGCTCGATCAACTGCATCTTGAAATTCTTGTAGTTTATGGGACACCAATTGAGTTCGGATCACAGTTTTTAATCCTTTCACAAATCTCATTGCCTTCCTCTCCTCTGTTGCAATAAAATGAGTGCAATACCTCGATAACTTCGTAAATTTAGCTGCATAATGAGCTACCGACATTGCATTCTGTTTCAAGCTAAGGAATTCCACTTCTTTCCGATCTTGATCCACCCTCGGAATGAAATGTTCTTTGAACTTTTTCAGGAAATTTGCCCAAGTATAAGGTACATGAGCATCATCCCAACTGGCTTTCAATTTTCTCCACCAGTACTCCGCAGCTCCAATCAACTTGTAGGTAGCAAACCTGACTCGATCTTCTTCAGTACATCCCAAGACATCGAATATCTTTTCCATGGACTTGATCCATCTCTCTACCTTGGTTACATCCGGTTCCCCATCATATCCGGTTGGTTTCATCTTTAAAAACTGCTCCAGACCATACCTCAGAGGTGCATGTTCTCCTCCTTGCCTCTGATCATGTATAGTTTTCATAGCTGCCTCGAACATCCTTTGAAACATAGCTCGAGCTTCTTCCCTTACATTACCCTGGCCTGTAGTACCAGACTGTTCACCCTCATGTTCAAGCATTCTTACTGAGTACCTGCATAAAACACTCAACGTTACTCACTCCATACTCAACTACCCTCCTAGGTCACTTAGTCATTCTAGACCATCTACAACCTAGCTCTGATACCAACTGTCGCGCCCCAACCCGTGGTCCTACTTGGCCCCACATCCGGGACACGTACGGAAGACGTCACAAACATTTTAGGAAAATTTTTCGAAATATACTTTCATAAAAACTTCATATAACCAAACAACATTTACTAGACTTGACTACAAGTCACAAAACAAACTTTCACAAACAAGTACTTAGCCACTTGGCCACACACTTTACTTACTATTTACAAATCACCAATATAAACCAAAAAGAGGTGATACAACGATCAAGTCACGGGTACACTACCCACAAGGTTGTACATTTACATAATGTAGCCTTACACAACACTTCCCAAATGTCTTACCCAAAATTCTTTCTCGACGTCCTCCCTGTGATGTGACCTATCCCCTGGGCTCCCTTTTATCTAAAACAGTAAACAAATAAAGGGTGAGAATAAATCTCAGTAAGTTACTAAAATGCAACTACATTACATGCTAATATGATAAACATAAAGGAACAATGCCACAAATGATCATATAGCATATAGCACATAATATGAGAGGCTCTCTATCGCCAACCGTCCCATACCGGTTAGAAATAACGACCAACTCATCATACAACACATAAAGCGGAAATAAACACTCATACGTGGATACTGAGCCAAGGTTATCGAACAAAAACAATAACCATCTGAGAGGCTTCAACTAAGCAGCATCGAAGAGCTGAAACAGGTTCCGAAACTAAATAGTCACAACAACAACAACGGGGAAAATGACACAGAGTCATAACCCAAAGTGCCCAACCTTTGGCCTAAGGAAGGGGGTTAAAAATGGGAAACCAATGATAGGAGCCTTATAATGAACTTGGCTCGTGTGCCATTATAATCCCTATCATTGCCCGAACACACACAAAAGTACCAGCTGGACTTTACACAAATCGAAGCAAAGAATACATGCTTAAACAACAAACGGGGTATGATTCCAAAGTAGGGAACTACAAAAGCTCATCATAGAGAAGTAAACACGTTTTTATAATAATGTGCACAATATTGACATTAAGTCATCACACAATCAATCCAAACGATCACATCAATTGAAACTTGATCACAAAAGACCAACTCTATCATAATGAACCATTAATACTCTTTTTGGTACTAAACACCTACTGGATTTCCATAATATCAAAATCAGAACCCAACTAAATAAACCAACCCATCGTGTAGTACTCGAGAAGAGCTTTCCAACGATAGTTTACACGACCAAAACGGAGTCCGGATGACGAAGTTATGGCCAAAACCAAAATAAATTATAATCCCTTCGTTTCACCGAACCAAAAGTACTAATACTTATAACACACAACAATTGTAACTTCACCAAAGCTACAAATTCAGCCTTAGACAACTCTAACACCAAACTAAAACCAATACTTGTACTACTCTTTCCGTCCCAAAATTACAAGTATCAAGAAACTATTCAAAACATGATTTTTCAACACATATAGCATATATAACATATATATGACCATTTTAACATTTAAAAGGGGGATTAGTAACTTACCTATTTTTCGGAAAAAGTGTCAAGAAAAATAATATTGATCGGTAGAAATACTCTATTCAACACCCTGATCATTTATATGTAATTAGATTTGAAAATGGAGTAGTAAATTAAATCAACAAGAACAAAACCTTACCTTCATCAACAATGGAGGAAAGTTGGGAAAGTTACCACTTCTTGGTTAAAAATGTCGACTGAGAGAGGGAGAGGTAATGTGATCATACTAATCCTTTCCCATTTTTCCTTTAAAACCCTTCTAACTAACTTAAATTACTTAAACCCCCTTATCCACTATTTTTAATAAGGCCCCAACAAGTTCCACTAACAATATTTAACTCCCAAAACAATAATTACTACTAACACTTTAACTAACACAAATAATCAAATAATTTATGCAAGTCCTAAAAATATTTCCTAACACATAAAATGCACATATAAGTTAAAATTAAAAATTCTCAAAATATAAAATAAAATATAAAATAAATAAAGACGGATTTTAGGGTCGTTACAGATTGGGTACATGCGGTTTGATTAACCTTAAGGTGTAGTCATTCGGACTTCCTATTTGGAATTCTAGGTGTAAAAATATAGGGAGTTAATAGTTTTAGTACATCTTCATGAGTAAACGTTTAGGAAATTTTGGTAATAGTCATTGTACTATTTGTGAGCGACCGTTTGGGTTGTGCTCTTTATGAGTAACTTGTGAGTATCATCTTTAGGATGTGTTTGGTATGTGCCTTATCTTGGAGTCATCATCTTTTAATGGTCAATGTTGTTGGGCTCTCTATGAGCAATCTCGTTTATCGTTGTTGGACTCTTTTATGAGAAACTTCTTGTGTTCATTGTTGTTGAACCCTTCGTGAGTAATCGTTTGCATCTTTATGGTGATTAATTAGTATGGTTCCCTACTTTGGAATCATTAATTGTTTATCGAGCTAGTGTTATTTCTTAGCGTTTATTTAAAAGCCCAGCTGGCATTTGTGGCTGTGTCGGGCGATGGGGAAGATTATAATGGAAACGAGCCGAGTCCATTATAATGTGATCCATTGTTTTGCCCTTATTTTCCTCTTCCAGATTGGCCTTGGTTGGGATGAGCTAGCTTCCTTCGGAAGTAGTCTAGCTAACGTTTTGGGTATGACTCTGTGTCATTTCCCCTGTCCTTTGTGACATGTTACATTGTTATGGTTCCGGTACCGGGGTTGTCATCTTCAGCTGTTTATGCTGCTATGAAGATGGTTTGATGGGTTGATTGATTGATTGGTCGGTTCTGACTGGGGTTCTCTTCAGCTGTTATGCTGTTATTGTTGATTGGTTGATCGGTTGAAGCTGCGCAGTGATTGTTCTATCAGTTTGGTGAAACCTTGGCTCGGTATCCTTTGTAACGTGTTTATTTTAGCTTTATGTGATGCATGATGAGCTGGTCGTTATTTCCAACCGGTATGGGACGGTTGGCGATAGGGAGACTCTCATTTGTTGTTATGTGATTGTACATTATGAATGCTTATTGTTATATTACTGTTCATGACAGTATGGCACTTAGATGCATTTAGTAGCTTACTGAGATTTTATCTCACCCCGTTTCTTTTTATCTTTGTTGTTTTCCTTAACCCCCCAGGAAAGCAAGTGGTAGCGTTGTGAGGTCCGTTGTAGCGGGAATCTTCTGAGCAGGTTGACCTCCTTTAGGGTAGTTGCTCTTCGGAGCCTTTATGTATTTTGTTGTGAGATCGAGGTAGTACAGTGTTGTGTAAATACTGTTATCTGTTGAGTTTTTATATTATTAGTTGTTCTTGCTTCCGCACTTGTAGATTGTCTCCGAGTTGAAATCTCGTGAGGTGTTGTTTAATGGTATTGGTTTATAGTTGAATTCACGCACCCGGTTTGGTATTTTGCATTTTGGAGATGTACATTATGTAAATTTTATGTTTATGGATTTTAGAATTTTCCGGGGCGTGATAGTTGGTATCAGAGCAATGGTTTTAGATCTTGAAGGAGAATAAGAACTCTGATATTGAATAGGTTTCAATACTTGGGTGTTATAACTTTGAGCGGTTTAGGAAACTAAGTTTTCTTGAAAGATGAGGTTAAGGTTGAAGTTGGTTGAGTTATGAGTCGTGATATTAACGTCGAGTGTTTCTTCTCTTGTGGTAAATCAAGTATAGGATTGGTGTCAATAGTGTTGGTTCCATTGGGGTTAGTTGGCTTGGGAATCGAGAGTGCGAGTTTTGAAGGCTTGGACGTACCTATTTCGTAAAGTGGAAATGTCTTGTGCTATATTCGTATGTTTGTTCTCATTAAGTGATTTATGGTGAGGTGTATTCTCGAGTACGAAATTTCGTGATTGCTACTGATAGAGGTAAGGTGATTTGGTTATGTCACCTATACAGGATATTGACGAGTTAAGTAGTATGGCCTAGCTTTCAATGTGTCTCGAATTTCTTGGGTGCCATCGACAGGTGGTGAATAATTCTATATTAGTGTGTTTGACTTGTTTAGGAGCATACTAAGTATATATATAATGTTCAGGTTCTATATTGAAAATCAGAAAATCTTTATTATAAGGTTGTGCTGGGAATTTAGCTTATTCAATTGGCAATACTAATGTTGAAGTCTTGAGTATAATTTATACTGGGTGCGATTTGTCGCTTGACCGATAGGGAACTTGGGTTATATGATGAGTTGATATGGGCTATAATACTGATAGGTGAATCAGTGAACATATAGTATCGGTTGGGTTAAAAGAGTTAAAGATTCAATTTGAGAATTTCTTGATAGGAGATTTTTCTTTACTTTTAGTACATCTACGTGAGTGCATCGGAATTGTTTAGTATGAGGAAATACTTAATTTATTATGGGTCATATTAAGAAGTTGAGTTATGATACTTTTGGGATCATTTTAATACATGACTGGAGTTGAGGTAAAGCAATACGAGTTATGAGTATATTGTGGAAGTTATAATCATTAATGATGGTGAGCGCGTTAAGTTTAAAGGACTAGACATATTTAGAGAAAGTGAGAATTCCTCGAACAATATTAAAGGCATTTTTTTGGGTTTTAGTGAACAGTTGTCACATGGTTCTGAATCTTTTCTTGGTGGCGTCCTCGTTTGGATTAAGGATTTGTAAAGGAAATTGAGTATAGATACTTTGGCATATTAAAGGATGCTATGATTTTGCATTTGGTCAGTTGAAATGTTATTCGCTAATTGGATTATTATGTTGGTAATACTGTTGAGCATAAGTAATATTGGGTTAATAAATGTATACGTGAAAGACTAAATTGGGTTAGCCATTGAAGATTTAGAATTTGTTAAAATTCATTTGGGTATATAAGCACGGATTATTAACTTAAATGGGAGTTAGAGGAAATCTTTGAAGATAAAATTTGGATTGTTTTGCGGACTACTGAGTACTTGGAACTGTTTTAAACTTTCAAGGATTGGAGTAATGTAATGATAATAATTTTGGTATTAATGTAGTTTCGTGGTTTGGGCTGGTATCACTGTTATCTTAAAAGGTGTGATCAGTGTTATGTTTTCTTGGAGATATGTTAAGTTTTTCATTATAGTGAAAATTGATAAGTCCATTACCTCTAGTGATGCTTCCAAATAGAGATGGAGGTACGCAACGATTTCGGGCAATAAAGTAGTTGTACATGCTTCGAGGATTAACGCTTAATAAATGGAACTACCTATGACTGGGGATTGGTTGTGATTTTATGGATATTGCCTTAAAGGATTATACATTTTATTTCATTTTTGGGACCAAGTTGAAACGTTGATGACAGACTATCAAAAGTTGATGGATATATTTCCTTAGAAAACTAAGTATGAGGTAATGCAAGTAGTTTGAGAAATTCAAAGATTATGACTGTATTATGTTTTATCTCATGAGGAAGTGAGTGTGGTAGTGGAATCTCATTTGATCGGATAGTTGATGACGGTAAATTTTTGAGTATATCATTGAGTCATTGGGTGACAATAATCGTTAGCCCTATTCCTTCTCTTATTTGTTCGGGTAGTAGTATGATTACTTGGGATGATGTCTAGATCATCAATGCGTACGGATGAACCGGAAAAGTAAAACTTATGGATGTTGATGATTTAAGGGTTGATGGTGAGCGTAATGCTAATTAGGATCAAATCAGCTATGTCTCAGAATTGGTGAACAAGTGATAGTCTTGAGAATGTGAAATTCGGGATGAAAGAGGAAGTTAACTTTAGGATGTTTGATATGAATATGCTTGAGATATATATGTGTTCAATATGTGTTGGTTTATTTGAGTCATGGAATCGATGTCTGAAATCTTTAATAGGTACTTAATTTGGGGTTATGAGTGCTATATGAGAATCGATATTTTGTAGCCTCATTGTGATTGCGTGTGATGATTTTTGATAAGTGAATTCACGGGCGAATTCTTTTTAAGGAGGGTAGATTGTAACGACCCGAAAACCCGTATCTATTTTATTAGTGATAAATATTTATTTATTTATTTATGTGTGCATTTTGTGTTCCATAATATTTTATGTCTAGCATTTTAATTGATCATTCGTGCTAGTGTGGAGTTTATTGGGTCTTAGTTGTTAGAGGGGAGTAAGAGTTATTTGTAAGTAGTAGTAGTAGAGGGGCCTAGGTGTGACATTTTGAAAATAATCATCAACTACTCCCTCACCCCCTCACTCTCTTCTCCTCTCCAGCACACTTCTTCTTCCCCCCTATCGAATTCTCTCTCTCTCCCTCCATTGTTGCAAGGTAAAAGCTCTCTCCTTCTTTTGATCATCTTCCTCTCACTATTTCTTATTGCTCATTTTATGAAAAATATTTAGATCGTCTCTAGGATCGTGTAGAGCTAAGAAAATTCGAATTCCGTCATCTTTGATAAATTCCAAGTAAGTTGCTTTTCCCCCATTCATGCTAAAAATGTTCATCTTTAGCTTATATGATGCTTTAGTTGATATATATGGCCTTTTGGTTGAGTTTGGAATTTGTTTACATTTTTGGTTAACTTGGTGATAATTGATTTTGGGATTTAAATCTTGGTTTGGGTTGCTAGATGTTGGTTATTTAGGTTCTTACTAGGCTTTCTTGTTGTTTGGGCACTTGGGTATCCTAGTAGAAGTGTTGGTGTTGTTGGATTGAGTTTTGGTAAGAAATTTGGGAAGAACCCAGTTCATTCTTGCCGATTTCCGGCAGAACAGGGGTTGTGGGCGACCGCCCAAAATGGGGCGTGCGGCCGCACAACTTACTGGAGGGTTTTTTGTCTTGGTTGCAGGGTATAGTGGGCGACCGCACAACCAGAATTGGGCGGCCGCACAGTGGTTACTGAAGGTTATACTTGTTCTTTTTGTGTGATTTAAGAATGTGGTTCGGTCTGGGTTTTGAGTACTATTCTATTTAACTTGTATGAGCATAGTGGAACACTCTAGGGTTGTAAAGTGGTTCCGTTGTGAGCAATTGTGTTATGGGATTAGTCTAAGTATTGTTTGGGAATGTTTGATCATCTTATGATGTGTTCGTGATTGTTCCAATCGAATTGATTTTGGATAAGACTTGGTCTAGGTTTTAGGCGATATCCTATAGTACCTAGAGGGTTGTTATTGAACACTAAAGTGTAGGGTTTGGTCCGGTTGTGATCATGTACTATTAGGTGTAACCTTTTGGATTCGTTTGGGGTGTTTAGAATTGGTTCGTTATGAACGGATGTATAGCGTGAAATGGCGATTGGGTACCTGCGGTTTGATTAACCTTAAGGTGTAGTCATTCGGACTTCCTATATGGAATTCTAGGTGTAAAAATATAGGGAGTTAATAGTTTTAGTACATCTTCATGAGTAAAGGTTTAGGAAATTTTGGTAATAGTCATTGTACTATTTGTGACCGACCGTTTGGGTTGTGCTCTTTATGAGTAACTTGTGAGTATCATCTTTAGGATGTGTTTGGTATGTGCCTTTTCTTGGAGTCATCATGTTTTAATGGTCAATGTTGTTGGGCTCTCTATGAGCAATCTCGTTTATCGTTGTTGGACTCTTTTATGAGAAATTTCTTGTGTTCATTGTTGTTGAACCCTTCGTGAGTAATCGTTTGCATCTTTATGGTGATTAATTGGTATGGTTCCCTATTTTGGAATCATTAATTGTTTACCGAGCTAGTGTTATTTCTTAGCGTTTATTTGAAAGTCCAGCTGGCATTTGTGGTTGTGTCGGGCGATGGGGAAGATTATAATGGCAACGAGCCGAGTCCATTATAATGTGATCCATTGTTTTGCCCTTATTTTCCTCTTCCAGATTGGCCTTGGTTGGGATGAGCTAGCTTCCTTCGGAAGTAGTCTAGCTAACGTTTTAGGTATGACTCTGTGTCATTTCCCCTGTCCTTTGTGACATGTTACATTGTTATGGTTTCGGTACCGGGGTTGTCATCTTCAGCTGTTTATGCTGCTATGAAGATGGTTTGATGGCTTGATTGATTGATTGGTCGGTTCTGACCGGGGTTCTCTTCAGCTGTTATGTTGCTATTGTTGATTGGTTGATCGGTTGAAGCTGCGCAGCGATTGTTCTATCAGTTTGGTGAAACCTTGGCTCGGTATCCTTTGTAACGTGTTTATTTCAGCTTTATGTGTTGCATGATGAGCTGGTCGTTATTTCCAACCGGTATGGGATGGTTGGCGATAGGGAGCCTCTCATTTGTTGTTATGTGATTGTACATTATGAATGCTTATTGTTATATTACTGTTCATGACAGCATGGCACTTAGATGCATTTAGTAGCTTACTGAGATTTTATCTCACCCCGTTTCTTTTTATCTTTGTTGTTTTCCTTAAACCCCCCCAGGAGAGCAAGTGGTAGCGTTGTGAGGTCTGTTGTAGCAGGAATCTTCTGAGCATGTTGACCTCCTTTGGGGTAGTTGCTCTTCGGAGCCTTTATGTATTTTGTTGTGAGATCGAGGTAGTACAGTGTTGTGTAAATACTGTTATCCGTTGAGTTTTTATATTATTAGTTGTTCTTGCTTCCGCACTTGTAGATTGTCTCCGAGTTGAAATCTCGTGAGGTGTTGTTTAATGGTATTGGTTTATAGTTGAAGTCACGCGCCCGGTTTGGTATTTTGCATTTTCGAGATGTACATTATGTAAATTTTATGTTTATGGATTTTAGAATTTTCTGGGGCGTGACATCAGGAATGACACTTATCTCGAGAATAGCAATAAGATGTCTCAGATGGCGTTGCAAAGGCTAGCCTCTCGATATGTACTGATCGGAGACCGAGTCTACAAAAGGCACCATGAAGGGATCAATCTCCTATGCGCAAATTAGACTGAAGCTCAAGAAATAATACATGAGATCCACGAAGGTGAATGTGGGCCCCACATGAATGGGTTTATGTTGACCAAGAAGATTCTCCGCATGGGTTATTATTGGAGTACCATGGAAAGAGACTGCATCGAGAAAGTCAAAAAGTGCGCCAAATGCCAATTCCATGCCAACCTACAGCATGCTCCACCCTCACAACTTTACAACATGACCACGCCATGGCCTTTCTCTTGTTGGGGCATAGACATCATCGGCAAAGTTCACCCTACCGGCAGCAACGGACAATCTTTCGTCCTAGTAGCCGTGGACTATTTCACAAAATGGGTCGAAGCACAGGCTTACCGGGTTCTCAACGCCAAGAAAGTGGCCAAATTCGTAAAGACCCACATCATGTGCCGGTACGGCGTTCCTCATGAAATCATCTCAGAAAACGGTTCTCACTTTGAGAAAGAGATGGACGCGCTCCTGGTAGAATACAAGATTTCCAAGCACAAGTCATCTCCATACAGCCCTCAAGTAAACGGCGCGGTCGAAGTAGCTAATAAGACAATCGAGACCATTGTGAAGAAAATGGCCTCCACTGGAATGGATTGACCCAAAAAGCTACCTCTAGCATTGTGGGGCTACCTCACGTCAATACGGACATCAACTAGAGAAACTCCTTATGCACTGGTGTATGGTTCCGAAGCTGTACTCCCAATAGAGCTCGAAGTCCCATGCCTACGGGTCCTCCTCGAGAACCAATTCAATGAAATCGATTGGATGCAAAGTCAATATGAACAGCTAGATCTACTCGACGAGAAAAGTCTAAGGGCACTCGAACGTACGAGAGCCTATCAACAAAGAATGGCAAGGGATTTCAACAAAAAGGTGAAGCCTCGAAACATCAATGTGGGAGATTTGGTCTTAAGACAACATCCTCCTAACACCATGAACTCCCTTGGAAAATGGGGACCCCGATGGATCGGTCCGTACGTGGTCAAGAAGATACTAAGCGGCGGTGCAGTCCGACTCGTGGAGTTAGATGGAGATCAGCTGCCAAAAGAAGTCAACCTCGACAAGCTGAAGAGATTCTACGCTTAATAAACGAAGACCATAAAAAAAAGAGGCTCGCTAGGTTGAAAACCCGCAAGGGCGGCCTAGGCAAAAATTAGAGCACGTGCAAAAAAGAAGCCCGCTAGATTGAAAACCCGAAAGGGCGGTCTAGGCAAAAAACAGGGTGCACACAAAAAAAAAAATGGTCTTCGTTTGTTGAAATACGGAGACCTGAGCCTCTACACTGGAGGAACGTAGGCAACCTTCGGGTGCGGTCTAAAATATAAACAAATACCCAAATCATTTCAAATTAACGAGATGCAATTTTTATTCATTCACTGAATTATTTTGATCATTACAATGGAAATGTTGAGCTATTAAAAGACATAAAACATTAAATCCTAAACAAAGTGGTCTATTTTACTTGCAATCTCTTGGGGTACTAGGAAAAATCTAATTTTCTCTTCGCCTTCGAAGGGCCACCCGAACGACCATCAGTCCTACTCTTCTTGGGAGGTCTAGGAACACTAATACGGACCGAAACCTTCTGCGCAACAGAGCGCCTCCGAGCATAAAAGTCATCCAAAGGGGTACCGAAAGGGTCAGTCAGAATGATGTTCACATCAGCAGCAGCTTCCTTGTATCTCAGAGCACTGCTAGGCTCAAGGTCTTACCCTAACAATTCAGTCCGAAGAGCATCTACCCAAGTAAAGCCGCGGTAAACGGTACCGAACAAATGATCCAAGTAACTCTCGGGAAGAAAGATACTACCCCGATGCAGAGGGGCGGAAGCCCACTTGTTGTGATCATCCCCCCAATCCGATTGAAGCTCACTCGAGAAGTCCAGACCCATATAAGAAACTGGATGAAATACCCCATTCCTCAGAAAAAGAATTATTTGCTGGCGACCGAACTGTCTCAAAACCCGTTCTGGTTGATAAAATGAAGAGTCTCTCAACCCGAGTAAAACCACGTGCTGAAAACCGAAGGTCCATTCCACAAAAGGACGGAGACCCCAAGAAGAGGGACACCACTCAATATCAGTCGAAGCACGGGAAGCGAAGAACTTCTGCCAATTTTCTTCAGTCAAATCTCTAATCAGCAACCGTCACCTGTGAACAGCAAAAGAAGAGAGGTCGCCATCTGACGCATAAAGCCTGAAATGCTCTCGAAGCCATATGGTCAAAAGCAAGGGGCTTCCTCGTCGCATCTCGCCCGTACGATGCAATTCGTCCAGACCATGCAAACTTTCCCCCACTATGAGAGGGATTATACTGAATCATTGCTCCTTCGCCTGCAACACAATCTCAGCCAACTGCGCATCTGCAGTACCCAGAGGAGCGACAAGCAGAACCTCGCTGAAAAGATAGACAACCATGGAATTTCTCTTAAAGGATTGAACCGCGACATCTTCCGAATGCAAGCTGAAAAACATCGGAAGCTCAGATATGTCAACAACAGTCCCGTGCATCATCTTCTTCACCTCTCCAACAGGGAGATTCAGAAGGTCAAACCAAGAGTCAACAACACCGCGGTGATACTTAGGGAAGGCAATCCGATCGGCCAAAGGCATACCAAGAATGGCCCCAAAATCATCGACAGTCGGCACCATTTCATTAGCCGAAAAGTTGAAAGTATGGCTATCACAATCCCAAAAGGCTGCAGCGGCCTTCAACAAATCCCAATCCGGCTTCAATGTCCGCAAAGTAAAAAGAATTCGAAACCCGAAATCTTTAATGAAAGCCTTCTTGGGATGAGTCTTGAAGGAATACACGAATGTCGACAAATCCTTCTCGTAACTCTTAACAACCTCGGCATCAAGACTGAAAAGGATAGAGGACATGGGAAAGAAGATGGCAAGCAAAATTGGGCAATAAAACGGTGTTCAAAAATGGCAGAAGAGAGTTGTTAAAATCAAATTGTCGACCAGAAGCTGATATTATAGTGTGAATACGTGTGTTTGAATTTGAGAATATTCATAGCAACATTAAAATTATGAGAGTCGCCACGCCGTTTTAGTTATAGCCAAAACATTGAGAAAAAGCATGTTTAATGGGTTTGGGGGTCAAATTACAACAAGAGAAGAATATTGGACGTTATCACTCCTATTGCCCGAATGATCGGTATTTCTATCATGATGAATGTGTTAGTAGTGTGTTAGTGTTTGAGACCGGATCCGAAGATTGCCTACGTTCCTCTCAATGTGAGAATCTCAGGTCAGCGTAGTTCGAGAAGAATTTAGAATAGGCAGAAGAATCGGGATCATGCATAATGAGGGGGAATTACCTAAAGTTTAGGGTTTAGAAGTAGTTCCTAGATCATCCTCGGGTTGATGAACCCTAGATCATCATCGGCTATGAAATAACATGTAATTATGAAGATCGCCACCCTAAATATGGCATAAATAAGGTTTTAATCTAGAATATGATGAATATGCGAAGAACATATTATGAACATATGAATGTCATGAAGAAAATATGAATAAAGATGTTAGGAACATGAATATTATGAAGAACACATGAATAAACATATTAAGAATATGAATATTATGAAGAACACATGAATAAACATATTAAGAATATGAATATTAAAGATCTATATTAGAAATAATGCAAGAACATGAAGAAAAGTTAGAAAACTTACCATTGTTGGCAAGAAATAACCTTGGATCTTCTTGGGATTCTTGAGAGTGTTTTTGGAGGCTTGTATGACTTGATTTGGGAGCAAAATCGTCACTTGAAAGCTCTAAAATTCGGATCCTCCTATTATGAGGCAAGGGAGGTCTTTAAATAGGAAACTGATGGAGAGATCTGACGGTCCAGATCATCCGGGGTGGATGTGGCCGCGTGGCCAAGATGGAGGGCGGCGGCGAAAGTGGCCGCGTGGCCATCGTTGCGCGCTGACTTGAAATTCAAGCTAGGGTTTTACTGTTCATACAAGGCAACCCTAAATGTCCATATTTAATGTTTTCTAGAACATTGAGCTATTTTTGGGAATCCGGGACAAGTCTTTGCAAGGTTTCTAATTCCTATAAAGTCCTTGTATATTTGGGAAAGCCCTAATAAACTCATTTTCAGATCGGGTACTAACAGTAGCCCCTCGGCGACGCTTCTTGCAAGGCAATGGAGGGTCGACGATAAAAATAGGAACCGTTCTGAAACATGAGTTTCAAAACAGAGGAAAGGTAAGGGAACGGCTGAACCTTGGCAGGCGACCTACGTATCCGCGGGGGAATCAAGCCAACGTAGTTCAAATCTGATGGGGAAATTGAGGATGATTGTCCTCTGATGGGGAGCAACGCTTTCTGCTGGGGAAAATGCACCTGCTGGGGATGAGAGATGACCATGTCGGTCGGGTGGCTGAACCTTTTCATGTTTCCTACGTATCCTTGGAGGAATCAAGCCGGTCGTAGTTCGAAGGGATTAGGGAAAAACGAGCCATCGGACTTCTGCTAGGGATAATAAACCTACGGGCACTATCCTGTATGAAGAACGAACATTTGTTAGGAAATGAAGTCATTTGAAGCAAGAGGGATAATGGGACAATAAAGACTACGTTGTCTAAATAATCCCGAGGTGGAATAATAAACGCTGAGGTAAGCGCAAACAGAAACGCCCGGGTTTCTGCCGATCGCGCTAAAATAATGGATGCTGGATCTTTCGCAAACAGAAACGCCGAGGCTTCTGCCAGTCACGATCGATCTAGGATGCGTATGTCATAGAGGCGCCGAAGTCTCTACAACCATACGAATCCTAAGCAAATATTAGGAAGTGCTAAAATAATAGATGTTAGATCTCTCGCAAACAGAAACGCCGAGGCTTCTGCCAATCGCGATCGATCTAGGATGCGTATGTCATAGAGGCGCCGAAGTCTCTACAGCCATACGAATCCTAAGCAAATATTAGGAAGTGCTAAAATAATAGATGCTGGATTTCTCGCAAACAGAAACGCCGAGGCTTCTGCCAATCGCGATCGATATAGGATGCGTATGTCATAGAGGCGCCGAAGTCTCTACAACCATACGAATCCTAAGAAAATAATAGATGCTGGATCTCTCGCAAACAGAAACGCCGAGGATTCTCCCAATCGCGATCGATCTAGGATGTGTATGTCATAGAGGCGCCGAAGTCTCTACAACCATACGAATCCTAAGCAAATATTAGGAAATGCTAAAATAATAGATGCTGGAACTCTCGCAAACAGAAACGCCGAGGCTTCTGCCAATCGCGATCGATCTAGGATGCGTATGTCATAGAGGCGCCGAAGTCTCTAAAACCATACAAATCTTAAGCAAATATTAGGAAGTGCTAAAATAATAGATGCTGGATCTCTCGCAAACAGAAACGCCGAGGCTTCTGCCAATCGCGATCGATCTAGGATGCGTATGTCATAGAGGCGCCGAAGTCTCTACAACTATACCAATCCTAAGCAAATAATAGATGCTGGATCTCTCGCAAACAGAAACACCGAGGCTTCTGCCAATCGCGATCGATCTAGGATGCGTATGTCATAGGGGCTCTGAAGTCTCTACAACCATACGAATCCTAAGCAAATAATAGATGCTGGATCTCTCGCAAACAGAAACGCCGAGGCTTCTGCCAATCGCGATCGATCTAGGATGCGTATGTCATAGAGGTGCCAAAGTCTCTACAACCATACGAATCCTAAGCAAATATTAGGAAATGCTAAAATAATAGATGCTGGATCTCTCGCAAATAGAAACGCCGAGGCTTCTGCCAATCGCGATCGATCTAGGATGCGTATGTCATAGAGGCGCCGAAGTCTCTACAACCATACGAATCTTAAGCAAATATTAGGAAGTGCTAAAATAATAGATGCTGGATCTCTCGCAAACAGAAACGCCGAGGCTTCTGCCAATCGCGATCGATCTAGGATGCGTATGTCATAGAGGCGCCAAAGTCTCTACAACCATACTAATCCTAAGCAAATATTCTGCGAAGAATAGAAATTTTAAGGGGCTTTCCGTTCCCAAAGGTAACGAATATCAGTCACAATAGTGCTAAGGGCACCTGAAATGAACAAAGGGGAATGTACTAGGGGTAAAACTGAAATTTTGCATGTGGAGGCAAAGATGATGGATTGTTATGAAGTCGCAAACGAGATGAACTCTCGGGGAGTCATGAAGGTGATAGACTCTCAGGGAATCATAGAAGTGATGGACTCTTGGGGAGTCGCAAAGGTGATGGGCTCTCGGGGAGTCGCCAAGGTAAAGGACTCTTTGGTGAGCAAAGGACGACCACGGAAAGCGTAATGTTTGGGATCCGCTTACCCTAAATTAGGAGGAATACATAATATGAGGCTACAAACTATTAAGATGAAGGTATTAGGTAAGGGACATTTTGCTTGGTTGCTTAGGGTAGGACCTAAGGCTTTTAAGGAAAGGGGATGGGTAGCCTCTTAGCCTTGAGATAAGGATGAAAAAGATGTTATGGTTGTTTAGACTTGAGATTGTGTCTTGGATACAATGTGGGTTTCCTAGGTTTACGGGCTAGGGTTTGGAGAGAATGCGACTACCTAGGCTCGAGGCTAGGGTTCGGAGAGAATATGGAAAGGCTATTGTATCCTAGGCATAAGACTAGCGGGGGATTGAGATTATAAATTTCCTAGGTTTTGAGACTAGGGTTTCGGGAATTTGGAAAGGATGTTGCACACAGGGCTTTGGAAATTCCCTAGAACTTGGGCTAGGGTTAAAGAGGATGGTGCTTCCTAAGCTTGAGACTAGGGTTTGGAGAGAATGCAGATTCCTAGGTTTGGGGCTAGGGTTTGGAGAGGTTGAGGTTTGGGAACTTCCTAGATGTTAGGGTTTCGAACAAGGGTTTGGAAACTGGTGTTTAAGGACCATGACTCTCCTAGGTTTGGGACTAGGGTTTAGAAATATCCTAAGCTTCGAGGCTAGGGCTTGGAGTTGTGGTAGGTTCAGAGGTTGCAAAGGCGTTGGCTTTAGACCTAAGGCTGGGAGTTGAAAGGGTTGTGACTTCCTAGGCTAGAGACCATGGACCGTTGGGAATAGGGATTGCTTTTGTGGAAGGTCCACTAAGCTTGATGTTAGGGTTCACCATTTTCCGGGATTGGTGACTATGGCTTGGAAATGTTCATGGTAACCTAGGCTTTAGGCTAGGTTTTAAGGCTAAGGACTGTAAACTTCCTACGCTTTGAGACTAAGGTGAAGGGGTTTCCTAGGTCTAGGACTGGGGTGTGAAGGGAATGTTGAATCCTAGGCTTGATGATAGAGTTTAAAGAGGATAATTTCTACCTAGGCTTGAGGCTAGGGTTTTAGAAAGAGTGCGACTACCTAGGCTTGAGGCTAGGGTTTAGAGCGAATGCGACTACCTAGACTCGAGGCTAGGGTTTAGAGCGAATGCGACTACCTAGGCTCGAGGCTAGGGTTTAGAAAGAGTGCGACTACCTAAGCTTGAGGCTAGGGTTTGGAGCGAATGCGACTACCTAGGCTCGAGGCTAGGGTTTAGAGCGAATGCGGCTTCCTAGGCTTGAGGCTAGGGTTGATTGAGTTTTGGACAGGGCATTATATCCTAGGTTTTGGACTAGGGTTCAATAAAATGGAGAATTGAGATTGTAAATTTCCTAGGTTTCGAGACTAGGGTTTCGGGAATTTGGAAATGATGTTGCATACGGGGCTTTGGAAATTCCCTAGAATTTGGGCTAGGGTTAAAGGGGATGTTGTGGTTTCCTAGGCTTAAGGCTAGGGTTTAGAGAGGATATGTGACTACCTAGGATCAAGGCTAGGGTTTAGGAAGGGTGTAGCAACCTAGGATCAAGGCTAGGGTTTGAGAAGGATGTAACTTCCTAGGCTTTAGGCTAGGGTTTGAAAGGATGTAATTACCTAGGCTTGAGGCTAGGGTTCAGAGAGAATGATATGACTACCTAGGCTTGAGGCTAGGGTTTAGAGAGGATACGTGACTACCTAGGATCAAGGCTAGGGTTTAGGAAGGGTGTAAATACCTAGGCTCTAAGCTAGGGTTTGGAAGGGATGTAACTACCTAGGCTCGGGGCTAGGGTTTAGGAAGGATGTAATTACCTAGGCTTGAGGCTAGGGTTCAGAGAGAATGATATGACTACCTAGGCTTGAGGCTAGGGTTTAAATAATGTGTTTACCTAGGTTTAAGGCTAGGGTTTGGAGACCGAAAGCATTTGAAGGTTTGTCTTGGTTTAGACCTAGCAAGTTTGAGGTCTAAGAGTGTTGCGGTTTGGGGCAAATGAGCTTGATACCTCGTGGCTGGATAGGCTCAATAGATTAGATCTAGGCTAAAGTTCTAGGGTTTAGCTAGGGTAAGACTCAGACATGTGTTAAGGAGAACGGGGCCTAATGGAATGGTAGGCGTGAGATCTAGGAGATCGAAGGCTAGGCAGGGTAGCGTTGGGACATAAGGCTTTCAAGCGGGTAAGTCTTTTGTCCTAGAGAAACCGCGTTATGGATTAGGACCAAGCAGGCTTGAGGTCGGCCAAGGAGCAATGGATTGGGATTGGATAATCCTAGTACCTAATACGCATGTCGGGTTTGGGCTCTAAGGTGTGCTAGGTGTGAGTCATGTGCGAGAAATGGGTCTGGACATGTGACCATGTTGGCGCTTTAGGTAAAGGGATTGAGTGTCCAAGACTTTGCTCGAGTACAATAGGTGCCTAAATTGGATTGGGTATGCTTAGGACCTAAGTTTGTCTTAGAGGTCATTGCGCGTGACCAAGCTCGTTCGACGATTGTGAAGGTAGGCTAGGGATGGGACCCCAAAGGTGTTAAGCGCACGAGTTCTGACCGGACGGGTCTATGGCATGGCGTGGTACGCAGGAGATCCTATGTGCTTGAGTAGGTTCGAGGTTTAGGCTCGTTGGGGGAGCGATGTTTGAGATCCATGGAGTTTGAGGAGAGGATCGCGTAGGTTCGAGGTTTGGACTCGACTTGGATTAAGTAGGTTGGAGACCTAAGGGGTGAAGGTCAGGCTAGGTAGTCTCTCGAGGCTAATGGGTGACACTAGGTTGGTACATGGTAGGTTTAAGAGTGGTAGTGTCATGGCTTGGACATGACGGGAGTCGGGAGACGTAGATGTGTCGCTTTTAGTCGGACCAAGTAGGCTTGGGAATTAAAGAGTCCAAAGGGTGGAGATGTAAGGTGAGAGACCTAGAGGGTAGAAAGTCTTGTGACCTAAAGGTTTAGGGGTTGAGGCCTAAGGTATGGATCAGACATATCATGGACTTCAAGGATAAGTTTGGTAGACTCGAATGGTCTCGGCATCCAAGGGATCGCTCAACAGGTTAGATTGGACCTAAGAGGATAAGAGAGCTATGGCTTAGACAGGGTAAGGACGAGTATGTGTTGGTATGTTTAAGATCTAGGAGATCGGGTAGGTTCGGGATCGGTAGGTTCGGGACCTAATGGGTCACTCTAAGGATATGGCTTTGGTTAACCGGTTTAAGGTTTGGGGTTTTGGGTAGAACTGTTTTGAGGCCTAAGGGATCGTGCTACGAATTTGCGGAAGATCGAGCTAAGGGGTTATGATGTATCCTAGGTAAGACTCACTGGGTAGGCTTGGGACCTAAGGTTTTGAATCAGGTAAGTTTGGGACCTAGAGAGTTGAGGGTTTAGGCTTTGGGGGTCTCCTAAAGTGTGGGAGATAGGGTGAAGGACCGAATCAGTCCGAGAATCACGGAGATGGGTCTTAGACGGACCGAAGATATTTTTACAATTTTGTGAAGACCGAGAGTGCGGATTTATAAACAATGTGTCGGAGAAGAGAAAACTTTTGAAAGTGTTATGATTTTACAAAGATGCCTTATAATTAATTATGATTCTAACCAATTCAAATAGCTCGCCTTGTGCCGAGTTTGACGAGGAGGGATGCCCTTCTGCTAAGTATATCCTTGTTGAAGCTCCGGTATTTTCCGAGAAACCACATAGTCGACCCATTTCGTCGGGGATTCTCTAATTTGGTGAGCGGGTACCCTCCCTCCTTTGAGAAATTCTACGTCAAGCTTGATGATGAGGGATGCCCTTCTTCTAAGTATATCCTTGTTGGGATCTCGGTATTCTCCGAGAAAACACATAGTCGACCCATTCTGTTGGGGAAGCCCCAGTTCGATAAGGGCGTAGAGCGGGGTATCCTACCTCCTTTAAGACGCACCCTTTTTTCTGCCTAGACCGCCCTTGCGGGTTTTCAATCTAGCGGGCATCTCTTTTGCGTCAATTTTGACTTTTTGGGTAACTGAGTGTATATATGTACAAAAGGGAGGAAGCCCCTGCTTTGACAGAAAGTAAGTGTTTAGCTCTTTCCTAGATTGTAGAACGGAAGACTTGTCGAGACATTTGAAAATTGTTTTATTCAAGATTCTCATTTGATTGCTCGAGAATGGACCTCGTTGATTAGTTATGCATCTTATGATTATGTTTTAGACAAGTAGTCTCGAAATAATAAATGTTTTGATCAATTGTGAGTGAAGAGATCAGAAGTAGAAATATATGGGGAAGAGAGAAGAGAAAGGAAATTGGCTCAAGGTGGGTTGTGTATATTTTGGACCGAACCGGGAGGTTGCCTACGTTCTCCTCAAGGTGAGGAGCTCAGGTCCGCGTAGTTCGGGGATGACCCGCTTGACGATGGTGTCGGGTTTTAGTGGGTATGTGTGGGAGGAAAGAAAAGAAAGAAAGTTGGCCCAAGGTAGGTTATGTTTGGCTTTGAGTGGTTGCCCGGTTGACGATGAAGTTGGGTTTTGAGTTTAGGGGTGTGAGGTTCGTTTGAGGTGAGTTGTTCTTTGTAGCTCATTGCGGTGGATTACTCCTTTGTAGTTGTTGCAGTGGATTGCTCCATCGTAGTTGTCATGGGTTGCTGCCGTTTATCTACTTTGTAAGGAAAGAAAGGAAAATAGAACATTTGAGGTGAAAAGAAAATGGGACTTTTACTTTTCCATGGTGATAGCCCCTTCTATTTTCTTTTTCTTTTTTATTTTATCCCTTTGTGCACACCCCTTTTTTTTTTTGCCTAGGCCGCCCTTTCGGGTTTTCAACCTAGCGGGCTTCTTTTTGTGCAATGCTCTAACTTTTGCCTAGGTCGCCCTTTTGGGTTTCAACCTAGCGAGCCATATTATTAATTTTTTGTTTTTTTTTTATATATACTTGTACATGAAACATTGGGCAAGACAAGCCCCTAGTTTGCTTTCGCCTCTCTCGATTGCGAGGTAGCTTCCTTATAGTTCAAGCGGCCTTTTGCTGGCGGCGGGCATCCTAGCCCCTTGATTTTCACCGGTAGAGTTCCATTGGATTATCACGTGCACCAATTAATGGCATGAATGACTTCGTGCACTTGTCTTACATTTGCGATGGAATACGGACAGCCCCAGTGTAACGGCATGTAGTACTCATGAAGGGAACAAACCAACCCTTTAAATTGTGGCAGCATGGATGTCTATTTGATGATGAGCAACCGCAGTCCATTTCTTTGTCACGACCTTATAAAAAGGGGTCTAATGGTGGGATGAGAGGCGTATGAGGATAGTGTATGGGAGAAGGTGTATATAGAGAGTGTACATGAAGTGTGTACAAGGGGTGAGTGTATAGAGAGAGTGTATGGGGGTAGAATGTAGAGAGAAGAGAAAGTGATTCGTTCATCCCAATTGATCGGAGCATTTGTTATTTTGAGATTAATCGTTTACTTAGTTATGTGAATGGTTTGTGGGTCCATTTACCTTTTAATGAGTCGTCATTAATGAGTAAGATTAAGATTAATTCATCATATAAAGATATAGCAATCAAGCGAAAATGGTGAATAAGACAATTTTCATGAAATTGATATATGCAAGCTTATGTCTCAAGTCTAGAGAGAAAAGAAAAGAAATAAAGACCATTTTATTGGAACTAAAAGATTTAAACTGACTAGTCCGGGGTGGACTTTTACTTAAAGAAACAAAAATCGTCCAAGGTGGACTTTTGACTAAGGACACTCTAGAACCTACGAAGACTGAATGACCCTTTTCTTTTCTTTTATTTAAAGGAGGTAGCCCCAATTTCCTCTTTTGCCCATACCCATGTATTCCGTTGGCGGGTGATAGCTCCGCTGTCAATGAGGCTTTGAATCTTCCTCCTCAATTGGAGGCAATCTTCGGTGTCATGCCCAATGTACTGGTGGTATTGGCAGTGTTTGGAGGGATCCAAGCCTTGCTTCACCCTACTTGGTTCATAGTTGAACAAAGGAGACAACTTGCCTGCTTGAACTAGAATTTTGAAGAGTTTGGCTAACGGCATACCTAAGTCGTCGAATTCGCGCTCGTCCTTCCTTTCACGAACTGTCTTTGAGGGTGATTTAGGTACCGGTACCCCTTGTTGATGAGTAGTCATAGGAGGCATCCCGACGGGGAAAGTCTGTGGCGGCCCGTACATTTGAGGAGCGTACGGGTGTTGACATTGAGCAAGAGGGAGAACTCGGCTGAGGTAATCATAAACGCCACGAATTTCAGACAAATGGCGTCTCTCGATATTTCTAAGGGTCGTATGCATCTCCTTCTGAAAGTGTGTTGCTTGCTCATTGAGAATGGCCTTAAAGTGTATTGCTTGTTCATCGAGGATGGCTTCGAAGTGGGATGCTTGCTTACTGAGAGCAGTACCGGTGTAGAGGATTGTCTCGGGATCTTGGGTAGCAGCTTCAGTTGCAACTTCGATGTTCCTTGCAGCCGACATGATGCAGAACTCTAGTCATGAAAGAATTAAGCCTCTTAGTTGAATTAAATTAGATTCGTATTTAATGATAAGGCATCGTTTATAAAATCATTTTTTGGAAAAGAGTCGGTCTCCACATTTTTGAAAGGCATTTTGGTAAAAAATTGAAATTTGACCGGGCCGAAGTTGCCTACGTTCCCCTTATCATGGGGGAGAGGTCCCACACAATAAGAGGCTCAGGTCGCCATAGTTCGAATCAAGTTAGACTTTTAAAAAGAGGTGAGAGATGACCATAGGGGTCAAAAAGAGGGAGATGACTCGGTCCTTGGTCAAGCATGGGTGAGGAAGACCTATAGGAGTTGGTTTTGATTGAGTAGGGTATGGTTTGACGTAAGGTTTGACCTAAATTTGACCTAAGGTTTGACCTAAGGTTTGAGACAAGAAGTGGTTCAAGCTAGGATGCGACGATAATGGTGGGTTGACCTAGATGGGTAAAGGATAGGTCGACCTAAATGAGAAGGGTTGGATTGACCTATATGGTGAATGAATCAAGATAGCGGGTTGTAGCGGTTTGCCTATGGGATGATCTAAGCGGGATGGACATGGTTTGACCTAAGCGGGTCTAAGGTTGACTTATTCGGGTTGGTAGACTAAGGAAGGTTAGAGATTGACCTAGATGGATCCAAGATAGGTAAGTCGACCTAAGCAGGTCACGGGGTGACCTTGACGGGTCAAAGGTGAAGGGGTAGTTTTAACCTAAGATGGACAAGTTGACCTAAATGGGTTAAGGATGGTGTGTTGACCTAAACGGGTTGACCTAGGTTGGTCTGGACGATGGTGGGTCAAATAATGACCTAGGTGGGTCAAGATGACGGTTTGACCTAAGCGGGTTAGGACCAAAGGTAATTGGGTTCTGTTGGGTATGCTTATAATAAACCACTCCTATTACCTAGATTTGATTGATCTCATAACCTAATTTTATCTTTTTGTGGACTTTAGGATATATTGTAAAGAAGTGTTAAACTTCATTTTTAGAATAGTCCACTTTGATAGTATAGGCTTTAGATTGATAGGCTGAAAATTTTCTAAGTCTGGAAATTTAGTGGTCAAGACCTTGACCGTGAATTCACCTGACCGTGGTAGACCACCTGACCGTGGAAGACCACTTGGCCGTGAATCACTTGACCGGAAGTCAGTGACCGTGAAGCTTTGTGGCATATCTCGACAGGTCACTTTACCTCAACCGCAAGCCACTCGACCGTGAGGCCTTGACCGCAAATGATGAAGTTGTCCAAGAACCCAAGTTTGTTCAAACTTAACCATGGTCAAACTATGGTTAGTTTAGAACGTTGCAGAACTTGGATCCCAAGTAATTCAAATTTGAAATTCATCTAAGTGGGACCACCTCTTATCTGCAAAAAGGACAAACTCAGATTGAGCTCCAATCAGAATTCAACAGCTCATTGTCCTTCAACTTGGAGCCCAAGTAAATCCAACAGCTATTTTCTCATTCAAGGCTATAAATAGCCCTTAAGTTCTTCATTGAACTAGTGCTGAGATTCTAAGAGAGAAATTGCTGTTGAAATACTTGGTGATTGAAGATCATACTCAAGATTTCCAGAATCCTTTGAATCTTCATGATCTCACCTTCAAACCTTCAAAGATATCCAGCAACATTCACGTCATCTCAAGCCTTGTAACACATAAGATTCTTTAGGCTCTAAATCATATTGATTTCAAAGAGCTTCAGATTCTTACACACACACTCACCCCAATTGATCAATCACTTAGATTGAATCAAAAGGGATACACTGGTCTAAGTCTAGGATTTATTATTCATAGAAAGTAGGTGTTGATTCAAAGCTTCATCTCTGTAATCTGTACACTCAAGAATCAATATATACCTCCATTCAAAATCCAAGACTGACCATCTTGGTAAAGGACGTATATCTTTTAACAGATCGAACCTTTCCAAATACTTGTGTCATTTTACTTTCTGCAAATTTACTTTCAAGTATTGTTCATCTTGTTCTTTATTGTTCATTTTAACTTTGTTTGTCGTTTAGTGTTTTGATCTTTCAGATTTAATAACTTGCTGTGAATTGTGTTTGTCTGTTCTCAACATTGCCTTAGCTAAAATCTGACTAACTTATCTTTTGCCAAAACTTCTAAGAAAACTTTCAAACTCTCAACCATCTCTTGACCGCAAATCTCTTGACCGCACTTACCCTTGACCGGACTCATTTGACCGCAACTTGGTTGACCGTGAGTTCTGGTATTCCTACTCAGAGATTTTAGTCAAAACCAACTCTACCTTATTTCCATCGAAAACTTCCGCTGTGCATATTACATCTTGACCGCACGGTTTATTACTCGACCGCAAACTCAAGATTGTAAGCACTTGGTTGAATTTGAAAAAGGGTTGAAATTTTAAGTAGGCTATTCACCCCCCCTCTAGCCTCCTTTCATACCCTTGTTGTGTCTTTGGGACCAACAAGTGGTATCAGAGCAAACACCTTTATAAAACTTCTGTTTTTCAAGCTTAACAGCTTGGGTGCCGATTCGAAATGGCAAGTCAGAAAACTTTGGCAACGGTTAACTTCACTCACGTTCCAGCGTTCGACGAAGATAATTTTGATGTATGGAAGCACAGCATTCTAACTCAGTTCTACTCCATGGATGAGCAACTTGGTGATTGTCTTACCATTGGACCATACTTCCCAATGAAAGCTAATCCGGATCCAGAAACCAATGGTGCAAATCCGACTATCAAGAAACCAAAAGCTGAATGGACCGATGAAGAGAAAAGACTGGTTGGAATGGATGTGAAAGCAAAGAGCATACTTTTGAGTACCTTGAGTACGTCATAGCGTCGACAGATCATGGAATGTTCTACTGCAAAAGAACTTTGGGATGCAATTGAAGATTACATCGAAGGAGATCAAGCTTGCAAGGAAAGCAAAAAGTTTGCAATTCAAAGAAGATTCAACAACTTTGATAAGATCCCCGGTGAATCACTAAGAGCCACTTATGATCGTTATTGTGAGATCGTGAGTACTTATACAGCACGCGGAAAGAAGCTTACCAAGAAAGAAATCAACGTTAATTTTCTTGCCGCTCTTGGTTCGCAATATCTACACAAAGCAAACACTCTTGAAGATACCAAGCTACTAGATGACATGTCTCTCAGAAGCCTCTATGCCAACCTCAAGGTCTTTGATATCAAGCTTAACAACATTGCTGAAATGGAAGGAAAAAACAATGAGCTTATCGTTGGTTGCTCAAAAGGAAGAAGTGATCGAGGAAGAAGATCCAAAAATCTCCACATCTGATTTATTAGATATGGATGATGATGACTTTGCTATGTTCGTGAAAAGATTCCAAAAGTTTAGAAAGGCAGCAAGACCCAGATCATCAAGCAAAACTCCAACAAGGCTCTCAAGGAGCAACTCAACAAGTAAGAAAGAATACTCCAACTTCTCAAAGAAGAAAGAGGATCTCGTTTGTTTTAATTGCAGGAAACCCGGTCATTTCGCATCAGAATGCCCAATTCCCAAGTATGAGTATATGAAGAAGAAAAGCAACTTCAATCCAAGATACTCAAAGCAAAAGGGGATGGTTGCTGAAGAGGACTCTACCACAAAAGAGTTAGCTACCTGGATAGAGTCAGATTCTGATGAAAGCGATGAGGATTCTGAAGAAGGTCACATCTGTTTGGTCGTTCAGTCCGATGATAAGGATGATAATAAAAGTCGTCGCTCACCAAATGCAAAACCTAAACGGATAAGTTATACGGCCGATGAACTTGCAGAAAAAGGATTCCTAACTCCGGTTCAAAAGAATGGTGATCTATTTTCAAGATGTGATGTGAGTGCAGCAAAGAAGGCTCTACTAAACCCCAAAGTAAAGGAAGTTCTGTCTACCACACCACAAGTCAAATTTGACATTTCCCCCGATGAACAAGAAAAGATATTTGCAAAAGCTGAACAGGTAATTAGTAAATTCTCTAGCATGAAGGAAGCTTTAGCACTTTCAACTGAAGAAATTTCCCAGCTTAAGACGGAGAAATCTCTATTAAGATCTGAACTCACTCTCCTTAAGGAGCAGATCAAGAGTATGACTCCTCTTACTGATCGAAACCGTTTCTTAGAAGAACAAAATGCCATATTTAAGGTTAAAAACGAAGAATTGGTTGCTGAGATAAACGACCTGAAAAGGATCACTAATGAGTGGACCAATTCTCATGTCACTATGGAACAAATACTAGAATCCCAAAAGTCTAGTGGTGATAAAGAAGGCTTGGGATTCCAAACTAGTGACAACTTTAAATGTGCATCTTGTTATGAAAGAGATGAGAAATTTTCCCAACAAACTTCAAAAGCTAAACATCATGGTTCAAAGGGTAAAGGACAAGAACCAAAGAAGAAACTAGAGTTCTATTATGTCTACCCTAAGAATCAAACTGGAAAAGCTTTAAAGTTGAAAGGAAAAGCCATGGAAAATCCTACCAAAGAGGAAGACTCTTGGAAGGTACCTGATCATGACCGTGCTTCTACCTCAAAGCCCGGTCGAGTAGCCTTCCATGGCATGTCGACCGCAAACCAAGGCAAAGCGGTCAAGTTCAAGAAATTGAACTTTGTTCGGGAGAGATTTTCCATACCAGTTAACAATGTTGTGCTCAAGACTTCAACGAAGTTTGTTAACCCTCAGTTGGGTGGCTTCCACCATTGCTCTGTGTGTGATGGTTATGGTCATAAGGCTGCTGAATGTCTTTTGAGATTCACACACAATCCCAGAAAGAGTAACCCTCCTTCTGTGAGGCAGGTGTGGGTTGTCAAAAGTTGCTAACCCTTTGGACTCAAAAGAATAAAAAGGGAACCTTGTTCTTAAATGTCTATTTTGTAGGTCCTCTGCTTAATGGCTGGACATTCCAAGGATAAATCAAGCTTATGGTATCTCGATAGTGGCTGTTCAAGACACATGACCGGAGATATCAACTTATTGGAAGATGTCCGTGAAGAAAAAGGGCCATCAGTAACCTTCGGAGATAATAACAAAGGAAAGACTGTAGGATATGGAGTCATTCGTAAAGGAAAAATCACCATCCAAGAAGTCTCTCTAGTTATTGGACTACAACACAATCTACTCTCAATATCTCAGTTCTGCGACAAAGGATTGCAATGCCACTTCACTTCAAATTTCTGTCTCATCAAAGATGGCATATCCGGCGTCACTTTGCTCAAAGGGATTTGTAAGAAAAATGTTTATATTGTTGATTTTAATTCATCATGCATTTCTTCTAATTTCTGTTTTGTAGCAAAGAATGTTAGTGAAAATAGTTGGCTATGGCATAAAAGACTAAGTCACTTAAACTTCAAGTGTCTCTCCAAGATTGGTAGAGAAAATCTAGTTCGTGGTCTACCCAAAGTAGCTGATCACCACGATGAGAAGTGCACAGCATGTCAACTAGGCAAATAACCAAAATCGTCTTTCTCCAACAAGACGACCCCTTCAACTTCAAGATGTTTGCAATTACTTCACATGGACCTGTTTGGACCTGTTACTACCGCAAGTATTGGAGGAAATAAATATACCTTAGTTGTGGTAGATGACTACTCAAGATATACGTGGGTCGAGATGATGAGCTCCAAAGATGATTGCTATGACATTTTGACCGCACTCTTTAGACAGCTCCAAACACAAAAGGAAGATGACATCGTTAGTGTTCGATCCGACAACGGTACAGAATTCAAGAACAACGGTGTTGCTCAATACTGTGACGATCATAGTATTGACCACAACTTCTCTGCTGCTGGAGTTCCACAACAAAACGGTGTAGTGGAAAGAAAAAATAGAACGTTGATAGAGGCCGGAAAAACCATGATTGCTGAAGCAAAGCTACCTCAATACTTTTGGGCTGAAGCCGTCAACACAGCATGCTTCACTCAAAATAGATTCCTCATCAACAAGACCTACAACAAAACTCCTTATGAACTTTGGAGAGGAAGAACCCCCAACATAGCATACTTCAAGATATTTGGATGCAAATGCTTCATACTCTACAATGGTAAAGAACATCGAGGCAAATTTTCTCCTAAGGCCGATGAAGGTATATTTATTGGGTATGCTAAACACTCAAAAGCTTTTCGTGTATTTAATAAAACCACTCGTAAGATAGTAGAATCTGTCCATGTTACCTTTGATGAACAATCTTTCCTTGAGCCACATATGGCTCCAAATGTTGCTGATGATTTTGTTGAGATAAATGAGACAGGTACAACTCAACCTCAAAATCAATCAACTCAAGGAAACCCATCTACCTCAACTGCACCTCCATCTACCTCATATGAAGCACCAGAATCTACCTCAAATGGAGTTGAAGTTGAAACACCCATCAATGCGGAAGAACCTATCCCTCAAATTACTTATGATTGGGATGGCACAAATGATGTACCACTAGAAGATTTACAACCACCATCAACTCAACCAGATATACCTCAAGAAGTTCGTGAGGTTAGAGATCACCCAATTCAGAATATCATTGGTGATTTGCATTCTGGTGTTCGAACAAGATCAAACTATGATGCACTTACCGCATTTATATCTCAAGTTGAACCCAAGAAAGTTGATGAAGCACTCCAAGACTCAAGTTGGGTTGTTGCTATGCAAGAAGAGCTCAACCAATTTGAAAGATGTAAAGTTTGGACCTTAGTTCCAAGGCCTCAAGATCAAGGAGTGATTGGTACAAAGTGGGTGTTCCGAAACAAGATGGATGAGAATGGAAGCATCACAAGGAACAAAGCTAGGTTGGTTGCACAAGGATACAGACAAGAAGAAGGCATTGATTATGATGAAACTTTTGCCCCCGTTGCAAGACTTAAAGCTATAAGGATATTTTTAGCTTATGCCTCTTTCAAAAGATTCAAGTTATATCAAATGGATGTGAAGAGTGCATTCCTCAACGGCGAACTTCAAGAAACAGTCTTTGTTGCTCAACCGCCCGGATTTGAAGACCCCAAATTTCCAAATCATGTCTACAAACTCCGTAAAGCTTTATATGGACTCAAACAAGCTCCACGTGCATGGTATGATACTCTATCTAAATTTCTCCTAGAGAAAGCCTTCAAGCGTGGTAAGATCGACACAACTTTATTCATTGCTAAATATCATGATCATACTTTACTCGTTCAAATATATGTAGATGATATTATTTTTTGTTCTACTAATGAATTGTTGTGTAAACGATTTGAGAAGCTAATGAAAAGCAAATTTGAAATGAGCATGATGGGAGAATTGACATTCTTCCTTGGGCTACAAATTAAACAATGTGCTGAAGGCATCTTCCTCAACCAAGCAAAGTACACAAAGGATCTTATCAAGAAATTTGGACTTGAAAATGCAAAGGCATATGACACTCCTATGGCTACTGGTAACAAGCTAGACAAAGACTTGAAAGGTAAGAAGGTTGATCAAACCTTGTATCGAGGTATGATTGGCTCTCTCCTATACTTAACTGCTAGTAGACCAGATATCATGTTTAGTGTTTGCGTTTGTGCACGTTATCAAGCTGATCCTAGAGAAGCACATCTTATTGCTGTTAAACGTATTATTCGATATCTATCTGGGACTATTAACCTTGGACTTTGGTACTCCAAAGATTCGAACTTTGATCTTACAGGTTACTCAGATGCAGATTATGCAGCATGTACAATAGACAGGAAAAGCACGAGTGGAACATGTCATTTTCTTGGAAATCGACTAGTTTCATGGGCAAGCAAGAAACAAGCCTCAGTCTTGTATCTACCACTGAAGCTGAATATATAGCTGCTGGAAGCTGCTGCTGCCAAGTGCTATAGATGAAGCAACAATTGGTCGACTACGGAATCAAAGAAGAAAATTGTCCAATTTATTGTGACAACACATCTACCATTGCTGTCTCCAACAACCCTGTCATGCATTCAAAGACCAAACACATTGATATCAAATACCACTTTCTCAAGGATCATGTGGAAAAAGGTAATATCCATCTAGAGTATGTGAGTACTGACAATCAAATTGCAGATATTCTCACCAAGGCTTTGGATTCCAAAAGATTTAGGTATCTTAGAGGAGAAATAGGTATGCTAGAACTTTAATTACTTGTCCATATACTTTGATTGTGCTAATGTCTTATGTTTTATCCAAGTTCAAAAACAAGTAGGTCACGGTCAACACCCTTACCGGTATAGCAATCACGGTTGATTATATATCACCAATCAAGTATCCGCGGTCGAAGTATCAAGATCCTTAAAGTGTTCTGACCGCATCTATGTTGACCACATTCAATATCGACCGCATGACATGAAATTTGTTTAAGGCTTTAAAGAAGCCGACCGCATGGGAAAATGATGATATTCGTTCACTGCTTTAAAGAAGCATACATAGGCCAAGGTTACATTCTTGACCGCAAATATTCACGGTCAAGCACCTGACCGCAAAAGTTTGGTGACCAGGTAAGTATTTCTAACTTAGCAAATTTTAGGATCCTCCTAGTCATCCAAAGGGGTAATTTTGTAATTTCCTCTTTTCCCTCGTTTTCATTTAATTCAAATCATTTGCAATTAATTTTATTCCCTTATTTATGTCCGCCGTCACTATCCATGCATTTATGGCAAAAGGACATCTCTGGTCAAATCTCTGAGTTTTTGCAGAGTTAACCTCCCACTTCTTTCTGCATAAAACCGTTCCACTACCCCTCACCTCTACCTCTCTGCATTTTTATCAGAAACCCCCCTTCCTCACTTTCTCTCTCTACTCATTGTCTCTCTCTACTCTCTCTCTACAAACCCAGTTCACCCTCTCTCCATTCCTTCATCATTTCACTCTCACTTTCTCTATAAATGGCACCAAAATCAACTCAACCAACGAAATCATCTAAGAAATCACAAGAACAACTCTCTGAAGACACAATGGTATGATTTCTTGACCCAAAACTCTCCTATTTTCAGCTTTTCGTTTTTGTTTTTGGCGGGTTTCAACAACCCTTCATATTCTAATGTCTTGATTCAATTTCTGGGTTGTTATATGCTTTGATAATGCTCATTCTAGTTATTTTCATGATTTCGAGTTCCATATAGTGCTTAGATTCATATTCTAGTTGATAAATCTCTCTATGCCATGATTTCTTTTAAAGCCTTTTGGTTAAACTTTGCCCTTTCATATTCTGTATATTTATGTTGTTTTGATAATGAAATTGATGTTATTTATGCGTGTAATCGGTTTTTATGCTCACATTGATATAATTTTTATTGATTTTCGTGCATAGAATCATTTTCTGGGTTTTCGTCATGAACAGTGTTCTTCATGTTCTTGAGGTGTTCTTCGTGTTCCTGAGAAATCACTTTTTGATTCGTATCATCTTATTACACATAGTGATATGGTGTTTGTGCGTATTTTGGAAACTTCGTTAAAATATTTCTAAGTGTTTTTGCGTCGACCGTTCTCTCTGTCTACCGTGTGCCTGTCGACCGCATCATCATTAATCCTTCGACCGCACATTGGTTGACCGCATCAGTGTTGCTAACTTTCTCAATTTTGTAGGAAGAACAATCATTCATTCCTGGGTGCGTTATTGACTATGAAGACCTCCAAAAGTATGCTATTGGGAGGCATTTGATCAAAAGGATGAAGAAATCTGGCATACTTCATTACTTCACCATAAATCAACCTGATCACTACCTTGCCGCAGTTGGAGAATTCTACTCCACAGCTAAAGAAACCAAAGGGAGAGATGATCATAACAGACCGCTCAATTGGATTGAAGCTGAGGTTTACGGTCACAAAGTTGAGATTGATTACACCGACATTGCTGCCACACTTGGCCTTGACATCGACACTGAGGCCTCTATCTCCCTAACTGATGAGGAGTATGATGGTCTAGCAATGAGATTGATTGGATCCACTGATGTCTGCAAGCCCTACCGCAAGACATTTCCTGAAGTGATGTACTATATTGGTCATCTGGTTGGCCATGGTCTTCTTTGCAAAAGTGGCAATCATGGAAACTTCAACTCTACCCAATGGAAGCTATCAACCGCAATCTATCTCGGTCGAACATTGAACTGGCCCAAGATCCTGTATGGACTATTGTTGGACCACATTCATGATTACAAGAAGCAACTATCTGATCAGGCCATCACCAAGTACAAGAAAAACACCAGGTTCCTTTCCCTCATATTCAAATTCATCCCTGAAGTTCGAAGGGAAATCAACAGGGACAAAGATGCTAGTGTGACTATCTCATTATCCAAGGTCTTTGCCATCAAGACTATGAGATCCACCTACCACAACAGATTTGGTGATGTTCAGTATCAAGAGCACAGAAACCGTGAACCTGAGCATAAAAGAGAAAAATACATCCCTCCCAACTTCACCAAGGCTGCTAGATTAGCATTAGGACTTGATGCTCCTGGAAAGTCCTCATCTGTTCATGATGATGAAGAGGATGATGAAGAAGCTGAGGAACAAGTGTCTAGGAGAGTCAAAGGCAAAGGAATTGCCAGTGCCTCGACCGCTCCTTCCAAAATCAAACCTTTGACCGGAGTGATTATTAAAGAACCTTCAACAGTCAAGCCCCCTTCCAGAATTCCCTCTACCGTTCCTCTTAAAGTAAAGTCAACCGTACCTCCCTCCAAATCAACCGTCTCCAAGCCTACCATGCTCTCTCCGACCGCACCATCCAAATCCTTCAAAACAAAGTCTTCTGCACTCCCCGTTCCATCTCAGGGGGAGAAATCCAAGAAAAGGGACCTCTCACTTAGTCCCATCCAAACCTCAAATAAAACCAAGGTATCTCAACCACCTCCGTCGACCGCATCTCCTGTTTTTACTCCATCAGGTTCCCCTATGCAAGGCGACCGTGATGAGGATATTAATGTTCCCCCTACTCAACCGCACCGTCAAAGAGCAAAGCACACTCTTGGCTTAGTTGATGAACCAGATGATGTGGAGATAGTAGAATCAAGTGGTGAATCTGGTAATCAAGATATTGAAGGTGGTGATGTTGAACATGTTGAGAAAATTGTGAATATAGACAGTCCTGATTTTAGTGATAATGATCAAGTGCATCCTGTTGAGGCGACCGCTGAACAAGACAAGTCCACTGATGTTGAGCTTCAGGGTCACGGTCAAGATGGCGACCGTGTACCCAGTGACCATGATGATATTTTAACCAAGTCTCCTGCTCCCTCACCCCTTCAGTCTACTCAAGCTCCTCCGACCGCTTCTGGTACGGTCGATCAAATGGCTCACATTTTAACTGCTATTGAGTTCTTGACTCAGATCAACCTTGATACTCAAGGTGAGGTTGCAAAGCTTGCTGCAAACCAGATTAAGTTGCAGAATGAGGTTGATCAGCTCAAGACTTCTGTTGTTGAGACCATTAAGGGGGAGAGTCAGAACATAACAAAGGCTATTCTTGAAAGTCTAGCTACCGTGAATCCCAACATTGCCTTGACCGCATCCACTTCTACCGCTTCTCTCACCCGTGCTGATCTTAAAGAGGAACTCAAGGCACAATCCAATTCCATTGACCGTTCACTGGTCAAGACAATTGATGAAGCTGGCAAAGAAATGTCAAAGGTGATGACAGGCAACAAGAATTTTCTATTTGAGAAGATGGATAAGGTCAAGACCTCTCTCAAAGCGGAAATCAACGCAAGTGTTTCTGTTGGTTTGTTATCGGTCGCAGAAAAGTTCACGCCCAAGATAGAAGCTATGAGGCAAGCTATGCAAGTCCACACCCAATGGCTTGAAGGTCAAACTTCCAAGATTGATAGGGTTTATGAAATTGCTAACTCAGATGTGCAGGAAGTGATAAGCAAAATTTCTACCCTACAATTGACCGTGGACAACCTTGCTAGCTCTCAAGGCTCCTCCTCTCAAAATCAAGCGACCGGGCATGGAAACAGGATTGCTAGAGAAGAAGAAGATGAAGGTGAAGATAGTTTTAAATTTCCAACCATGAACAACTCAGACTTCCTGGAAGTAAATGACCTCAAGGACCCCATCATCATACCTGGAGTTGGCCTCTCAACTAATCTTTGCTACTTTAAAGGAGATCCATATCTTGGTTAATCCCACCATTTGAACTGACCGTGTGTGGTCTTTGAAACAATTTGTTGATGTTTGTCTAAACAATTTTTATTTCTGTTTGTTTTATTTGGGTCTGTAAAACTTTAATCTCTTTTGTCTGCACTCCTCACTTTAATGGTTATATTTTTGTGGAGTGCCTCTTGAATGTTTGTTTGATGCATTTGCTTACTTATTGTTATTTTCTCTAAAAATGCATTCAAACCTTATATGTCTATCTTGCTAGGATTAGTATTTTTTATCCTTTTAGGCTGATAGAAATCTATGACACTGGCTTAGAGTGTGCATTGACTTGGGGCATGAAATTAATAAAATATTATTTTCTTGAAAACATGTTATTACCAAGTACAATGAATTATCCTTTGTTATAGTAGGTAATGGTCTCAATCAAATAGGGAGAGATTGTTGGGTATGCTTATTATAAACCACTCCTATTACCTAGATTTGATTGATCCCATAACCTAATTTTAGCTTTTTGTGGACTTTAGGATATATTGTAAAGAAGTGTTAAACTTCATTTTTAGAATAGTCCACTTTGATAGTATAGGCTTTAGATTGATAGGCTGAAAATTTTCTAAGTCTGGAAATTTAGTGGTCAAGACCTTGACCGTGAATTCACCTGACCGTGGTAGACCACCTGACCGTGGAAGACCACTTGAACGTGAATCACTTGACCGGAAGTCAGTGACCGTGAAGCTTTGTGGCATATCTCGACATGTCACTTTACCTCAACCGCAAGCCACTCGGCTGTGAGGCCTTGACCGCAAATGATGAAGTTGTCCAAGAACCCAAGTTTGTTCAAACTTAACCATGGTCAAACTATGGTTAGTTTAGAACGTTGCAGAACTTGGATCCCAAGTAATTCAAATTTGA
The DNA here is from genome assembly GCA_026119855.1 of Campanula takesimana. Taxonomy (NCBI): domain Eukaryota; kingdom Viridiplantae; phylum Streptophyta; class Magnoliopsida; order Asterales; family Campanulaceae; genus Campanula; species Campanula takesimana. Next base: position 1,272,457 of record JAOWBW010000167.1, on the reverse strand, counting down.
AATTCATCTAAGTGGGACCACCTCTTATCTGCAAAAAGGACAAACTCAGATTGAGCTCCAATCAGAATTCAACAGCTCATTGTCCTTCAACTTGGAGCCCAAGTAAATCCAACAGCTATTTTCTCATTCAAGGCTATAAATAGCCCTTAAGTTCTTCATTGAACTAGTGCTGAGATTCTAAGAGAGAAATTGCTGTTGAAATACTTGGTGATTGAAGATCATACTCAAGATTTCCAGAATCCTTTGAATCTTCAAGATCTCACCTTCAAACCTTCAAAGATATCCAGCAACATTCACGTCATCTCAAGCCTTGTAACACATAAGATTCTTTAGGCTCTAAATCATATAGATTTCAAAGAGCTTCAGATTCTTACACACACACTCACCCCAATTGATCAATCACTTAGATTGAATCAAAAGGGATACACTGGTTTAAGTCTAGGATTTATTCTTCATAGAAAGTAGGTGTTGATTCAAAGCTTCATCTCTGTAATCTGTACACTCAAGAATCAATATATACCTCCATTCAAAATCCAAGACTGACCATCTTGGTAAAGGACGTAGATCTTTTAACAGATCGAACCTTTCCAAATACTTGTGTCATTTTACTTTCTGCAAATTTACTTTCAAGTATTGTTCATCTTGTTCTTTATTGTTCATATTAACTTTGTTTGTCGTTTAGTGTTTTGATCTTTCAGATTTAATAACTTGCTGTGAATTGTGTTTGTCTGTTCTCCACATTGCCTTAGCTAAAATCTGACTAACTTATCTTTTGCCAAAACTTCTAAGACAACTTTCAAACTCTCAACCATCTCTTGACCGCAAATCTCTTGACCGCACTTACCCTTGACCGGACTCATTTGACCGCAACTTGGTTGACCGTGAGTTCTGGTATTCCTACTCAGAGATTTTAGTCAAAACCAACTCTACCTTATTTCCATCAAAAACTTCCGCTGTGCATATTACATCTTGACCGCACGGTTTATTACTCGACCGCAAACTCAAGATTGTAAGCACTTGGTTGAATTTTGAAAAAGGGTTGAAATTTTAAGTAGGCTATTCACCCCCCCTCTAGCCTCCTTTCATACCCTTGTTGTGTCTTTGGGACCAACAGGTTCACCTATGGAATCAAAGATTGACCTAAGAGGTCGAAAACGGATAAGGTTGACCTAGGATTCCAAGTTTGACCTAAGAGGTCGAAGGTGATTGGGTTGACCTAGGAGGTCAAAGGTTGACCTAAGAGGTCAACGGGTGATAATGTTGACCGAGGGGTCCAAGGGTACACCTAAGAGGTCAAAGGTGGATGAGGTTGACCTAAGAGGTCAAAGGCGGATGAGAATGACCTATGGGGTCAAAGGTTGACCTAAGAGGTCAAAGACGATAAAGTTTACCTAGGGGGTTAAATGTGATAAGGTTGTCCTAGGAGGTCAAGGGTTGACCTAAGAGGTCGGAGGCGGATAAAGTTGACCTAGGCGGCCAAGGGTTGACCTAAGAGGTCCAGGGGTGACCTAAGAGGTCGAGGGTGATAAGGTTGACCTAGGAGGTCAAGGGTAGACCTAAGAGGTCAAAGGCGGATAAAGTTGACCTAGGGGGTCAAAGGTAGACCTAAGAGATCAAAGGTTGGTACGGTTGACCTATGTCAAAGGTTGACTTAAACGGATAAGATTGACCTAGGGGGTCAAAGGTTGACTTAAACGGATAAGATTGACCTAGGGGGTCAAAGGTTGGCCTAAAAGGTCAAAGGGTGGTAAGGTTGACCTAGGAGGTCAAAGGTTGACCTAGGGGGTCAAAGGTTGACCTAGGGGGTCAAAGGTTAACCTATAGGGTCAAAAGTTGGCTTAAGAGGTCAAAGGTAGATAAGGTTGACCTTGGAGGTCAAAGGTTGGGAAGGTTGACCTAGGTGGTCAAAGGTTGACCTAGGAGGTCAAAGGTAGGTAAGGTTGACCTAGGGGGTCAAAGGTTGACTTAAACGGATAAGATTGACCTAGGGGGTCAAAGGTTGGCCTAAGAGGTCAAAGGGTGGTAAGGTTGACCTAGGAGGTCAAATGTTGACCTAGGGGGTTAAAGGTTGGCCTAAGAGGTCAAAGGGTGGTAAGGTTGACCTAGGAGGTCAAAGGTTGACCTAGGGGGTCAAAGGTTGGCTTAAGAGGTCAAAAGTAGATAAGGTTGACCTTGGGGGTCAAAGGTTGGGAAGGTTTACCTAGGTGGTCGAAGGTTGACCTAGGAGGTCAAAGGTAGGTAAGGTTGACCCAGGGGGTCAAAGGTTGACCTAGGAGGTCAAAGGTAGATAAGATTGTCCTAAGAGGCCAAAGGATGGTGGGATTTTGACCAAAGCGGGTCGAGATGAAGGGTAGGCCCAAATGGATCACAATTATGGGTAGGTAACCTAGATAGGCCAAGATGAGGAATTTTGATAGATGGCCCAAGGGGTGAGCGATGGACCTTAGAGGTCGTCTAGATGTAATGCACATTTTATTTTGCGAAAAGTTTTGCATTTATTTACATTCTAAATGGTTGGTCTAAGGAGTGTCCTAATCTCTATGTGTGGGTTGACACGGGTAAGGTAAAAGGTTCCCACCGCTCGTGGAACATACACGGTGAGTGGAGTAGACGAGTGACTCGAAAAGAGGGCGGCAGTAGCGCACAAATTCCTGCACATCGAATACTCCGGGTAATGGGGACCTGTGCAGTGCTGACACGGACTAGTGGTAGTGTGAGGCAAGAAACTAATTCTTTTTAGGGAGAAAAGAGAGAAGCTTTGAACGTTTGAATGATGCGATGCAATGCATGAGAGAGAGAGAGAGAGAGAGAGAGAGAGAGAGAGAGAATAATGTACAAGGGAGCATAGCATAGTTTTGTTTGACCCTAATACTAAAGCGAAACATGGCAAGCATCATGATGTGACGAAAGTTAGACCCACTAAGTTTGAAAAAGTTTCAAAGCAGTCCCCAGCAGAGTCGCCACTGTGAATACGTGTGTTTGAATTTGAGAATATTCATAGCAACATTAAAATTATGAGAGTCGCCACGCCGTTTTAGTTATAGCCAAAACATTGAGAAAAAGCATGTTTAATGGGTTCGGGGGTCAAATTACAACAAGAGAAGAATATTGGACGTTATCACTCCTATTGCCCGAATGATCGGTCTTTCTATCATGATGAATGTGTTAGTAGTGTGTTAGTGTTTGAGACCGGATCCGAAGATTGCCTACGTTCCTCTCAATGTGAGAATCTCAGGTCAGCGTAGTTCGAGAAGAATTTAGAATAGGCAGAAGAATCGGGATCATGCATAATGAGGGGGAATTACCTAAAGTTTAGGGTTTAGAAGTAGTTCCTAGATCATCCTCGGGTTGATGAACCCTAGATCATCATCGGCTATGAAATAACATGTAATTATGAAGATCGCCACCCTAAATATGGCATAAATAAGGTTTTAATCTAGAATATGATGAATATGCGAAGAACATATTATGAACATATGAATGTCATGAAGAAAATATGAATAAAGATGTTAGGAACATGAATATTATGAAGAACACATGAATAAACATATTAAGAATATGAATATTATGAAGAACACATGAATAAACATATTAAGAATATGAATATTAAAGATCTACATTAGAAATAATGCAAGAACATGAAGAAAAGTTAGAAAACTTACCTTTGTTGGCAAGAAATAACCTTGGATCTTCTTGGGATTCTTGAGAGTGTTTTTGGAGGCTTGAATGACTTGATTTGGGAGCAAAACCGTCACTTGAAAGCTCTAAAATTCGGATCCTCCTATTATGAGGCAAGGGAGGTCTTTAAATAGGAAACTGATGGAGAGATCTGACGGTCCAGATCATCCGGGGCGGATGTGGCCGCGTGGCCAAGATGGAGGGCGGCGGCGAAAGTGGCCGCGTGGCAATCGTTGCGCGCTGACTTGAAATTCAAGCTAGGGTTTTACTGTTCATACAAGGCAACCCTAAATGTCCATATTTAATGTTTTCTAGAACATTGAGCTATTTTTGGGAATCCGGGACAAGTCTTTGCAAGGTTTCTAATTCCTATAAAGTCCTTGTATATTTGGGAAAGCCCTAATAAACTCATTTTCAGATTGGGTACTAACATATAGCTGTTGGGGGATCTTTTGGCCAGCAAAAGTCAAGCCCAGAATTTTGCACCCCAGACGCGCGCGCCACCCGTCACCGGTGCGCAAAGCGCATGCATTACACCCTACAAAGGGAGGCGCGCGCTTCCCAAGCCAGGATCATTTCAGTAAGCCTTGTCAGGAAAACTATGCATGAAATTTCCGCCCAAATCAAGATGCAGCTCCAATCCTTGAGCACCCAGTTGGGCACACGTTAATTTGGTCCGCCCTTAAGGCATGTCTAAAATTGAAAGTAGGACAGGAATTCTCACTAAAAAAGTTAGGGTGTCCTTCTTTAATTCTAAAAGATCAGTTTTGACAATTCATCCCCAGTAGAAAGCACTCCGCAGTCAACTGTGCCCATACCTCACCAAAAGTCAAAGTCAAACAGTCAACATCAAAGTATGACTCGTGGTAACAACTTGGTCCTGGGTGATCCACAAAATCACCACCTCCTTATCAAGCAAGATCTACAAGAAAACGGTCCTCCGGGTCCCGCACTCAAGCAAACGGCCCTCCGGGTCCCACACTCAAGCAAACGATCCTTCGGGTCCTCTACTCAAGCAAACGGCTCTCCGGGTCCCTCACTCAAGCAAACGGTCCTTTGGGTCCCGCATTCAAGCAAATGGTCCTCTGGGTCCCGCATTCAAGTAGACGGTCCCTCGGTACCCGCTTCCAACAAACAGATCTCACTATCAGAAGACAGGTCCCGCTTCCAACAAACGGATCTCGCTATCAGCAGATAGGTTCCGCTTCCAGCAAACGGATCTCGCTACCAGCAGACAGGTCCGGCTTTCAGCAAACGGATCTCGCTACCAGAAAATAGGTCCCGCTTCCAACAAACGGATCTCACTACCAGCAGACAGGTCCTGCTTCCAGCAAACAGATCTCGCTACCAGCAAATAGGTCCCGCTTCCAGCAAACGGATCTCGCTACCAGCAGACAGGTCCCGCTTCCAGCAAACGGACCCCCAGGTCCCGCTATCAGCCACGGTGGGCCACTTCGTACCACCGAACCTTTCATTATCACCCCAGCCGCTCACACAAGGAGCACACCTCTATCCCTTGCAATTTCAAATTCCTGCTTTTATCGAGTATTTTCTTTTTCTTGGTGATGTCCTAGGCGGATGTCTGTCTTTCGTCGGTGCGTTTACTTTGCAATCCATGCCGCCGAGGGGGTCTGTAGACACCCCACCATGGACCGCTCACCCTGATTGCACACTTGATTTTTATGTTTCTCCCTCTTTTAAGTGTTTTCTGTTAGTTTATGTTACTTTGGTTAAGTTCCAGACGGGCTCCGTTAAGTCCAGGGGCTAAACTGAATAACAGTTCTAACTTTCCTGTCTATTCTGTCAAAATTTGCCTTTCAGAGTCGCGCGCCTCCACCCCTTGAGGTCAGACGCGCGCACCTTCCGCTCCCTAGGTGGGATGCACGCGCTTCTGGGGTGTGTCAATTACAGATTCTGCCCAAGAATCTCCCCCTTGCTCATTATACATGATTTTGCCCGGGAAAGATTTCTTGGAGACTCCATTTGGCTCCAAAACACATACATTTTCAACTATAAAAACCCTCCCAATCCATCATTGGAGAAGGAGTTTTACACCTTAGACTTTTCTCTAAACAAAACTCTAGGTAATTTACAAAAGACATTCTCTTCAAGTATTCAACCTCTTCTTCAAGACTTTTTCAAGAGGTTCTCTTTGAATGATATTATAGGTAAAATATCTTAACTTTATTCTTTATTTCTTGTTTTTCTTCTAATTCTTCTTCTTCTTCTTCAATCAAATGTGCAATCACCCCAAAACCATTTGGGACATGACACCAATGGCCCTTTCATTACATTGAATTGGCCTAGAAGTTATCTCCCTACATTCTAAACTATAAAACCCTCCTTTTATCATCATTCAAATAGGAAGAACACATCTATCTTTAAAGTGAATTATGAACAAACAAGACCGACATTGCTCGGGCGAAATGGGTGTTTAAGTACTTCTCATTTCGTAACCTAACCCCCGAACCCCTCATCCAAAAGAATCTCTGTTTTCGTAAATCAAACTTAGGCTCATAAACATTAGGTTTTCTTACGTTCCTAAAAAACGTGGGTGGCGACTCTAAAACACAATTAGACATCCTAGGGTAATCCGCGCGCTCTAGCCTAAAGCCGTGGGCTCCGCCCCGAGGTATCTACACCAGGACTATTCTGGAATTAAAATTGGAAAAATCCAGAAGCTCGCCAGGCTGAGCTGTACGGATGGTTTGGGTACTAGAGGGCCCAATCCGTACGGATGGTTTAGGCACCCTCAGTTCCTATAAATTTGACCCCTGGCTGATCATTTTGGGGGGGAGGGGAACTGTTTAGTGAGCTGAAGCTCTGTAGAACTGAGAGCTGGTCATAATTACAAAAACATATTGAGTGAAAGAGAGAGAGAAAGATAGGCTTAGAACTAAACATTGGTGAGGCCTCTTTCCCCCATCTTCTCTTCATCTCATTCTATTTTATCTTCTTTATTTGCATAATGTCTTTACATTTCCTTGCAATTATATAAATTCGCTCCAACCCTTGGAGTGATCAATGGTGCCCTTCATGCCTAGTGTGTGATTGTGGGTTACAAACCATGATGATCAAGGCTTGTTATGTTTAATGTATCTTTATTTCATTGTCATTTATATTAATGCACTTTACATTCAAGTCTTTACTTTTATTGTCTTTAAATTAATGCAATTTATCTCCAAGTCTTTACATTTATGTTGATTTACTTGAGTTTGATGAATTTTGATGATAAAGTCTCAATCTTTACCATTCAAAGTCTTGATCAACTCATAATAATGTCTCTTTTGATGGTAAAGATTCAATCTTTATCCATCTAAAGGTATATTTCTTGTTTCCCCAAGGTTTTTCATGGGTGAATCATTCATTTGGATGTTAAAGTTCCAATCTTTAACCATCCAAATGATGATCTTGGCTCAAAAGCCATAATTTATCAACTTTCTTCACATTTCCCCAATGATTGCCTTGATCACACCCAAGAATCTTTGTTTTTGGTGTTTAACTAGTGATCAATGGCATAGGGATGATCTTATTAATTTTTTGTAACTAGAAAATAGGCTGAACAAATCCAAATCAGTCCAGTTTTAGCAGAATCCCCTGTTTCTGCCTGAAACTGGACTGTTTCTGTTAAATCTATAAAAACCTTCTGGGACGGCCCAACCAACCGTACGGATAGTTTGGACTAGCCGGACGGATGGTTTACCCATGTGGAAAGTTTTTCTGTTTTAACCCTTTTCTGTCATAAACTTTGCAAAGTAAACCCTTTTTGTTAACTTTTTAACTGGTTTCTGTTAAAAGTCAGTTTCTCCCATTTTGAAAATACACACACACTCGCACATTTTTGGTCAACAAACTTTAGGGAGACTCGGTTTTCCGAGGCACTTTGGGTGAACTAGTGTTCTTCCCAAAGTGTAACCTGACCTCCGAACTCGCAATCTCTAACCATTTTTCGTTAAGTTTGGGTTTAAAATTAAACTAACGTGGCGACTTCGTTATCTTTTGGAATTACACCGTGTTTGATTCTCGAGGGGAAACCTTTCCATTTTTCCCACGGGTATCTTACACCGAGGCGAGCATGCCAAATGGAGGAAGATGCACATTCACCAATGAGAGCAATAGGGTTGATCCGAGCCGAAGAATCAAACCGAAGTGTATAGAGATCGTTGGAATTATTGCCAGAGAGAATGGTCTGCCTCGTAGTATTGTCCTTCACACGAAAACTAACACCATCAAATTCAAAGAATCAATTATTATCGGCAGTAAAACGACGGATAGAAATGAGGGATTTATGCATGCTAGGAACACATAAAACATTTCGTAAAATGAAATTATGATTATTAAGAGAGAAAGAGGATTAACCAATATTAGTGATAGGGATTTGAGAACTATTGGCTTGGTAACCAAATCGGTACCTGTATAAGGAACAACATGTGTGAATCATGCAGTGGAATATGTCATGTGATTCATTGCCCTGGAATCCAAGACACAGGACGAAGCCATTTAGGAATTTTGAGTACCATAATTCATGTCAGGTGATGGAGAAAACTGAGAACCATACGGCAAGGCTTCAGGCAATGGACCGGACCCATTATAAGTACCCCAATCTGAAACCGACCTATCTTAGAGGTAGCCTTAGTACCGTTTCAGGGATAAGCTAATAGGCCAGGACCTCCCGAGGATAAGCTATAAATTCCAGGACTACTCTGGTATAAAATTGGAAAAATCCAGAAGCTCGCCAGGCTGAGCCGTACGGATGCTTTGGGTACTAGAGGGGCCTAGCCGTACGGCTGGTTTGGGCACCCTCAGTCCCTATAAATAAAACCCCTTGCTGATCATTTCAGGGAGGGGGGGGAGAAACATTAGAACTAAGGTTACTCTGTCGAATTCACCTCAGAATAGTGTGAGTGAACAAAGAGTGAAAGAGAGAAAGGAAGATTGGCCTAAACCAAGATAGGTAAAGCCACCTTCTCCCCATCCCTTCTCTTCATCTAAGAACTCTATTTATCTTTGATCTTGTCATTTATTGTTGATCTTTACATTCTTGCAAGTCTTGTCCATTCAAGCAATATATATATATCTATTACTATTTAAATTTCCTAGTCCAAGCCATGAGATGATCAAAGGTGCCCTCCATACTTTGTGTGGAAGAGGTTCAAACCTAGTTTGATCATGGCTTGTTGATTGTTCATTTACATTCTTGTCATGGATGATGCTCTTGTTGTTCATTTTGCTCATTTTAAGCTATGATGATCATGTTGAGGATAAAGTCTCAATCTTTATCCTCATCACCTTGATCTAGCCCAAATTTCCCAAGTTTGGGTAATAAAGATCCAATATTTATGGTTTGTTCTTGTCCCTAAAGGATTAATCTTGCCTAGAAGAGCCATTTTGATGGTAAAGTTTTAATCTTTACTCATCAAATGGTCACTATGGCTCAAAAGGGCATATTGGCCACCTTTTTCATTTTTCTCCCATGATTGCCTTTGATCATGCCCAAACTCTTGTTTTGGGAGGTTATTTGATGATCAAATGGCATAGGAATGAGTTGTTAATGTTGTTTTGTGTTGGAATAACAAACTGGAATCAGAACAGTTTGGTCCAGTTCAAGCAGAATGCTCTGTTTCTGCCTGGAACTAGACTGTTGCTTGAACAAACTATAAAATCCCAGGAGTGGTCTCTCCATCCGTACGGCTTCTTTGGCCGTATGGGGAGATTGACAATTTTTCCCTTCTGTCTTCTGTTTTCTTGCCAAACAAACCCTTTTTCATTTGAAAAGATAAATAAAAAGTTAAAACAAAGATTTTCCGTTAAAACACACACACACACATGCACTTTTGTTAACTAACAAGGGAGACTCGGCTTTGTCTGAGACAACTTGGGAGGATGTAAAAACTCTTCCCAAGTTGTAACCTGATCTCCGAACCTTTGAACTCAAACCTTTGTCATTTTGTTGGGTTTAAAATTAACAAAATTTGGCGACTCCGTTAAATTGGTCTGGTTCCCGCGTTTGGTATTTTGCCTTTGAAACGTGTTTTTTGGGGCGGGATCCTTACAGTGGCGACTCTGCTGGGGATTTGAGTGCTTTCGGACTTCTTTCTAGAAGATTCGGGGGCATTCTTGTGTGGGTCAAACTCCCGTTCCCGTTAGTTGACTTCTTGAATATTGTGTGTGTTTGATGTTTCTGTTTGAACTGTTTTGAGTACATACGTTCTGGAAATACAATAAACTGGGGCTTTATGATCAGAAGTTGGAGAAACTGAGAAAAATCTTCACCCTCTTGCTTTAGCCGTACGGCTACTTTGGGTAGGGGCCAGAATATTGCCAATTAACAGTTTCGTGCAGGGCTGCAACATTCTGGGTGCCCCTCTGCTTCTACTTGTCCAGGTTCCACATTTACAGTCTTACTTGTGCACATTACCTTCATTCTTTTGGCCAAAACTTGGTTTTGAAAGGTAATAAAACTTGGTTATGCATGATCTTTTGTCAATAAAATGGTTTCCAAAACCTCATCGTGCATAATCCTTTTTGTAAGAGTTTTTCTTAAGTCTTCTTGTTGTGCACAAATTGCTTTGTACAAAAGGGTTTCAATGTAAAATATTTCTTTTGCAAAAGTTTGATTCAAAATTCTTTGTTGTGCACAACTTGGTACATGTACAAGTTTTGGTCTTTGTTTGTTCATATTCCTTGATTTGTTGTGTGTATAAATTGTTTAATCCATGCTTGTTCATACTTTTTCATATCTTGCTTATGCCATGCTCATCATATCGAAAAACGGATTGAAAATCTCTATTTTGACTCAAAAGGGAACATAGAATGGCTTCACACTACGTGCACTTGACCTTGCACGTTCCAAATGCCCTTTTAACCCGGGATGGATGCCACGATGCAGCTCGTTGGGCGCTCTTGTTCCTTTCGATGTGCGCACGGGTCCATTCCACCTTCCCTTCCGAGCCGAGTCAACCACACTTGTCCGTGACACACAAATAACGTGACCTTGGTTGGTTTTTGGTCTAGCTCACGTTGCCACGTCCATAACGCGTGTCCAAAGTTAATTGTGGCAAAGTTAACACTCGAGTTGTGACTCCTTGATGAAATGCAAGTGTGGCCTAACCTGCCTTTAACTCGTGCGTTAATGATGACCGCAATTAGCGAAGGTCATGTGCTAAGGATAGGGTGACACCGTGTCGTTAAGCCCTAATGTACGAGTTATTTTAATCATCCTTAAGGCCATGGTCAAGGACTGAGATGCCTCATTCAAAATGAGGTCATGTCGGAATATCGGTGCAGCCTTCAGAAAAAATCTCGATTCCGACTGGGGCTTAATCATGATTAGGATGACCCGCGAATTGGGAACCTTGCGACGCACTAGACCCTAGGTTCGTTTCTTTTGGTCGGTGGAAGCCGCTTTCCCTATAGGACCCTCGCTCGGGATAGTCCGTCTATGGGAGCGTACAAGACAGGTGAAAAACGAGGGGTCTATGGGCGTAGTGATGGCCTCCACTGATCCAGGGTTTAGATTAGTTGCGAAAAAGAAGAGAAATCTTTTCCAACCATTTAGAAATAAAAATGTGTTTTAAGTAAACTTGAATGGATCCATGTTATCCTTCAAGACCTCCGTCAAGTCCCGTTAAGCCTTTGGATGGATCCATGTTATCCTCCAAGACTTTTGATTAGTCCCGTTTAGTCTTTGGACGGATCAATGTTATCCTCCAAGACTTTTGATTAGTCCCGTTTAGTCTTTGGAAGGATCCATGTTATCCTTCAAGACCTCCGTCAAGTCTCGTTAAGTCTTTGGAAGGATCCATGTTATCCTTCAAGACCCTCGTTAAGATCCCCGTTGAGACCCTAGGCAAAATTCCCTAGATCCCCGCAAAGATCCCCGTTAAATTCTAAGAATAGTCCCCTAGGAAGCCAGTCAAGTCCTTGGATGGATTCTCGTTAAGACATTAGTCGTGTTCGTCCTTCCCTCTTAAGATTCTAAACCCGTTCGAACTACGGTGACCTGAGCCTTTCATCACGTGGGACCCCCTCCCTCGTGGTGAGGGGAACGTAGGCAACTTCGGCCCAGTCAAATATCCCAAATAGAGACACGTGTGTCTTTAACCCAAGTGTTCACCCAATGTTTACCCGAGCCTAAACTACCTTTTTTTTCCGTGGCTTAGATGAAGTGGAAGAGAGCATCATGTAGCTTGATAAATGACGCTACGGATAATTCGGATGGCCTAACGAACGAAGAGTTGTTCCCAGCTTCAGAAACCCTCGGGGTTGAGAAAGAAGTCATCACAGATAGCCACAGATAAACGCAAACTCCGTCTGATGAGTCGACGAGGCAAAGAGGTGTTACAGCTCTGTTTCAAATTGATGGGCCATTCACCAAGGTGACCAACCATAATGAAAGGGTGGAAGCTACCTGACCCCCGGATTGTAACCAAAGATTTCCCCCTCCATCTCATCAAAATACCGAGACCTCCATTTCTTCGCCCCAACATGCCGTCGTCCACAACGAGCCTCTCACTCAAATCTTACTCACTCCGCCTCATCCCAAATCCAACATCTCCCATAAGACACCTCCTAAAAAACCCCAAACACAACCCACTCAAAAGGCCCGCAAACCACTGTTCACACCAGTTACGCCTCAAGCATCATACTCACAACACCTTCCCAATCGTGTCACTTCTCGATTCAATGCCATCAACCAAGTCACCAGAGATCAGTCACTATTTAAACCATATATAGATACCCGACCAGGCATCACTAACTTGCCTCCACCAGATTTTCCGATGAGATTCCTGTTGGTAGTGGTGCCCTAGGCACGTTTAATAAACGTTGTAATTGTTATCATTTATTTAATATTAATAAAGAGATGTTTTGATTATTATTGTTGTTCATGTTTACTTATAATAATCTACGTCCCTAGTACTTGTTAAGCACTAGTATAAAGGCTAAATGATCATGGGATGATTATGTTAGATTTATGGGTACTTGTTTGGAACAAGGTACTGGACATGACCCGCTTTATGAGATTTATGTCATGGTCTATGTCGTACATATATCTCATATTAGTTATGTCATTTGAATCCTTAGACATGAAGTTATTATAGTCTTTCACTTGATGAACATTATGTTTGACATACTCAAACGCTACCTTTAACCGGGTGGTTATAAAGGGTATGATTGGCATAATCGGATTCACGTAGGGAAGAATAATAAGCTAAATGGATTTGTCCCTCTTCGGAGAGATGTAAAGGTTGGGCCTCTCGTAGGAATGATATTGATGAAATGTTCGGCCGGACTCAAATGAATTGATTGGATCAATGTCATTTGGATTATCAACATATTCGGAATTGAGAAAGTATTGAACAAAACAAGTTGACTGTTTGACCATGACTTGTGGTCAATGACATCGTGGACAAAGGGATTATGACATATTCTAAAAGGAATGCGAACTAGTATCTAGTTATACTATTTGGGTAGGTATGACGGTTTGCTAGAACCTAATCATATCTTATGGTTTCATGCTTGAACCCATTGCCAACTTAGTATAATCCTAGAGGGTCACACACAATAGAAGAAATCTTTAAAAGGACTATATTGGAATTTTGGAAATTCTGCACATTCTGGGGAAGTGGGTGACCGCACAGTATGGACTGGGCGGCCGCACACTCAGCTCAGTTTTGTACCAGTTTGATTCAGATAGTTGTGCGACCGCACAGTGTATTCTGGGCGGCCGCACAGTACTGTCGGCTGGCACTTTCCTAATTCGATTTGGAATGTCTTTTGACACAAGGTTTCTATTTGGAATAGGTCTTGCTTGTGTATAAAAGGATGATTTCGGCCAGAACTTCAGAGATAGCCTTTTGTGAGTCTCCAAAGAGTTTGAGAGAGGTTTTACTTTGTTCTAAGACATCCTTAGTCAAAGAACAAAATAATACACACAAAAAAAATATTCCATATAGTTCAAATTCATTGTGAAAACGTGTTTCACAATTTGGTCTAGCAACCAAGATCAAAGAAGCTCCTTTGATATTCGTTCAAAGTGTGGATACCACTAGAGGGTGAAAATCATCATCTTCAAAGTTCGTGTTCAAGCTTTGTGATCGTGATCGAGTCTTCAAATCTCCACCAAAGACCAAGAGAAAGTTTGATAGCCATCAAGGGTTAGTTTTATCCTATATTCATGTTGTTGTATTTGATTTAATCATATGAACAGATCTATGGGCTTTGGGTTTCAAAATTTTAAATTGCTATATTCCGCTGCGCATGAGTCAAAGAAACCCAACAGTGGTATCAGAGCCCCGTTCATGTTGATTATTTCAATACCTAGATCATGTTGTGTGTATATAAATTGTTTATGTGCCTTGCATGATATGAATATTGGAATATATGATGTTTATGTGTTATGAGATTTTATGTGGTTTATTGTTTTAAAACTTTAATCGCACGATTCAATCGCAATAAATAAATTATGATGGATTCAGAATTGTTGATTATTAATTTTTGATTGGATCAAAGTTTTAATAATCGGGGAAAAACGATTTTGAGACAAAATTTTCGAACTTTGAAAATTCTGCACATTCTGATGACACCGGGCGACCGCACAAAATGTCTTGGGCGGCCGCACTACTTTGGGCGACCGCACAAGGGTTTTTGGGCGGCCGCACAAGGGGATCAGAAGGTCTGATTTTGGTCAAAAACAGAATCTGGAATTTTTCGAAAATTCAACAAAACCAGTAACAGAACCAGTCCAGACTTGCTGATCTGGAATGGGTTTTGGGTAGTTGGTTTGTGTGTGGATTTTGGGGTTTGATTTTCCTATTTGTTTTAGTCTTGTGATTCCTAGATTGGTTCAAGTTTTGGATGGCTAATCTGCGTTCATCGAGATTGTGTTTCCCAAAATTGATCGCAATCAAAGTTTCAAAGATAAAACGAAGTTAGAATTATGAAGAGTTCATAATTGCTAAAATTGAGAAACAAAGTTCTTGATTCAAAGTTTGGAGATCCATGTGGAATTGTGAATGCAATTGGCCTACGTTCATCGAGACCATCTATTGCTTAGTTTCGGCCACATGGACTACTTTCTTGGTTTCTTGAATTAGTGCGGGATTGTGGTTGCCTAATGGCTTAGTTCGACCGCACTTCTTGTTGTCTTGATTTGGAGATAATAACCAAAGTTGAAATAGTCTCATCCTCATAATTATAGAGAAACTAATGACACATAAATATCATGCTTAAATTAATGGAGATTAATTTAGTGGCTAAACTTGATGTGTAACATGTTTATATTATGTGCTCATAAATGTGTTATATGCTATATGTAATGAACTTTCAAAGAAAGTTTTAAGTCTTTTATTGCCATGCCATGATTAAAACACTTGTTAGTACATGAATGATTTTAATGTAGATTCGCCCTAGCGAGGTGCATTAAATTTGTTTATGTATGAGCAAGATAGATAGTGTGGGCACGCCCTAGCGGGACACATTAACTGTGCGTTTAAAATGGTTAGACTTAATTGGGCGTCAAAACAGTTTTGGGCCTAGGCAAAGATGAGGTTTAACATGCTTTTTGAAATTTGATTTCTTAAAGAATATCATAAAAGGAACTAAGAGTCATATGAGATATGAATGACAAGAGTTGTCTACCTAATTAATTTGATTTTGTGTAATCCGCCTTAGCGGACTTGAAATTAAATTAAAGTTGGATCTTAACCCAATTAAATTATATTATGCATTGGATGTATATGAAGGTTATATAATTTAATGGGAGTATTTTCGTTTAAAAAATACATTATTTATTTCTTTAATGAAAATTGGTACTTATTAAATTTTGAAAATTTTGCATATTTGTAGATAATGACTAATAACACTCAATCAATGTCGTTGCGATCGATCCTTGAGAAGGATAAGCTCGAAGAGAATGGTACTACCTTTATGGATTGGATCCGTAGCATAAGAATCGTTCTTAGGCAAGAAGATAAGTTGTACATTCACGATGGGCCTCTCCCTGCTGAACTACCGCCTACTGCCCCTAGGGCAGAAAGAGACAATTACAAGAAACATCGTAATGATTCTAGAGATGTAAGTTGTCTCATGCTTGCTGCTATGTGCTCAAAACTCCAACAAAGTTTGGAACATTTGGAAGCCTATGAGATAGGCGTGGAGTTGAGAACTATGTTTCAAGAGCAAGCTAGGCAAGAAAGGTACAAGACCATTGTTGCATTCACTACTTGTAAAATGAATGAAGGGCAACAAGTGAGTCCTCACTTTCTTAAAATGAAAGGTTATGTAGAGCACCTTGAGAAACTTGGCTATCCAATCCCATTGGAGCTAGCCACGGATCTCATTCTTAATTCATTGCCTAAAAGTTATAATCAGTTTGTAATGAATTATAACATGCATGGAATGGATAAGAATCTCTCTGAGTTGCATGGTATGCTCAAAACTGCAGAGATGAAAATTGTGGAGAAAGGTTCTCCCGTGCTCTTGGTTCATGATGGGAAGAAGGCTAGTGCTAAAGGAAAGGGTAAGAAAGTTGTCAAACCCAAAATAAGCAAGGCAAAGGTTGCCAAGGCTTCTGAGGCAAAACCCGATTCACAAAAGGATGCAATCTGTTTCCATTGTCAAGAAATTGGTCATTGGAAACGTAATTGCAAGGCTTTCTTGGAAGAGCAAAAGAAGAAGAAGAGCAGCAAGGCCGCGTCGACTTCAGATATCTATATGATAGATATTCTCCTTTCTACCACTGATTCTTGGGTATTGGATACCGGATGTGGTTCTCACATTTGTCTAAATGTGCAGGGACTAAAGAATAGGAGACTGCTTAAAGAAGGTGAAGTAGATCTACGCGTGGGGAATGGAGCAAGAGTTGCTGCATTAGCCGTAGGGACTTATGAAGTCACTTTACCTTCCGGATTAATTCTTGTTTTGAACAATTGTTATTATGTTCCAGATTTAAGCAGAAATATTATTTCAATTTCTTGTTTGGATAATGAAGGTTTTAAGTTTCTTATTGAGAATAAGAAATTTTCTATTTATTTAAATGATGTGCTTTATGGTATTGCTAATTCATTTAATGACCTTTATATCTTGGATGTCAAGAATGAAAATAATAACAATGTCTATCATGTAAATAAGAAATCTAAACCTAGTGATGTAAATCATACTTATTTGTGGCATTGCCGTCTTGGTCATATTAATGAGAAGCGTATCTCAAAACTCCATGGGGACGGACTTTTGGGTTCATGTGACTTAGAGTCATATGATACTTGTGAGTCGTGTCTTCTTGGAAAAATGACTAAGACACCTTTTACCAAGCTAGGTGAATGGGCAAACGACTTATTGGGGTTGATACATTCCGATGTATGCGGACCATTAAGTAGCAATGCTAGGGGAGGATTTCAATACTTCATAACCTTCACTGATGACTATAGTAGATTTGGGTATGTTTACCTAATGAAACATAAGAGTGAAGCATTTGAGATATTTAGAATATTTCAAAATGAAGTAGAAAAACAACTTGGCAAAAGTATCAAGGCACTTTGATCAGATCGTGGTGGAGAATACTTGAGTCAAGAATTTGATGATCATCTAAAGAATTGTGGAATAGTTTCACAATTGACTCCACCCGGAACACCACAATGGAATGGTGTGTCCGAAAGGAGAAATCGGACCTTGTTAGATATGGTTCGATCAATGATGAGTCAAGTTGATCTTCCAATATCCTTTTGGGGTTACGCCCTAGAAACCGCTGCTTTCACACTAAATCAAGTTCCAACTAAATCGGTTCCAAAGACTCCATATGAGATGTGGAGTGGAAAGAAACCTAGTTTGTCTTTCATGAGGATTTGGGGCTGCGAAGTTTATGTCAAGAGACTTATCTATGACAAACTAGCACACAAATCTGATAAATGTATTTTCGTGGGATATCCTAAGGAAACTAAAGGATATTACTTTTACAACCGAGAGGACAACAAAGTGTTTGTTGCCCGAACTGGTGTCTTTCTAGAGAAAGAGTTTCTCTCCAAAGAAATCAGTGGGAGTAAAATAAATCTTGAAAAAAATTCAAGACCCAGAAAATAACATTGAACCAATAGTGGAACAAGAACAAGAACCACAAGGAGTTGTGGAACCTGTTCAAAATACACAAGTAACTCGAAGATCTAGTAGGTTACGATCCGAGCCCGAGAGATATGGATTTCTCGTAACGGATAGTAATGACGTGGAAATCATTGAGAATGATGAACCGTCAACCTACCAAGAGGCGATGTCTTCTCCTGATTCAGACAAGTGGCTTGGAGCCATGGAATCCGAATTACAATCCATGCAAGACAATCAAGTTTGGAATTTGATTGATGCACCCGAAGGTGTAAAAACCATAGGATGCAAATGGGTCTTCAAGAAGAAGACTGACATGGATGGGAAGGTGCATACTTACAAAGCTAGACTTGTAGCGAAAGGTTATAGGCAAGTTCATGGTATTGACTATGATGAGACCTTTTCACCCGTAGCAATGATCAAGTCTATAAGAATTTTGCTTGCCATTGCCGCATATCATGACTATGAAATATGGCAGATGGACGTCAAAACCGCTTTCCTGAATGGAAAACTTCAAGAGGATGTGTATATGACACAACCAGAAGGTTTTGAACAAGATTCTAAGGTATGAAAATTGCAGAGATCCATCTATGGATTGAAGCAAGCTTCTAGGAGTTGGAATCTCCGTTTTGATGAATCGGTCAAAGAGTTTGGTTTCATCAAGAACGAAGATGAGCCTTGTGTATACAAGAAGATTAGTGGGAGCATAGTACTATTCCTTATTTTATATGTGGATGACATATTGCTCATTGGAAACGACATTCCTACACTTCAGTCTGTGAAGACTTGGTTAGGAAAGTGCTTCGCAATGAAAGATATGGGTGAAGCCGCATATATTCTTGGCATTAAGATCTATAGAGATAGATCAAGGAGGCTACTTGGTTTAAGCCAAAGTACATACATTGACAAGGTCATTAGAAGATTCCGTATGGAAAATTCTAAGAGAGGCACCTTGCCCGTGTTACATGGAGTTTCTCTAAGCAAGGCTCAATGTCCTAAGACAAACGATGAGCGTGAGAAAATGAATGATGTTCCATATGCTTCGGCAATTGGGTCCATCATGTATGCCATGATTTTACTAGGCCGGATGTATCTTATGCTTTGAGCATGACAAGTAGATACCAATCCGACCTGGCGAAAATCACTGGATAGCTGTGAAATCGATTCTTAAGTACTTGAGAAGAACTAAAGACTCGTTTTTGGTCTATGGAGGAATGGAAGATGATCTCGTTGTAAATTCTTACACGGATGCAAGCTTCCAAACCGACAAAGATGATAGCCGATCGCAATCGGGTTTTGTGTTTATGTTAAATGGTGGAGCTGTAAGCTGGAAGAGTTCCAAGCAAAGTACAACCGCTGATTCTACAACAGAAGCTGAGTATATTGCTGCATCGGATGCTCCAAAAGAAGCTGTTTGGATTAAGAAGTTCATAACTGAACTTGAAGTGGTTCCTAGTATTGCTAATCCAATAGACCTTTATTTCGATAATAATGGTGCTATTGCTCAAGCAAAGGAACCAAGAGCACATCAGAAATCCAAACACATACTTAGGCGTTTTCATATCATTCGAGAGATCGTTGATAGGGGAGACGTAAATATATGCAGAGTACCTACTGATGACAATGTTGCGGACCCGCTAACAAAGGGACTTCCACAAGCTAAACATGATGGTCATGTTAGGTCCATGGGTATTAGATACATGGGAGATTGGGCCTAGGGCAAGTGGGAGATTGTTGGTAGTGGTGCCCTAGGCACGTTTAATAAACGTTGTAATTGTTATCATTTATTTCATATTATTAAAGAGATGTTTTGATTATTATTGTTGTTCATGTTTACTTATAATAATCTCCGTCCCTAGTACTTTATTAAGCACTAGTATAAAGGCTAAATGATCATGGGATGATTATGTTAGATTTATGGGTACTTGTTTGGAACAAGGTACTGGACATGACCCGCTCTATGAGATTTATGTCATGGTCTATGTCGTACATATATCTCATATTAGTTATGTCATTTGAATCCTTAGACATGAAGTTATTATAGTCTTTCACTTGATGAACATTATGTTTGACATACTCAAACGCTACCTTTAAGCGGGTGGTTATAAAGGGTATGGTTGGCATAATCGGATTCACGTAGGGAAGAATAATAAGCTAAATGGATTTGTCCCTCTTCGGAGAGATGTCAAGCTTGGGCCTCTCGTAGGAATGATATTGATGAAATGTTCGGCAGGACTCAAATGAATTGATTGGATCAATGTCATTTGGATTATCAACATATTCAGAATCAAGAAAGTATTGAACAAAACAAGTTGACTGTTTGACCATGACTTGTGTTCAATGACATCGTGGACAAAGGGATTATGACATATTCTAAAAGGAATGCGAACTAGTATCTAGTTATGCTATTTGGGTAGGTATGACGGTTTGCTAGAACCTAATCATATCTTATGGTTTCATGCTTGAACCCATTGCCAACTTAGTATAATCCTAGAGGGTCACACACAATAGAATGAATCTTTAAAAGGACTATATTGGAATTTTGGAAATTCTGCACATTCTGGGGAAGTGGGCGACCGCACAGTATGGACTGGGCAGCCGCACACTTAGCTCAGTTTTGTACCAGTTTGATTCAGATAGTTATGCGACCGCACAGTGTATTCTGGGCGGCCGCACAGTACTGTCGGCTGGCACTTTCCTAATTCGATTTGGAATGTCTTTTGACACAAGGTTCCTATTTGGAATAGGTCTTGCTTGTGTATAAAAGGATGATTTCGACCAGAACTTCAGAGATAGCCTTTTGTGAGTCTCCAAAGAGTTTGAGAGAGGTTTTACTTTGTTCTAAGACATCCTTGGTCAAAGAACAAAATAATACACAAAAAAAAATTCCATATAGTTCAAATTCATTGTGAAAACGTGTTTCACAATTTGGTCTAGCAACCAAGATCAAAGAAGCTCCTTTGATATTCGTTCAAAGTGTGGATACCGCTAGAGGGTGAAAATCATCATCTTCAAAGTTCGTGTTCAAGCTTTGTGATCGTGATCGAGTCTTCAAATCTCCACCAAAGACCAAGAGAAAGTTTGATAGCCATCAAGGGTTAGTTTTATCCTATATTCATGTTGTTGTATTTGATTTAATCATATGAACGGATCTATGGGCTTTGGGTTTCAAAATTTTAAATTGCTATATTCCGCTGCGCATGAGTCAAAGAAACCCAACAATTCCGGGGTGGCCCGTATCATTTCTATAATCCAAGACCTTTTGGACCACAAGCTCCTTGCATGCCTCAAATGTATATTCCTGCAAGCAACCAAGGTTATGGGTGTTCCTACACCCATTCACTTCCACATAATCCTCATGTTGGACCTCAGTCGGGTAAGTTGTTGGGAAAAAGAAGGCAAATGGAAGCTAAGTTTGAAAGGACACTCGATGGGCACCCCTTTGCATTGAGTAGCGGTGATTCTCATCCCCACCACACTCCGGTCAACAATGAAAGAAAATCCAAGGGCCGAGCCAAGCTCCATTTCACAAAGTTTGAGGATTTTGGAATGCCCATAAGCAAAGTATTTGGCGGATTGGTCAAACAAGGCCTCATGTGGCCCCTCGAAGATTTTCGGCCAAAGAATCTTGAAAAACGTCGAGACATGACCCAAAGGTGTGCCTTTCACAACTACCACGGCCATGATACCAATGATTGCACTACCATAAGACGCATCATCTCGAAACTAATTGAGAAGGGGAAGCTTGGACGCCCCCACACCCCCGACACAGCCAATGACCCGAGCGTCAACATGCTCAAATCTGTGACTTCCCCGATGATCGATAAATGGAGTGGTGTCCGCCCCAAGGAAAAAGAGCCCATGGTTGACAGAGTTGTCAATCCCAAAGTGGGAGAGCCTGTTTTGGAAAAATTGACAAAATCAGTGTCCCAAATGGTGGTTCCTAAAATCAGCAAAGCTGAAACGACGGAAGGCGTTTGGAAAAGATCAGTGGCACAGAAAATGTCTGAAGGGCCAAATGCCCCGGGTTGGGAAATGAATGGTGTTGCGGTTGCCACAGCAAACGACGGAGTTCCGAAACCTCTCCTATCAACCTCCCCTTAGAAGGAGTCTGTTTTCATCCTTAGGAAGAGCCAGTTGCTTTTAGGGCGTATGATAAGTCTTTAGGAAAAGTCGGTTAAGATGTCTGTTAGGTTTGGTTAAAGTCTTGACTCCCCGGTTGATGCCATGTGGTGACCATTTTGGGTCCATTGTCAGTTCTCTTAATAAGATTATTATTTCCATTTTTGCCTTGTCAAAAGCTTACAAAAAAAAATGTGCGTGAGTCTTTCACTCAAAACAAAGGTGTGTCTTCCAAAAAAATAAAAATAAATAAATAAAAAAAATAAAAATAAAAATAAAAAAATGGAGATAAAGTTTTCTTAAAATAAAAGATCAAGTTTTTCCTAAAAAGCTAATCCGATAATGAAGCATTTTTCTCAAATCATGGTTATAATTTCACCTTGAGGTTTAATATGCTAAAGGTCCTTCGCGGTTCTGTCCACTGGAAGCATTGACCAAGGAGCCCACAAGACCAAGGAGCCCACATCCGAATTGGCGTTCGAAACAACCGTCCACATGAGCAATGAGATCAAACAATTGGGACACCGTCTACAAGAATAAGCCCAAGCTTCGGAAGGCCAAAGGCGGTTACATCCCAGGGAAATCCATACTCTCGCCGAATGCAATGCACAGAGATTACGCACCTTGAAAGGGAATCACCAAAAGGCTTGGCCAACAGGCAAGCTCCCAACTCGCCCTCATGAGTAGACGACCCCGACAATTGCAACGCCAAGCCAAGTGGAGGCGTCGCGACATTTTTCCCGACGACATGGAACCCGAGTTCCCCGTGGAAGACATGGAATATGCCGCCGACAACCCACCAACAACTGTGGAAGAAAATGGATCATCGTGCTTCATGGGAACCCATCCTTAAAAAAAAAATAAAAAAAATGTGAGTCTTCCAGCCTCGTAGGTTCTAGAAAGAAAAAAAAGGAGTCCATTCTGGACCGTGTCTTTTTATTTTTACAGAGTTCCGCACTTGGACATGTATGTACAAAGTTATCTAAATAAAAGAGTCATTTTCTTTCTCTTCTCTCTAGACTTGAGACATTATTTGCAATATATGTTTACTCTTGAAATTGCCTTGCTTGTTATTATCAATTGATTGCTACGTCCCCAAAATGACGAATTGACTTCTAAGCATACTAGTCAATGATGACTCATTAAGGATGAATGGACCTAACACAAATGAAAAGTGCCAAATGCAAACAATTAATCTTGATATGAATAAATGTTGTGATCAATTGGCATGAAGAAACCATCAATGGAAAATCTTCCCTCATACATTACCCCGATACACAACCCGATACACCTTTCCTATACAAATTCTTGATGCGCATCAAAGGCATCCCGAGACAATGAAAAGGCAAGGATGTTGTTGCTCAACCACCAAGATTCAACCGGGATCGCGTGCGCTCAACCAAGCAAAGGGCTTCCCGGATCTTCAAAGTCAAAGCCAAAAATGACGGACATGCCACCAAGAGGCCACAAATGAGCCAATGCCCAAGATAGGAAGTTGAGGCTAATGTTTCCCCTCTCCCTAAAAAAAAAAAGAGGAAAAAAATGAATGTATGGAAAGAAGAAAAAGAAATGAATATATGTGAAGAGGAAGTTCGCCTCAAAAGCTCGTCGCAAAGTCCGCCCCCGAGGGTCCGCAAGGAAGGAAGTCTATCTCAAACGACGACAAAAAAGGGACTCACCTCAAAAGGAGTTCACCACAGAGCAAAGTGATCTACATCAAAAGAGCAACAACATCCTCTGAGACAACATCAAAGAAAGCTAACCCCAGCAATAGACGGCAAAAGGGCCGAACTACGGCGACCTGAGCTCCTCAAACTGAGGGGAACGTAGGCAACCTTCGGGTCCGGTCACAGCATGAAATGAATCCATCAAACCTCGATCCTCCCAAAATGACCCGGTTCTCTTCCCTTGGTCCCATCAATGACCAATTTCCCAGATAATGACCGATCTCCCCATAAACACCTTTTGATCTTGCCATTGATCGAATCTTAATCTTAATTGATCACAACATTTATACATGTTAAGGCTAATTGCTTGTTATAATCTTGACTTAATAATAAACATGGTCCATTCCAGCAATCATTTGATGATATTAACTAGGGCAAGTTTCAAATGTCTCAACAAGTCTTCTTCTCTCTACATCTTAGGAAAGAGCTAAACACTTGTATTCTGTCGAGCAAGGGCTTCCTCTCGTTCCATGATAATACATTGTTCACCAAAATAAAGGGACTCTCTCCCGCCTAAATAAAGGCCCTTGCATGTCTCCTCCAAAAGATATATTAAGTCCTCGTTCTATCAAGTCGGCTGGATCACTTATATGAAAAAAAAAAAAAAAGAAAGGCACCAAAAAAGTAGCCCGCTAGGTTGAAAACCCGTAAGGGCGGCCTAGGCAAAAAACAGGGTGTGCCATAAAACACGCAAAAGAGATGCCCGCTAGGTTGAAAACCCGAAAGGGCGGCCTAGGCAAAAGAAAGAGTGCGTCGTGAAAAAAGGGATGGGTTCCTAACGTCATCAAAGGCCGCGAGACGAGAACGGGTTCACGCCAACATCAAAAGTCGGAGGACGACATTGGGGCTACCTCTACAAGGACATGGGGCTACTCCGAGACATTCAATGACATGGGGGCTATGCCACCATCAACAGCAACAAGGACATGGGGCTACCCCGACACATTAAATGACATTGGGGCTACGTCGCCATCAATAGGAACAAGGACATGGGGCTACCCCGACATCGACAACAAGAGGTTTCTCTACTCCCGACCGCTCCTAAGAAATGGACAAAGCTCAAAAGGACTTTATGCATATAAACCTCACGGTTAAGTTAAAACCAAAATTTGACTAAACATGTTTCGTTAAAAGATTTGCCTTCAAAAGTAAGCATTTTCAAATTTGGCCATTTGGCATCATTCATCAAAGACAATGTTTCAAGCAAAATGCTTTTAATCTCCCCTTAAAATGATTTTTCCAAAGTCTTGGACCCTTTTTGTCCATAATGAGTCTTGAAGGTCACCCCTAGGCTCTTTCCCGGTATCAAGAAAATGTGTCAACCATCCCGCAGTATAGGCTTGACCAAATATTCGTCCCCCGAGTGACCCTTTAGGTTAAAAAACCTTCGTCCCCAGAGTGACCCCTTTAGATTAAAACCTTCGTCCCCAGAGTGAACCCTTTAGATTAAAACCTTCATCCCCCGAGTGACCCTTTAGATTAAAACCTTGACTCAGAATAGTCGTTATAGGCTAGAGCCTTTGTCCCGGCAGTCCTTAGAGGGACGTAAGACCAGTTTTTCCGTCAATCTCCCCAAAGATGGAGATGACCCCGGTCAAGCTATGACTTAGAATAGTAGTTATAGGCTAGAGCCTTTGTCCCGGCAGTCCTTAGAGGGACGTAAGACCAGTTTTCCCGTCAATCTCCCCAAAGATGGAGATGACCCCGGTCAAGCTATGACTTAGAATAGTCGTTATAGGCTAGACCCTTTGTCCCGGCAGTCCTTAGAGGGACGTAAGACCAGTTTTCCCGTCAATCTCCCCAAAGACGGAGTTGACCCCGGTCAAGCTTAGACTTAGAATAGTCGTTATAGACTAGAGCCTTTGTCCCGGCAGTCCTTAGAAGGACGTACGACCAGTTTTCCCGTCAATCTCCCCGAAGATGGAGTTGACCCCGGTCAAGCTTGGACTTAGAATAGTCACCATAGGCCGTCCCCGACGTAAGCCCAGTAAAAATCTGTCCCGTGTAAGTCAACCCTCTCCTATAGAGTCAAGTTGACCATATCCCCAGCAAATCAACCCTTTCCCATAGAGCCAAGTTGACCATGTCTCGCCTCTGACCCCTAGAGTCATGCCTCCTTGCGGATCTAAGTAACCCCGCGTACCTCCGAACTACGTTAGGCTTGATTCCCCGCGAACGGGATACGTAGGAATCCTATACCACTAGGTCCAGCCATGCAACCAAAATCGGTTAAAGCCGTCGTCCCGTCAGATTAGGATGCTTATTTCTATCGACAACCCCGCTCCTTCGAAGCGACGTTGCCGAAGGGCTCTGTAAGTACCCCAATCTGAAACCAACCTATCTTAGAGGTAGCCTTAGCACCGTTTCAGGGATAAGATAATAGGCCAGGACCTCCCTAGGATAAGCTATAAATTCCAGGACTACTCTGGTATAAAATTGGAAAAATCCAGAAGCTCGCCAGGCTGAGCCGTACGGATGCTTTGGGTACTAGAGGGGCCTAGCCGTACGGCTGGTTTGGGCACCCTCAGTCCCTATAAATAGAACCCCTTGCTGATCATTTCAGGGGGGGGGGAGAAACATTAGAACTAAGGTTACTCTGTCGAATTCACCTCAGAATAGTGTGAGTGAACAAAGAGTGAAAGAGAGAAAGGAAGATTGGCCTAAACCAAGATAGGTAAAGCCACCTTCTCCCCCTCCCTTGTCTTCATCTAAGAACTCTATTTATCTTTGATCTTGTCATTTATTGTTGATCTTTACATTCTTGCAAGTCTTGTCCATTCAAGCAATATATATATATATATATATATATATTACTATTTAAATTTCCTAGTCCAAGCCATGAGATGATCAAAGGTGCCCTCCATACTTTGTGTGGAAGAGGTTCAAAGCTAGTTTGATCATGGCTTGTTTATTGTTCATTTACATTCTTGTCATGGATGATGCTCTTGTTGTTCATTTTGCTCATTTTAAGCTATGATGATCATGTTGAGGATAAAGTCTCAATCTTTATCCTCATCACCTTGATCTAGCCCAAAATTCCCAAGTTTGGGTAATAAAGATCCAATATTTATGGTTTGTTCTTGTCCCTAAAGGATTAATCTTGCCTAGAAGAGCCATTTTGATGGTAAAGTTTCAATCTTTACTCATCAAATGGTCACTATGGCTCAAAAGGGCATATTAGCCACCTTTTTCATTTTTCTCCCATGATTGCCTTTGATCATGCCCAAACTCTTGTTTTGGGAGGTTCTTTGATGATCAAATGGCATAGGGATTAGTTGTTAATGTTGTTTTGTGTTGGAATAATAAACTGGAATTAGAACAGTTTTGTCCAGTTCAAGCAGAATGCTCTGTTTCTGCCTGGAACTGGACTGTTTCTTGAATAAACTATAAAATCCCAGGAGTGGTCTCTCCATCCGTACGTCTACTTTGGCCGTATAGGGATATTGACCATTTTGCCCTTCTGTCTTCTGTTTTCTTGTCAAACAAACCCTTTTTCAGTTGAAAAGATAAATAAAAAGTTAAAACAAAGATTTTCCGTTAAAACACACACACACGCATGCACTTTTGTTAACTAACAAGGGAGACTCGGCTTTGTCCGAGGCAACTTGGGAGGACGTAAAAACTCTTCCCAAGTTGTAACCTGATCTCCGAACCTTTGAACTCAAACCTTTGTCATTTTGTTGGGTTTAAAATTAACAAAATGTGGCGACTCCGTTAAATTGGTCCGGTTCCCGCGTTTGGTATTTCGCCTTTGAAACGTGTTTTTTGGGGTGGGATCCTTACACCCATACAATGCATAGTTTCCATAATCTGGGAATTGAGGGGCCTTGTGATCTGGGTTGTTACAAAATTGGCATGCTGAGTGAGTGATATGTGAAAAAGGATTGGGTGGGGTGTATGGAGTAAAAGGTTTCAAATTGTGAAATGGGGGTTTATAAAAAGGGCTGGGAGCATACAACTGGGTATTAGTCGTGGGTGTAGGGAGGAGCCCTTTTTAAGTACCCAATATGAACTGAAACTAACCTTAGAGGAATTTTTAGCACCATTCAGGAATAAACTGATAGGCCGGGACCTCACTAAAATAAACTAAAAACTTTAGGATTGTTCAGGAATTAAACTTAGAAAAATCCAGAAGCTCGCCAGGCTGAGACGTACGGATAGTTTGGGTACTAGAAGGCCCCAGCCATACGGTTGGTTTGGGTGTCTTCAGTCCTTATAAATTAAGGCCCTTGCTAATCATTTCAGGGGGGGGGGAGAAAATAGTTTTGTATGCAGAATCTCTGCTGAAATACGAGCAGAAACATAAATATTGTGAGAATTGAGTGAAAGAGAGGAAGATAGGCTAGAATC
Source organism: Campanula takesimana (assembly GCA_026119855.1). Lineage (NCBI taxonomy): Eukaryota > Viridiplantae > Streptophyta > Magnoliopsida > Asterales > Campanulaceae > Campanula > Campanula takesimana. The sequence continues at coordinate 1,244,489 of JAOWBW010000167.1, read as the reverse complement.
AAACATTGGTGAGGCCTCCTTCTCCCCCATCTCCTCTTCACTTCTATTTATTTACTTGTTCATGTTCTTATTTACTTAATGTCTTTATATTTCTTGTGATACTATTAATTGGAACCAAGCCTTGAAATGATTCATGGTGCCCTCATGCCTTGAGTATGATTAAGGGTTACAAACCAAAGATGATCATGGATTGTTATGATTAATGCAATTTACTTTATGTCATTTACTTCCATGTCATTTATATTTATGTCATTTAATTTAATGTCTTTACCTTTGGCTTGGTGATCCATTGCACATTTGGAGAGAGTCCTGGCATATTTATGATATTTATGTTTATGTGATGATGATCAAGTTTGGGTGGCAAAGTCCTAATAAACTTTGATTTAAGCATTAATAATGTCCCTTTGGATGATAAAGATTCAATCTTTATCCATCCAAAGGTTGATTATTGGTGTCTCAAGCCTTTGTCTTGGATGAATCATCCATTTGGGGGGTTAAAGTCTCCATCTTTAACCCTTCAAATGGTTGTTTTGGCTCAAGAGTCATGTTCATCAACTTTGTCTTTATTTCCCCAATCATTGCCTTGATCATGCCCAAAACTACTTGTTTTTGGTGTCTAATTAATGATCAATGGCATAGGGATGTTGTTATGCATGTTTTTGTACTACCAAATAATCTGGAAAAAGTCTCATTCTCTCCAGTTTCAGCAAGATACTCTGTTCTTGCCTGGAACTAGACTGCTTTCTGATAAATCTGTAAATTCCCAAGACAGCCATCACCATCCGTACGGATGGTTTGTCTGGGGAATTGTTTTTCCAGTTTTAACCCCTTTTTGTTACGATCTTTGCAAATAAACCCCTTTTGTTAAACTTTTTAACCGTTCTCTGTTAAAGTCAGTTTCTCCCCTTTTAAAATACACACACACACACACACACACACACTTGCACGTTTTTTGTCAACAAACTTAGGGAGACTCGGTTTTCTGAGGCGGATTGGGTGAACCGTCAAACGTTCTTCCCAAGACGTAACCTGACCTCCGAACTCATTTTCTCTAACCTTTTTTCGTTAAAATTGGGTTTAAAATTAATTTAACGTGGCGACTTCGTTTTTTTTTTGAACATAAAGTGCCGTGTTTGGCTTCTCGAGGGAAACGCTCCGTTTTTCCCGCGTGTACCTTACAGTGGCGACTCCACTGGGAATAAGTTGTTTCCAAACTTCTTTTTAGAAACTTTGGGGGGGCACCTTTGTGTGGGTCAATGTCGCGCCCCAGAAATTCTAAAAATCCATAAATATAAAATTTACATAATTAACATCTCCAAAAATGCTAAATACCAAACCGGGCGCGTGAATTCTACTATAAACCAATACCAACAAACAATACCTCAACGAGATTATAACTCGGAGACTAGAAACAAACGCGGAAGCAAGAACAACTGTTAATAATATAAATTCCCAAAGGACTACAGTAAATACATAACCTTGGACGACCACGACCTTTCAACCATATACAAAGAGGCTCTGAAGAGCAACTACCCCAAAGGCCATCAACCTGCTCAGAAGACTCCCGATACAACGGACCTCAAACGATACCACTTGCTTTCCTGGGGGGGGGGGTTAAGGAAAAACAATTTGAAACAAGAAACGGGGTGAGATAAAATCTCAGTAAGTTACTAAATGCATCTACATGGCATAATATCATGCACATCAAGTATATAACTGAGCAAGTAAATCATGTAACAACAAATGAGAAATCTCCCTATCGCCAACCGTCCCATACCAGTTGGAAATAACGACTAACTCATCATGCAGCACATAAGACTGAAATAAACACGTTACAAAGGATACTGAGCCAAGGTTTCACCAAACCAATAGAACAATCGCTGCGCAGCTTCAACCGACCAACCAATCAACAATAGCAACATAACAGCTGAAGAGAACCCCGGTCAGAACCGACCAATCAATCAATCAACCAAAACCATCTTCGTAGTAGCATAATAGCTGAAGAGAAAACCCCCGGTACCGGAGCCAATAACAAAGTAACGTGCCACAAAGGGCGGGAGCCATACCACAAAGTCATGCTCCAAAACGTGTAGCTAGAATACTCACAAAAGGAGCTAGCTCATCCCAACCAAGGCCAATCTGGAAGAGGAAATAAGGACCAATGGGCGATGCTATACTAGACTTGGCTCGTGCCATTATAACATTATCCATTGCCTGACTCGAACAAAAATAACCAGCTGGACTTTCAAATAAATGCTAAGTAATAAATACTAGCTCGATAAACAACCAAAGATTCCAAAGTAGGGAACCATACCAATTGATCACCATAAAGATGCAAACGATTACTCAAGAAGAGTTCAACAACAACAAACACAAGAAATTTCTCATAAAAGAGTCCAACAACGATAAACGAGATTGCTCGTAGAAAGCCCAACAACATTGACCATTAAAACATGATGATTCCAAGATAAGGCACGTACCAAACACATCCTAAATATGATACCCACAAGTTACTCATAAAGAGCGCAACCCAAACGGTCGCTCACAAATAGCACAATGACTATCACTAAAATGACCCTAAACATTTACTCATAAAGATATACTAGGACCATGAACTCAACCATCTCTTACACCTGGAATTCTAAAGTAGGAAGTCAGAATGAATACACCTTAAGGTTAATCAAACCGTAGGTACCCAATTGCCAATTCACGCTTTACCTCCGTTCATAACGAACCAATTCTAAACACCCCAAACGAATCCAAAGGGTTACACTTATTAGAACATGATCATGACCGGACTAAACCCTACACTTTGGTGTTCAATAAAAACCCTCTAGGTACTATAGGACATCGCCTAAAACCTAGACCAAGTCTTACTCGAAAATCAATTCGATTAGAACAATCACGAACACATCATAAGATGCCCAAACATTCCTAAACAATACTTGATCAAATTACATAACACAATTGTTCACAAAGGAACCAATTTCAATTACTAAAGAGTTCCACGGTGCCCAACTAAGTCAACTAGAATAGTACTACGGAACCTAGACCGAGACTACACCTTGATCTTAAACCTCAATGAAAAGACAACCATTATGATCTGGAACCATGTTTCCAATAGAACTATTTCATAGTACTCAAAAAGAGCTTTCCAACGATAGTTTACACGTCCAAAACGGAGTCCGTACGAAGAAGTTATGGCCTCCGGAAGATCGACCTAAATTCTGGAAAAAGTGGGCGGGCGCCCGTAATTGAGTGGGCGGTCGCCCGGAACCCTCTTACCAAGCTAAAAGAGGCTGATTTAGTGGGAGGTCGCCCAAAACTAAGTGGGCGACCGCCCAGACCCCAAAATACACCCGAATTTAACTCCTTTTGTCCTAAATCTTGGTATAACAACCCTTATACCTCCCCACCATGGTGGAGCTCGATCCATAACACAATCGATCACAAAGGGATCATTCTCGAATACTAAAGTGTTCCACAACATTAACTTAAGTCAACTAGGGTGATACTTCGAGCCTAGATCGGGCTTGAACCATAAAACAAATTCGAAAACAAAGGTACTCAGGACAGCTGGTATGGGCGGTCGCCCAAGCCAGTCCGGGCGGTCGCCCAAAACCCAAACCCAATCCCAAAACCAACTGACTTCATGGGCGGTCGCCCAACCCAAAAGTGGGCGGTCGCCCACTCACTTTTACTCATAATCTCCGGATCAACTGATCTCATGGGCGGTCGCCCGAACCACTCATGGGCGGTCGCCCACGCACCCAGGTTGTCGGAAAACGGCAAGAACCAACTGGGTTCTTCCATTTTCTTACCCAAATCTTCACCATTGCAAGCCAAACTCAAGACCAACACTATCAATACATAAACTAAAGTTCCCACACCATTTGGAAGCTAAAAGAACTCCTAGAACATCATCTAGAAAACCTCAATCAAGGATGATTCAAATACCAAATTTCACAAAAATGAACAAAATATAAATCATCTCAAAATCAACCAAAGAAGCAATAAATGGTAATCATAGTATCATCTAAGCATAGGATGAACATTTTTAGCATAAATGGGGGAAAAGCAACTTACCCGGATTTTATCAAAGAAGACGGAATTCGAATTTTCTTAGCTCTACACGAACCTAGCGCCGATCTAAACATTTTTCATAAAATGAGCATTAAGAAATAATGGGAGGAAGATGGTTAAAATGAAGAGAGAAGGAGGAGCTTTCTTACCTTTTCCAACAATGGAGGAGAGAGAGAGATTGAGAGTGTGTGTGTGTGTGCAGGAGAAAGAGAGGAGTGAGGGAGAAGGGGGAGGGGTGGGTGGTGTAGGATGATAAAAAAATAGTTACACCTAGGCCCCTCTACTACCACTACTACCACTACTACCACTACTACTACAACCCTTAATATTCCCTTCTCTAATAATTCCCTTACTTCATACTAGCACAATTGACTAATTAAAATGTTAGGCCAAAAATATTATGGAACATAAAATACACACATAAATATTTAAATAAATAAATAATTTAAATAAATAAATAGACAATAAATAAATAATCAATTCTTTATTACTAAGAAAATAGAGACGGGCTTTCGGGTCGTTACAATCTACCCTCCTTAAAAGGAATTCGCCCGCGAATTCACTCATCAAAATTCACAACACGCGGTCATAATGAGGCAACAAAATATCGATTCTCATATAGCACTCATAGCCCCAAATCAAGTACCTATTAAAGATTTCAGACATCGATTCCATGACTCAAATAAACTCACACATAATGAACACATACATAACTCAAGCATACTCGTATTAAACATTCTAAAGTTAACTTCCTCTTTCATCCCGAATTTCACATTCTCAAGACTATCACTTGTTCACCAATTCTGAGACATAGCCGATTTGATCCTGATTAGCGTTATGCTCTCTATCAATCCTTAAATCACCAACATTCATCGGTTTTATTTTTCATTATCCCAATAGTATTTGGAATCAAATCCACTACAAAAGTCATCTTCCTTATGTAATACAACTAATACAATCATAATCTTTGTATTTCTCAACCTACTTGAAGAACATATAACTATCCAACATTGATAACCCATAACATCATTTCTAAACTTGGTCCCATAAAAACAACTATAGTTTGCTAAGGCGATATCAATAAAATCACAATCAATCCCTAGTCATAGATAGCTCTATTTATTAACCCGAATTTTAGAATACTTACCCGAATGATCCAATAGCCACGGCTAGTTTAGTTCCGTCTCTTCCCGAATTTCCCAATGATCCACTTTAACCCATCATATAGTAAACTTAAGTAATGCTTACAACATAGTAATCTCTCGTACCGAACCTTCTTCAATCACCATCTTCACTCCTAACTAAAATCCATACCCAAGGCCAGAATTGAAGAATCCAAATTTCTCTTAAACATAATTCTCGAGATACTACAAACTTGTCTTATTCACAACCCTAATTATACTGTAAAGATACTTCCATTAGATAATCACATACTTAATATTACTTCCTTTACACATCCTTAATCTTAACGAGAAACGCCACAAAGAAAAGATCCAGAACCATGTGACAACTGTTTAACTAAAACCCAAAATGCCTTTAATATTGCCCGAGAATTTCTTACCTTCTCAAAATATGTGTAGTCCTTTAAACTTAACGCGCTTACTATCATTAATGATTATAACTTCCACAATATACTCGTAACTCGTATTGCTTTAACTCAATTCCAGTCATGTATTAAAATGATCCCAAAAGTATCATAACTCAACTTCTTAATATGACCCATAATAAATTAAGTAATTCCTCATACTAAACAATTCCGATGCACTCACGTAGATGTACTAAAAGTAAGAAAAATCTCCTATCAAGAAATTCTCAAATTGAATCTTTAACTCTTTTAACCCAACCGATACTATATGTTCACTGGTTCACCTATCAGTATCGTAGCTTATATCAACTCATCATATAACCCAAGTTCCCTATCGATCGAACGACATATCGCACCCAGTACAAATTATACCCAAGATTTCAAAGTTAATATTGCCAACAGGGTAAGCTAAATTCCCCGCACAACCTTATAATAAAGATTTTTTGATTTTCAATATAGAACCTGAACATTATATTTATACCTAGTATGCTCCTAAACAAAGTCAAACATACTGATACAGAAATATTCACCACCTATCGATGGCACCCAAGAAATTCGAGACACATTGAAAGCCAGGCCATACTACTTAACTCGTCAATATCCTGTATAGGTGACATAACCAAATCACCATACCTCTATCAGTAGCAATCACGAAATTTTATACTCGGGAATACACCTCAACATAAATCACTTAATGAGAACAAACATACGAATATAACACAAGAAATTTCCACTTTACGAAATAGGTACGTCCAAGCCTTCAAAACCCGCACTCTCGATTCCCAAGCCAACTAACCCCAATGGAACCAACACTATTGACACCAATCCTATACTTGATATACCACAAGAGAAGAAACACTTGATGTCAATATCACGACTCATAACTCAACCAACTTCTACCTTAACCTCATCTTTCGAGAAAACTTAGTTTCTAAACCACTCAAAATCATAACACCCAAGTATTGAAACCTATTCAATATCAGAGTTCTTATTCTCCTTCAAGATCTAACACCCATTGCTCTGATACCAACTGTCGCGCCCCGGAAATTCTAAAAATCCATAAATATAAAATTTACATAATTAACATCTCCAAAAAATGCTAAATACCAAACCGGGCGCGTGAATTCTACTATAAACCAATACCAACAAACAATACCTCAACGAGATTATAACTCGGAGACTAGAAACAAATGCGGAAGCAAGAACAACTATTAATAATATAAATTCCCAAAGGACTACAGTAAATACATAACCCTGGACGACCACGACCTTTCAACCATATACAAAGAGGCTCTGAAGAGCAACTACCCCAAAGGCGATCAACCTGCTCAGAAGACTCCCGATACCACGGACCTCAAACGATACCACTTGCTTTCCTGGGGGGGGGGGGTTTAAGGAAAAACAATTTGAAACAAGAAACGGGGTGAAACAAGAAACGGGGTGAGATAAAATCTCAGTAAGTTACTAAATGCATCTACATGGCATAATATCATGCACATCAAGTACATAACTAAGCAAGTAAATCATGTAACAACAAATGAGAAAGCTCCCTATCGCCAACCGTCCCATACCAGTTGGAAATAATGACTAACTCATCATGCACCACATAAGACTGAAATAAACACGTTACAAAGGATACTGAGCCAAGGTTTCACCAAACCAATAGAACAATCGCTGCGCAGCTTCAACCGACCAACCAATCAACAATAGCAGCATAACAGCTGAAGAGAACCCCGGTCAGAACCGAACAATCAATCAATCAACCAATCAAACCATCTTCGTAGTAGCATAATAGCTGAAGAGAAAACCCCCGGTACCGGAACCAATAACAAAGTAACGTGCCACAAAGGGCGGGAGCCATGCCACAAAGTCATGCTCCAAAACGTGTAGCTAGAATACTCACAAAAGGAGCTAGCTCATCCCAACCAAGGCCAATCTGGAAGAGGAAATAAGGACCAATGGGCGATGCTATACTAGACTTGGCTCGTGCCATTATAACATTATCCATTGCCTGACTCGAACAAAAATAACCAGCTGGACTTTCAAATAAATGCTAAGTAATAAATACTAGCTCGATAAACAACCAAAGATTCCAAAGTAGGGAACCATACCAATTAATCACCATAAAGATGCAAACGATTACTCAAGAAGAGTTCAACAACAACAAACACAAGAAATTTCTCATAAAAGAGTCCAACAACGATAAACGAGATTGCTCGTAGAAAGCCCAATAACATTTACCATTAAAACATGATGATTCCAAGATAAGGCACGTACCAAACACATCCTAAATATGATACCCACAAGTTACTCATAAAGAGCGCAACCCAAACGGTCGCTCACAAATAGCACAATGACTATCACCAAAATGACCCTTAACATTTACTCATAAAGATATACTAGGACCATGAACTCAACCATCTCTTACACCTGGAATTCCAAAGTAGGAAGTCGGAATGAATACACCTTAAGGTTAATCAAACCGTAGGTACCCAATTGCCAATTCACGCTTTACCTCCGTTCATAACTGTTGGTCCCAAAGGGCAACAAGGGTATGAAAAATAGCTAGAGGGGGGGGGGTGAATAGCTGTTTTAAAATTCTTTTCGTACCCTTGATAAACTCAATTGCAAATGCGCACTTTATCAAGTAAGCGTTATGAAATGCGCCTAAGCGAGTGAGTGAAATGCACAGCGGAATTTAGTAATGAAAATAGGCGCAAAGTGTGATAAAGGGGCGCACACACACTCTAAGTATTTTGGCTCAAAGTGGTTGAAATAAGGAACTAAGGCAAATGATATAACAACACAACACAATTCAGTTCAATCAATCTACAATGAGTAAACAAGCAAATAGTGAGTGAAAATAATAACTTGAAAGAAATGACAAGATAATAACACAAGCTATTTGGAGAGGTTCGATCAATGAAAGATCTACGTCCTCTACCAAGATGGTTAGTCTTGGATTTCTAATGGAGATCTTATATAATGAGAGAGTGTTACAAATTACAACTTTTGAGCTTCTACACTAACTCAAGATCTAATATTCTATGAATGAACAAATCCAAAACAATAACCGGTGTATCTCTAAAAGATGGATCTAAATGATCAAACTTAAAGAGGTGCGTGTGTGAATTTAGGATCAAGGCTCTTTAGATCTTTATGATTTAAAGCACAATGAAACTAAAGTGTTATAGCTTGAAGATCTGGGCTAAGGATGAAGGTATGAAGATGTTCTTGAGGAAATCTGGAAAAACGAAGGCAATCTTCAAATCTTCAACAAATGCTTTGAGAGAGAAATTCTTGAAATTCTTAGCAAAACTCAGCAACTTCAAAATGTTGAAGTTATGGGGTATATATAGTGAACTTCAAAAAACTAGCCGTTGGAAATCCTTGTGGATAAGATGAGCTGTCGCTCGTTGATTGGAGCATGCATATATTATGGCCATTTTGACACTTAACATAAATGTGACCGTTATGGACACGTGTCAACAGATTAGGCGCATATGCATCTTTTAACCACCGTTGGATCATTGGCGTAATTTGAATTCTCTTCAAGTCTTTGAGTCTTTAATAAATCACTGAGTGTTGAATGAACACTTTGAGGCGCATTGAGCCAAGAGGCGCATAGGGACTGCGCGCGCTAAGGCATATGGGGCGCATAGCGCGTAACATAGCTTATAAAGAAATCCTTATGCGCGCGCTCTAAATAACACATGGCGCGAATGTAGAAGGCGCGCGGCGCGTGGCGCAGGAGGCGCATACGCGCAGCTCAAACTCACTGAGTGATTTTTCTTGAAACTTGATCTTCTTGCCCTATTTCTAAGCCTATTCTATAACAATGGACAACTTAAAAAAAATGAAGTATAAATACTTCTTACATGTGGGTCTAAAGTCCATGAAATAAAAAACTTAGGTGATGGATCAATCAAATCTAATAAATCCTATTACATTAAAACTAACAATCTCCCCCTATTTGATTGATGCCATTACCTACTATATCAAGGACAAACATTATACTTGATAAAACATGTCCAAATGAATGAAATTGGTAATTCATGTCTCAAGTTAATGCACACACTAGTCCAAAATATAGATTTCTAATCTATTCCAATAAGAATAAAGAATTACATATGGAAAGATAGAAACAACAGTTTAACACATTCAACATGATATATGATTTTTAGTTTTGAAATGTGTTTAAAGCAAGTTTATACTTAATGCATGAAAGTATGAAACAATTCAATATGATGCATATGAATTTAAACAATATTCATTGTTCTACAAACAAGGAGTTTGAGTGAACAAGGTTTGATAATAAGTGATGCATTGTTCTCATTAAAACTTGGGGTGTAAGAGTTACAAATTACAAGTTTCGAATAGAACAAAAGCAAAAAGGTGCTAAAACAAGTAAGCACAAAATCACTAACACAAAAGAGTTGATTCTATTACAAAAAGGTTCTAGTAACATAATAAAAAAAAAAACTAAGGGTTGGGAGGCGCATCATCTTCCTTCAATCCTTCAACGATCTCTGAAACAGAGCGCTGAATCTGTTTAGCGAGCTGATGACTACGGTTCGCTAACCCTTGAGTGTCAGTGACACTGGAGTGAGTAGCAGTGATACCATCTCTAATGTAACTCAAGTGATTCACATTGATGTTTTGATATTCATCAATGGAGCGCTGAGTGATTTGCTGCTGCTGTGAAATATTTTCTTCTAAGATTTGAATGTGAGCTTCAATGGCATTTTGAGCCGTGATAATATCAGAAGAAATATGTTCGGCGCGTCTGTCAGAGCTTGAGTGAGCAGCAGTGAAGTGAGTAACGACCAATTCTTTCAAGACATCCAACTTTGATACTAGCACGTTCATGTTGGATTGAAACGCAGCAGACTGGGGTATGAAAGTAGGCGCAGAAGCGGTGGTTTGCGCCTGATCAGTATGAGGTTGAACCTGAGTCTGCGCCGGAGGAGGAGAAGGAGCAGAAAGTTTGTCCTTGAGAGAGTTCATCTCCCCCTTAATGGCAGCGATCTCTTCAGTTTGATCAGTGAGTAAGGAAGTAAGAAGCTCAAATTGAGACTTTATATGTGTTTGTCCTTGCTCTAAATTTGCTTGCCCCTGCTGCAAGGAATGAAGAATGGAAAGTACCTCGCTCAAATCGGGAGCAGATGGAGGAGGCGCAGGGGTAGAGAGGGGCGCATCATCTTGAAGGGGCGTAACATCTTGAAGGGGCGCAATAGGAGATGAAGGCGTAATAGGAGATGGAAGCGCATAAAGAATTGAGAGGCGCATAATAGAATCAGGCGAAAAAAATCATAGAGATTCAAGGCGTATGATTGAATTAGGCGCATGAAATTTTAAAGGCGCATAGAGTTACAAGGCGCATATTATGGTTCTATGTGAATACTAAGGAAAAATTAAAACAACGAAATATGACTAAGTACAAAGATAGGCGCATAAGGTTTTAGGCGCAGAATGATTTAAGCGCATATACAAGTAGAGGCGCATAAAGCATTCAGGCGCATAAAAAGTAGGCGCATAAAGAAGTATATAGGCGCATATCGTGTAAAAATTTGAATTAGCAAAAACAAAACAACATGCATTCAAATGAAAGAAATGAAAATCAAAAAGTACAAATTTTTGAAAACACGATAGAAAATTTTTAGAGACCAAAACATGCAAGAATGACGAAGAACACGAAGAACGACCCTTGAATGCTCGAAGAACACCAAGAACACGAAAATCATGAAACTTCACCAAAATAGACAAATAATATATCAAAATGACCGCATGACAACAAGGAATCTAAATATGTAAACAAAAACATGAACAAATCAATAATGAAAACACAATGAACAAAAGAAAAACCGAAAAATTTGAAAAGTTTTGAAACCAAAAATTCAGATTTGTAATGAAGAAGGCATTGATCGTTGAAATGTTGTATACAAAAGATTAGAAATCATGAATAGAACACAACCCAACAAACGATATAGAAAACGGATCATCGAAACAAGAGAAATCAAAGAAAAATGAATCCGGATTTGAAAAAATGACGAAAAACACTAAAATGACGAAAAAACATTCAGAAATATAAAGAGTTTAAGGGTTGAGAATTCATACCATTTCGTCTTGTGTAGATGTAGATGCTTTCTTAGGACCCATAAACTTGTAAAAGTATATAGAAAATGAAGAAGAAAAATGAAGATGGAGAGAGAGAGATAGTGAGAGTCGGGGAGAGAGAGAGAGACGAGAGACTGAGAGAGAAGAGAGTTGGTAGGAGGGAGTGTAGGTGATGATGACTATTTATAGGTTAGGTTCAAAAGTTTGCACTGATAAGGAAAAAAATATAGTCAAAAATTTAAAAAAAAATGGGAAGTTGAAAGGATGGCATTTATGAGGGATTTTGAAAAACGGCGGCTCATCATGACAAAAAGGACGTTCATTAATGAGGGATTTTTGGGATTTGAAGGGCATTAATGGCTGAATGACCTAAAGTGTCATGATGTGACATTTAGGTTTTTGAAAAACTGCTCCACTTTCCCTTTAAGTGTATGAGCAATTTTGACTAATTTTTGCACAAACACCAAAAACATCTATTTTGGTGTAAGTTTGGGGTGCAAAATATATCCCAGAAAATAAAATTTTTCGAAAAGCGTAAAACGAGGGAAAAATTTAATTGCACAAGTACCCTTGAACAATTAATGGAATGTCAAAAGACATAGATTCCTATAATAAATGATCAGAATAAACATACCTGGTACTTGTGTATTTAATACGTTCAATCATTGAAATTAAATTTTGAGAATTGATTGAGCCGCAATAGTTAATGCGCGCATGAAGGGGCGCATTACTTGTCAAGGCACATTACTTCATTAAGGCGCGCAAAGATGGTTAAGGGCGCATAAATGTTTGAAGCGCATTGGATGCTAGGCGCGCATGGATTGATAGGCGCGCAGATATTGAGCGCACAGAAAATGAGAGATGGGCGAGCAGTTAGTAAGGCGCATAGGTGGCGCATAGTTTCCTTGAAACTTTGAAAAATTGATTTAACATTTGTACCTAATATACTCATAACTCAACAAAACATAAAATCATTAGTATTGACAAAACTATATTGGATTTAGTTGAGTTCAAGCATACCCATTTCACCTCTCAAAAACATGAACCGTTTCGCGTCGAGTGCTTTCGTTAGAATGTCGGCGATTTGATAGTCGGTTACCACGTGTTCCAAATGAATATTGCCTTTCTCCACGTGGTCTTTGAGGAAGTGATATTTGATGTCGATGTGCTTGGTCTTTGAGTGCATGACAGGATTTTCAGAAACCGCAATTATTGATGTATTGTCGCAGTAAATGGGACAATTTTCTTCGATGATATCATAGTCCACAAATTGCTGCTTCATCCAGAGTATTTGACAACAACAACTTCCAGCAGCGATATATTCGGCTTCGGTTGTTGAGACAGATACAGAAGCTTGTTTCTTACTTGCCCATGACACAAGTCGATATCCGAGGAAATGACAAGTGCCACTAGTGCTTTTCCTATCAATTGTGCATGCTGCATAATCCGCATCTGAATAACCTACAAGTTTAAAGTTCGAATCTTTGGTGTACCAAAGTCCAAGGTTAACAGTGCCAGAGAGATATCTTATAATACGTTTCACAGCAATTAAGTGTGCTTCTCTAGGGTCGGATTGATAACGAGCACAAACACAAACACTAAACATAATATCAGGCCTACTAGCAGTAAGGTAAAGGAGTAAGCCAATCATACCTCGATAGAGCGTTTGATCAACACGTTTACCTTTTAAATCTTTGTCGAGTTTGTTGCCGGTGGCCATTGGAGTATCGTATGCTTTAGCGTTCTCAAGTCCAAACTTCTTGATTAAGTCCTTTATGTATTTGGCTTGATTGATAAAGATGCCTTCACTCATTTGCTTGATTTAAAGCCCGAGGAAGAATGTGAGTTCTCCCATCATGCTCATTTCAAACTTGCTCTTCATTAGTTTCTCAAAACGCTTGCACAATAATTCATTAGTAGAACTAAATATAATATCATCAACATAAATTTGAACAAGTAATTTATGACCATTATGTTTGGCAATGAAAAGAGTTGTATCGATTTTACCGCGAGTGAAGCCTTTTTCGATGAGAAACTTTGATAGTGTATCATACCATGCTCTTGGTGCTTATTTGAGTCCATACAAAGCTTTCTGGAGTTTGTACACATGATTTGGAAATTGTGAATCTTCAAACCCAGGTGGTTGAGCAACTAGACTTGTTCTTGGAGTTCACCATTTAGAAACGCGCTCTTCATGTCCATTTGATATAACTTGAAGTTTTTGTGAGCGGCGTAAGCTAGAAATAATCTGATAGCTTCAAGTCTTGCTACGGGCGCAAAAGTTTCATCGTAGTCAATTCCTTCTTCTTGCCTATAGCCTTGTGCAACCAATCTTGCTTTGTTTCTCGTGATGGTTCCATTCTCATCCATCTTGTTCCTGAACACCCATTTCGTACCAATCACTCCATGATCATTTGGTCTTGGAACTAGAGTCCAAACCTTACATCGTTCAAATTGATTGAGTTCTTCTTGCATTGCAATAACCCAATTAGGATCTTGGAGCGCTTCATCAGCCTTCTTCGGTTCAATTTGAGAGATAAAAGCAGTGTAAGCATCAAAGTTTGTAGCTCTCCTTGTACGAACACCAACTTGTAGATCACCGATGATATTAGCAATTGGGTGACCTCTAACTTCACGAATTTCAGGAGGTAAGTTAGGTTGAGTCGTAGAAACTTGAACCTTCAATTGGTACATCTTCACCAGATTCAAAGTCATTGAAATTTGGGGGTTGAACTGGCTCAGAATTGAAATTTGGGTTTACACCCGATGCAGCAGTAGAAATAGGCGCGTGAGAGGAATCATGAGGCGCATCATTTGAGAGAGGCGCAATAGAGGATTCACCAGGCGCATTATACATTGAATTAGGCACATTTGATGTAGATGGATTTCCTTGTGTTGATAGATTCTGATCTTGAGTGGGCGCAACATAAATAGGAGAACCTGTATCATTTAGCTCAACAGAATCATCAGCAACATTTGGAACCAAATGTGGCTCAAGGAGAGAATGTTCATCAAAAGTAACATGTACAGATTCAACTATCACTAATGTAGTTCTATTAAAAACACGAAAAGCTTTAGAGTGTTTGGCATACCCAACAAAAATACCTTCGTCGGCTTTGGCATCGAATTTACCTCTATGTTCGTTTCCGTTGTAGAGGATATAACATTTGCAACCAAAGATCTTGAAGAATGCAATGTTGGGAGTTCTACCACACCAAAGTTCATACGGAGTCTTGTTGTGAAGTTTGTTGATGAGGGAACGATTTTGAGTAAAACATGCAGTGTTGATAGCTTCTTCCCAAAAGTACTTAGGCAATTTAGCTTCAGCTATAATCGTCTTTCCTACTTCAATCAACGTTCTATTCTTTCGTTCAACAACGCCATTTTGTTGAGGGACACCGGCGGTTGAAAAGTTGTGATCTATCCCATGATCTTCACAATATCGAGCAACACCGTTGTTCTTGAATTCTGTTCCATTGTCGGATCGAACACTAACGATGTCATCTTCTTTTTGGGTTTGGAGCAGTCGAAATAAGGTAGTGAGAATATCATAACAATCATCTTTTGTAATCATCATCTCTACCCATGTATATCTTGAATAATCATCCACCACAACTAGAGTATACTTGTTTCTTCTAATGCTTGCGGTGGAAACTGGTCCAAATAGATCAATGTGAAGCAGTTGCAAACATCTTGTAGTTGAAGGATTAGACTTGCTTGAAAATGACTGCTTCGGTTGTTTGCCAAGTTGACATGCGGCGCACTTTTTGTCATGATGATCAGCAACCTTGGGAAGTCCTTTGACAAGATTATTCCTGCTGAGTTTAGATAGATACTTGAAGTTCAAGTGACTTAAGCGTTTGTGCCACAGCCAACTATTTTCGTTCACACTTTTTTCTACAAAACAAAGATTAGTACTAGAGTTCATACTATGGAAATCAATAATATAAATATTTGTCTTACGATATCCCGTGAGTAAGATAGCTCCAGTTTTGCCATTCTTGATAAGACATTGCGTTGAAGTGAAATGGCATTCTAATCCTTTGTCGCAGAATTGAGATATGGATAATAAGTTGTGCTTGAGCCCTTCGACGAGTGAGACTCTTTCAATGCACACTTTGTCTTTCTTGAGCTTTCCATATGCTACAACTTGACCTTTGTTATTATCGCCAAATGTTACGGAGGGACCTCTTTCTTCATGAACATCTTCTAATAAGGATTCATCTCCAGTCATGTGTCTTGAACACCCACTATCGAGAATCCATTCATAATTTCTAACTTTTGAAGATCCAGCCATTAAACAAAGAACCTCAAATATAGACATTTAAGCAGGTCCCCTTTATTCCTTTTGGGTCCTAGGGTTAGCAACTTTTGACAACCCACTCTTGCTTGACCTTAGGATTTTTACGTCCTTTGGCATTGGGAGTGAATCGCAAAAGGCATTCCACGGCCTTGTGTCCTGAACAATCACAAATGGAACAATGATGAAAGCCACCAATCACGTGAGTTTTCACAAACTCTTTACTTTTCTTGGGGAAGGCATTCTTCTTTGGGTCAGATGAACTAGCCTTAACAAAATCTTTCTTTTGAAATTTTGGAGCACTTTTTCTCGGAGGGCGCATAGGGCTGGGAGGCGCACGGCGATGAGGCGCGTGGCTCTTAGGCGCATAATGAGCACTCAGAGAAGGAGCGCGCCTATTTTTAAGAATGATTTTTCTAGGAGATGGTTCATCTGTAGCTATATCTTTCCCATTAGCTTTCCCAAATTGCTTCGTTGGGTAGACATATTGGAATGTTTGTCTCTTGACTTTTTCCTGTCCTTTACCCATTGAATTAGAATGTTTTTCCTTAGGAATTTCAAAAGTTTGTTGGTTAGTAAATTCACTATCTCTTTCAGCACAGACATCACATTTAAAGTTGTCACTAGTTGATGAGAATCCCAAGCCACTTTTATCACCACTGACTTTTTGGGACTCAAATATATTCTCCATAGTGACACGAGAATTGGACCACTCATTTGTAATCTTTTTAAGATCAGTAATTTGAGCAACCAATTCATCGTTTTGAACTTTAAGAAGAGAGTCCTGTTCTGTTAGAAAAGTGTTTTTAACAGTAAGAGGAGTCAGGCTCTTTATCTGCTCCTTAAGGAGGGTGAGTTCAGATTTAAGTAGAGATTTCTCAGTCTTAAGCTGGGAAATTTCATCACATGATAGTGCTAAAGCTTCCTTCATACTATCAAATCTAGTAATTACCTTTTCAGCCTTCTTGAACAATTTTTCTTGTTCAGCAATCACTTCATCATTGATTTTGGAGATTGGAGCAGTTGGTTCAACCTGTGGTCTAATGTATGCTCCTTTTCTCAATTTGTTCCTTGCTCCAAGATCACATCGTGAGAATAAAAATCCACCATCGTTTTGAGCCGGAGTGAGAAATCCTTGTTCAACGAGCTCGCTGATGGTTGGTCCTTTCTTCTTTTTCACTTCTTGAAAACCTGCAGATTTCTTGATAGGTTTATTCAAGGCATTCATATCGGGAACATCCTTGGAGAAGTCATCATCAGAATCATAAGCATCAACTTCATCATCATTTTCCATCAAACAAACGAGTCCATCATCGGAATCTTCATCGCTCTCATCGGAGTGTGTTTCAATCCAAGTGTTGTGCTCATTTGCTGGTGCTTCTTCTTCAGCAACCATTCCCTTGTGACGAGTGAACTTGGGAGTGAATTTGGGAGTATGGCTGCTCTTCTTCTGCATATATTCAAATTTGGGGATAGGGCAGCTTGATGCAAAATGTCAGGGTTTCCTGCAATTAAAACAAACAAGATCTTCTTTCCTTTTTGAATCACTGCTCCTTGAAAACTTTTGAGGAGCTTTGCTGGTAGATCCTTGAAATTTGTTGGTTGAGCCGGGTCTTGAGAATTTTCTGAACTTTTGAAATTTCTTCACAAATAAAGCGAAGTCTTCATCATCCATGTCTAATAGCTCAGAAGTAGAAATTTTGGGATCGGAACTTTTCTCATCATGAGTAGGCGCAGGAGCAGGCGCAGGTACAGGCGCGGCTTCCCTGTGCGCCACCATAGCCATAGATTTTGATTTTCCTTCAGTTTCGCTAATTCGCTGAAGTTTGAGTTCGTAAACTTTGAGATTTGCATAAAGGTTCCTTAATGTCCATACATCTAAAGTTCCAGCGTCTTCAAGAGCGCTAGATTTATGTAGGTATCTTGATCCAAAGGCTTGTAGAAAATTTACATTCAAATCTTTGTTGGTAAACTTCATGCCAAGTGAAATACATAGATTGATAATTTCACAGTAGCGTTCATAAGTTTGCCTCAAGTTTTCACCGGGGAGTTGAGAGAAATTGTTGAATCTCTTTTGTACTTCGTATTTCTTGTTCTCCTTGCAGACGGTGTCTCCTTCAATATGCTCTTCAATAGCATCCCATAGCTCATTAGCAGTAGCACAATGCATGACTTGTTGTTTCATAGCCGTGCTTAGAGTGCTTAGAAGAATGTTTCTTGCTTTGCCATCATTTGCAACTCTTCTAATTTCTTCCTCGGTCCATTCATCCCTTGGTTTGAGAACTGTAGGTTGGGCAGCGTTGGTGCGTGGATTTAGATTTGCCTTCATCGGAATATAAGGTCCATAAACGACGGTGTCATGGAGCCTTTCATCGATTGAGTTGAGATGAGTCAATATGCTAAATTTCCACACGTCAAAATGATCTTAATCAAAGACCGGAACGTGAGTGTAGTTTGCAGTTGCCATAGGTTTTGAGTTTGCCATTTAGAATCGGCACCCAAGCTGTTAAGCTTGTAAAACGAAAAATGTTTTATAAAGGTGTTTGCTCTGATACCACTTGTTGGTCCCAAAGGGCAACAAGGGTATGAAAAATAGCTAGAGGGGGGGGGGTGAATAGCTGTTTTAAAATTCTTTTCGTACCCTTGATAAACTAAATTGCAAATGCGCACTTTATCAAGTAAGCGTTATGAAATGCGCCTAAGCGAGTGAGTGAAATGCACAGCGGAATTTAGTAATGAAAATAGGCACAAAGTGTGATAAAGGGGCGCACACACACTCTAAGTATTTTGGCTCAAAGTGGTTGAAATAAGGAACTAAGGCAAATGATATAACAACACAACACAATTCAGTTCAATCAATCTACAATGAGTAAACAAACAAATAGTGAGTGAAAATAATAACTTGAAAGAAATGACAAGATAATAACACAAGCTATTTGGAGAGGTTCGATCAATGAAAGATCTACGTCCTCTAGAAAGATGGTTAGTCTTGGATTTCTAATGGAGATCTTATATAATGAGAGAGTGTTACAAATTACAACTTTTGAGCTTCTACACTAACTCAAGATCTAATATTCTATGAATGAACAAATCCAAAACAATAACCGGTGTATCTCTAAAAGATGGATCTAAATGATCAAACTTAAAGAGGTGCGTGAGTGAATTTAGGATCAAGGATCTTTAGATCTTTATGATTTAAAGCACAATGAAACTAAAGTGTTATAGCTTGAAGATCTGGGCTAAGGATGAAGGTATGAAGATGTTCTTGAGGAAATCTGGAAAAACGAAGGCAATCTTCAAATCTTCAACAAATGCTTTGAGAGAGAAATTCTTGAAATTCTTAGCAAAACTCAGCAACTTCAAAATGTTGAAGTTATGGGGTATATATAGTGAACTTAAAAAAACTAGCCGTTGGAAATCCTTATGGATAAGATGAACTGTCGCTCGTTGATTGGAGCATGCATATATTATGGCCATTTTGACACTTAACATAAATGTGACCGTTATGGACACATGTCAACAGATTAGGCGCATATGCATCTTTTAACCACCGTTGGATCATTGGCGTAATTTGAATTCTCTTCAAGTCTTTGAGTCTTTAATAAATCACTGAGTGTTGAATGAACACTTTGAGGCGCATTGAGCCAAGAGGCGCATAGGGACTGCGCGCGCTAAGGCATATGGGGCGCATAGCGCGTAACATAGCTTATAAAGAAATCCTTATGCGCGCGCTCTAAATAACACATGGCGCGAATGTAGAAGGCGCGCGGCGCGTGGCGCAGGAGGCGCATACGCGCGGCTCAAACTCACTGAGTGATTTTTCTTGAAACTTGATCTTCTTGCCCTATTTTTAAGCCTATTCTATAACAATGGACAACTTAAAAAATGAAGTATAAATACTTTTTACATGTGGGTCTAAAGTCCATGAAATAAAAACTTAGGTGATGGATCAATCAAATCTAATAAATCCTATTACATTAAAATTGAGATATGTGTGGGCATACCCAACAATAACGAACCAATTCAAAATACCCCAAACGAATCCTAAGGGTTACACTTATTAGAACATGATCACGACAGGACTAAACCCTATACTTTGGTGTTCAATAAAAACCCTCTAGGTACTATAGGACATCGCCTAAAACCTAGACCAAGTCTTACTCGAAAATCAATTCGATTGGAACAATCACGAACACATCATAAGATGCCCAAACATTCCCAAACAATACTTGATCAAATTACATAACACCATTGTTCACAAAGGAACCAATTTCAATTATTAAAGAGTTCCACGGTGCCCAACTAAGTCAACTAGAATAGTACTACGGAACCTAGACCGAGACTACACCTTGATCTTAAACTTCAACGAAAAGACAACCATTCTGATCTGGAACCATGTGGAAAATAGAACCATTTCATAGTACTCGAAAAGATATTTCCAACGATAGTTTATACATCCAAAACGGAGTCCGGACGAAGAAGTTATGGCCTCTGGAAGATCGACCTAAATTCTGGAAAAAGTGGGCGGGCGCCCGAAATTGAGTGGGCGGTCGCCCGGAACCCTCTTACCAAGCTAAAAGAGGCTGATTTAGTGGGAGGTCGCCCAAAACTAAGTGGGCGACCGCCCAGACTCCAAAATACACCCGAATTTCACTCCTTTTGTCCTAAATCTTGGTATAACAACCCTTATACCTCCCCACCATGGTGGAGCTCGATCCATAACACAATCGATCACAAATGGATCATTCTCGAATACTAAAGTGTTCCACAACATTAACTTAAGTCAACTAGGGTGATACTTCGAGCCTAGATCGGTCTTGAACCATAAAACAAATTCGAAAACAAAGGTACTCAGGACAGCTGGTATGGGCGGTCGCCCAAGCCAGTCCGGGCAGTAGCCCAAAACCCAAACCCAATCCCAAAACCAACTGACTTCATGGGCGGTCACCCAACCCAAAAGTGGGCGGTCGCCCACTCACTTTTACTCATAATCTCTGGATCAACTGATCTCATGGGCGGTCGCCCAAACCACTCATGGGCGGTCGCCCACGCACCCAGGTTGCCGGAAAATGGCAAGAACCAACTGGGTTCTTCCATTTTCTTACCCAAATCTTCACCATTGCAAGCCAAACTCAAGACCAACACTACCAATACATAAACTAAAGTTCCCACACCATTTGGAAGCTAAAAGAACTCCTAGAACATCATCTAGAAAACCTCAATCAAGGATGATTCAAATACCAAATTTCACAAAAATGAACAAAATGTAAATCATCTCAAAATCAACCAAAGAAGCAATAAATGGTAATCATAGTATCATCTAAGCATAGGATGAACATTTTTAGCATAAATGGGGGAAAATCAACTTACCCGGATTTTATCAAAGAAGACGGAATTCAAATTTTCTTAGCTCTACACGAACCTAGCGCCGATCTAAACATTTTTCATAAAATGAGCATTAAGAAATAATGGGAGGAAGATGGTTAAAATGAAGAGAGAAGGAGGAGCTTTCTTACCTTTTCCAACAATGGAGGAGAGAGAGAGATTGAGTGTGTGTGTGTGTGCAGGAGAAAGAGAGGAGTGAGGGAGAAGGGGGAGGGGTGGGAGGTGTAGGATGATAAAAAAATAGTTACACCTAGGCCCCTCTACTACCACTACTACCACTACTACTACAACCCATAATATTCTCTTCTCTAATAATTACCTTACTTCATACTAGCACAATTGACTAATTAAAATGTTAGGCCAAAAATATTATGGAACATAAAATACACACATAAATATTTAAATAAATAAATAATTTAAATAAATAAATAGACAATAAATAAATAATCAATTCTTTATCACTAAGAAAATAGAGACGGGTTTTCGGGTCGTTACAGTCAAACTCCCGTCTCTGTTTGTTGACTTTGTGCATATTTTGTATGTATTTTATGTTTCTGTTTTGATTTCTGGAAATGAAACTGTTCTGGAAACACAATAACTGGGGCTTGAAGAATCAGAAACTGGAAAATCGCAAAAAATATTGGATCTCCTGGTCTAGCCGTACGGCTAGTTTTGCTGGGCCCACAAAATGTTTCAAATTCAACAATTTCTTTCAGGGCAGAAACATTCTGATGGTCCCCTTTGCTTATGTTATCCAGGTTCTAAATTTCCAGCCTCTACTTGTGCACATATGCCTTTGTTTTCTTAAACCGAAACTTGTTTTCCAAAGCTTGGTCATACACAAATTTTGGACATAAATTTTGGGTTTTCAAGGCCTTGTTGTGCATGTCCCCTTTTATGAAGCGTTTGTTTTCCAAATCCAATTTGTTGTGCACAATATTTTTGTACAAATTGATTTTCAAAGGGCCTTGCTCCTCTTGCAATTTTTTTTTTTGGATTTTTAAGACCTTTTATTATGCACAACATTTTCCATGTACAAAATTTGATTTTCAAGATTCTTACTTGTTCATATGCTTGTTTACTACTTGTGCAAATTACTTGTCTATTACTTGTCCATATCTTTTGCCTTACTTGTTCATACTTGCTCATGATATTACAACGCATTGAAAATTCCTATTTTAACTCAAAAGGGAACATAGAAGACTTCACACTACACTCACTCGACCTTGTGCACGTCTCAATAACCCTCAAAACCCAGGATGGATGTCGCACCCCGACCCCTCGGGCCGGGAACTCGCGAGCTGGACGTCGACTTACAACCATAAACTCTAAAATACTAAAGATAAAAATTTCCATTTTATACCCAAAAGATTTTAACACAAGGTTTGGAAAATCCAAGTTTAACAACATCATAAAACAACTAGTGTAAGCTCCACAAGCTCACACCAAAAATACAAAATATTACAATTCTTAATGACGTCATTGTTGGTACAACTATCCCCAAGAAGGTTACACATTTATATAATGCAAACCGATCAATAATAACCTGCCCAAATATCTCAAACCTCTCGACGTCCTCCTCGATCCGTAAATCCTAATCCTTTCCTCCTAGGGGGAGGGGGTTAAGGAAAACAACATTGAAAGGAAACGGGGTGAGATAAAATCTCAGTAAGTTACTAATGCAACTACATGGCATGCTATGATGCAACAGGCAATAATAATAACTTCTAACAATAGAAAATCTCATATAGCACATAGCACACAACAGATAACATATAGCAACGAAAATAAACAATTCACATGGATACTGAGCCAAGGTTTCCCAACAGATAGAACCAAATAAAGGTCACTGCGTAGCTTCAACAATCAACCCAATCAACATCTTCATAGTCGCATAAAAGCTGAAGAGAAAACCCCCGGTACCGGAACCAATAATCAATAATAGCAAGGGAATATGACACGAAGTCATAACCCAAACCAAACAGCTAGAATGCTCACAAAGGAGCTAGCTCATCTCACATCCAAGGCCAATCTGGAGGAGGGTAATAATGGGGCAAAACAATGGTCAAGAATTATAATGGACTCAGCTCATTGCCATTATAATATTTCGCATTGCCTGAAACACACAAATACCAGCTGGACTTTCAAGTAAAGGCTAAGTAATAAAATACTAGCACTATGAACAACCAATGATTCCAAAGTAGGGAACCATTCCAAATAAATCACCAGTAAGGTAAACCAATCCAAACAACACATCAAAGGTGTCTAACATTCCCAAACAATGATTAATCAAATCCCATAACACATATATTCACAAAGGAACCATTTTCATTATTAGAGTATTCCAAAATGGCCATTTAAGTCTAAGAGGACAAAGCCCAAAACTAGGGTTAAAGTTATAACCTAAACCAAATTCAACTAAAGAATAAGTGCCGGGAAAAGGGGGCGGGCGGGCGCGCGGTAGGGGGCAGGCGGGCGCTTAAATGACCAGAAGGTTTGGCCGAAGGAAAAAGGCAGGCGGGCGGGCGCCTAGCTAGACCCGGGCGGGCGCTCGGTCTGGTTCTTGGTCGGGAATCAACAGCTGGGTTCTTCATTTTTCTTACCCATTTCACAAATTCTCAAAATCAACCACAACCAAATTTCCACCAAGCATAAACATGAACCAAAACAACGTATAAACTAGAAAAGGTCCTAAATAACATCATCTATCAATCCAAACCAAGATTAAATCCCAACAATCAATAATGAACTTTTTATTAAAATGTCACACAATGGATAATCAATCAAACACTCCAAAACTCAACCAAGAATCAATGTATATCATCTAAATCATCATATGAACATAATATGAGCATTTTAACATAAAAATGGGGGAAAGTAAACTTACTTGAATTTTATGAAAGATGGCAGAATTCAAATATTCTTGGCTCTAGACGATCCTATCGACGATCTAAACACATTTCATAAAATGAGTACTAAGAAAAGATGAGAGGAAGATGACTAAAATGAAGGAAGAAGGGAGGGGAAATTTCTTACCTTTTCCATGGAAAGAAAGAGAGAAATGTGCAGTGTGTGAGGTGAGGAAGAGTGAGGGAGAAGGGGAAGTAGGGAGGGAGTAGGAGAATGATTTTTAAAACATACACTTAGGGCCCCTCCCCTACTACTCACCATTACAATTAAACTCCCTACTACAATCAAGTCCCAACACTTCTACACTAGCACAATTAACTCAAATAAAATGCTAGGCATAAATTATTATGAAACATAAAATGTACACATAAATATTTAAATAAATAAATAATTTAAATGAATAAATAAACCATAAATAAATAATTAAATAATTATCACTAAGAAAAATAGAGGCGGGTTTTCGGGTCGTTACAATCTACCCTCCTTAAAAAGAATTCGCCCGCGAATTCCCTTATCAAAATCATAACACATAGTCATATCGAGGCTACAAAATATCGATTCTCATCCAGCACTCAAAATCCCAATCAAGAACCTATTAGATAATTCAGATATAGTCTCCATGATTCAATTATCCCTTAAATCATCAACATCCATAAGTTTTATTTTTCATTATCCCAATAGTATTTGGAATCAACTCCACTACTAAATTTATCTTCCTTAGGTAATAAAACATAATACAATCGTAGTCTTGGTATTTATTAACCCACTTGCACTAACTCATTTTTATCCTTTCGAAGAACCTAAACTATCCAACATTGGTAACCCATTATCATCGTTTCTAAACTTGGTCCCATAACAACAAACTATAATTTGAAGGCGATATCACTAAAATTGCAATCGATCCTTAGTCATAGATAGCTCTATTTATTAACCCGAATTTTAGAAATACTTACCCGAAGGATCAATTAGCCACGGATATGATAGTTCTGCCACTTCCCGAATTCTCAATTGTCCATTCTAAGCCATCATATGGTAACCTTAAATAACGTTTACAACATAACAACCTCTCGCACTTAACTTCCTTCAATCATTATCTCCACTACTAATTAAAATTCATCCTCAAAATCGAAGAACCCCAATTTCTCCTAAACATAATTCTCGAGATACTACAAGTTTGCCTTATTCATAACCTTAATTACATTGTCAAGATACTTCCATTTGTAAGCCATTTACTCAGTATTACTTCCCAGAAATTCCAAACATTAAACCATCCCGAGCTTAATCAGCTTCTTAAAATATGACAAGCTAAGAAATTTTTCATCCCCATAGTATTCACCAAAGTGGCTATATCTCCAAGGATTTCCATTATAGTGCTTTCACCTTAGATGGCACCTTAAACTAGAGGTACAACGTAAGCTCAAAATTTTATACAAAATGTTTACTTAAATCCACGCTATAATTTTATCATCACATTACTCCAACTCTTTGAAAGCCTAAAACAATTACAAATACTCAGTAATCCGTAAAACAATCCACATTTTATCTCCAAGGCTTTCCTCTAACTCTCTCTTTAAATTGATGATCCGCTTACACACTCCAAAGAAATTTAGCAAATCCTAAATCTTCAATGGCTAACCCACCTTAGTCTTTCATGTATACATTTATAATATCAATGATACTTAGGCTCCATAGTACTACCATCATAACAACCCAATTGGCTAGCCACATTCTAACTGACCCAATACCAAATCATAGTATTCTTTAATATGCCCAAGTATTGATACCCAATTTTCTTCACATACTCTTAATCCAAATCGAGGAACGCTAACAAGAAGGATTTAGAACCATAGAACAACCATTTAACCAAAACTCAAAATTCAAAATGCCTTTAATATAGATCGGGAAATTATTACTCTCCCAAAATGTGCTTAGTCCTCTCGAACTTAACGCGTTTACCACCATTAATGATTATAACTTCCACAATCTACTCATCACTCATACAAATCATGTATTCCCTCATAACAACCAATTCCGATGCAATCACATAGATGTGCTAGAAGTAAACAAAAATCTCCTACCAAGAAATCCTCAATTGAATCCTCAATTCTTACAACCCAATCGATACAATATGGATATTGATATAATTATCAGTACTACAACCTTGTACCATAACAACACAATTTAACCCAAGCTTTTCCCAAATACTAGGTATTGTTCAGAAGAAAAATAGAAATCTTACAGATGATAAATACATCCAACAACTTGGTATAGACATCCATTGTCACCCATCGAAGCGAAATAGCCAGATTCCAAATAAGAAAAGATATGCTTAACTCTACAAAAAAGAACGGCCTCAAAACAATTTTAGGCAAAAGGGAAGAGAGGATGTAACAATTTTCCTACAACCATCGACTTAAGCATGACATTTCCCTTCTCAAAATAACATCAAAATCTTATAATAGCAATACGACAAATTTAGCAGGTAAGTTATATCTACCTTTAAGCACAACATGAGCACATAAGACTCCATCAGATATCCTACACTCCTCCATAGGAGTAGACACCGACAACACATAAGTCAAAGACTCAGGAGAAATAAATTCAACTAAATGCACTTAAACATGAGAATGCGATGATCCTAAAATGCACGCGCTCGCTCTCTCGACGCAAAATAATACCTCCTGAAATTGCTCAATACCTGACGAGTGCTGGTTGATCACAAATACCCTACCCTGAACCTTTAGAGTTTCCCGAAGCATCTCTCTTCTGACCCAGTGCAATACCAGCGTCACTCCCGGATGGTTGATATCTGCTTCTAGGACAATCTCTCGCAAAGTGCCCAAACCGACCACAATTAACACATTTTCCTTGCTTTTTCCAACACTTGTCTTCTGAGTGTTCTTCCCTCTGACAATAGCTGCAGATCTTCCCATTTCGTGTCCCCTTATTAGAACCTTTATTTCCTACTATTGGTTGCCCTTGAAGTTGCCTTCTGAATCGAGTTTGCACTCCAGAACTACCTCTGTTATCCGAATATCGCTGTGGTTGAGCCCTGATTTGTCCTCCTTGTTTTCTCGGGTTAACCATCTCAGTCTTCCTTTTGTGTCCTCCGATGTATTGCTCTATCAAATATGCACGGTCCACCGCATCCTAAAAAGGTTGAATTCTTTGGGCTAAAAGTTAAGTCCTAATAGCTGTCTTCAAACCCCTGATCAATCTCATCGCTTTCTGCTCCTCGGTCCGCACAAGGTAGTCACAACACCTGGCTAATTCTGTGAACTTAGCCGAGTACTGTGCTACTGACATCATGCCTTGCTCCAAGCTGAGGAACTCGATCTCTTTCCGGTTTTGATTCACTAGAGAGATAAAATGATCCTTGAATTTCCTCACAAACCACTCCCAAGGATATGGTACAAGAGTCGCATCCTAACTGGTCTTCAGTGCCTTCCACCAATGTTCCGCAGCCCCTACGAGCTTATAAGCTGCAAACAGAACCCTATCCTCATCAGTGCAACCAAAGACATCGTAGATTTTCTCCATCGATTCTATCCATAGCTCGGCCTTCTCCACATCAGGCTCACCGTCGTACTCACTTGGTTTCAACTTCAAGAACTGCTCCAACCCATATCGCGGAGGTGCTAGCTCACACCCAAAATACAAAATATTACAATTCTTAATGACGTCATTGTTGGTACAACTATCCCCAAGAAGGTTACACATTTATATAATGCAAACCGATCAATAATAACCTTCCCAAATATCTCAAACCTCTCGACGTCCTCCTCGATCCGCAAATCCTAATCCTTTCCTCCTGGGGGGGGGTTAAGGAAAACAACATTGAAAGGAAACGGGGTGAGATAAAATCTCAGTAAGTTACTAATGCAACTACATGGCATGCTATGATGCAACAGGCAATAATAATAACTTCTAACAATAGAAAATCTCATATAGCACATAGCACACAACAGATAACATATAGCAGCGGAAATAAACAATTCACATGGATACTGAGCCAAGCTTTCCCAACAGATAGAACCAAATAAAGGTCGCTGCGCAGCTTCAACAATCAACCCAATCAACATCTTCATAGTCGCATAAAAGCTGAAGAGAAAACCCCCAGTACCGGAACCAATAACCAATAATAGCAAGGGAATATGACACGAAGTCATAACCCAAACCAAACAGCTAGAATGCTCACAAAGGAGCTAGCTCATCTCACATCCAAGGCCAATCTGGAGGAGGGTAATAATGGGCAAAACAATGGTCAAGAATTATAATGGACTCAGCTTATTGCCATTATAATCTTTCGCATCGCCCGAAACACACAAATACCAGCTGGACTTTCAAGTAAAGGCTAAGTAATAAAATACTAGCACGATGAACAACCAATGATTCCAAAGTAGGGAACCATTCCAAATAAATCACCACAAAGGTAAACCAATCCAAACAACACATCAAAGGTGTCTAACATTCCCAAACAATGATTAATCAAATCCCATAACACATATATTCACAAAGGAACCATTTTCATTATTAGAGTATTCCAAAATGGCAATTTAAGTCTAAGAGGACAAAGCCCAAAACGAGGGTTAAAGTTATAACCTAAACCAAATTCAACTAAAGAATAAGTGCCAGGAAAAGGGGGCGGGCGGGCGCGCGGTAGGGGGCAGGCGGGCGCTTAAATGACCAGAAGGTTTGGCCGAAGGAAAAAGGCAGGCGGGCGGGCGCCTAGCTAGACCCGGGCGGGCGCTTGGTCTGGTTCTTGGTCGAGAATCAGCAGCTGGGTTCTTCATTTTTCTTACCCATTTCACAAATTCTCGAAATCAACCACAACCAAATTTCCACCAAGCATAAACATGAACCAAAACAACGTATAAACTAGAAAAGGTCCTAAATAACATTATCTATCAATCCAAACCAAGATTAAATCCCAACAATCAATAATGAACTTTTTATTAAAATGTCACACAATGGATAATCAATCAAACACTCCAAAACTCAACCAAGAATCAATGTATATCATCTAAATCATCATATGAACATAATATGAGCATTTTAACATAAAAATGGGGGAAAGTAAACTTACTTGAATTTTGTGAAAGATGGCGGAATTCAAATATTCTTGGCTCTAGACGATCCTATCGACGATCTAAACACATTTCATAAAATGAGTACTAAGAAAAGATGAGAGGAAGATGACTAAAATGAAGGAAGAAGGGTGGGGAAATTTCTTACCTTTTCCATGGAAAGAGAGAGAGAAATGTGCAGTGTGTGAGGTTAGGAAGATTGAGGGAGAAGGGGAAGTAGGGAGGGAGTAGGAGAATGATTTTAAAAACTTACACTTAGGGCCCCTCCCCTACTACTCACCATTACAATTAAACTCCCTACTACAATCAAGTCCCAACACTTCTACACTAGCACAATTAACTCAAATAAAATGCTAGGCATAAATTATTATGAAACATAAAATGTACACATAAATATTTAAATAAATAAATAATTTAAATGAATAAATAAACCATAAATAAATAATTAAATAATTATCACTAAGAAAAATAGAGGCGGGTTTTCTGGTCGTTACAATGGATGCCACGATGCAGCTTGATTGGTGCTCTTGTGCCCTTCTCGCGTGCACGGGTCCATTTCACCTCCATCCGAGCCGTGTCAACCACACATGTCCGTGACACACAAATACTGTGACTATGGTTGGTTTTTGGTATAGCTCACGTCATCATGCCCTTAATATGTGCCCAAGGTTAATTATAGCCAAATTAATGCCCAAGTTCATGACTCCTTGCGAAAGCAAGTGTGACCAAGGTCGTCGTGGACCCGGTCTTTGACTTATGCGTTAATTTTGACTGTAATTAACCAAAGTCATATATTAGGGATGGGATGACACCGTGTCATTAAGTCTTAGTGCTTAACCCATCCTAATTATCCTTAAGCCGAAAGTCAAGGTCTAATATCCCTCATACAAATGAGGTCATGCCAAAATTTCATTAAGGCACGATCTTGGCCTTAACCGAAGCTTAATTATGATAAGAATGGCTTATGCCTTAAATCTTTGTGACACACTAGACTTTAGGGTTGGTTATTTTGGTCGGTGGAAGCTACGTGCCCTATAGGACCCTCGCCCGGAATAGTCCGTCCTTTGGGGTGTGCAATACAGGTGAAAAACGAGGGGCTTATTGACGTAGTGATGGCCTCCACTGATCCAAGGTTTAGAGTATTTGCGAAAAAGAAGAGAAATCTTTTCCAACTATTTAGGAATAAAAATGCATTTTAAGTAAACTGGAACGGATAATTAATTGCACCTTGCATGAATTTGCTCCGTTTTTGCTTCTCGTCTTTGACACATTGCATTCTTTCGCTAACAAGCGTCATTTTCGTAAAGTCATTGGACGGATCCCCATTAAAATTCTCGTTAAATCCCTAGGCATGGTCCCCTAGGTCCCCGTTAAGATTCCCGCTAAATCCCTAGGCATGGTCCCCTAGGTCCTCCTTAAGATTCCCGTTAAATCCCTAGGCATGGTCCCTTAGGTCCCCTTTAAGATTCCCATTAAATCACTAGGCATGGTCCCCTAGGTCCCCGTTAATATTCCCGTTAAATCTCTAGGCAGGTCCCCTAGGTCCCTTTTAAGATTACCGTTAAATCCCTAGGCATGGTCCCCTAGGTCCCCGTAAATATTCCCGTTAAATCCCTAGGCATGGTCCCTTAGGTCCCCTTTAAGATTCCCATTAAACCCTAGGTATGGTCCCCTAGGTCCTCGTTAAGATTCCCGGTCAAATCTCTAGGAATAGTCCCCTAGGTAGTCAGTCAATTCCTTGGATAGATCCCTGTTATCCTCCGAAAGGTCAGTCAATTCCTTAGATAGATCCCTGTTATCCTCCAAGAAGTCAGTCAAGTCCTTAGATGAATCCCCGTTATTCTCCAACAAGTCGGTCAAGTCCTTGGATGGATCCCCGTTATCCTCCAAAGTGTCCGTTAAAATTAAATTCCAAAAAAAATATATATAAGAAAGGAAATGAAAGTGCTTAGGGTGACTCTTTTCCTCCTTCCTTGAGCGGTCATGTGATGACCAAATCTGCGCCCCTCGAGGCATCTTGTTCTCGTTAGTGTCGTCGCGTGACCCTTCCCCCTTCGAGTCTAGGCGTCACGGCACCACATGGTAATATACCTTGGTCAAGCATTAACCTCCTCGATCTGCACCGCCATATGGTGACCATTTTAATTGTCCCAATCGCCCTTGTGGCTCGGACTAGTGTGAGTACCATTTAGTCTCAAACCAGTAATGTCTTGTCCCATGTCATCCCGACTATGTTCCGGCAAGCCAAGGAGGCTCCTTGTCCCCATAACCTTTATGTTAGAACCCTCAAGGCCATTTCCCGTCATCCTAGAAGGTCCGTTTGGAAAGTGAGTCAATCACTTACCTCTTCCCAAAAGTCCGTTTGAAGTGAGTCAACCGAAGTCATGTTCATCAGAATTCTAAACCCATTCGAACTATGGTGACCTGAGCCGCTCATCACGTGGGACCCCCTCCCTCGTGGTGAGGGGAACGTAGAAAACTTTGGCCTGGTCAATACTTATTTAAAAAAAAAAAACGAAAAATGTGTAAGTCTTTTACTCAAATAAAAAAAAATGCTTCACAAAAGACGTGTCAATCTTCATTTCAGACAAAGGCTATTTAAAAAAAAAATGTGTGAGTCTTTCAAAATAAAAGTGTGTTTTATCAAAAGGAAATGGAGATCAAGTTTTCTTAAAATAAAAGATCAAGTTTTTCCTAAAAAGCTAATCCGCTAATGAAGCATTCTTCTCAAATCCCGATTATAATTTCACCTTGAGGTTTAATATGATAAAGTCCTTCACGGTTTTGTCCATTAGAAACCTTGCCCAAGGAACCCACACCCGAGATGACAACCATCCACATGAGCAAGAAGGTCGAAAAATTGGAACACCGTCTGCAAGAAGGGGCCCTTGTTTCGGAATCCCAAAAGCGGCTACATCAAATGGAGATCTGTACCCTTGTCGAGTGCCCGCCTTGAAGGGACATCAACAAAAGGAGATGGCCAAAGTAAACTCCCAACTCATGAGTAGACGAATCTGGCAATTATAACACTAAGCCAAGTGGAGAACTCGCGACATCTTTCCCGATGACATGGAACCCGAGTTCCCCGTGGAAGATATGGAATATGCCGCCGACAACCACTCCAACAACTGAGGAAGAAAATGGACAATCGCTTCATAGCAGCCCATCACTAAAAAAAAAAAAAAAAGAGATTGAGTCTTCCAGCCTCGTAGGATCTAGACTTTCACCAAAGTCCGTCCCGGACTATGTCTTTTTATTTTTACAAAGGTCCACACTTGGGACATGTATGTGTAAAGTTATCTAAATAAAAGAGTCATTTTCCTTCTCTTCTTTCTAGACTTGAGACATTATTTGCAATATATATTTACTCTTGAAATATCCTTACATTTTATTATCAACTGATTGCTACGTCCCTAAAATGATGAATTGACTTCTAAGCATACTAGTCAATGACGACTCATTAAAGACGAATGGACCTAACACAAACGAAAAATTCTAAGTGCAAACAATTAATCTTGATGTGAATAAATGTTGTGATCAATCGGCATGAAGAAACCATTAATGGCAAGTCTCCCTTCATATACATCCCTGATACACAACCCGATACACCTTTCCTATACAAATTCCGGATGCACATCAAAGGCATCCCAAGACAATGAAAAAGCAAGGATGTTGTTGCTCAACCACCAAGATTCAACCGTGATCGCATGTGCGTAACCAAGCAAAGGACTTCACGGATCTTCAAAGTCAAAGCTAGAAGTGACAGACATTCCACCAAGGGGCTACAAATGAGCCAATGTCCAAGATAGCAAGTTAGGGCTAATTTTTCCCCTCTCCCTAAAAAAAAATGAGAAGAGGGAAAGGAAATGAATGTATGGAAAGAAGGAAAGGAAATGAATATATGAGAGGAAGAAGTCTGCCTCAAAAGCTCACCAAGTTCACCGCAAAAGTCCACCGCAAAGAACATCCCAAGGAAGCAAAGCGATCTACATCAACAAAGCAACAACATCCTTCAAAAGGACACCAACTTCAACAAAAGACTATCCACCGCCGAACTACGGTGACCTAATCTCCTCAAACCGAGGGTAACATAGGCAACCTTCGGGTCCGGTCACAACATGAAACAAAACCATCAAACCTTGGTCCTCTCAAAATAACCAAGTTCTATTCCCTCGGTCCTATCAATGACCGATTTTCCAGACGCACCTTCTTTGGTCACATCAAGGACCAATTCCCCCTAAACACATTCTCCTCCTGATCTTGCCATTGATCGAATCTTAATCTCAATTGATCGCAACATTTATACATGTTAAGGCTAATTGTTTGTCATAATCTTGACTTAATAATAAACATGGTCCATTCAAGCAATCATTTTGATGATCTTAACTAAGGAAAATTTCAAATGTCTCGACAAGTCTTCTTTTCTTCATCTTAGGAAAGAGCTAAACACTTATGTTCTGTCAAGCAAGGGATTCCTCCCATTTCATGATACATTGATCAAAGAGCTCACCAACATAAAGGGACTCTTTCCTGCCTAAATAAAATTCCCTTGCATGTTTCCTCCAAAAGATACCTTAAGTCCCTGTCCCATCGAGTCGGCTGGATCACTCATAAAAAAAAGAAGGAGAAAGGCACCAAAAAGTAGCCCGCTAGGTTGAAAACCCGCAAGGGCGGCCTAGGCAAAAAACAGGGTGTGCCATGAAAGACATAAAAAAAAAGAAACCCGCTAGGTTGAAAACCCGAAAGGGCAGCCTAGGCAAAAGAAAGGTGCGTCATGAAAAGGGGATGGGTTCCTAACGCCAACATCAAAGGTCAAAGGACGACACTGGGTCTACCTCAACATCGACGACCACAAGGACATGGGGCTACCCCAACATCAACGACAACAAGGACATGGGGCTACCCCAACATCAACGACAAAGATGACATCGATGGCAAATAGGTTTCCTACCACTTCCAACATACGAACAAAGATCCAAAGGACTTTATGCATAACAAACCTCGTGGTTAAGTTAAAATAAAAAATTGATTAAAATGCTTCGTTAAAAGATTTGCCTTTAGAAATAAGCATTTCCAAATTTGCCCATTTGGCATCGTTTGTCAAAAAAACAATGTTTCAACCAAAATGCTTTTGATCTCCCCTCAAAATGATTTTCCAAAAGTCTTCGACTCTTTCATCCACAATTGTAAGTACCCAAATCTGAAATTAACCAACTTTAGAGGAACTCTTAGCACCATTCAGGGATAAAACTGATAGGCTGGGACCTCACTAAGATAAACTTAAAATTCCAGGACTACTATGGAATTAAAATTGAAAAATCCAGAAGCTCGCCAGGATGAACCGTACGGATGGTTTGGACGCGGGAGGGGCCAATCCGTACGGATGGTTTGGGCACCCTCAGTCCCTATAAATTGGACCCCTGACTGATCATTTCAAGGGGGAGAAATCATTTTGTGAGTGCAAAATGATTTCTATGCATGATCAAGGGTTCAAACCTAAAATGATCAAGGCTTGTTATCATTTAATGTCTCTTTACACTATGTCTTTACATTAATGCTCTTTAAATTATGTCTTTACATTAATGCTCTTTACATTATGTCTTTACTTTTATGCAATTTATATTATGTCTTTACATTTATGCAAGTTAAATTTCATGTGTTTACTTTTAAGTTGATTTCATGGTGAGATGATCAAGTTTGGATGATAAAGTTTCAATCTTTATCATTCAAACCTTGATCTAACTCCCATAATGTCCTTTTGGATGGTAAAGACTCAATCTTTATCCATCCAAAGGTTGATTTTTTGTATCCTAAGGCATTTCCTTGGAAGAATCATCCATTTGGATGTTAAAGTTTCCATCTTTAACCATCCAAATGATGATTTTGGCTCAAATGCCATGTTCATCACCTTTCTAAATTTTCCCCCAATTATTGCCTTGATCACACCCAAAACCTTGTGTTTTGGTGTTTAATTAGTGATTAAGAGCATAGGGATGATTTAATTCAAGCTTTGTGTGAGTAAATAAACTGGAAAGATGTCAAACTGTTCAGTTTCAGCAGAATGCTCTGTTTCTGCCTGAAACTGGACTGATTTGTTGACTATCTATAAAAACTCCAGGGATGACCTTCATAGCCGTACGGCTAGTTTGGTCAGAGGGGTGACTTTTCAGTCTTTCCCCTTTTCTATCAAACTGTTTACAAAACAACCCTTTTTGTTAAGTTTCTAACTGATCTTGTTAAAAGTCCGTTTCTCCCATTTTTTTAAGAACACACACACACACACACTCGCACAACATTGGTTAACAAACTTAGGGAGACTCAGATTTTCAAGGCACTTTGGGTGAACTACCAGTTGAGTTCTTCCCAAAGCGTAACCTGACCTCCGAATGCTTTGTCTCTAACCATTTTTTGTTAAGTTTGGGTTTAAAGTTAAACTAACGTGGCGATTCCATTTTTTTCGTTAAAGTACCGTGTTTGATTCTCGAGGGAACAATCCATTTTCCCCACGGGTATCTTACAGTGGCGACTCTGCTAGGGAATAAAGTGTTTTCAAACTTCTTTTTAGAAGCTTTGGGGACACTTTTGTGTGGATCATACTCCCTTCACCGTTTGTTGACTATGTGCATGTTTTGTGTGTATTTTATGTTTCTATTTTGATTTTTGGGAGTGAAGCTGTTCTGGAAATGCAATAAACTGGGGCTTGATGATCAGAAGTTGAAAATTTGCAAAAATAATGGAGCTACTGCTCTAGCCGTACGGCTAGTTTGGCTGGGCACACCAAATGCTTCAAGCTAACAATTTTGTGCTGGGCAGAAGCATTCTGATGGTCCCCCTTGCATTTCTTATTGTCCAGGTTCCATTTACAGCCTCTACCTGTGTACCTTTGCCTTCATTTTCTTGGCTATAACTCAATTTTTCAAAGCTTGGTAATGCACAAATCTTTTGGACATAAAATTGGGTTTTCAAAGCCTCATTGTGCATTGCCCCTTTTTATAAATGTTTTGGTTTCTCAAATTCTTTCGTTGTGCACAACCTTTTTGTAAAAATGATTTTCAAAAGGTTTTTGTTCTTGTTGTAAAATTTTGGTTTCAAAAACCTTTGGTTGTGCACAACCTTTCCATGTACAAAATTTTGATCCTTGCTTGTTCATATCCTTGCTTGATTACTTGTGCAAATGCTTGTTCATTATACTTGCTCATATATTGTTCATACATTGTTCATGATATTAAAACAAATTGAAAATTTCTATTTTGACTCAAAAGGGAACATAGAAGGCTTCACACAACGCGCACTTGACCTTGTGCACGTTCCAAAAACCCTTTAAACCCGGGATGGATGCCACGGTGCTGCTTGATTGATGCTCTTGTGCCTTTCTCACGTGCACGGGTCCATTCCACCTCCCCTTCCGAGCCGAGTCAACCACACATGTCCGTGACACACAAAATACCGTGACCTTGGTTGGTTTTTTGTCTAGCTCACGTCATCGCGTCCCTAATACGTGCCCGAAGTTGATTATGGCCAAGTTAATGCCCGAGTCACGACTCCTTGCGAAAGCAAGTGTGACCAAGGTCATCTTTGACCCGGTCCTTGACTTATGCGTTGATGTTAACCATAATTAACCTAAGTCATGTATTAAGGATAGATTGACACCGCGTCATTAAGCTTTAATACTTGACCCATCCTAATCATCTTTAAGCCCAATGCTAAGGTCCGAGATCCCTCATTAAATTGAGGTCATGCCGAAATTTTGTTGGAGCGTTAAGTCAATCTTAACCTTAACCGGGGCTTAAATATGAAAAGAATGGCCTACACATTAGAACTTTATGACGCACTAGACCCTAGGTTTGGTTATTTCGGTTAGTGGAAGCTGCGTTCCCTATGGGACCCTCGCCCAGGACCGTCCGTCCTTGGGAGTGTGCAATACAGGTGAAAAATGAGGGGTCTATAGACGTAGTGATGGCCTCCATTTATCCAGGGTTTAGAGTAGTTGTGAAAAAGAAGAGAAATCTTTCTCAACCATTTAAGAATAAAAATGCGTTTTAAGTAAACATGAACGGATAATTAATTGCGCCTTGCATGAATTTGCTCCGTTTTGACTTCTCGTGTTTGACACATTGCATTCTTTCGCTAACAAGCGTCACTTCGATAAATCTTTGGATGGATCCCCGTTATCCTCCAAAATCCCTAGGCGTTGTCCCTTAGGAACCCGTTAAGTCCTTGGAAGATCTCCGAGACACCCGTCAATCTTTGAATGGATTCCCGTTATCCTCTAAAATCCCCGTTAAATCCCTAGGCGTTGTCCCCTAGGAACCCGTTAAGTCCTTGGAAGATCTCCGAGACACCCGTCAATCTTTGGATGGATCCCCGTTATCCTCTAAAATCCCCGTTAAATCCCTAGGCGTTGTCCCCTAGGTCCCCATTAAGATTCCCGTTGAAACCCTAGGCGTTGTCCCCTAGGTCCCCATTAAGATTCCCGTTGAAACCCTAGGTGTTGTCCCCTAGGCCCCCGTTAAGATTCCCGTTGAAACCTTAGGCGTTGTCCCCTAGGTCACCGTTAAGATTCCCGTTGAAACCCTAGGTGTTGTCCCCTAGGTCCCCGTTGAGATTTCCGTTAGAATCCCTAGGCATAGTCCCCTAGTACCCATTATGATTCCCGTTGAAACCCTAGGCATTGTCCCCTAAGTCCCCGTTAAGATTCCCATTGAAACCCTAGGCGTTGTCCCCTAGGTCCCCGTTGAGATTCCCGTTAGAATCCCTAGGCATAGTCCCCCAGGAATCAGTCAAGTCCTTGGACGGATCCCTGTTATCCTCCAAGAAGTCAGTCAAGTCCTTGGATGGATCCCTGTTATCCTCCAAGAAGTCAGTCAAGTCCTTGGACGGATCCCCGTTATCCTTCAAGAAGTCAGTCAAGTCCTTGGACGGATCCCCGTTATCCTCCAAGAAGTCAGTCAAGTCCTTGGACGGATCCCTGTTATCCTCCAAGAAGTCAGTAAAGTCCTTGGAAGGATCCCCGTTATCCTTCAAGAAGTCAGTCAAGTCTAGTCAATTCCTTGGACGGATCCCCATTATCCTTCAAAAAGTTAGTCAAGTCCTTGGATGGATCCCCGTTATCCTCCAAGAAGTTGGTCAAGTCCTTGGATGGATTCCCGTTATCCTCCAAAATTTCCGTTAAAATTAAGTTCAAAAAAAATTATGTATAAGAAAGGAAATAAAAGCGCTTAGGATGACTCTTTTTCCCCCTTCCTGGAGCCCATCCCGTTCTGATTAGTGTCGTCACGTGACCATTCCCCCTTCGAGTCTAGGCGTCATGGCACCACATGGTAATACACCTTGGTCAAGCATTTACCTCCTCGACTTGCACCGCCATGTGGTGACCATTTCAATCGTCTGAATCGCCCTTGTGACTCGGACTAGTGTGAGTACCATTTAGTCTCAAACCAGTAATGCCTTGTCCCATGTCATCCCGACTATGTTACGGTGAGCCAAGGAGGCTTCTTGTCCCATAACCTTTATGTTAGGACCCTCAAGGCCATTTCCCGTCGTCCTAAAAAAGTCTGTTTGGAAAGTGAGTCAATCACTCACCTCTTCCCAAAAGTCCGTTTGGAAAGTGAGTCAACTGAAGTCATGTTCGTCTTTCTCCCTTTGAATTCTAAACCCGTTCGAACTACGGTGACCTGAGCCTCTCATCGCGTGGGACCTCCTCCCTCGTGGTGAGGGGAACGTAGGAAACTTCGGCCCGGTCAATCCTTATTTAAAAACAAAAAAATGGAGATCAAGCTTTCTTAAAATAAATGATCATGTTTTTCTTAAAAAGGTCAATCCGTTAATGAAGCCTTCTTCTCAAATCCCGATTATAATTTCACCTTGAGGTTTAATATGCTAAAGTCCTTTGCGGTTCTGTCTATTGGAAACATTGACCAAGGAACATCAAAATTGGCGTCCGAGACAACCGTCCACATGAGTAAGAAAATCAAAAGGTTGGAACACTGTCTACAAGGAGAGGCCCGTGATTTGAAAGCCCAAACGCGGCTACATCAAATGGAGATCCATACCTTCATCGAGTGCCACGCACGAAGGCTACGTACCTTGAAAGGAAGTCACCAAAAGGAGATGGCCAAAGCAAACTCCCAACTCATGAGTAGACAAGTCCGGCAATTACAACGCCAAGCCAAATGGAGACCTCGCGACATCTTTCCCGACGACATGGAACCCGAGTTCCCCGTGGAAGACATGGACTATGCCGCCGACAACCCCTCTAACAATTGAGGAAGGAAATGGATCATCGTGCTTCATGGGAACCCATCCCTAAAAAAAAAATAGAGTCTTCCAGCCTCGTAGGTTCTAGATTTTCACCAAAGTCCGTCCTGGACTGTGTCTTTTCATTTTTACAAAGGTCCACACTTGGGACATGTATGTATAAAGTTATCTAAATAAAAAAGTCATTTTCCTTCTATTCTCTCCCGACTTGAGACATTATTTGCAATATACATTTACTCTTGAAATTGCCTTACTTGTTATTATCAAATGATTTCTACGTCCCTAAAATGATGAATTGACTTCTAAGCATACTAGTCAATGACGACTCATTAAGGACGAATGGACCTAACACAAATGAAAAACGCTAAATGCAAACAATTAACCTTGATGTGAATAAATGTTGTGATCAATTGGCATGAAGAAACCATTAATGGCAAGCCTTCCTCTATATACATCCCCGATACACATCTCCCGATACACAACCCGATACATCTTTCCGATACAAATTCTTGATGCACATCAAAGGCATCCCGAGACAATGAAAAGGCAAGGATGTTGTTGCTCAACCACCAAGATTCGACCGTGATCGGACATGCGCAACCAAGCAAATGACTTCCTGGAGCTTCAAAGTCAAAGCGAGAAGTGACAGACATTCCACCAAGGGGCTACAGATGAGCCAATGTCCAAGTTGGGGCTAATGTTTCCCCTCTCTCTCGAAAAAAAAATGAAAAGAAATGGAACAAATGAATATGTGAAAATTAAGAAAGGAATTGAATATATGCGAAGAGGAGGTCTGCCTCAAAAGCTTACCAAGTTCACCATAAAGTCCACCCCCAACGGTTTGCAAGAAAGGAAGTCTATCTCAAAAAACAATCAAGAAAGGACTCACCTCAAAGGGCCCGTTCATCTCAAAAGAAGTTCCACCAAAGAGGGTTCACCCCGAGAGGTCCATCCCAAGGAGTTCGCCATAAGGCAAAGCGATCTACATCAGCAAAGCAACAATATCCTTTAAAAGGACACCAACTTCAACAAAAGACGATCCATCGCCGAACTACGGCGACCTGAGCTCCTCAAACTGAGGGGAACGTAGGCAACCTCTGGGTCCGGTCATAGCATGAAACAAAACCATTAAACCGTGGTCCTCTCAAAATGACCAAGTTCTCGTCCCTTGGTCCCTTCAATGACCAGTTTCCCAGACAATGACCAATTCCACCTTCTAAACACATTCTCCTCCCTATCTTGCCATTGATCGAATCTTAATCTTAATCTTAATTGATCACAACATTTATACATGTTAAGGCTAATTGCTTGCTATAGTATTGACTTAATGACAAACATGGTCCATTCAAGCAATCATTTGATGATATTAACTAACA
Organism: Campanula takesimana; assembly: GCA_026119855.1. Taxonomy (NCBI): domain Eukaryota; kingdom Viridiplantae; phylum Streptophyta; class Magnoliopsida; order Asterales; family Campanulaceae; genus Campanula; species Campanula takesimana. The sequence continues at coordinate 1,203,389 of JAOWBW010000167.1, read as the reverse complement.
AAAATTTCAAATGTCTCAACAAGTCTTCTTTTCTCCATCTTAGGAAAGATCTAAACACTTATGTTTTGTAAAGAAAGGGCTTCCTCCCATTTCATGATACATTGCTCAAAGAGCTCACAAACATAAAGGGACTCTCTCCCAAATAAAATACCCTTGCATGTTCCCTCCAAGAAAAATACCTTAAAGTCCCCGTTCTATTGAGTCGGCTGGATCACTCATAAAAAAAAGGAAAAAAAAAAAGAAAAGGGCACCAAAAAAGTAGCCCGCTAGGTTGAAAAACCATAAGGGCGGCCTAGGCAAAAAACAAGGTGTGCCATAAACGACGCAAAGGAGATGCCCGCTAGGTTGAAAACCCAAAAAGGCGGCCTAGGCAAAAGAAAGGGTGCGTCATAAAAAAGGGGGATGGGTTCCTAACCTCACTTTAAAGGCCGAAAGACGACAACGGGTCCACGTCAACATCAAAAGTCAAAGGATGACATTGGGGCTACCTCCACAACGACGACAACAAGGACATGGGGCTACCCCAACATCGACGATAACAAGGACATGGGGCTACCCCAACATCAATGATAAAGATGACATTGGGGCTATCCCCACAACAGTGACAAGCAGATTTCCCACCATCAATTACTTCTCAACGAATGGACAAAATTCAAAGTACTTTATGCATAACAAACCTCATGGTTAAGTTAAAATCAAAAGATTTGACTAACATGCTTCGTTAAAAGATTTGCCTTTAGAAATAAGCATTTCCAAATTTGCCCATTTGGCATCATTTGTCAAAAATAATGTTTCAAGCAAAATGCTTTTGATCCCCCCTTAAAATGATTTTTTCCAAAGTCTTGGACTTTTTCGTCCACAATGTGTCTTAAAGGTCGCCCCTAGGCTCTTCCCCGGTGTCAAGGAAATGATTCAACCATCCCATAGTGTAGTGTTGACCAAACCTTTGCCCCTCAGAGTAGTCATTTTAGGTTAAAGCCTTTGTCCCCGGCAGTCCTTAGTCGGACGTAAGACCAGTTTCCCCGTCAAACTCCCCAAAGATGGAGTTGACTCAAGTCAAGCCTCGACCCAGAGTGGTCATTTTAGGTTAAAGCCTTTGTCCCCGGCCGTCCTTATTCGGATGTAAGACTAGTTTTTCCGTCAAACTCCCCAAAGGTGGAGTTGACCCAAGCTAAGCCTCGACCCAGAGTGGTCATTTAGGTTCAAGCCTTTGTCCCGGCCGTCCTTAGTGGGACGTAAGACCAGTTTTCCCGTCAAACTCCCCAAAGGTGGAGTTGACCCAAGTTAAGCCTTGACCCAGAGTGGTCATTTTAGGTTTAAGCCTTTCTCCTAGCCGTCCTTAGTCGGACGTAAGACCATTTTTCCCATCAAACTACCCATAGGTGGAGTTGACCCAAGTCAAACCTTTGTCCCCCAAAGTGGTCATTTTAGGTTAAGAAAACCATTGTCCCCCAGAGTGGTCATTTTAGTTTAAGAAAACCTTAGTCCCCCAGAGTGGCCATTTTAGGTTAAGAAAACCTTAGTCCCCCAAAGTGGTCATTTTAGGTTAAGAAAACCTTTGTCCCCCAGAGTGGCCATTTTAGGTTAAGAAAACCTTTGTCCCCCAGAGTGGCCATTTTAGGTTAAGAAAACCTTAGTCCCCCAGAGTGGGAATTTTAGGTTAAGAAAACCTTAGTCCCTCAGAGTGGTTATTTTAGGTTAAGAAAACCTTAGTCCTACAGAGTGGCCATTTTAGGTTAAGAAAACCTTAATCCCCCAGAGTGGCCATTTTAGGTTAAGAAAACCTTAGTCTGCCAGAGTGGCCATTTTAGGTTAAAAAACCTTAGTCCCCCAGAGTGGTCATTTTAGGTTAAGAAAACCTTAGAGCCCCAGAGTTAAGAAAACCTTTGTCCCCCAGAGTGGTCATTTTAGGTTAAGTAAACTTTAGTGACCCAGAGTGGTCATTATAGGTTGAAGCCTTTGTCCCGCCTCCGACCAGTCGAGAGTCTTGCCCGTTCCTTAAGTCAACCCTCTCCATAGAGCCAAGTTGACCATGTCCCGCCTCTGACCAGCCGAGAGTCATGCCCATTCCTTAAGTCAACCCTCTCCATAGAGCCAAGTTGACCATGTCCCGCCTCTGACCAGTCGAGAGTCAAGCCCGTTCTTTTAGTCAACCCTCTCCATAGAGCCAAGTTTATCAAGTCCCGCCTCTGAACAGCCGAGAGTCATGCCCGTTCTTTTAGTTAACCCTCTCCATAGAGCCAAGTTGACCAAGTCCCGCCTCTGACCAGCTGAGAGTCATGCCCGTTCCTTAAGTCAACCCTCTCCATAGAGCCAAGTTGACCATGTCCCGCCTCTGACCAGCTGAGAGTCATGCCCGTTCCTTAAGTCAACCCTCTCTATAGAGCCAAGTTTACCATGTCCCGTCTCTGACCTGCCGAGAGTCATGCCCGTTCCTTTGAGTCAACCCTCTCCATAGAGCCAAGTTGACCAAATCCCGCCTCTGACCCACCGAGAGTCATTCCCGTTCCCTTAGGAGAGGATGACAGATATCCACCTAGCCCTTAGGTTTGAGTAGCCTTAAAGTTTCTTACCCCTTTCAAACTACGTTAGGCTTGATTCTCCGCAAACAGGATACATAGGAATCCTATACCCCTAGGTCCAGCCATGCAACCAAATCGGTCAAACCGTCCTCCCATCAGATTAGGATGCTTTTTTTATCGACAACCCCGCTTTTCCAAAGCGATGTTGCCGAGGGGCTTTGTAAGTAACCCAATCTGAAATTAACCAACTTTAGAGGAACTCTTAGCATCATTTAGGAATAAAACTGATAGGCTGGGACCTCACTAAGATAAACCTAAAATTCCAGGATTACTCTAGAATTAAAATTGGAAAAATTCAGAAGCTCGCCAGGCCAATCTGTACGGATGGTTTGGGCACCCTCAGTCCCTATAAATTGGACCCCTGGCTGATCATTTCAAGAGGGAGAAATCATTTTGCGAGTTTAAACTCGGTCGAATTGAGGGCAGGTCAAACACATAAACACACATTTGAGTGAAAAGAGAGAAAGAAGATAGGCTTAGAACCAAAATTGGTGAGGTTTCCTTCTCCCCATCTTCTCTTCATCTCATATTCTATCTTTCTTTTGTTTAATTTATGTAAATGTCTTTACTTTTCTTGTAAATATTATGAATTGGAACCAAGTTCTTAATATGAATCAATGGTACCCTCACGTTCTATGCATGATCAAGGGTTCAAACCTAAGATGATCAAGGTTTGTTATCATTTAATGTCTCTTTACATTATGTCTTTACATTAATGCTCTTTATATTATGTCTTTACATTAATGCTTTTTACATTATGTCTTTACTTTTATGCAATTTATATTATGTCTTTACATTTATGCAAGTTAAATTTTATGTGTTTACTTTTAAGTTGATTTCATGGTGAAATGATCAAGTTTGGATGATAAAGTTTCAATCTTTATCATTCAAACCTTGATCTAACTCCCATAATGTCCCTTTGGATGGTAAAGACTCAATCTTTATCCATCCAAAGGTTGATTTTTGATATGCTAAGGCATTTCCTTGGAAGAATCATCCATTAGGATGTTAAAGTTTCCATCTTTAACCATCCAAATGATAATTTTGGCTCAAATGCCATGTTCATCACCTTTCTTAATTTTCCCCCAATTATTGCCTTGATCACACCCAAAACCTTGTGTTTTGGTGTTTAGTTAGTGATTAAGAGCATAGGGATGATTTAATTCAAGCTTTGTGTGAGTAAATAAACTGGAAATATGTAAAACAGTTCAGTTTCAGCAAAATGCTCTGTTTCTGCCTAAAACTGGAATGATTTCTTGACAATCTGGAAAAACTCCAGGGATTACCTTCATAGCCGTATGGCTAGTTTGGTCAGAGGGGTGATTTTTCAGTCTTTCCCCTTTTCTGTCAAACTGTTTACAAAACAACCCTTTTTGTTAAGTTTCTAACTGATATTGTTAAAAGCCGTTTCTCCCATTTTTTAAGAACACACACACACACTCGCACAACTTTGGTTAACAAACTTAGGGAGACTCGGCTTTTTGAGGCACTTTGGGTGAACTACCGGTTGAGTTCTTCCCAAAGCGTAACCTGACCTCCGAATCCTTTGTCTCTAACCATTTTTCGTTAAGTTTGGGTTTAAAGTTAAACTAACGTGGCGACTCCATTTTTTCCGTTAAAGTACCATGTTTGATTCTCGAGGGAACTATCTGTTTTCCCCGCGGGTATCTTACAACAACATGTCTTAAGAGGTCACCCCTAGGCTCTTCCTCGGTGTCCATAAAATGTGTCCACCATCCTATAGAGTAGTATTGACCAAGTCCCAGTTTTGACCAAAGAAGTCAAATCACATTCCTCGGCAGTCCTTAGTCGGACGTAAGACCAGTCTTTCCCCAAAGAATTTATTTTTGCTTCATGATAAAGGGACCTTGACCCAAAGTGGTCAGTTTAGGTTGAAACCTCTGTCCCCGGCAGTTCTTAGTCGGACGTAAGACCAGTTTCCCCGTCAAACTCCCCAAAGATGAAGTTGACCCAAGCCTTGACCCAAAGTGGTTGTTGGTCCCAGAGGGCAACAAGGGTATAGAACTGCTATAGGGGGGTGAATAGCCGTCCAAACTTTTTCGTAAAATACCCTTGAAAATCAACCGAGTACTTATCAGTTTGGTCAACTGCGGTTTAAAACACTTAAACCGAACTAATAAAATGCACAGCAGAGTTTTGCGGTTTAGCCAAAAGGATAGTTAAAGAGTTGGGCGGTTTGACTCGGGTTGAAAACACTATGATGCAACCAATAACTTCAACTTAAAGATCAAAGAAAAACACAATTCACTTTTCAAGTCATTTCGTATGAGTAGCAAGTTAAAGACCACAAACAGAAAAGTAAATAACAAGACAGAAATAAAAGATCAAACACACAATTTGAAGAGGTTCGTTCTTGAATGAACTGTTGGTAGTGGTGCCCTAGGCACGTTTAATAAACGTTGTAATGGTTATCATTTATTTCATATCAATAAAGAAATGTTTTGATTATTATTGTTGTTCATGTTTACTTATAATAATCTCCGTCCCTAGTACTTGTTAAGCACTAGTATAAAGGCTAAATGATCATGGGATGATCATGTTAGATTTATGGGTACTTGTTTGGAACAAGGTACTGGACATGACCCGTTGTATGAGATTTATGTCATGGTCTATGTCGTACATATATCTCATATTAGTTATGTCATTTGAATCCTTAGACATGAAGTTATTATAGTCTTCCACTTGATGAACATTATGTTTGACATATTCAAACGCTACCTTTAACCGGGAAGTTATAAAGGGTATGATTGGCATAATCGGATTCACGTAGGGAAGAATAATAAGCTAAATAGATTTGTCCCTCTTCGGAGAGATGTCAAGCTTGGGCCTCTCGTAGGAATGATGTTGATGAAAATGTTCAGCCGGACTCAATTGAATTGATTGGATCAATGTCATTTGGATTATCAACATATTCGGAATCGAGAAAGTATTGAACAAGACAAGTTGACTTGTTGACCATGACTTGTGTTCAATGACGTCGTGGACAAATGGATTATGACATGTTCTAAAGGAATGCGAACTTGTATCTAGTTATGCTATTTGGGTAGGTATAACGGTTTGCTAGAACCTAATCATATCTTATGGTTTCATGTTTGAACCCATTGCCAACTTAGTATAATCCTAGAGGGTCACACACAATAGAACGAATCTTAAATAAGAACTATATTGGAATTTTGGAAACTTTGGGAATCTGGACAAGTGGGCGACCGCACAGGATGGTTTGGGCGGCCGCACAGTTTGGGTTAGTTAGTACCAGAAACCTTCCAGATAGATGTGCGACCGCACAAGGTTTTTGGGCGGCCGCACACCATGTCGGGACTGGTTTCCTAATTTGATTTGGAAAAGAATTTTGGACGGGTTTAGACACAAGTTTCCTATTTGGAATAGGTCTAACTTGTATATAAACAGCCAAATTCGGCCAGAATCAAGACCAATGCTTTTGATCAATTCTCCAAAGAGATTGAGAGAGTTTTTATTTTGTTATAAGATATCTTAGATTGAAGAACAAAATAATTCACATACATAATTCCATATAGTTCATATTGATTGTGAAAACGTGTTTCACAAATTTTGGTCTAGCAACCAAGATTAAGTGTTCTTGATATTCGTTCGTGGTGTGGATACCGCTAGAGGGTGAAGCTTATCATCTTCAAAGTTCGTGTTCTTACTTTTGTGATTAAGGCTTCAAATTCTCCACCAAGATCCATCAAGGGTTAGTTTTCTAATATTCATATTGTTGTATTTAACTTAATCATATGAATAGATCTATGGGCTTTGGGTTTCATAAATTTTAAATGCTAAATTCCACTTCGATCAGATCGAGGTGGAGAATAATTGAGTCATGAATTTGATGATCATCTGAAGAATTGTGGAATAGTTTCACAATTGACTCCACCCGGAACACCACAATGGAATGGTGTGTCCGAGAGGAGAAATCGGACTTTGTTAGACATGGTTCGATCAATGATGAGTCAAGTTGATCTTCCAATATCCTTTTGGGGTTACGCTCTAGAAACCGCCGCATTCACACTAAATCGTGTTCCAACTAAATCTGTTCAAAAGACTCCATATGAGATGTGGAGCGGAAAGAAAACTTGTTTATCTTTCATGAAGATTTGGGGTTGCGAAGCCTATGTCAAAAGACTTGTCTCTGACAAACTTGCACACAAATCTGACAAATGTATTTTCGTGGGATATCCAAAGGAAACAAGAGGATATTACTTTTGCAACCGTGAGGACAACAAAAATTTTGTTGCCCGAACTAGTGTCTTTCTAGAGAAAGAGTTTCTCTCCAAAGAAATCAGTGGGAGTAAAATAAATCTTGAAGAGATTCGAGACCCAGAAAATGATATTGAACCAATAGTGGAACAAGAACAAGAACCACAAGGAGTTGTGGAACCTGTTCAAAATACACAAGCAACTCGCAGATCTAGTAGGTTACGATCCGAGCCCGAGAGATATGGATTTCTCGTAACGGATAGTAATGAGGTGGAAATCATTGAGAATGATGAACCGAAAACCTACAAAGAGGCGATGTCTTCTCCTGATTTGGATAAGTGGCTTGGAGCCATGGAATCCGAATTGCAATCCATGCAAGACAATCAAGTTTGGAATTTGATTGATGCACCCGAAGGTATAAAAACCATAGGATGCAAATGGGTCTTCAAGAAGAAGACTGACATAGATGGGAAGGTGCATACTTACAAAGCTAGACTTGTAGCGAAGGGTTATAGGTAAGTTCATGGTATTGACTATGATGAAACCTTTTCACCTGTAGCAATGATCAAGTCTATAAGAATTTTGCTTGCCATTACCGCATATCATGACTATGAAATATGGCAAATGGATGTCAAAACCGCTTTCCTAAATGGAAAATTACAAGAGGATGTGTATATGACACAACCGGAAGGTTTTGAACAGAATTCTAAGGTATGCAAATTGCAGAGATCTATCTATGGATTGAAGCAAGCTTCAAGGAGTTGGAATCTCCGTTTTGATGAATCAGTCAAAGAGTTTGGTTTCATCAAGAACGAAGATGAGCCTTGTGTATACAAGAAGATTAGTGGGAGCATAGTGCTATTCCTTATTTTATATGTGGATGACATATTACTCATTGGAAACGATATTCCTACACTTCAGTCCGTAAAGACTTGGTTAGGAAAATGCTTCGCAATGAAAGATATGGGTGAAGCCGTATATATACTTGGCATTAAGATCTATAGAGATAGATCAAGGAGGCTACTTGGTTTAAGCCAAAGTACATACATTGACAAGGTCATTAGAAGATTCCGCATGGAAAATTCTAAAAGAGGAACCTTACCAGTGTTACATGGAGTTTCTCTAAGCAAGACTCAATGTCCTAAGACAAAAGATGAGCGTGAGAAAATGAATGATGTTCCATATGCTTCGGCAATTGGGTCTATCATGTATGCCATGATTTGTACTAGGCCGGGTGTATCTTATGCATTAAGCATGACAAGTAGATACCAATCCGACCCCGGTGAAAATCACTGGATGGCTGTAAAAGCGATTCTTAAGTACTTGAGAAGAACTAAAGATTCGTTTGTGGTCTATGGAGGAATGGAAGATGATCTCGTGGTAAATGCTTACACAGATGCAAGCTTCCAAACCGACAAAGATGATAGTCGATCGCAATCGGGTTTTGTGTTTATGTTAAATGGTGGAGCTGTAAGCTGGAAGAGTTCTAAGCAGAGTACAACCGCTGGTTCTATAACGGAAGCTGAGTATATTAGTGCATCAGATGCTGTAAAAGAAGCTGTTTGGATTAAGAAGTTCATTACTGAACTTGAAGTGGTTCCTAGCATTGCTAATCCAATAGACCTTTATTGTGATAATAATGGTGCTATTGCTCAAGCAAAGGAACCAAGAGCACATCAAAAATCCAAACACATACTTAGGCGTTACCATGTCATTCGAGAGATCATTTACAGAGGTGACGTGAATATATGCAGAGTACCTACTGATGACAATGTCGCGGACCCGCTAACAAAGGGACTTCCACAAGCTAAACATGCAGGTCATGTTAGGTCCATGGGTATTAGATACATGGGAGATTGGGCCTAGGGCAAGTGGGAGATTGTTGGTAGTGGTGCCCTAGGCATGTTTAATAAACGTTGTAATTGTTATCATTTATTTCATATCAATAAAGAAATGTTTTGATTATTATTGTTGTTCATGTTTACTTATAATAATCTCCGTCCCTAGTACTTGTTAAGCACTAGTATAAAGGCTAAATGATCATGGGATGATCATGTTAGATTTATGGGTACTTGTTTGGAACAAGGTACTATACATGACCCGCTGTATGAGATTTATGTCATGGTCTATGTCGTACATATATCTCATATTAGTTATGTCATTTGAATCCTTAGACATGAAGTTATTATAGTCTTCCACTTGATGAACATTATGTTTGACATATTCAAACGCTATCTTTAACTGGGAAGTTATAAAGGGTATGATTGGCATAATCGGATTCACGTAGGGAAGAATAATAAGCTAAATGGATTTGTCCCTCTTCGGAGAGATGTCAAGCTTGGGCCTCTCGTAGGAATGATGTTGATGAAAATGTTCGGCTGGACTCAAATGAATTGATTGGATAAATGTTATTTGGATTATCAACATATTCGGAATCGAGAAAGTATTGAACAAGACAAGTTGACTTGTTGACCATGACTTGTGTTCAATGACGTCGTGGACAAAGGGATTATGACATGTTCTAAAGGAATGTGAACTTGTATCTAGTTATACTATTTGGGTAGGTATGACGGTTTGCTAGAACCGAATCATATCTTATGGTTTCATGTTTGAACCCATTGCCAACTTAGTATAATCCTAGAGGGTCACACACAATAGAACGAATCTTAAATAAGAACTATATTGGAATTTTCGAAACTTTGGGAATCTGGACAAGTGGGCGACCGCACAGGATGGTTTGGGCGGCCGCACAGTTTGGGTCAGTTAGTACCAGAAACCTTCCAGATAGATGTGCGATCGCACAAGGTTTTTGGGCGGCCGCACACCATGTCGGGACTGGTTTCCTAATTTGATTTAGAAAAGAATTTTAGACGGGTTTAGACACAAGTTTCCTATTTGGAATAGGTCTAACTTGTATATAAACAGCCAAATTCGGCCAGAATCAAGACCAATGCTTTTGAGCAATTCTCCAAAGAGTTTGAGAGAGTTTTTATTTTGTTCTAAGATATCTTAGATTGAAGAACAAAATAATTCACATACATAATTCCATATAGTTCATATTGATTGTGAAAACGTGTTTCACAAATTTTGGTCTAGCAACCAAGATCAAGTGTTCTTGATATTCGTTCGTGGTGTGGATACCGCTAGAGGGTGAAGCTTATCATCTTCAAAGTTCGTGTTCTTACTTTTGTGATGAAGGCTTCAAATTCTCCACCCAGATCCATCAAGGGTTAGTTTTCTAATATTCATATTGTTGTATTTGACTTAATCATATGAATGGATCTATGGGCTTTGGGTTTCATAAATTTTAAATGCTAAATTCCGCTGCGCATGTTACTACGAAACCCAACATGAACTACGTCCTCTACCTAGATGGTTAGTCTAGGATTTTCTAATAGATACTAGACTTGTATTAATTTAGAGGAGGTTTTATAAGATGAATCTAAACTCTAAACAAACAATCTAACCTATAAAGCTAAAATAACAATCTGTGTTTTTGAAGTATATAATCTATATGATCATATAAATCGGGTGTGTGTGTGGAAAGAAATCAAATGCTCTAAGTATCTAAATAATGGTTGAGCAAGTGAAGAACTTTCTGTGTAAAGGCTGAGTATGGAATGGTTGTTAGGCTTGAAGCTTGATGAAGGAATTCTAGGTTTGCTAAGGAGATGTTTGAAGGTATGAATATCTGGGTTTCAATCTTCGAAGAAAACTTGAATACTTGGGATATTTCTCTTGAAGCTCAGCAACCTTCATTGTTGAGAAATGAAGGCTATTTATAGGCAGTGCACCCTTGTGACCGTTGGACAAAGATTTGAATCAAATCTGAAGGGTACAATGCTGTCGAAATCCCATTGGTTGAGCTATCATTTTCATCCTTGGTTTTGTCTTGTAGTCCTAGGTAGTTATAGCACCACTACCTGACAACTGTCCTTTGTTGCAGAGAAAGGACTAACGGTAAAGAATTTGAACTACTAGACAAACCGACATTCCTTGCAGAAACTCCAAGTTAACTTAGAGTTATTTTGACAAGACATAACACATTCCTTTATGGTTGAAAAGGGAATGTTTGTCTAATGAATAAATGACTTCTCTTGAATTCTTCAATAACTGATCGGCGGTTCCACCAGGCATAGGAGCGGTTCCAAGGATGAACTTGATGAGCGGTTTCATAAGAAACTGAAGTACGCAGTTACATGATTGCTGTTCCATCAAGTTAGCATCTTAGGTTCCAAATAAGATTTGAAGAACGATTTCATCAAAGCCACAGAATGCGGTTTGATGAAATACTTGCGGCTCCATGCTGGTGGTCTGAAGATAGCACGAATGCCGTTTGAATCACTAAACCGCTAGGGGTAAACCAATCTAAATACTCAGCCTAGGCAAATAAAAATCTAGAAATTGACTTACCTAAAAATTGAAGTATAACTTCTTTACATGTGGTCCTAAAGTCCATAAAGAGACACGTGACATAGATCAATCAAATTAAGTGGGTGTACTAACAATGAATCCTAACAATCTCCCCCTATTTGATTGATGCCATTACCACACTATGATAATAGCAAAACATTGTACTTGGTAAAAACATGTCCGAAATAAATTTCATGAAACTGCTTGTCCCAAGTCAATGCACACATTATGCTAGATCATAGATTTCTAATCTATCAAACATAAAGGAAATGAAGAATAGATAGAAAATAAATACATTCAGATACATATAAAATAATATGATTTTAAAGATCAGATATGCATGTTTAAACTGAATGTTTAAAACAAAATGAACTTAAAAATATTTTTCATGAAGAATATAGTGCATAAGTTTTGAAAAATGCAAGCATTGTTCCATAAACAAGCAGTTTGAATAAACAACGTTTTGGAAACTGAATGCCATGCAATCATTTTCATTATATTTCAATCATAAAATTTTGAAGTTACAAAGAAGGAAAGAAATATAAGAGATCATAAAGACTAGGAATTAAAATCTAGTCTACTTCATCATCTACAGAACCCCTTACAGCGGCAGCATCATCTGCGGTATGGTCCTGATTAGTTTGAGCATCTTCAGCGGCTTGAGCATTTACTGCAGCGGGTTCAGTTGGACCAACATTCCTTGAACCGGAGGCATGAGCGGTTTCAAAGAAAAAATCTGCTGCACGAAGCCGAACTTCAGTTGGTTTATTGATCCTCTTCTCAATACCAGCAGTTTGCTTGACTAACTTGCCGGTTCTATGCATAATGTGCTCAGTAGAATTAAAGGAGTGTTGTGCCAAATATATCAAGTTTTTCAACAACAGTCTTCAAAATTTCATCAACGGCTTGAAACTTTAAGGAGCAAAGATCATTGTTGGTTCTGACAAGATCTTGAAGGGCCAGTTGGTTTTCCAAAATGATGTTCATTCTTTCATCTAAATGTTTTTTGTCTTGATCTATCATCAAATCCCTCATTTATTCTCTACCCCTTAATGGCATCAAGGTCTGATTGGATTGTAAGGAGGTGAGAGTCAAACCGAATGGTAGAGGTTTGCTGATGAAACTGGATGTTGCTAATCGCATCTATCAAATTGGTGGTTGTAGCACGAAGTAGTAAGATGGGATAAGACTGAAATGAAGGAGGGGGTTCATCAGAAGGAGTGTAATCAGGCATAGGCTCATCATCATAATCATCATCAAAGATGGAGATGGCATCATCAGAATGATGGGAAGGAGAAGGATGCATTTTAGCTTTGCCTTTCAAAAGGTAGATAGGGAGAATAAGGAATAAGGGAAGTTTGAGGAGGAGAAGAAATGAATATAGAAGGGGAAGGAACAAGGAAAATTATGTATAAATTGGGAATGCAAAGGAAGTTAATGAATAGAAATAATTTGGAGTAGAGAGTAGGGTCATTGAAAACCTGACAAGCAAGTTCACCCATTATCTGGTCTGCAGCGGTTAGAATGATTTGATCAGCAACTGCGGCACTATCCTCAGTAGGGAAAATGGCAAAGGGATTGGGGCGGCCTGACTTAAGAAATCGATCTTCGGCTTTAGCAGCGGCACGAGCAATGGCCCCAGCCCTTATTTCCTTAGAATTTGAAGTCTTGAACCACTTTAGATAGGAAGCTAGTTCTGCATCACTCTTCCTTTTCTGTGTCTTTGGTTTTATGTATGAAACTGAGGATTGAGGAGATAGTTGAACTGATGGTTGGAAGAGGGGTTGAACCGAACGTTGAGCCAAAGGTTGAACCGATGTAGATGGTTTAACCGGAGATGGCAAAACTGATGTAGCAGCATACGATAAAATCGGAGATAAAGACGGAGAAGACTGAACTGGAGAAGGAGTATGCTCAGGTGAGTCAAACTTCAACTTACATTTAAGTTTAGGAGGTGAGTCTTCAATCATCATTGGGTCAATGCCTGCCTTTCTCATCTCAACCCTTTTTTTCAATTCCTTGGCAAAACTGCCTTCTTTAGGCGAATGGTCCTTCTTGTCATGGGCTATTTTGAAGTCTACTGCTCCCAGTGGCCTTAACTGCCAGTGCTCCATATAATCAACTGCCTTGACTAACCTTCTCTTCTTTCTTAATGGTTGAACCTCAATAACTTCTGCATCTTGCTCAGGTTCATCTATTGCCTCAGACACATCAGTCTGAACAGGCAATTCTGCTGCCTCAAGCACATCAGTTTGCTCAGGCAGTTCTGCATCCTCAAACACACCGGTTTGCTCAGGCTGAACCGCAGCCTCAGAAACTTCGGTCTGCGTAGGCTCGGTTTGAGTAGAAGGTTTGAGGTTTGGAAAAGCTTTAAAGATTTCAACTAACTGTTCATTTGTGAACTGAACAGAGAGCGGTTTAGACGATGAAGGTTTAGGAGGAGAAGAAGGTTCTGTTTGAAGGAATTCAGTAAGAATTTTCTGAGATGAAGTTTTAGGTGGAGATGGAGGTTTGGTTTGAATGGATTTATCTTTGGCGGCTTTGAGAGTGTGGGTATCCATTGCAAACTTAATGGATTTCTCCACATTGGTTTTGATGGGGGAAAGAGGTTTTATTTGAAGTTTTGGAATGGAAGGTTTAGAAGGGATAGGATTTGAAAGAGTTGGAGAGAGTCTGATAGGGGGAAATGAAGTTGAAGAAGAGGGAGGTTTAGATACAGGTTTCACTTAGGGTTTTGAAGGCGGTTTGGTTGACGGTTTAGGTACAAGATAAGTTAGATCTGCCTTTGATATTGAAGGAGGAATAACAACAGTTCCTTTCCTTTTTCTTGGAGCTGCAGTTTCCCTGGGTTGAGCCGCAGGTCTAGGCCTTGCTGCAGGCTCCCCCTCAATCGCAGGCTCCCCCTCAGCCTGTACAGCGATTTGATCAATACCACTTAGCCCCATTTCTTTAAGAGTTCTTCTCTGAAGATCATCCCTTGCTAAACTGGCAGCGGCTATATTATCTAGTGCTCCGGCATACGGTTTTCCTGATTTGTTTAGCCGCGCTTCAGGATATGGACCTCTTTCATTTCCAGGCAATGGATCTACGATCCAAACTGCTTGTACATACCGCCATCCAAATGCACTTCTGATGCATCAAATTTTGATAATCCAAAAATTGACTTCTCAACTGGATCCATCCAGTAGTCCTTATGAGCAGCAGAGAATTTGAAGATCTCTGTATCTTGATGCAAGAACTTGGTCAAAAGCCTACAGTGGGTCCTGATCTTTGACTTCCCAGCGGCTCTAGCAGCAGAGTGGCGGTTTAAGGCATTGATCATATCCTTCATCACAACCTTCGGCCAGTGCAGTTTCTTCCCTTTATAAATAGCCACACAGTAGGCATATTGTTCACTGGTGAAGTTGTTGTGGTTCCCATTCTAGCACATGACTGCAGTATCCACTAGGTCACATAGAAGTGCCATCACCTCTCCAAAATCCTTCTTGGAGGAATTCTTAGTGTTGAAATTGTTCATCCCAATCAATTCCATAGTTGTACTGTTTAGAAGGTCCGGTTCGATCCCCAAAACATTGGAGTTCTCAAGACCAGCAAACACTGCTATCTTTAAAGCGGTTAAGATCACAGGTTTTCCACAAACCGTGGACTTGATAGCATCCTCATACTTCACTTCTCCAGTTTCCAGATCTTTGATTTCTTCACCTCTTACATCCAACAATGCAGCATGGTGGGAATCCCATTCTCAAAAAATTCAGCACAGATGAAGGTCACGAACTGGGGTTCATCCATGAGAAACAGAGGTAGAAGCTTAGCGCTTCAAGTAATTTGAGTAGCTTTCTCTCAACTGCATCCTGTTTAAAGTCCTCTTCTACAATCCTTGAACCAGGGATAAAGTTTGATGGGACTTGATAAATAATCAAAGTTAGAAATAATTTTGAGAAAACAAGGTTTGAAGCATCAGTCAAACCGATCGGTTTGAGTGAAGCTCAAAAAACCTTAAGAATGGAATCCTAACAATGACATCATACGGTCCAAGTAAAGAAAAAAAAGGGTAAAAATGTAAAAACAAAAAAATAAGAGAACAGTAAAAATAAAACGGACCAAAGAGGGAAGTTTTTGAAAAAGAGTTTGAATGCACGAAGAACACGAAGAACAGAGTATGAATATGCAAAACAAAATCTTAACCAAAATATGAAAGAAGTATATCAAAATGATCACAAAAAGCAGATTCTAACAAAGTTCTAAATAAACAAGAACAAATAACATCACATTAATCCAGAATCTGCAAAAATACACATGAACACCAAATAACTCAAAAACCGATTTTGCTCAAAAATTGAACACAAATCACAAAATAAAGTAAAGATACAATATATATATATAAGTAAATGCGAATCAATCCAACCCAAAATATCGAATAAAAAGCATAAAAGGATCAAGGAAGATGAACAAGCTTTTTCAAGCAACAACAATGGCGGACAACAAAATATACTGAGTTAGGGTTCAGAAAATATGCCATATCAAGCTTCGTTGATTTAGTCAATGTAGAAGTAGAAGCAAGATCAATTTTTTTCTTTGGTGCCATTTAAAAATTCATTTAAGTATAAGAAATTTTGAGAGAGAATAGAGAGAGAGTACAGAGGTGTTGGGTTTCGTAGTAACATGCGCAGCGGAATAAAGAATTTAATTTTTTTATGAAAGCCATAGATCCGCTCATATGATTATATCAAATACATACAATATGAATACTAGAATACTAACCCTTGATGCCTTTGAATTTGGTCTTTAATCTTGGTGGAGAATTCGAAGCTTGATCACGAGCAAGTAAGAACACGAACTTCGAAGATGATAAATTTCACCCTCTATCGGTATCCACACCACGAACGAATATCAAGAACACTTGATCTTGGTTGCTAGACCAAATTTAGAAACACGCTTTCTCAATTGTATTTTGACTCTATGGAATTATGTGATGATATTCTTGTTCCTCAATCTAGAGATCTCTTAGAACAAAAAAAATAATCCTCTCAAAACTCTTTGGAGGCACTCATAATGTTATCACAATTGCTAGGACTGATTAGGGCAACTAGAGATAGGTTTTATACTTGTTACACCTATTCCAAATAGGAAACAAGTGGTCAAACCCGCAAGAAAATGGAACAGGAAGTTTTGGCCCGAAACCGCCTTGCCCGACCGGGTATAGCAATGTGCCCGACCGGGCGCAGCATATAGCCCGACCGGGTACACAAGGCTGCCCGACCGGGTACACAAGACTGCCCGATCGGGCGCTCCCCTTTTCCAGTTTTTCCGGTTTTCTCCTCTAAAACCCTAAAAAACCCTTAAAAGTCCTTCGACCCATAATTCCAATTAAGTCCTTTTAGATTCTTTCTAATGTGTGTGACCCTATAGGATTGCACTAAGTTGGTAATGGGTTCAATCATAAACCCATAAGATATGATTAGGTTCTAGCAAACCGTCATTCCTACCCAAATAGTATAACTAGATACAAGTTCGCATTCCATTTAGAACATGTCATAATCCCTTTTGTCCACGATGTCATTGAACACAAGTCATGGTCAACAAGTCAACTTGTCTTTGTTCAATACTTTCTCGATTCCGAATATGTTGATAATCCAAACGACATTGATCTAATCAATTCATTTGAGTCCGGTCGAACATTTTCATCAACATCATTCCTATGAGAGGCCTAGGATTGACATCTCTCCGAAGAGGGACAAATCCATCATAGCTTATTATTCTTCCCTACATGAATCCGATTATGCCAATCATACCTTTTATAACTACCCGGTTAAAGGTAACGTTTGAATATGTCAAACATAATGTTCATCAAGTGGAAGACTATAATAACTACATGTCTAAGGATTCAAATGACATAACTAATATGAGATATATATGTGACATTGACCATGATATAGATCTCATAAAGCGGGTCATGTCCCGTACTTAACAAGTACTCATAAATCTAACATGATCATCCCATAATCATTTAGCCTTTATACTAATACCAAACAAGTACTAGGGACGGAGATTATCATAAGTAAACATGAATGACAATAATAATCAAAACATCTCTTTATTAATATGAAATAAATGATAACAATTACAACGTTTATTAAACGTGTCTAGGGCACCAACACCAACAAGAGGGTGCAGAGGAGAGAGAAGGAATTTTTTGCCAAATAGAGAAGGAAGGTAAAAAGTTAAATTGAAAATGAATTTGTTTTTTATACTCAAATTAACCACTTCGGGAAGTGGAGCGGGCATGATGGTTGAGGAAAACCCAAACGTCAGCGTACCTGTCTTTCGCAATTAATGCGGCAGAAATAATTTCACAAAGGTCCTTAAAGAATGAAGTGACATAAAGTAGGGACTAAATTGCAATTATACATACCTGAGCGGTTAGATTGATCAAACCGTCATACCTTTTCCTCATCATCGGTTTGGATGAAACCGATATCTCTCCGATCTGTCTTCGGTTTTAGTAGATCATGTTGGGTTTCGATCAAACATGCGCAGCGGAAATTAGCATTTAAAATTTTGAAACCCAAAGCCCATAGATCCGTTCATATGACTAAATCAAATACAACAAGATGAATAGAGGAATAACTAACCCTTGATGGCTATCAAATTTTCTCTTGGTCTTTGGTGGAGATTTTGAAACTTGATCAAGAACGCGAACCTTGAAGATGATGAGCTTCACCCTCTAGCGGTATCCACACCACGAACGAATATCAAGCAACTTCTTGATCTTGGTTGCTAGACCAAATTGTGAAACACACTTTCACAATTGCAAGAACTATATGGAATTATGAATATTCTTGTTCTTCACTTTTGGGATCTTAGAACAAAAAAATATAACCTCTCAAAACCTTATGGAGGCACTCACAATAATGATGCTAATGGCTGCTGAAAGGATCTTTAAATAGGTCCCAATCCTTAACCCTTAAGGACTTAGGAATCCTAAATCCCGTCACCAAATTAGGCAACAAGGAATTCTGGCCGACTTGACTGGCACGGTCGTGCCCTATAAACTGGCACGGTCGTGCCATCAGGTCCGCGTGATTTCCCCAGTCGACCAATTTCGGCACGGTCGTGCTTGACTTCTCGGCACGGTCGTGCCAAACATGTCGACAGATTTGCCTTGGTTTGGATTTATGGCACGGCCGTGCCATTTTAAGGCGCACGACCGTGCCAGAGCCAAAACCTGACATTTTTCCATAATTCCAATTTTGTCCTTTATGATTCGTTCTATTTGTGTGTGACCCTCTAGGATTACACTAAGTTGGCAATGGGCTCAAACATGAACCCATAAGATATGATTAGGTTCTAGCAAACCGTCATACATATCCAAATAGTGTAACTAGATACAATTTCGCATTCCTTTAGAATATGTCACAATCCTTTTGTCCACGATGTCATTGAACACAAGTTATGGTCAAACAGTCAACTTGTTTTGTTCAATACTTTCTCGATTCCGAATATGTTGATAATTCAAATGCTATTGATCCAATCAATCCATTTGAGTCCGGCCGAACATTTCATCAACATCATTCCTTCGAGGGGCCCAAGCTTGACATCTCTCCGTGGAGGGACAAATCCATTTAGCTTATTATTCTTCCCAACGGGAATCCGATTATGCCAATCATACCCTTTATAACTACCGTGTTAAGATAGCGTTTGAATATGTCAAACACAATGTTCATCAAGTGGAACACTATAATAACTTCATGTCTAAGGATTCAAATGACATAACTAATATGAGATATATGTACGACATAGACCATGACATAAATCTCATGCAGCGGGTCAAGTCCAGTACCTTGTTCCAAACAAGTACCCATAAATCTAACATGATCATCCCATGATCATTTAGCCTTTATACTAGTGCTTAACAAGCACTAGGGACGGGGATTATTATAAGTAAACATGAACAACAATAATAATCAAAACATCTCTTTATTGATATGAAATAAATGATAACAATTACAACATTTATTAAACGTGCCTAGGGCACCACTACCAACAATCTCCCACTTGCCCTAGGCCCAATCTCCCATGTATTTAATACCCATGGACCTAACATGACCATCATGTTTAGCTTGTGGAAGTCCCTTTGTTAGCGGGTCCGCAACATTGTCATCAGTAGGTACTCTGCATATATTTACGTCTCCCCTATCAACGATCTCTCGAATGATATGAAAACGCCTAAGTATGTGTTTGGATTTCTGATGTGCTCTTGGTTCCTTTGCTTGAGCAATAGCACCATTATTGTCGCAATAAAGGTCTATTGGACTAGTAATACTAGGAACCACTTCAAGTTCAGTTATGAACTTCTTAATCCAAACAGCTTCCTTTGCAGCATCCGATGCAGCAATATACTCAGCTTCTGTTGTAGAATCAGCGGTTGTACTTTGCTTGGAACTCTTCCAGCTTACAGCTCCACCATTTAACATAAACAAAAATCCCGATTGCGATCGGCTATCATCTTTGTCGGTTTGGAAGCTTGCATCCGTGTAAGCATTTACAACGAGATCATCTTCCATTCCTCCATAGACCAAAAACGAGTCTTTAGTTATTCTCAAGTACTTAAGAATCGCTTTTACAGCTATCCAGTGATTTTCGCAAGGGTCGGATTGGTATCTACTTGTCATGCTCAAAGCATAAGACACATCCGGCCTAGTACAAATCATGGCATACATGATGGACCCAATTGCCGAAGCATATGGAACATCATTCATTTTCTCACGCTCATCGTTTGTCTTAGGACATTGAGTCTTGCTTTGAGAAACTCCATGTAACACGGGCAAGGTCCCTCTCTTAGAATTTTCCATACGGAATCTTCTAATGACCTTGTCAATGTATGTACTTTGGCTTAAACCAAGCAGTCTCCTTGATCTATCTCTATAGATCTTAATGCCAAGAATATATGCGGCTTCACCCATATCTTTCATTGCAAAACACTTTCCTAACCAAGTCTTCACAGACTGAAGTGTAGGAATGTCGTTTCCAATGAGCAATATGTCATCCACGTATAAAACAAGGAATAGCACTATGCTCCCACTAATCTTCTTGTATACACAAGGCTCATCTTCGTTCTTGATGAAACTAAACTCTTTGACCGATTCATCAAAACGGAGATTCCAACTCCTAGAAGCTTGCTTCAATCCATAGATGGATCTCTGCAATTTGCATACCTTAGAATCTTGTTCAAAACCTTCTGGTTGTGTCATATACACATCCTCTTGAAGTTTTCCATTCAGGAAAGCGGTTTTGACGTCCATCTGCCATATTTCATAGTCATGATATGCGGCAATGGCAAGCAAAATTCTTATAGACTTGATCATTACTACGGGTGAAAAAGTCTCATCATAGTCAATACCATGAACTTGCCTATAACCTTTCGCTACAAGCCTAGCTTTGTAAGTATGCACCTTCCCATCCATGTCAGTCTTCTTCTTGAAGACCCATTTGCATCCTATGTTTTTTACACCTTCGGGCGCATCAATCAAATTCCAAACTTGATTGTCTTGCATGGATTGCAATTCGGATTCCATGGCTCCAAGCCATTTGTCCGAATCAGGAGAAGACATCGCCTCTTGGTAGGTTGACGGTTCATCATTCTCAATGATTTCTACCTCATTACTATCCATTACGAGAAATCCATATCTCTCGGGCTCGGATCGTAACCTACTAGATTTGCGAGTTGCTTGTGTACTTTGAACAGGTTCCACAACTCCTTGTGATTCTTGTTCTTGTTCCACTATTGGTTCAATGTTATTTTCTGGGTCTCGAATTTCTTCAAGATTTATTTTACTCCCACTGATTTCTTTGGAGAGAAACTCTTTCTCTAGAAAGACACCAGTTCGGGCAACAAATACTTTGTTGTCCTCTCGGTTGTAAAAGTAATATCCTTTAGTTTCCTTAGGATATCCCACGAAAATACATTTATCAGATTTGTGTGCAAGTTTGTCTGAGATAAGTCTTTTGACAAAAACTTCACAAACCCCAAATCTTCATGAAAGATAGACAAGGCTTCTTTCCGCTCCACATCTCATATGGAGTCTTTTGAACCGATTTAGTTGGAACACGATTTAGTGTGAAAGCAGCGGTTTCTAGAGCGTAACCCCAAAAGGATAATGGAAGATCAACTTGACTCATCATTGATCGAACCATGTCTAACAAAGTCCGATTCCTCCTCTCGGACACACCATTCCATTGTGGTGTTCCCGGTGGAGTCAATTGTGAAACTATTCCACAATTCTTTAGATGATCATCAAATTCTTGACTTAAGTATTCTCCACCTCGATCTGATCGAAGTGCTTTTATACTTTTGCCAAGTTGTTTTTCTACTTCATTTTGAAATATTCTAAATATCTCAAATGCTTCACTTTTATGTTTCATTAGGTAAACATACCCAAATCTACTATAATCATCAGTGAAGGTTATGAAGTAATGAAATCCTCCCCTAGCATTGCTACTTAATGGTCCGCATACATCGGAATGTATCAACCCCAATAAGTCGCTTGCCCTTTCACCCAACTTGGTAAAAGGTGTCTTAGTCAATTTTCCAAGAAGACATGACTCACAAGTATCATATGACTCTAAGTCACATGAACCCAAAAGTCCGTCCCATGGAGTTTTGAGATACGCTTCTCATTAATATGACCAAGACGGCAATGCCACAAATAAGTATGATTTACATCATTAGGTTTAGATTTCTTATTTACATGATAGACATTATTTTCATTCTTGACATCCAAGATATAAAGGCCATTAAATGAATTAGCAATACCATAAAGCACATCATTTAAATAAATAGAAAATTTCTTATTCTCAATAAGAAACTTAAAACCTTCATTATCCAAACAAGAAATTGAAATAATATTTCTGCTTAAATCCGGAACATAATAACAATTGTTCAAAACAAGAATTAATCCGGAAGGTAAAGTGACTTCATAAGTCCCTACGGCTAATGCAGCAACTCTTGCTCCATTTCCCATGCGTAGATCTACTTCACCTTCTTTAAGCAGTTTCCTATTCTTTAGTCCCTGCACATTTAGACAAATGTGAGAACCACATCCGGTATCCAATACCCAAGAATCAGTGGTAGAAAGGAGAATATCTATCATATAGATACCTGAAGTCGACGCAGCCTTGCTGCCCTTCTTCTTCTTTTGCTCTTCCAAGAAAGCCTTGCAATTACGTTTCCAATGACCAATTTCTTGACAATGGAAACAAATTGCATCCTTTTGTGTATCGGGTTTTGCCTCAGAAGCCTTGGCAACCTTTGCCTTGCTTATCTTGGGTTTGACAACTTTTGCCTTACCCTTGCCTTTGGCACCAGGCTTCTTCCCATCATGAACCAAGAGCACGGGAGAACCTTTCTCCACAATTTTCATCTCTGCAGTTTTGAGCATCCCATGCAACTCAGAGAGATTCTTATCCATTCCATGCATGTTATAATTCATCACAAACTGATTATAACTTTTAGGCAATGAATTAAGAATGAGATCCGTGGCTAGCTCCAATGGGATTGGATAGCCAAGTTTCTCAAGGTGCTCTACATAACCTTTCATTTTAAGAAAGTGAGGACTCACTTGTTGCCCTTCATTCATTTTACAAGTAGTGAATGCAACAATGGTCTTGTACCTCTCTTGCCTAGCTTGCTCTTGAAACATGGTTCTCAACTCCACGCCTATCTCATAGGCTTCCAAATGTTCCAAACTTTGTTGGAGTTTTGAACACATAGCGGCAAGCATGAGACAACTTACATCTCTAGAATTATTACGATGTTTCTTGTAATTGTCCCTTTCTACCCTAGGGGCAGTAGGCGGTGGTTCAGCAGGGAGAGGCCCATCGAGAATGTACAACTTATCTTCTTGCCTAAGAACGATTCTTATGCTACGGATCCAATCCATAAAGTTTGTACCATTCTCTTCGAGCTTATCCTTCTCAAGGATCGATCGCAACGACATTGATTGAGTGTTATTAGTCATTATCTACAAATATGCAAAATTTCCAAAATTTAATAAGTACCGATTTTCATTAAAGAGATAAATAATGTATTTTAAACAAAATACTCCCACTAAATTATATAACCTTCTTATACATCCAATGTATAATATAATTTAATTGGGTTGAGATCCCGCTTTAATCTAATTTTGAGTACGCTTTGGCGCACCGCTCAAAATTAAATCAATTAGGTAGACAACTCTTGTCAATCATATCTCATATGACTCTCAGTTTTTTTTTTTTTTTTTCATGAGATTCTTTAAAAAATCCAATTTCAAAAAGCATGTTAAATCTCATCTTTGCCTTAAGCTCAAAACTGTTTTGACGCTTAATTAGGTCCAACCATTTTAAACGCATAGGAAACTCTTATTCACTCATCTTGCTCAAACATGAATAAAATCAATGCACCTCGCTTTGGCGAGCCCACATAAAATTACTCATGTATAAACAAGTGTTTTAATCATGGCATGGCAAAAGGACTTAAAACTTTCTTTGAAGGTTCATCACATATAGCATATAACACATTTATGAGCACATAATATAAACATGTTACACATCAAGTTTAGCCACTAAATTAATCTCCATTAATTTAAGCATAATATTTATGAGTCATTAGTTTCTCTATAATTATGAGGATGAGACTATTTGAACTTTGGTTATCATCTCCAAATCAAGACAACAAGAAGTGCGACCGAAACTAAGCCATATGGCATCCACAATTCCGCACTAATTCAAGAAACCAAGAAAGTAGTCCATGTGGCCGAAACTAAGCAATAGATGGTCTCGATGAACGTAGGCCAATTGCATTCACAATTCCACATGGATCTCCAATCTTTGAATCAAGAACTTTGTTTCTTAATTTTAGCAATTATGAACTCTTCATAATTCTAACTTCGTTTTATCTTTGAAACTTCGATTGCGATCAAGTTTGGGAAACACAATCTCGATGAACGTAGATTAGCCATCCAAACCTTGAACCAATCTTAGACTCACAAGACTAAAACAAATAGGAAATTTAAACCCAAGATCCACACCCAAGACCCAAGCCCTTCCCCGCGCCAAACCCTAGGTCCGGCCGGGTCAAGGTATGGGTCCGGTCGGACCCTTCCGAAAATCAAAATTTTAAAGTTCCAAAATTTGTCTCAAAATTGTTTTTCCCGATTCAATAAGGATTTGGTGTTCTTGGTGATCCAATCACCATGATCAACAAAACCTTGAATAAACAATTTATTCTTGAATCCCTAGAATATCAAAACTTTGATCCAATGAAAAATTGATAATCCAAACAATTTTAAATCCACCATAATTTTTATTGCGATTGAATGGTGCGATTAAAGTTTCTAAAACAATAAACCACATAAAATCATATAACACATAAACATCACGTAATCCAATATTCATATCATGCTAGGCACATAAACAATTTATATACACACAACATGATCTTAGTATTGAAATAATCAACATGAACGGGGCTCTGATACCACTGTTGGGTTTCGATCAAACATGCGCAGCGGAAATTAGCATTTAAAATTTTGAAACCCAAAGCCCATAGATCCGTTCATATGATTAAATCAAATACAACAAGATGAATAGAGGAATAACTAACCCTTGATGGCTATCAAATTTTCTCTTGGTCTTTGGTGGAGATTTTGAAACTTGATCAAGAACGTGAACCTTGAAGATGATGAGCTTCACCCTCTAGCGGTATCCACACCACGAACGAATATCAAGCAACTTCTTGATCTTGGTTGCTAGACCAAATTGTGAAACACACTTTCACAATTGCAAGAACTATATGGAATTATGAATATTCTTGTTCTTCACTTTTGGGATCTTAGAACAAAAAAAAATAACCTCTCAAAACCTTATGGAGGCACTCACAATAATGATGCTAATGGCTGCTGAAAGGATCTTTAAATAGGTCCCAATCCTTAACCCTTAAGGACTTAGGAATCCTAAATCCCGTCACCAAATTAGGCAACAAGGAATTCTGGCCGACTTGACTGGCACGGTCGTGCCCTATAAACTGGCACGGTCGTGCCATCAGGTCCGCGTGATTTCCCCAGTCGACCAATTTCGACACGGTCGTGCTTGACTTCTTGGCACGGTCGTGCCAAACATGTCGACAGATTTGCCTTGGTTTGGATTTATGGTACGGCCGTGCCATTTTAAGGCGCACGACCGTGCCAGAGCCAAAACCTGACATTTTTCCATAATTCCAATTTGTCCTTTATGATTCGTTCTATTTGTGTGGGACCCTCTAGGATTAGACTAAGTTGGCAATGGGCTCAAACATGAACCCATAAGATATGATTAGGTTCTAGCAAACCGTCATACCTATCCAAATAGTGTAACTAGATACAATTTCGCATTCCTTTAGAATATGTCACAATCCCTTTGTCCACGATGTCATTGAACACAAGTCATGGTCAAACAGTCAACTTGTTTTGTTCAATACTTTCTCGATTCCGAATATGTTGATAATTCAAATGCTATTGATCCAATCAATCCATTTGAGTCCGGCCGAACATTTCATCAACATCATTCCTTCGAGGGGCCCAAGCTTGACATCTCTCCGTGGAGGGACAAATCCATTTAGCTTATTATTCTTCCCAACGGGAATCCGATTATGCCAATCATACCCTTTATAACTACCGTGTTAAGGTAGCGTTTGAATATGTCAAACACAATGTTCATCAAGTGGAAGACTATAATAACTTCATGTCTAAGGATTCAAATGACATAACTAATATGAGATATATGTACGACATAGACCATGACATAAATCTCATGCAGCGGGTCAAGTCCAGTACCTTGTTCCAAACAAGTACCCATAAATCTAACATGATCATCCCATGATCATTTAGCCTTTATACTAGTGCTTAACAAGCACTAGGGACGGGGATTATTATAAGTAAACATGAACAACAATAATAATCAAAACATCTCTTTATTGATATGAAATAAATGATAACAATTACAACGTTTATTAAACGTGCCTAGGGCACCACTACCAACAGATCAAACCGAGTACTTGCTTTCACAATCCAGTTTGGATCAAACTGATGGTATTCTTCCCGACACTTCAGTTAGACTGGAACCTTTATTGATGCGGTTCCAATGTTTATAGAACAGCAAGCTATTTTTGCATTTTCTCAATAGAGCCAAAATACTTAACAAAATTTATTAGTAACAAGAAATAAATAGACATGAAATAATTTAAGTTAGTTCCAGCATACCCATTTCTCCTCGTAAATGGAAGAACCTTGAATTTTCAAGCGGTTTGGTGAGGATGTCAGCTATTTGATCATCAGTTCCCACCTTTGCTAAGAATATGTTCTTCCTTTCAACATGATCTTTGAGGAAATGATATCTTATGTCAATGTGCTTGGTCTTAGAGTGTTGAACTGGATTGTTGGAGATAGAAATTGCTGCAGTACTATCACAGTAGATAGGGCAGTTCTTTTCAAATACTTCATAGTCTTCCAACTGCTGTTTCATCCAGAGAATTTAAGAGCAACAGCTTCCAGCCGCAATGTATTCAGCTTCAGCGGTTGAGACTGAAACCGACGCTTGTTTCTTACTGGACCATGTGTAAGTACCCCAATCTGAAATCGACCTACTTTAGAGGAATCCTTGGTACCATTTAGGGATAAACCAATGAGCCAAGAACTCACTAGGATAAACCTGATATTCCAGGACTAAACTGGAATTAAACTTGGAAAAATCCAGAAGCTCGCCAAGTCGAGTCATACGGATGGTTTGGGCACATGAGGTCCCTAGCCGTATGGCTATATTGGGCACCCTCATCCTCTATAAATTGAACCCTATGCTGATCATTTCAAGGGAGGGGAGAAACAACATAAGAAAGGTTACTCTGTTGAAATCACTCCAGTAGTGTGAGAGAAGAGTGAAACAAAGAGTGATAGAGAGAAAGGAAGATTGGCTAAACCAAAATAGGTAAAGCCACCTTCTCCCCCTCCCTTCTCTTCATCTATAACTCTATTTTCTCTTTAATCTTTGTTTAAGTTTATGTTGATCTTTACATTACTTGTAAGACTTGTCCATTCAAGAAACTTTATATTACTTGCAAGACTTGTCCATTCAAGCAACTTTACATTTATGCAAGACTTGTCCATTCAAGCAAATATACATATATTACTCTATATTTCTCTTGTCCAAGCCATGAGATGATCCAAGGTGCCCTCCATACCTTGTGTGGAAGAGGTTCAAACCTAGATGATCATGGCTTGTTGATTGTCATTTTACATTCTTGTCTAGTTAAAATGATACTTTTGTTGGAAATAATGATCATTTTGGATGATAAAGCTTCCATTTTTATCATCCAACATTGATCTTGCTCTAAAGCCCCCCTTTGGGGTAACAAAGATTCAATCTTTATGTGTTAACTTGACTCCTTAAAGGTTAATAAGTCATAAAAATGCCATCTTGGTGATAAAGTTTCAATCTTTAATCACCAAATGGTCAATTTTGGCCCAAAGGGCATGTTCATCAACTTTTCTCAATTTTCTCCAAAGATTGCTTATGATCACACCCAAATACTTGTTTTAGGGACTAAGTGATGATCATTTAGCATAGGAATGTTGTATTTAAACTCATAAAGTGTTTTAAACAAACTAGAATCAAAACAGTCCTGTCCAGTTTCAATAGAATGTTCTGTTTCTACTCTGAAACTGGACTGTTCTTGACTGAACTGTAAAATCCTAGGAGACTACCTGTCCATCCGTACGGATGTGTTGGGAACAGGGGGAAAAATGTCTATTTTGCCCTCTGATCCCTATTTTCTTAATAAACTGACCCTTTCAGTTAAGTTTTTCGAAACAAAACCAATAACAGAAACTTTTCCGTTAAACACACACACACACATGCACATTTTCAAACTAACAAGGGAGACTCGGTTTTTTCTGAGGCACTTTAGGTGAACCGCAAATATGTTCTTCCTAAAGTGTAACGTGACCTCCGAGCTCACCTTCTCTAACCATTTTCATTTGTTTGGTTTAAAATTAACAAATGTGGCGACTCCGTTTCTTTTTTCGTTAGGAAAGTTACCCATGTTTGGCATTTCTTCCTCGTGTGAACTTTGCTTGTTTCGCCCCGGGGACGGGATCCTTACAGTGGCGACTCCGCTGGGGAGATAAAGTGCTTACAAACTTCTCTTTAGAAGCTTTGAAGGCACTTTTGTGTGGGTCAAACTCCCGTTTCTGTTAGTTGACTTTGTGCATATTTGTGTGTGTTTGATGTTTCTGTTTGAACTGTTTTGAGTACATATGTTCTGGAAATGCAATAAACTGGAGTATGATGATCAGAAGTTGCAGAAACTGAGAAAAATCTCAACCCCATGGCTCTAGCCGTACGGCTAGTTTGGTAAAAGGGCGAGAATGTTGCAAATTAAAAATTTTGTGCAGGGCAGCAACATTCTGAATTGCCTTCTGCTTCTGCTCGTCCAGGTTCCAAATTTATAGCCTTACTTGTGCACATTACCTTTATTCTTTTGGCCAAAACTTGGTTATGCATGATCTTTTGTCAATAAAAATGATTTCCAAAATCTCATTGTGCATAACCCCCTTTTTTGTAAAAATTTCTTGACTCTTCTTGTTGTGCACAACTTGCTTTGTACAAATGGTTTCAATGAGAAAATTGTTCTTTTGCAAAATGTTCGATTCAAAATCCTTGGTTGTGCACGACTTGGTACATATACAAGTTTTGGTCTTTGTTTGTATTCTTTGACTTATTGTGTATAAATTGTTTACTCCATGCTTGTTCATACTTGTTCATATCTCGCTTATGCCATGCTCATCATGTTGAAAAACAAAATAAAAATATCGATTTTGACTCAAAAAGGGAATATAGAATTGACTTCACACAACGTGCACTTGACCTTGCACGTTCCTTATACCCTTTAAACCCGGGATGGATGCCAGATGCAGCTCGATTGGTGCTCTTGTTCCCTTCGAGCGCGCACGGGTCCATTCCACCTCCCCTTCCGAGCCAAGTCAACCACACTTGTCCGTGACACACAAATACCGTGACTTCGGTTGGTTTTTGGTCTAGGTCACGTTGCCACATCCTTAATGCATGTCTAAGGTTAATCATGGCCAAGTTAGTGCCCGAGTCATGACTCCTTGTGAAAGCAAGTATGACCATGGTCAATTTCGACCTGGTCCTTAACTTACGCGTTAATGTTGACCGTAATTAACCTAAGTCATGTATTAAGGATAGGGTGACACTGTGTTGTCAAGCCCTAATGAATGGTCCATACTAATCATCCTTAATCCCAAGGATAACGTTCGAGAGCCCTCATCAAAGATGAGGTTATGCCGGAAGTCCCTTAAGTCCCTAAGACGAATCTCGACCTTAACCGGGGCTTAATCATGATTGGAATGGCTCACGCATTGGGAATCTTACGATGCACTGGACACTAGGTTCGTTAATTTCGGCCGGTGGAAGCCGTTTTCCCTATAGGACCCTCGCCCGGGACAGTCCATCCTTGGGAGTGTGCAAGGCAGGTGAAAAACGAGGGGTCTATCGGCGTAGTGATGGCCTCCACTGATCCAGGATATAGAATAGTTGCGAAAAGGAAGAGGAATATTTTCCAACCATTTAGGAATAAAAATGTGTTTTAAGTAAA
Organism: Campanula takesimana; assembly: GCA_026119855.1. NCBI lineage: Eukaryota > Viridiplantae > Streptophyta > Magnoliopsida > Asterales > Campanulaceae > Campanula > Campanula takesimana. The sequence goes on along the minus strand of JAOWBW010000167.1, from coordinate 1,173,470 downwards.
GTTGAACGAATAAATAATTGCACGTGGCATGAGCTTGCTCCGTTCTTTGTTTCTTGTCTTCGACACATTCTTGCGTTAATAAATGTCACTTTGTTAAGTCTTTGGACGGACCCCCGTTATCCTCCAAGACATCCGCTATATGATTTCGTTATGTCTTTGGACGGACCTCCGTTGTCCTCCAAGACCTCCGCTATGTGATTTCGTTAAGTCTTTGGACGGACCCCCGTTGTCCTCCAAGACCTCCGCTATGTGATTTCGTTAAGTCTTTGGATGGACCCCGTTGTCCTCCAAGACCTCCGTTATGGGATTTCATTAAGTCTTTGGACGGACCACCATTGTCCTCCAAGACTTCCGTTATGTGATTACGTTAAGTCTTTGGACGGACCCCCGTTGTCCTCCAAGACCTCCGTTGTGTGATTTCGTTAAGTCTTTGGACAGACCCCGTTGTCCTCCGAGACCCCATTAAGATTCCCGTCAAGACCTTAGGCGTTATCCCCTAGGTCCCTGCTAATCCCCTAGGAATAGTCCCCTAGGAAGTCAAGTCTTGGAAGGATCCCCCTTTATCCTCCCAGAATGCCAGTCAAGTCTTTGAATGGATCCTCGTTGCCACCCAAGAAGTCTGTTACAACCTTGTAAGTAGACCCCCGTTTGAATCTCGAATGGATTTAAGATCCCATTTGATCCCGTACACCTTTCACCCCAACGGTCATCTCCCATCAGTAGCATGAGCATTCGCCCAATGTCTACCCGAGCCTAAGTTGCATTCTTTCTCTGCCGCAGCAAGAATGAAGTGGAAAAGAGCACCGTGTCGCCGCCTGTCCAGCATTGAGTCTGACAGTTCCTCAGTCGCTACAACACCTCCACTCCGGTACCTCGGAACGACCAACTCAGAGGAAAGAAGTTGGGGAAGTGATACCGCAGATGATCAGACCAGTCCAACCAAAAAAGAGTTGCTCCAAGCTTTAGAAGCCTCTAAGGTTAAGGAAGAGATTACCAGGTTACACCACGAGAAAGCACGGGACCGATTTGTTGAGTCGATGAGACGGAAGGTTGTTAAGGTTTTGTTTCAGACAGATGGATCCTTCATTGAAATTTCTGACCACGAGGAAGAGGTCAAAGTCACCCAACCTCCGAATTGCAACCAAACTCCACCCCCTCAACCTCGCGAAAACACCAAATCCCCTCATTCTCTATCCCAAAGCTTACCTCCTACTCAGGATCACTACACCTTGCCTCACCCCAGATCCAACATCACCCTTGGGTTGCCCCCCATAAATCCCTAAATACAATACACTCAAAACACCCATGTCTCACCGATCACACCGATCATGCCTCAACCATCACTCCCACGATATCTTCCTAATTATGCTCCCTCTCAGTTCGAGATATCCAATCAAATCCCGAGAACTCAGTCACCATATATGGATACTTAATCAAGCATTGGACTCCACGGAGACCCGTATCATTTCTACGGTCTGGGACCTTTTGGACCACAAGTTCATTGCATACCTCCGATGTACATTCATATGAGCAACCGAGGTTATGAGTATGCCTACGCCCATGCACTTCCACGGAGTCCTCATGGTTCACCACATTCGGGTAACGTATTGGGAAGGAGATGGCAAATGAAATATAAGGAACCCCTTGCCTCGAGCGGCGGTAATTCTCGTCACCACCACATCTCAGCCAGAGATAAAGGAAAGACCGAACGCCAACCCAAACCACATTTAATAAGATTTGAGGATTTCGGAATGCCCATAAGCAAGGTATTTGAGAGATTGGTTAAGCAAGGCCTCACAAAGCCCCTTGTCAACTTTCAACCCAAGAACCCCGAGAAGTATCTTGATGAGAGCAAAAGATGCGCTTTCCACAATTACCTTGGGCATAATACCAACGAGTGCCCTGTTGTGAAGCGTATCATTCAGGGTTTGATTAAGGAGGGAAAGCTTGAACCCCCTCATGCCTCCGACGCAGCCAACAGCCCGAGTGTCAACATACTCAATCATGCGACCTCTCCAAGGATCAATGAATGGAGTGATATCCGCCCCAAGGAGAAGGAGCCCGTGGTCGACAGAGTCACCAATCCCAAAGTAGGAGAGACAGTTTCGGGAAGATTAACAAATTCAGTATCCAAGATGGTGGTTCCTAACATCAACAAAGCCAAAGGTGACGGAAAACGTTGGGGAAGGATCATTGGCACAGGAAATGTCTGAAGGGCTAAACACTCCAGGTTGTGAAATTGAAAATGCCGTGGTTGCCGTAACAGAGGACGAAATTTCAAAACCCCTTTCATCAACCTCCCATTAGGAAAAGTCAAATTCCATTGTTAGGATGTGTGATAAGTCTTTAGGAAAAGTCGGTTAAGATGTCTGTTAGGTTTAGTAAAAGTCTTGACTCCCCGGTTGATGCCATGTGGTGAGCATTCTGAGTCCATTGTCAGTTTTCTTAATAAAATTATTATTATCGCCTTGTCAAAAGTTTGCAAAAATATGTGTGAGTCTTTCACTCAAAACAAAAGTATGTCTTCAAAAAAAAAAATCTTAAAATAAAAAGATCAAGTTTTTCCTAAAAGGCCAATATGATAATGAAGCATTTTTCTCAAATCATAGTTATAATTTCACCTTGAGGTTTAATATGCTAAAAGTCCTTCGCGGTTCTGTCCATCGAAAACATCGACCAAGGAGCCCACACCTGAATTGGCGTCCGAGACAACCATCCACGTGAGCAACAAGGGAAAGCCCGTGCTTCGGAAGCCCAAAGGCGGCTACATCAAATGGAGGTCTGTACCCTCGTCGAGTGTCATGCACAAAGGTTGCGCGCCTTGAAAGGAAATCACCAAAAGGAGATGGCCAGAGCAAACTCCCAACTCATGAGTAATAGACGGATCCAGCAATTACAACGCCAAGCCAAATGGAGACCTCGCGACATCTTTCCCGATGACATGGAACCCGAGTTCCCCGTAGAAGACATGGAATATGCCGCTGACAACCCCTCCAACAATTGAGGAAGGTAATGGATCATCGTGCTTCATGGGAGCCCATCCCTAAAAAAAAATAAAAAAATAAAATAAAAATAAAATAAAAATAAAATGAAAATGAGTCTTCCAGCCTCGTAGGGTCTAGACTTTCACCAAAAGTCCATCCCGGACTGTGTCTTTTAATTTTTTACAAAGGTCCATACTTGGACATGTATGTATAAAGTTATCTAAATAAAATAGTCATTTTCCTTCTTTTCTCTCTAGACTTGAGACATTATTTGCAATATACACTTACTCTTGAAATTGTCTTACTAGTTATTATCAATTGATTGCTACGTCCCTAAAATGATGAATTGACTTCTAAGCATACTAGTCAATGATGACTCATTAAGGAAGAATGGACCTAACGCAAATGAAAAGTGTTAAATGCAAACAATTAATCTTGATGTGAATAAATGTTGTGATTAATTGGCATGAAGAAACCGTTAATGGCAAGCCTTCCCTGATACACATCCCCGATACACAACCCGATACGCCTTTCCGATGAAAATTCTGGATGCACATCAAAGACATCCCGAGACAATGAAAAGGCAAGGTTGTTGTTGCTCAATCACCAAGATTCGACCGTGATCGCACATGTGCAACCTAGCAAGGGACTTCCCGGATCCTCCAAGTCAAAGCGAGGAGTGATGGACATTCTACCAAGGGGCTGTAGATGAGCCAATGTCCAAGATAACAAGTTGGGGCTAATGTTTCCCTCTCTCTCAAAAAAAAAAAATGATAAGAGAGAAAAGAAAGGGACAATGGGAAAAAGGAAAGGAAGTGAATATTGGCTAAGAGGGAGTCTACCTCAAAAGCTCACCAAGTCCAAAATTCCACCTCAAAGAACATCCCGAGGGGTTCACCGCAAAGCGAAGCAATCTACATTAGCAAAGCAACAACATCCTCCAAAAGGACACCGACTTCAACAAAAGATGATCCACGGCCAACTACGGCGACCTGAGCTCCTCAAATTGAGGGAACGTAGGCAACCTTCGGGTCCGGTCATAGCATGAGAAAGAACGGTCAAACCATGGCTTTCCCAAAGTGTCACGACCCGAAATCTAGGCTCTATTTTATTAGTAATAATTAATTAAAATTTATTTATTTGCTTATTTATTTATTTAAATATTTATTTATTTAAATATTTATGTGTTATAATAATTATGCCTAGCATTTTAATTGAGTCGTTTGTGCTAGTGTAGAAATATTGAGTCTTAGTTGTTAGTGGGGAGTATTGAGTTGGGTAGTATTAGAGGAGGGGGTCTATGTGTAAGTTTTTTTAAATCATACTCCTACCCTCTCCCTACACCTCCTTCTCCCTCATACACTCCACCCCCCCCATTCTTCTTCCCAGCTCATTCCTCTCTCTCTCTAGCATTGGGTAAGTTTTCTTTCCCTTCCTTCTCTCTTCATTTTCTTCATCTTCTTCTTGAAATCTCTCATTTATTAAAACATGAACCTTGTTTAGATCGTCGATAGGATCGCGTAGAACCAAAAAGAATTGAATTCCGTCATCTTTGAGATTTATCAAGTAAGTTACTTTTCCCCCATTTTGATGCTAAAATGTTCATATCATGTCTATATGATGCTTGATGTGTTATATTTGAAGTTTGGTTGAGTTTAGAATTTATTTGGAATTTATTTGGGTTTTGGTCAAGAATGGTGGTTTTATGAATGTTGGTTTTGATTCTTGGTTTTGGTTGATAAATGGTGTATTTGGATTCCCATTCTAGTTATATGTGGTTTTGGTACATTTTAGAACTTGTAGAGGGAGTTGATTTTGAGTATTTGGTGTTTTGGGAGAATTTGGGTCGAAATTTGGTAGTGCCCAGCTCTGTTTCCCGACCTTGAACCCAGACCAGGCACCCGCTTGCCCTTGACCAGGCGCCCGCCTACACCCCCTTTTCTGAAGGCCAGACCTTCTGTTGATTCAGGCGCCCGCCTGCCTATGCCCAGGCGCCCGCCCGCTCGCTGTTCCTGGATTTTGTCCTTTTTGCTTGTTTTAACTAAATGGCTTGACTAGTTAGGATGCCTTCTTCTAATTAACTTAAGATAACATTGTGGAACACTTTATTGATTGGATTTGATTCTTTTGCGAATAAATATGATATGGAATTAGATTAAGTATCATTTTGGGAATGTGGTTCATCTTTGATGTGCGGTTTGTATTGGTTTACCTTTGTGGTGATTTAATTGGAATGGTTCCCTACTTTGGAACCTTAAGTTGTTTATTCATGCTAAATTATTATTACTTAGCATTTATTTGGAAGCCCAGCTGGCATATTTGTTGCATCGGGCGATGGGAAAGATTATAATGGCAAAGCCAAGTCCATTATAATGTTGACCATTGTTTTGCCCCCTTCTATACCCCTTTTCCAGATTGGCCTTGGAAATGATAAGTTAGCTTCCTTTGTGAATGTATCTAGCTACCGGGCATGACTTTGTGTCATGGTCCTTGTCCTTTGTGACACTTTTATGGTTATTGGTTCCGGTACCGGGGTTTTCTCTTCGGCTTTCATGCTATTATGAAGATGATGATTTGTTGATTATTGAAGCTGCGCAGCGATCCTTTATTTGGATGTTCCGGTTTGAGAAACCTTGGCTATATCCTTTGTTATGTGTTTATTTCCGCTGCTATCTGTTATGTGATGAATGCTATGTGCTATGTGATATTTATTATTGCTTATCTCTTCGTGCATCATAGCATGTCATGTAGTTGCATTAGTAACTTATTGAGATTTATCTCACCCCCTTTCTTTTTATCTTTGCTTTTCCTTAACCCCCCCCCCCAGGTGCTAAGGATTAGTCTCGCTGATCACGAGAAAGAGGACGTCGAGTGTGGATCCATTCTTTTGGGGAAGGTTGTTATAGGTTGGTTTACATTATGTAAATGTGTAACCTTTTTGGGGTAGTTATACCAAACAATGACGTCATTAAGAATTGTATATTTGTATTTTGTTGGGCATAAACTTGTGGAAGTTTATGATAGTTGTAATTGGTTTTCATCAAACTTGGTTTTGTAAAACTTTGGATCATCACCCTTTTGGTTTCAAATGGAATTTTTAACTTCGGTATTTCAGTTTTGGTTTTAGAGTCGACGTCCAGATCGCGGTCTCGGACCCGCGGGGTTCCGGGGTCGCGACAGTTGGTATCAGAGCTATGGCATTAGCTCTAAGTATAAGTCTAGGTGGATTAGTATGACCTAGGTGGGTAGTAGTGTGCGGAGTGATTAACGGTTGATGTTTTATGCAGGTACTTGTTTACGATGGTTCGTAGAAGGAGTGGTGAAGGTAGTACCGGTAATGCAAATCAGAATGATACAAGGGAAGAAGCACGTGCCATGTTTCAAGGCATGTTCGAGGCGGCCATGAAGGCCATACATGATCAAGGTCCGAGGGTAGAACAAGCACCACCCCGCTATGGATTGGAGCAATTTCTCAAACTGAAACCGGTTGAATTCAATGGGGAACCCGATGTAAGGAAAGCGGAGTTATGGATTGAGTCGATGGAGAAGATTTATGAGGTATTTGGTTGCACGTATGAGGACAAGGTCCGGTTTGTGGCTTACAAACTTGTGGGAGCCGTCGAGCATTGGTGGAAGGGTGTTAAAGCTAGTTGGGATGATACTCACACGGTGTATGCGTGGGAGTTGTTTGTGCGCAAATTCAAGGAGCATTTCATTCCGGTTGTTGATCAAAACCGAAAGGAGATCGAGCTACTCAACTTGGATCAAGGTGTGTTGTCTATAGCACAATACTCGGCTAAGTTCATAGAATTAGCCCGGTATTGCGACTATTTGGTGAGGACCGAGGAACAAAAGGCTATGAGATTCATTCGGGGATTGAAGACCTCCATCCGTACTCAACTTATTGCCCAACGGATTGTGACTTTCCAAGATGCGGTGGACCGAGCCTATTTGATAGAGCAAGATATTGGGGAACATAAGAGGAAGACCGAGGTGGCCAACCCGAGTAAGCAAGGAGCACAAAGCAAACCTCAACACCGTTTTGACAACCGAGGTAACCCGGGAGCATCATCTCAGTTTAAGGGGCAAACCACACCGAGGAATCCGGGTACTACTCCGGGGATTCAGATTAGGAAGCCTTGTACCTTTTTTCAGAAGGTAGGCCATACGGAGGATAGGTGTTGGAAAAAGCAAGGCAAGTGTACCAATTGTGGTGAAATGGGGCACTTTGCGAGGGATTGCACGAGGTACCGAGGTCAGTCATCCGGGTCAGGGGTTGGTACTAATCAGGGTCAGAAAAGGGATGCCACAGGGAAGCCCAAAGTTCAAGGGAAGGTTTATGCCATGAATCAACAACAAGCTACCGATGATCCATCCGTTATTGGAGGTATTATTTCTATATCTAGTGTGAGCGCACGAGCGTTAGTAGATCCAGGATCATCCCATTCATACATTTCTGTGCAATTTGCTTCCAAGTTAAATGCTGCATTCGAGTCTTTACCGTACGTGCTAGAGGTGTCGACCCCTATAGGAGAATGCTTGATTTCTGATCGAGTCTTTCGTGCTTGTGATGTGGTTATTTGTGGTCGTGTCCTTTGTGCGGATTTGGTAGTTCTTCCTATCCAAGACTTTGATGTCATTTTGGGTATGGATTGGTTGAGTAAGTTTCATGATTCAGTTGATTGCCGTAAGAAAACTGTTACTTTTTCTATTCCCGATGTGCCTAAATTTGTGTTTGAGGCTAGTCCTCTGAGTAGAAAGGTTCGCTTAATTTCTTATATGAAAGCGAGAAAATTATTGCATAGTGGTTGTGAGGGGTATTTGGCTAGTGTTCTTGATACTAGGAAAGAATCCCCTAGTTTGGATAGTGTTCGGGTAGTTCGGGAATTTCCCGATGTTTTCTCTACCGAGTATGTTATGCCTCCCGATCGTGAAATTGAGTTTTGTATAGACCTTTTGCCGGGTACGGCTCCAATTTTGAAAGCACCTTATAGGTTAGCTCCCGCAGAGTTGAAGGAATTAAAGGTTCAATTGCAAGAGTTGCTTGATCGAGGGTTTATCCGCCCTAGTGTTTCCCCGTGGGGAGCACCGGTTTTGTTCGTACAGAAGAAAGATGGTTCGTTGAGATTGTGTATAGATAACCGTAAGTTGAATCAGGTTACGGTGAAGAACAAGTATCCTCTACCGCACATCGATGATTTATTTGATCAGCTTCAAGGGTCCGTGGTTTTCTCTAAACTTGATTTGAGGAGTGGGTACCATCAGTTGAAGGTTCGATCGGAGGATATTTCGAAGACTGCCTTTCGCACTCGTTATGGTCATTATGAGTTCTTGGTTATGCTGTTTGGGTTGACTAACGCATCGGCCGTGTTTATGGATTTGATGAACCGAGTTTTTCATCCCTATCTTGATTCGTTCGTGGTGGTCTTTATTGATGATATACTCGTCTACTCTAAATCTCGAGAGGAGCACGAGCAGCACTTGAGGACAGTTTTATCCGTTCTTGCGAGGGAGAAATTATTTGCGAAGTTTAGTAAATGCGAATTTTGGCTCGAGAAGGTGTCATTTCTGGGTCATGTGATTTCTAAAGATGGGATTTCGGTGGATCCTTCAAAGATTGAAGCCATAGTGGATTGGAAGAGACACCCGAATCAGTGACAGAGATTAGAAGCTTTCTGGGTTTAGCCGGTTATTACCGAAGATTTATTGAAGGGTTTTCGAGGATTGCTACTCCAATGACGCAGTTGACCCGGAAGAATGTTCCGTTTGTGTGGACTGAGAAATGTGACAAGAGTTTCGAGGAATTGAAGAAGAGGTTGACTACCGCACTGATCTTGACTTTGCCTAATGGGAGAGATGGCCTAGTGATTTACAGTGATGTTTCGAAAGAGGGTTTGGGTTGTGTGTTGATGCAGAATGGGAAAGTAATTGCTTATGCTTCGAGGAAGTTGACCCCTAGTGAACAGAATTACCCGACTCATGATATGGAGTTGGCGGCGATAGTCTTTGCGTTGCACAAATGGAAGCATTACCTTTATGGAGCGAAGTTTGAGATTTTTACCGATCACAAGAGTTTGAAGTACCTTTTCTCCCAGAAAGAGTTGAATAATAGGCAGCGTCGATGGATGGAATTATTGAAGGATTATGATTGTACGATTTCTTATCATCCGGGGAAGGCGAATGTGGTAGCCGATGCGATTAGTAGGAAATCTTATGTGGCTTCGATGATGGTCCGTGAATGGAAAATGCTTGAGGATGTGCGAGATTGGTCTCCTCGTGAATCGAGATATGGGGCTATTTTTGCGAATATTAGGGTATCTCCGACCCTAATTCAGAGGATAAAGGAAGCGCAGAAAGAAGATCCCGAGTTGGTGAAGATAATGGATAAATTGAAGGAAAAGAATTTCGAGAATTTTTCGTTGAGCTCGAGTGGAGTTTTGACTTTCCGTGGTCGTTTGTGCGTACCCGATGTTGGTGGAATAAAGAGGCAAGTTTTAGATGAGGGTTACAAATCGAGATATACTATTCATCCGGGTAGTACGAAGATGTATCAGGATTTGAAGCAACAATTTTGGTGGATTAATATGAAGAGGGAAATAGCGGAGTATGTTTCGAAGTGTTTAACGTGTCAGCAGGTCAAAGCCGAGCATCAGAGACCCGCAGGATTACTTCAGCCGTTAGAGATTCCCGAGTGGAAATGGGAGCATGTGACTATGGATTTCGTTACGGGACTACCTCGTACCCGTAGGAAGTATGACAGTGTTTGGGTAATAGTGGATAGATTGACCAAGAGTGCCCATTTCTTGCCTATTGACATCAAATATTCGATGGAGAAGCTTGCGACCCTTTACATTGATGAGATTGTTAGATTGCATGGGGTTCCGGTTAGCATTGTGTCAGACTGAGACCCGAGGTTTACTTCTAGATTCTGGAAGGCGTTTCAGGAAGCTTTGGGTACAGATTTGCGATTCAGTACGGCTTTTCATCCTCAAACCGATGGTCAATCCGAGAGGACTATTCAGATTCTTGAGGATATGTTGCGAGCTTGTGCGATAGACTTTTCTGATTCTTGGGATTCGCACCTACCGTTAGTGGAGTTCTCTTACAATAACATTTATCAGGCTAGTATCGAGATGGCACCGTTTGAGGCCTTGTATGGAAGGAAGTGTAGATCGCCTATTTGTTGGGATGAGGTTGGTGAAGCGAAGATCGTGGGTATTGATTCGCTTTGGGATTCAGTTGAAAAGGTTAGAGTTATCCGGGATCGATTGAAGACAGCCCAGAGTCGACATAAGAGCTATGCAGATAACCGAAGGAGAGATCTTAGCTTTCAGACCGGTGATTTGGTGTTCTTGAAAGTGTCTCCCAAGGTGGGTATTCGTAGATTTGGGAAGAAAGGCAAATTGGCTCCAAGGTTTATTGGCCCGTTTGAGATTTTGGGAAAGGTTGGATTTCTTGCGTATCGACTCGCGTTACCGTCATCTTTAGACCGGTTGCACAACGTTTTCCACGTTTCTATGCTTCGGAAGTATGTTCATGACCCATCTCACGTGTTACCGAGGATACCGGAAGATATTGAGCCCGATATGACTTATGAGGAACGACCGGTTCGGATCCTAGATTCTAAAGTCCAAGAGTTGAGGAACAAGAGCATTGCGTTGGTTCGAGTTCTTTGGAGGAATCATAATATCGAGGAGTCGACTTGGGAGCTCCGAGATGAGATCGAGAGGAAATTTCTGTGGCTTTTTGTTTAAGGTGAGTCTCGTTAAAATTCGGGTCGAATTTTCTTTAAGGGGGAGTGAATGTCACGACCCGAAATCTAGGCTCTATTTTATTAGTAATAATTAATTAAAATTTATTTATTTGCTTATTTATTTATTTAAATTATTATTTATTTAAATATTTATGTGTTATAATAATTATGCCTAGCATTTTAATTGAGTCGTTTGTGCTAGTGTAGAAATATTGAGTCTTAGTTGTTAGTGGGGAGTATTGAGTTGGGTAGTATTAGAGGAGGGGGTCTATATGTAAGTTTTTTTAAATCATACTCCTACCCTCTCCCTACACCTCCTTCTCCCTTATACACTCCACCCACCCCCCATTCTTCTTCCCAGCTCATTCCTCTCTCTCTCTCTAGCATTGGGTAAGTTTTCTTTCCCTTCCTTCTCTCTTTATTTTCTTCATCTTCTTCTTGAAATCTCTCATTTATTAAAACATGAACCTTGTTTAGATCGTCGATAGGATCGCGTAGAACCAAAAAGAATTGAATTCCGTCATCTTTGAGATTTATCAAGTAAGTTACTTTTCCCCCATTTTGATGCTAAAATGTTCATATCATGTCTATATGATGCTTGATGTGTTATATTTGAAGTTTGGTTGAGTTTAGAATTTATTTGAAATTTATTTGGGTTTTGGTCAAGAATGGTGGTTTTATGAATGTTGGTTTTGATTCTTGGTTTTGGTTGATAAATGGTGTATTTGGATTCCCATTCTAGTTATAAGTGGTTTTGGTACATTTTATAACTTGTAGAGGGAGTTGATTTTGAGTATTTGGTGTTTTGGGAGAATTTGGGTCGAAATTTGGTAGTGCCCAGCTCTGTTTCCCGACCTTGAACCCAGACCAGGCGCCCGCCTGCCGTTGACCAGGCGCCCGCCTACACCCCCTTTTCTGAAGGCCAGACCTTCTGTTGACTCAGGCGCCCGCCTGCCTATGCCCAGGCGCCCGCCCGCTCGATGTTCCTGGATTTTGTCCTTTTTGCTTGTTTTAACTAAATGGCTTGACTAGTTAGGATGCCTTCTTCTAATTAACTTAAGATAACACCGTGGAACACTTTATTGATTGGATTTGATTCTTTTGCGAATAAATATGATATGGAATTAGATTAAGTATCATTTTGGGAATGTGGTTCATCTTTGATGTGCGGTTTGTATTGGTTTACCTTTGTAGTGATTTAATTGGAATGGTTCCCTACTTTGGAACCTTAAGTTGTTTATTCATGCTAAATTATTATTACTTAGCATTTATTTGGAAGCCCAGCTGGCATATTTGTTGCATCGGGCGATGGGAAAGATTATAATGGCAAAGCCAAGTCCATTATAATGTTGACCATTGTTTTTCCCCCTTCTATACCCCTTTTCCAGATTGGCCTTGGAAAGGATAAGTTAGCTTCCTTTGTGAATGTATCTAGCTACCGGGCATGACTTTGTGTCATGGTCCTTGTCCTTTGTGACACTTTTATGGTTATTGGTTCCGGTACTGGGGTTTTCTCTTCGGCTTTCATGCTATTATGAAGATGATGATTTGTTGATTATTGAAGCTGCGCAGCGATCCTTTATTTGGATGTTCCGGTTTGGGAAACCTTGGCTATATCCTTTGTTATTTGTTTATTTCCGCTGCTATCTGTTATGTGATGAATGCTATGTGCTATGTGATATTTATTATTGCTTATCGCTTCGTGCATCATAGCATGTCATGTAGTTGCATTAGTAACTTATTGAGATTTATCTCACCCCCTTTCTTTTTATCTTTGTTTTTCCTTAACCCCCCCCCCCAGGTGCTAAGGATTAGTCTCGCTGATCACGAGAAAGAGGACGTCGAGTGTGGATCCATTCTTTTGGGGAAGGTTGTTATAGGTTGGTTTACATTATGTAAATGTGTAACCTTTTTGGGGTAGTTGTACCAAACAATGACGTCATTAAGAATTGTATATTTGTATTTTGTTGGGCATAAACTTGTGGAAGTTTATGATAGTTGTAATTGGTTTTCATCAAACTTGGTTTTGTAAAACTTTGGATCATCACCCTTTTGGTTTCAAATGGAATTTTTAACTTCGGTATTTCAGTTTTGGTTTTAGAGTCGACGTCCAGATCGCGGTCTCGGGCCCGCAGGGTTCCGGGGTCGCGACACAAAGTAGCCTAGCCTCTCCCCCACGGTCCCTTCAATGACCAATTTACCAGACAAGATCCAATTCCCCATAAACACCTTTTGATCTTGCCATTGATCGAATCTTAATCATTAATTGATCACAACATTCACACATGTTAAGGCTAATTACTTGTTATAATCTGGACTTAATAATAAACATGGTCCATTCCAGCAATCATTTTGATAATTTTAACCAAGACAAATTTCAAATGTCTCGACAAGTCTTCTTCTCTACATCTTAGGAAAGAGCTAAACACTTATGTTCTGTCAAGCAGGGGCTTCCTCCTATATCATGATACAATTGAGGGACTCTCTCCCGCCTACATAAATGCCCTTGCATGTTTCCTCCAAGAAAAATACTTTAAAGTCCCCGTTCTATCGAGTCGGCTCACTCATATAAAAAAAGAGGGGCACCAAAAAAGTAGCCCTCTAGGTTGAAAACCCGTAAGGGCGGCCTAGGCAAAAAATAGGGTGTGCCATGAAAGACGCAAAAAAGTAGCCCGCTAGGTTGAAAACCCGCAAGGGCGGCCTAGGCAAAAGAAAGGGTGCGTCATGAAAAAGGGATGGGTTCCTAACCTCATTCCAAAGGTCAGAAGATGATATTGGGGCTACTCCGCCATCGACACCGACAAAGGCATGGGGCTATGCCACCATCGACGCCAACGAGGACATGGGGCTACCCTAACATTGATGACTACAAGGACATGGGGCTACCCCAACATCGACGACAAAAGGGTTCTTTACTCCCGATCGCTCCTAAGAAAGGACAAAGCTCCAAAGGACTTTATGCATAACAAACGTCACGGTTAAGTTAAAATAAAAAATTTGACTAAAATGCTTTGTTAAAAGATTTGCCTTTAGGAATAAGCATTTCCGAAATTTTCCCTTTTGGCATCATTTATCAAAGATCATGTTTCAAGCAAAATGCTTTTGATCTCCTCTCAAAATGATTTTCCCAAAGTTTTGGACTCTTTCGTCCACAATGTGTCTTAGCGGTTACCCCTAGGCTCTTCTTCGGTGTCAAGAAAATGTGTCAACCATCCCGTAGAGTAGAGTTGACCCAAGTCAAACCTTGACTCAGAATAGTCATTATAGGTTGAGACCCTTATCCCCGGCAGTTCTTAGTCGGACGTAACACCAGTTTTCCCGTCAAACTCCCCAAAGATGGAGTTGACCCAAGTCAAACCTTGACTCAGAATAGTCATTATAGGTTGAGACCCTTGTCCCCGGCAGTACAAAATGACGTAAGACCATCCTTTTTAGTCAACCATCTCGTAGTTAGTGTTGACCAAACCTTTAGGATTGACCGAGTAAAAGTCAAATCCGTTATTATCCCGGCAGTCCAAAATGACGTAAGACCATCCTTGTTTAAAGTCAAATCCGTTGTTATCCCAGCAGTCCAAAATGACGTAAGACCATCCTTGTTAGTCAACCATCTCGTAGTTAGTGTTGACCAAACTTTAGGATTGACCGAGTGAAAGTCAAATCCGTTGTTATCCCGACAGTCCAAAATGACGTAAGACCATCCTTGTTAGTCAACCATCTCGTAGTTAGTGTTGACCAAACCTTTAGGATTGACCAAGTGAAAGTCAAATCCGCTGTTGTCACGGCAGTCCTTCGTAAGCCCAGCCATTTAGTCAACCCTCTCCCATAGAGTTAAATTGACCATGCCCCAGCAGTCCTTCGTAAGTCCAGTTAAGAAGTTAAAACTTGTGTGAAAAGAACCGGCAGTCCTTCGTAACTCCAAACTTGTGTGAAAAGAACCAGCAGTCCAAAATGATGTAAGACCATCCTTGTTAGTCAACTATCTCGTAGTTAGTGTTGACCAAACCCTTAAGCTTGAGACGCTAAGTTCTCCACCCGACCTTTTACGGTCGCCCTTAGGATTGAGACGCTAAGTTCTCCACCCAACCTTTTATGGTCGCCCTTAGGCTTGAGACGCTAAGTTCTCCACCCGACCTTTTACGGTCGCCCTTAGGCTTGAGACGCTAAGTTCTCCACCCGACCTTTTACGGTCGCCCTTAGGCTCGAGACGCTAAGTTCTCCACCCGACCTTTTACGGTCGCCCTTAGGCTTGAGACGCTAAGTTCTCCACCCGACCTTTTACGGTCTCCCTTAGGCTCGAGACGCTAAGTTCTCCACCCGACCTTTTACGGTCGCCCTTAGGCTCGGGACGCTAAGTTCTCCACCTGACCTTTTACGGTCGCCCTTAGGCTCAGGACACTAAGTTCTCCACCCGACCTTTTACGGTCGCCCTTAGGCTCGGGGCGCTAAGTTCTCCACCCGACCTTTTACGGTCGCCCTTAGGCTCAGGACGCTAAGTTCTCCACCCGCCCTTTTACGGTCGCCCTTAGGCTTGAGACGCTAAGTTTTCCACCCGACCTTTTACGGTCGCCCTTAGGCTTGAGACGCTAAGTTCTCCACCCGACCTTTTACGGTCGCCCTTAGGCTTGAGACGCTAAGTTCTCCACCCGACCTCGACGGTCGCCCATAGGTTTGAGTAGCCTTAAAATCTCTCAACCCTCTTTCAAACTATGATAAGCTTGATTCCCTCGACTAGGGATACGTAGGAATCCTATACCTCTAGGTCCAGACATAGAACAAATCGGCTATGCCGTCCTCCCATCAAAATGGGATGCTTATAGGTTTGAGTAGCCTTGAAATTTTCTCACCCAAATCGGCCAAGCTGTCCTCCCATCAGATTGGGATGCTTTTTTTATCGACAACCCCGCTTTCTTCAAAAGCGACGTTGCCGAGGGGCTCTGTAAGTACCCAAATCTGAAATCGACCTACTTTAGAGGAATCCTTGGTACCATTTAGGGATAAACCAATGGGCCAGGGCCTCACTAGGATAAACCTGATATTCCAGGACTGAACTGGAATTAAACTTGGAAAAATTCAGAAGCTCGCCAAGTCGAGTCGTACGGATGGTTTGGGCACATGAGGTCCCTAGCCGTACGGCTATGTTAGGCACCCTCAGCCTCTATAAATTGAACCCCATACTGATCATTTCAAGGGAGGGGGAGAAACAACATAAGAAAGGTTACTCTGTCGAAATCACTCCAGTAGTGTGAGAGAAGAGTGAAACAAAGAGTGAAAGAGAGAAAGGAAGATTGGCTAAACCAAAATAGGTAAAGCCACCTTCTCCCCCTCCCTTCTCTTCATCTATAACTCTATTTTTTATTTAATCTTTGTTTAAGTTTATGTATCTTTACATTACTTGTAAGACTTGTCCATTCAAGCAACTTTATATTACTTGCAAGACTTGTCCATTCAAGCAACTTTACATTTATGCAAGACTTGTCCATTCAAGCAAATATACATATATTACACTATATTTCTCTTGTCCAAGCCATGAGATGATCCAAGGCTCCCTCCATACCTTGTGTGGAAGAGGTTCAAACCTAGAAGATCATGGCTTGTTGATTGTCATTTTACATTCTTGTCTAGTTAAAATGATACTTTTGTTGGCAATAATGATCATTTTGGATGATAAAGCTTCCATTTTTATCATCCAACATTGATCCTCTAAAGCCCCCCTTTGGGGTAACAAAGATTCAATATTTATGTGTTAACTTGACTCCTTAAAGGTTAATAAGTCATAAAAATTCCATCTTGGTGATAAAGTTTTAATCTTTAATCACCAAATGGTCAATTTTGGCCCAAAGGGCATGTTCATCAACTTTTCTCAATTTTCTCCAAAGATTGCTTATGATCACACCCAAATACTTGTTTTAGGGACTAAGTGATGATCATTTAGCATAGGAATGTTGTATTTAAACTCATAAAGTGTTTTAAACAAACTAGAATCAAAACAGTCCTGTCCAGTTTCAACAGAATGTTCTGTTTCTGCTCTGAAACTGGACTGTTCTTGACTAAACTGTAAAATCCCAGGAGACTACCTATCCATCCGTACGGCTGTGTTGGGAACAGGGGGCAAAATGTCTGTTTTGCCCTCTGATCCCTATTTTCTTAATAAACTGACCCTTTCAGTTTAGTTTTTCCAAACAAAACCAATAACAGAAACTTTTCCGTTAAACACACACACACACATGCACATTTTCAAACTAACAAGGGAGACTCGGTTTTTTCCGAGGCACTTTAGGTGAACCACAAATATGTTCTTCCTAAAGTGTAACGTGACCTCCGAACTCACCTTCTCTAACCATTTTCATTTGTTTGGTTTAAAATTAACAAATGTAGCGACTCCGTTTCGTTTTTAGTTAGGAAAGTTACCCGTGTTTGGCATTTCTTCCTCATGTGAACTTTGCTTGTTTCGCCCCGGGGACGGGATCCTTACACCATGATACAAGCCGAGATTCAAGGAACTGACATGTACCACTAGTTCTCTTTCTATCAATCATACATGCTGCAAAGTCAGCATCTGAATAACCTAACAAATCAAATGAAGATTCTTTGGAGTACCAAAGTCCAAGGTTAACAGAGCCACATAAATATCTGATTATACATTTAACAGCAATAAGATGAGATTCTCTATGGTCAGCTTGAAATCTAGCACAAACACACACACTGAACATTATATCTGGCCTACTTGCAGTTAAGTAAAGAAGAGAGCCAATCATACCCCGGTAGAGTGTCTGATTCACTTTCTTACCTTGTTCATCTCGATCCAAACTGAAAGCCTTTTGCATTGGGGTATCTACTGGTTTTGCGGTTTCAAGCCCAAATTTTTTGATCAAGTCTTTGGTGTATTTAGCTTGGTTGATAAACATTCCATCATGATATTGCTTTATTTGGATTCCAAGAAAGAATATCAGCTTTCTCATCATACTCATCTCAAATTTACCTTTCATTAGCTTCTCAAACTTAACACACATAGTTACATTAGTAGAACCGAAAATAATATCATCAACATATATTTGAACTAATAATGAATGACCTTTGTGTTTAGCAATAAATAAAGTTGTATCAATTTTACCTCGAGAGAAGCATTGTTCAATAAGAAATTTAGATAGAGTGTCATACCATGCTCTTGGTGCTTTATTGAGTCCATACAAGGCCTTCTTGAGCTTGAAGACATGATGAGGATATTTGTTGTCTTCAAATCCTGGCGGTTGGGCTACATAGACTTTTTCTTGTAGTTCACCATTCAGAAATGCACTCTTCACATCCATTTGATATAACTTGAATTTCTTTAAGGAGGCATATGCCAGGAACAATATTATGGCTTCAAGTCTGGCTACAGGAGCAAAGGTTTCATCATAATCGATCCCTTCTTCTTGCCTATAACCTTGAGCAACCAACCTCGCTTTATTTCTAGTTATAGTACCGTTTTCATCCATCTTGTTTCTGTATATCCATTTTGTTCCAATTACAGTGTGATCTATGGGCCTTGGAACTAGAGTCCAAACTTTGCATCTTTCAAACTGATTAAGCTCTTCTTGCATTGCAGTTACCCAACTAGGATGACTTAGAGATTTATCTACCTTCTTCGGTTCCATCTGAGATAACAGTGCGGTTGTGAACAAACTGTGGTTATCTCTTTGAGTTAAGCTTCCTCTTGTTTGAATACTAGAACTGATAGGACCTATATCATTGGTAGTTGGATGGTCTCTATGCTCATTAATTTCTGGAAGGAGGTCTTCATGCACCACTATTTCTTGAAGATTTTCTAGAGGAGGATCTTCTTGATAATCATTGAAATCTTCATTGAAAGTGATGATTGGAACTGGATCAACGGTTTGAATGGGGACAGAAGATATCGGTTCAGTAGCAACACCACTTGCGGTTTGATTAGGAGCGACTGGAGAACCTGATGGAGGGGTTTATGTAGGTTGGTCATCAGCTGCTGTATGATTAGGATAAGATGTACCTGTCTCAAAACCACTAAAATCATCAGCAACATTTGGAGCCATATGTGGCTCAAGAAGATCATGTTCATCAAATGTAACATGGATAGGCTCTACAATTTTTAATGAGGTCTTATTGAAACAACGAAAAGATTTGGAATGTTTAGAATAACCAATAAAAATACCTTCATCGGCCTTAGCATCAAATTTACCTCTATGCTCTCTGCCATTGTACAAGATGTAACACTTGCATCCAAATATCTTAAAGAAAGCAATGTTGGGTGATCTGCCTCTCCACAATTCATAAGGAGTTTAGTTGTGGACTTTGATAATGAGGGAGCGGTTCTGGGTGAAACAAGTGGTATTGACTGCTTCGGCCCAAAAGTACTTGGGAAGCTTGGCTTCTGCAATCATGGTCTTCCCGGCTTCAATCAAAGTCCTGTTCTTTCTTTCTACTACTCCATTCTATTGTGGAACCCCAGCGGCAGAGAAGTTATGATCAATTCCATGATCATCACTATATTGGGCAACACCATTGTTTGTAAACTCGGTTCCATTATCTGAACGCACAGGAACGATGTCATCAGATTTCTGAGTTTGGAGCTGTCTAAAGAGAGCGGTTACGATGCCATAAGTATCATCTTTAGAGGCCATTATTTCTACCCATATATATCTTGAAAAATAATCAATAACCACCAAGGTATAGAGGTTTCCTCCTATACTGGTGGTTGGAACAGGTCCAAATAGATCCATGTGAAGCAGTTGTAAGCAGCGGTTCGTTGAAGGAGCGGTTTTGCTGGGAAATGACTGTTTGGGCTGCTTTTCAAGCTGGCATGCTTTACATTTCTTATCATGATGGTCAGCCACTTTGGGTAGTTCTTTGACGAGACCGTCCTTTTGCGATTTTGCTAGATATTTGAAGTTCAAGTGGCTGAGCTGCTTATGCCATAACCAGCTGCTTTCACTTATATTTTTGGCTACAAAACAGAGGTCAGCAATAGAAACAATATTACTCAAATCTATCATATATACATCACATGTTCTATTGCCAGTCAGTAGAGTGACCCTAGAAGTTGCATCTTTAATGAAACAATTAGTTGAGGTGAAGTTGCAGTTCATTCCTTTGTCACAAAACTGAGATATGGAGAGAAGGTTGTGCTTGAGTCCTTCTACAAGTGACACATTTTCAATAGTCACCTTTCCTCATTTGATTGCTCCATATCCTACTGTTTCTCCTTTGTTGTTGTTACCAAACACTACTGGGGGGCCTTTCATTGAAATGGTATCACAAAGAAGTTCATTATCTCCGGTCATGTGTCATGAGCAACCACTGTCCAAGTACTGAAGATCCTTCTTCTTCTTTGAACTACCAACCATAAAGCATTACATCTGAAAAATAAACATTAAAGATTTTGGTCCCCCTTATTCTTTGGGTCCTAGGGTTAGCAGCTTTATGGGACCCACATCTGTTTGACCTTAGGATTTTTACGTCCCTTAGCATTGGGTGTGAACCTTAAAAGACAATGACCAGCACTATGACCATAATCAGCACAAATGACACAATAAATTAAACCCGGTTTAGGTTGCGGTTTTACAAACCCTTTACTGACCTTCGGTTTCTCATGTTTTACTGGGTCAGCGGTTTTGACTTTAAAAAAGATTACCTTCTTGAGCTCAACCTTCCTCTTAGGTGTGGCTTTAGGAAATATGATAGGAATTTCCTTAAACCAACTAGGAGCGGTTTCATCACTCAATACTTCCTTGGTTGCCTCAGCCGCTGTGGATTTTTCCACTTTGAATCTCTCCTAGTCTGGTTTTTAGGATACTCAAAGAAATAATTATGCTTTTTAATTTCTTGTTTTGAGCCCTTTTTACCAGCATGATTTACCTTAGGAATTTCTTTGGTTTGTTCATTTGGTATCACACCACCTTTGGCACAGAAGCAAGGACACTTACACCCATCATCGGTTTTAAACCCCAATCCACTTTTATCCGAAGTAGAAATTTGTGAACTTAGGATTTGTTCCACGGTGACACCAGACTTAGTCCATACATCGGTCACTTTTTGAAGGTCATCCCTTTGTATAGTAAGATCATGGATTTGGGTGAGAAGTGCCTCAGCTCTATCCTTTAGATAGCGGTTTTCTTCCTCAATTAATGATATCCCAGCAATTTAGAACTTGAGTTTCTCAATTTCCTCCTTGTGGGACTTTCATTCCTTTTGGGAATCTTCAAGTTCCGCAGACATTAGTTTATATGCCTTTTTAAGCATAGTATGTTGTTGACAAAAAATATTAGCATGTTCTAATACCTGGTCATCATGGCTTTGGTCTGTATGAACCTCAGGAGAGCGGTTTGGTGTTGTAGGAGCTATGCTTGATCTAGCCTCGGGAGTCCTTGGTGAAACTGACTTCATTTGTTGATTTGGTAGTGAAAGGATTTCGTCAATTTCAAACTTTTCTTCAAATCCCATGAGGCAGAGATTTGCAATTTCATCTTCATCATCACTGTCATCTGAATCTGATCCCATCCATGTCAGTGGTTGATCCCCTTGGTCATCTACCATTCCTCTTCTTTTGACAAACTTCTTGTTGAATGGTTTCATTGCTGGTGCGGCTTTATAGCGTGGTTTGGGACAACTTGAAGCAAAGTGACTTGGCTGTCTGCAGTTATAACAGACCAGGTCATCCCTTTTCTTAGGATCTACGGTTTTGTTGAATATGGTTAGAGGGACAAACTTTGCAGGTCCTTTAGGGGATGGAAATTGAGATCTATTGTTCTTCCTGAACTTGGTGTATTTCTTCACATATAAAGCAAATTCTTCACCATCCATATCATCAAAATCAACTTGATTAGAGCAAGAAGATTGAGATGTTACAATTTGAGAATAGGAACTTTGAGGAGGAGTGTAGGAATGATGAGACTGTTGATAAGGTTGATAAGGTTGATGAGGTTGAGGATAGGGTTGATGAGACTGTTAATAATAATCAGATGGTGCGGTTGGAGGATTGAATCTAGGTGCGGTCTGATCTGGAGGTGCGGTTTGCAAGTGGAGATGAGGAGCGGTTTGATGATGGTATGGATTGTAAACCGGAGATGAGGTATTGTTGAATGCGGCTAGAGAGAGGGTCTTAAATCTATTTTCGGTTTCGTGCACCTCTTCAAGTTTGAATTCAAATACCTTTAGCATGGCATATAAATGACGAAGATCAAGAGATTCCAAGTCTTTGTTATCTTTGATGTTTGTCATTTTGATCAGCCATTTGCTACCAAGTGCTTGCATGAATCTCATGTTCAAATTTGTATTAGTATAGACATGTCCAAGAGAAAACAAATATTAACAATATCAATGAACCTCTCATAGCATTGACGAAGAGATTCCTCAGGATCTTTAACAAAATAGTCAAAGAGCCTTCTCTGTTGATAGAGGCGGTTCTTCTTGGTATCTGTATATTCTTCCAGAAAGTCAACTATTGCATCCCAAGTTGCTTTGGCAGTTGTGCAGTTTATCACCTTTGAATGAATCCTTAGGTCAATAGCTGAGACAAGCATTGACATTGCTTTTCCATCAAACTCCACATTGTTGCGGTCAACATCAGTCCACTCACTTTCCAGCTTTCTTATTTCAGTCGGTTCTCCAGCAGTTCCTGCACATGGATTAGCTTTCATACGAGTATATGGTCCATCCTTAACCGTGGTCTACAGTCTACGATCACATGAAATCATGTGTTTCATCATCCTATCTTTCCAAAAGATAAAACTATCTTCATCCAGAATCGGAAAATGATTTGAATTGGATGTTTGCACCATATGGGTGTTTGAGTTTGCCATTGGATCAGTACCCAAGCGGTTAAGCTTGTAAAAACACGTTTTGGTGGATATGCTCTGATACCACTTATTGGTCCCAGAGGGCAACAATGGTATAGAACCGCTAGAGGGGAGGTGAATAGCGGTCCAAACTTTTTCGTAAAATACCCTTGAAATCAACCGAGTACTTATCAGTTTGGTCAACTGCGGTTTAAATCACTTAAACCGAACTGATAAAATGCACAGCGGAGTTTTGCGGTTTAGCCAAAAGGATAGTTAAAGAGTTAGGCAGTTTGACTCGGGTTGAAAACACTATGATGCAACTGATAAGTTCAACTTAAAGATCAAAGAAAAACAAAATTTACTTTTAAAGTCATTTCGTATGAGTAGCAAGTTAAAGACCACAAACAGAAAAGTAAATAACAAGACAGAAATAAAAGATCAAACACACAATTTGAAGAGGTTCGTTCTTGAATGAAATACGTCTTCTACCTAGATGGTTAGTCTAGGATTTTCTAATAGCTACTACACTTGTATTAATTTAGAGGAGGTTTTACAAGATGAATACAAACTCTAAACAAACAATCTAACCTATAAAGCTAAAATAACAACCTGTGTATTCGAAGTATATAATCTATATGATCTTATAAATCGGGTGTGTGTGTGTGGAAAGAAATCAAATGATCTAATATCTAAATGATGGTTGAGCAAGTGAAGAACTTTCTATGTAAAGGCTGAGTATAGAATGGTTGTTAGGCTTGAAGCTTGATGAAGGAATTCTGGGTTTGCTAAGGAGATGTTTGAAGGTATGAATATCTGAGTTTCAATATTCGAAGCAAACTTGAATACTTGGGATATTTCTCTTGAAGCTCAGCAACCTTCATTGTTGAGAAATGAAGGCTATTTATAGGCAGTACACCCTTGTGACCGTTGGATAAAGATTTGAATCAAATATCAAGGGTACAGTGCTGTTGAAATCCCATTGGTTGAGCTGTCATTTTTGTCCTTGGTTTTGTCTTGTAGTCCTAGGTAGTTGTAGCACCACTACCTGACAACTGTCCTTTGTTGCAGAGAAAGGACTAACGGTAAAGAATTTGAACTGCTAGACAAACCGACATTCCTTGCAGAAACTCCAAGTTAACTTAGAGTTATTTTGACAAGACATAACACATTCCTTTATGGTTGAAAAGGGAATGTTTGTCTAAGGAATAAATGACTTCTCTTGAATTCTTCAATAACTTATCGGCGGTTCCACCAGGCATAGGAGCGGTTCCAAGGATGAACTTGACGAGCGGTTTCATAAAAAACTGAAGTATGTGGTTACATGATTGCGGTTCCATCAAGTTAGAATCTTAGGTTCCAAATAAGATTTGAAGAACGGTTTCATCAAAGCCACAAAATGTGGTTTGATGAAATACTTGCGGCTCCATTCTGGCGATCTGAAGATAGCACGAATGCGGTTTGAATCACTAAACCGCTAAGGGCAAACAAAACTAAATACTCAGCCTAGACAAATAAAAATCTAGAAATGGACTTACCTAAAAATTGAAGTATAACTTATTTACATGCGGTCCTAAAGTCCATAAAGAGACACGTGGCATGGATCAATCAAATTAAGTGGGTGTACTACCAATGAATCCTAACAGTGGTCATTTTAGGTTGAAGCCTTTATCCCCGGCAGTCCTTAGTCGGACGTAAGACCAGTTTCCCCGTCAAAACTCCCCAAAAATGGAGTTGACCCAAGCCTTGACCCAAAGTGGTCATTTTAGGTTGAAGCCTTTGTCTCCGGTAGTCCTTAGTCAGACGTAAGACCAGTTTCCCCATCAAACTCCCCAAAGATGGAGTTGACCCAAACCTTGACCCAGAGTGTTTATTTTAGGTTGAAACCTTTGTCTCCGGCAGTCCTTAGTCGAATGTAAGACCAGTTTCCCCGTCAAAGTCCCCAAATATGGAGTTGACCCAAGTCAATCCTCGACCCAGAGTGGTCATTTTAAGTTGAAACCTTTGTCCCGGCGGTCTTTGACGTAAGCCCATTGAAAATTGTGAAAACCCCTCGGCGGTCTTTGACGTAAGCCCATTAAAAATTATGAAAACCCCTAGGCGGTCTTTGACGTAAATCCATTGAAAATTGTGAAAACCCTAGGCGGTCTTTGACGTAAGCCCATTGAAAATTGTGAAAACCCCTAGGCGGTCCCAGCGCGATGTAAGCCCATTTAGGCCCATTTGCCTTAGTTGAAAATCCTGACTTTGACCAAATGAGAGTCAAGTCCATCCTTAAGTCAACCCTCCCTGTAGAGTCGAGTTAACCAAATTCTTGACTTTGACCAAATGAGAGTCATGTCCATCCTTAAGTCAACCCTCCCCGTAGAGTCGAGTTGACCAAATTCCTGACTTTGACCAAATGAGAGTCAAGTCCATCCTTAAGTCAACCCTCCCCGTAAAGTCGAGTTGACCAAATCCCGACTTTGACCAAAAGAGTGTCAAGTCCATCCTTAAGTCGATCCTCCCCGTAGAGTCAAGTTGACCAAATCCTGATTTGACCAAATGAGAGTCAAGTCCATCATAAAATCATTTCTAGGAGAGGATGACATATATCTACCTAGGTTTAGGAGAGGGTGACAAATATCCACCTATCAAATCATTTCTCGGAGAGGATGACAGATATCTACCTAGGTTTAGGGGAGGATGACAGATATGCCTCTATCAAAGCATTCAAGGAGAAGACGAAAGGCGTCCCCTTTTTCCAGGTGAGCCCCCGCTAAACAGCTCCCGTGTCCTGAAAAACTTCCTTCTCTCAAACTACGTTTGGCTTGATTCCCAGAAAACGGGATACGTAGGAATCCTATACCCTTAGGTCCATCCCCATAACCAAATCGGCCAAGCCGTCCTCCCATCATAAGCAGATCGGGATGCTTTTTAGGTCGACAACCTCGCTTTCCTAAAGCGACGTTGCCGAGGGGATCTGTAAGTACCCCAATATGAACTGAAACCAACATTAGAGGAATTCTTAGCACCATTCAAGGATAAACTGATAGGCCGGGACCTCACTAAGATAAACCAAAAACTTTAGCACTGTTCATGAAATAAACTTAGAAAAATCCAGAAGCTCACCAAGCTGAGCCGTACGGATAGTTTGGGTTCTAGAAGGCCCCAGCCGTACGGATGGTTTAGGTGTCTTCAGTCCCTATAAATTAAGGCCCTTATTGATCATTTCGGGGGGGGGAGAAAATAGTTTTGTATGCAGAATCTCTGCTGAAATACGAGCAGAAACACAAATATTGTGAGAATTGAGTGAAAGAGAGGAAGATAGGCTAGAATCAAACATTGGTGAGGCCTCCTTCTCCCCCATCTCCTCTTCACTTCTCTTTATTTACTTGTTCATGTTCTTATTTACATAATGTCTTTATATTTCTTGTGATACTATTAATTGGAACCAAGCCTTGAAATGATTTATGGTGCCCTCATGCCTTGAGTATGATTAAGGGTTACAAACCAAAGATGATCATGGCTTGTTATGATTAATGCAATTTACTTTATGTCATTTACTTCCATGTCATTTATATTTATGTCATTTAATTTAATGTCTTTACCTTTGGCTTGGTGGTCCATTGCACATTTGGAGAGAGCCCTTGCATATTTATGATATTTATGTTTATGTGATGATGATCAAGTTTGGGTGGTAAAGTCCTAATCTTTACCATCCAAAATTTAATTTAAGCCTTAATAATGTCCCTTTGGATGATAAAGACTCAATCTTTATCCATCCAAATGTTTATTTTTGGTGTCTCAAGCCTTTGTCTTGGATGAATCATCCATTTGGGGGGTTACAGTCTCCATCTTTAACCCTTCAAATGGTTGTTTTGGCTCAAGAGTTATGTTCATCAATGTTGTCTTTATTTCCCCAATCATTGCCTTGATCATGACCAAAACTACTTGTTTTTTGTGTCTAATTAATGATCAATGTGTAGATACCTCGGGAAAACCCCACTTGGCTAGAGCGGTGAATTATCCTAGGATGTCTAATTGATTTTAAGAGTCGCCACCTATGTTTTAGAGGAACATAAGAAAAACCTAAAAAAAGCCAATTTTATATACAAAACCAGAGATTCGGGAAAAGATGGGTTCGGGGGTTAGGTGACGGAGTGGGAAGTACTTAAACACCCACTCCGCCCCGCTTGCGCGGGTCTTGCTACTTTTGGTGTTCTAATGCATGAGAAAATCCTTCGATTTATTAATATACGAGTGCTAACAATTATAATGAAAAGAAAGGGGAAATTTACAAAGGAAAATAAAAGAGAATTGTTTTATTTATTTAGTGGTAAAGATTACTTGTCAAACTATTCTAACAATTATATTAAGAAAAGAATGGTAAATTAAAGTAGAGATTAAAATGTAGGGAGATAACCTTAACCAACTTTAATGTAGTTAAGTGGTCATTTGGTCATGTCCCAATTGATGGGGATTGCATACATTACCAAGACATGTGAAAATAAGAGAAGAAGAATAAAATACCTTAAGAAAGTGGGCTTCAAACTTGGACTTGAAAATGGTGTTGTTGTAAGGCAATTGTTGTTGAACAATTTGTGTAGAGTTTGTTGTGTTAAACTCTTGTTGGGAGAACTCTTGTAAAGAGAATTCTTGGGAGAATTGTGTATAGTGTATTTGTGTAGAGATTGCAAGTCAAAAGAGAAGGTCTTTTCTAAAGTATAAGAAGGTTGTTTTTATAGGTAAAAAGGAGAGGGAAAGGTTGGAGGGAAAAGATGATCATCCATGTGAAATGGAATTGACCAATCAAAAATAAGATAAATAAAATAATAAATGAAAAAAAAAATAAAAGAAAATGAAATAAAATAAAAAGGAAATATTTTGTTTTAAAGAAAAGGCTTAGAATATGGGATTGGGAGTTATGAAATAAGGGGGGATGAATGTGGATGAAAAAGGGAGTGTTTGTTATCAAGAAAAGCGAAGGAAAATGCTGCAATCCGTAACTGCCATAATGGGAAGCGCGCGAGTCCCGCTTTTGGGGCGAGAGGCGCGCGCGTCCCATTGACAGTGTCGGAGGCGCCCGCGGGTAAAAATGACAGAAAGACAAAAATGACTCTAAAATTAATTTTGTTATGCAATTTAGTCCAAAACTAATGGAATCAGTTAGGAACTTAACGGAAGTAACAGAAATTAACTAAAACAAGTAAAATAAAAATACTATGTATGCAGTCGGGGTGGGAGGTCTAAGGAGGGGTGTCTACAGAACCCCTCGGCGACGTGGATTGCAAAGCAAAAACTCGTCGACGAAAGAAAGACAACCGCCGAGGACATCGACAAGAGAAAACAAAGATTCGATAAAACATGAATTTGAAATTTGCAAAGGATAGGGGTGCGCTCCCTATGTGAGCAGCTTTATTGATATAGAAATGATATGGCGGGATCCGTTTTACTGAAGCGAGATCCGTTTGCTGAAGCAGGATCCGTTTGCTGATGCGGGATCCGTTTGCTGAAGCGGGATCCGTTTGCTGAAGCGGGATCCGTTTGCTGATGCGGGATCCGTTTGCTGAAGCGGGATCCGTTTGCTGATGCGGGATCCGTTTGCTGAAGCGGGATCCGTTTGCTGATGCGGGATCCGTTTGCTGATGCGGGATCCGTTTGCTGATGCAGGATCCGTTTGCTGATGCGGGATCCGTTTGCGGATGGCGGGAACTGAGGCTCCGTCTGCCTATATGTGATATTGTTGTGTTGCTTGATGGAAAGGTGGTTTTTTTGCGGCTCACCATGGACCGAGTTGTTGTCATTGAACTGTAATTGTTTGACTTTGCAGGCGTAGTTGACGGCGGATCACTTTCTGCTGGGGATGAAGTGCCTTGAGTTGCAGATGCTGTTGACCTTGTGGTGGTATTTGTTAAGTGTGTTCTTTGCAGGTATATGTGCTTGTGACATGTATGAGATGTGAAATGGCAGTTATGAGAGAAATTGTGCTTGTGGTGTGATGTGATTTAAAGGCAGTTTTGCAAGAGAGAATTTTTGTAAGAATGGAGAAAGTGATTTTGTGTACGGTGTGATTTGAGGAAAGCCTCGGATGTATTCATACCTTCACTTACCATTGCCGTTGGATGGATTAGTGTTGTGGTGGTGGATGCCTTGATGCTTTTGATGAAGAATGTCCATGCTTTGGATGGAGAATGATGATGTTGGTGATGATGAATTGTTTTTGCCTTTGATGCAGTGTCGGTGAGATTGTATTCTGGGTGATGGGTTGGTCGTGCCAAAAGGCTACCTACGTATCCCTTTAAGAGAATCAGACCAGCGTAGTTCAAGGATGATGGAGAATGCTGGGGGAGAATGCTAGGAGCAAAGCAAAAAGGAAACACATAATTATGCGCAAGAAAAGAAAAAAGAAAATATTTTTTTTTAATTAGAAAGAAAAGAATATGCACACACGTGAGAAAAAGATTTTTTTTTTTTAGTTCGTGGGTGAACCATTTTAACCATTGTGTGTTTGTAAAGCCAACCCAAGATCAAGTCATGTTCAATCGAAGTCCGGATTTCCATGCTTGAATTCTGTCGTCGTTGTCGTTGTGTCCAACGAAAAGTGATTTCTAGCCCCAAGAGATGTGTCAGTTATGGGGCTCCAAAAGACATTCGATGCCGGGATGCCGAGATAAGGGGTTGCTGATTGTAAAGCCCCTAGAATGCCTTTGGTGCCAAATATGAGAGACTTGCATAGCCCCAAGATGAATCGACTCTTGACCTTTTCAAATAAATCGCGTTTTGCTGTTGACGTGAGCAAGCTCCAAGAGAAGATCATTGATACCAAGGTTCGAGAGATTACTAAGCCCTAAGTGTCGTGGACTTGTTGTTTGTGAGCTTGTAGATGATAGGATGTGAAGACCTTTCGGTGTGAAGCCCCAACTTATCTCGGCATTGTATTGAGAGCAGATGCACCATTGGGTAGAACTCATGAAAGTTATCTTCCTCTTGTTTGGAGATGAATGGCCCTTTTTTTGTGGTTGGTACCCAAGTGGCGGAGGGTCCATGTTGAAAATGCAGTAGAATCTTCGGGAAATGTCTCGTGGGAGATGGTGATGTTGTTGCGGATGATAGGGTTTTGACATGATAAAGTCTCAAACGGTACGTTTTCTTGAGTCTTCTTGAGTCGAACTAATAACGGATCTTCGGATGCAACCTGTGCTTTTGATCTTGGAGAAAGACGGTGCAGTACTTGCAGAAACATTGGGATTGGCCGAGGCATTTCCCGCTATAACCCAGTCACGTGAGTTTAGTATATTGAATCTTTTTCCTTTTCTCTAAGACTTCCTTCATAATCTCGCTGAAATTTCTAAAAAAAATCATCAAATTCATTCATAACATTGGAGCCCTTATTCAAAGTCGTGGGAGATGGTGATGTTGTTGTGGAAGATAAGGCCTTGGCGTGATAAAATATCAAACGGTATGTTTGCTTGAGTCTTCTTGAGTTGAACTAATAATGGATCTTCGGGTGCAGCCTGTGCTTTTGATCTTAGAGAAGGGAGTGCAGTACTTCTAGAAACATTGGGATTAGCCGTAACTCTGGTCGAGTTATCATATTGGCATTTCCTTGAATCCTTTTCCTTTTCTCTAAGACTTCCTTCATGATCTCGTTGTAAGTTCTAACAAAAATCATCAAATTCATTCATAACATCGGAGCCCTCATTTAAAACCAAGAGACCTTTGACTTGAGGTGTTGAGAGACCCTTGAAGCTTGATCTCTTTCATGGAGCCATAAGACTACTCCATATTGCATTCCTTGAGCATTGTTGCCCCAAAAAACTGTCGGTTGCGAAGCCCCAATATTGCCCTTTGCTTGTATCACTGTAATGCCGTAGCCCCAAAGATTGTAGATTGCGAAGCCCCTTGAGACCTTTGGTGCCGAATTGAGGAAGCTTCCAATGTTGCACATGACTCGGCTGGGGACACTGAAGTAAATTTTTTCTTGCCGAGGGAGCCTTTAAAACTTGATCGTAGCCCCTAGAATGACACCATTGATTAGGAGTGGGATGAGAAGGGCCTATCCTTGATTGGGGGAACAAGTATGAGCATACATGAAAATAAGGTGCTTATCGACATTCCTTTTGAGAGACTTTGAGGATAGTCTCACACATCTTTCTTGAGCGTAGCCCTAGGGCTCATTAACTGTCAAATGAAGGAAAAGAAGCTCTCGTTCTTGAGTCACATAGCTGCTAGGACGTCATCATTTTTCGAGCAAGAGACTCATCCTCGTATGGGGGAACAAGCATAAGAGGACATGGCAAGAGCTACTCCATTCTCGGGAGTCTTTCGGCATACTTTAGAGGGAATTGCTTGTAGAAGCTTGAATTACATGTTGTTGCTCGCTTCCCAAACCAACTGACTAGCTGGGGATTATTTTGTGCAACCTCGTACCCCTTCAATGATAGGATCGTTCTCGGACGGATCTTGGTTACCACGGGCTTTCTTTCACATGAGCCCAAAGATGCGCATTGCAAGAACAATCTTTCCAATAACCCAAAATGACCTTTGATGGTGCCATATCTCGTCAAGCCTTTTGCAATTCCAAAGTTGGCTTAGTGGGGATTGACTTACTGAGGAGACCCAATGTAGAACTTGTGCAGTTGTCTTCTTTAGAGGCTGCAGATCTCCATTTCTCTTTCCCTTCTCTCTCTCACTCTCTCATTTTTTTATGACGCACCTTGTTTTTTGCCTAGACCGCCCTTTCGGGTTTTCAATCTAGCGGGCATCTCTTTTGCGTCTTCATATTTTTTTTGACTCAATTGATGAGGAAGTGTGCATTGACTCTAGATGAGGATGAGAGACATGTGATTTTGCGGTGATGACCTTTTGTCACTAATGATGAGTGACATTGAATTGGCTAGGGAAGTAGCCCCTAGTATTGACTTTGTATATATTTGTTGAATGACTCACGAAGGCAAGTAAGTCATTAACAGAGAAGAGAAGGAAAGCCCCAATTTGATTGCAAGAAATTGGGAGTATGCAGAAAGAATAGAAGCCCTAGACTCGACAAGGAACGGAAAGTGATTCCAAATCTAGGAAAGTTTTTCAATCTTGAGGTGATTAATTCATTGGCAAATGAATCATACACAGATGTCTTGACAAGTTCGTGATGAAGGCCAATCACCATAACGCGCTAGGGCTAAACATATCTTCTTTCTTGCATGAGACCGGACCCGAAGGTTGCCTACATTCCTCTAGTGAAGAGGCTTAGGTCACCGTAGTTCTTGTGGATGCTCCATTCGTCGAGATGGTTGTTGCTTCGTCCTTCATCGGTGGAATGATATTGATCTTGTACCTCTTTGATTGAGGGGGATTTTTTTTGTTTTTTTTTGTGCTCTAACTTTTGCCTAGGTTGATTTGAGGATTTCAACCTAGCGAGTTTTTTTTTTTTTATTATTATTATTATCCCCTTTTGAAAACTTTGCTTCATGATTGTTGCTCCACCTTTCTTTGTCTTGATATCGTCATTGTTGATGTCATCGTTGTTGATGCCGTCGTTGATGTTTAGGCCCTAGGCGTTCAAGCGATGGCCTTCATTCCAAAACTTGTTTAGACATTTTTTTATCATTTTGCCAAGAATTAAATTGAACAACTTGGAGGAGTGTATGAGGACAAGAACGACCTTTATTTGATGACTCAATAGACTCAAACATTTAACATAGGACAAGAGAAAACATTAATGCACACTTAAGAGGACTTTTGACTCTTTTTTTATATATATATTTTTTTTTTAATTCCTACTACTAGGTAGAGAAAGAGAAACGGATTTTGCTGTTGTAGTCCCCATTGTCGTTGTAGCCTTCCTTGCGGCATGATCTCTTGTTGGGACCCTATTTCAAATCTGAGCCCCTTCCTTGATGAGTTCTTGCATGTTATCACTCTCTGACTGTTATTATTCAACCACGGTAAACTCACGATTGTCAATCAAGTCTTGGACGATGTTACGGATGGAGAAGCAATCCTCGGTGAGGTGACCGCTGCATAGGTGATAGTCACACCACTTATGGTGGGCATGGTTGCGACGCAATGGTTGTGGTTGCTTGTACGCTTGGAGAGGAGAAATTTGTCCCTTTGCTTTGAGATCTTCATAGGCCTTGGTAACGGTCATACCTTGGAGGGGAGTGTAGACACGGTCGTTGGTAGAACCTTTGTGACTTTTGAGAGGCGAGCCACATGAACATGCCTTACCGTTGACCTTTGTCTTGTTGTCGGTGAACTCTCATAAACGGGCCTTAAGTTCGGACACTTCTTCCTTATGAATTCTCCTCTCGAGATCAATACAGGCTTGCCATAAATCATCCTTGCGGCGGGCCTCCTCGACAAGTCTATCCATTTGTTCCCCCATGTCTCTTATTATGTTGAAGAGCCTTTCGTTGGACAAGGAAGCATTCTCACCCTTGTTGTTGCCGCTTGAAGCCATTGGACCTTTGGAGAGAACACGATTGATCTTAGTTTGGCCCCACAAATACCTTTTGAATCAAATGATTTAACCCACGAACAAGAGAAAAGACTCAAACCACATAAAGAAAAATGACTTTTTTTTTTATTTACAAAAGTCGGAAGGACGTAGTCCTTTTTGGGGTTTCTAAGAAAAGATAATGGAGTCGTCACACTAGTATATAGACCTTCTCGCGGTCCCGTATACTCATCGGATTCCACCACGCTTGTGAATCCTACATGTATCGGGATTAAACTAAATCAATGTAGTAAAGCATACATGCGGGGACAGATTTTTTTATTTTCATCCAAAATAACCACTTTTGGGGACGGATTTTTATTGCGTCCGTATCAACAAGTTGGCATGTATGATTTGAAAACATTAGTTTAGGGAAATCTCGGTACATGAAAACCGACTTGTTCACGGAGTGTTAGACCCTAGACTAGAATTGTGTGGCTTGTGCTCGGCTAAAGAGAGGCTTAAGGTCACCCCCGGCATGTAGTCATGAACTACGCCACGGGCTGAGGTTTACCGCTTCGAAAAAGTCAAGGTCAAGTGGAACTTGAAACATTCTAGGACGGGCCTCGACGGGTTTGGGGTTAAACTCGTGCGACTCGATAGTGAGCAATTGATAGGAATTGTGCGCGTAGTGTGAGGTCTAACAAGTGACAAAATATCTTTTTTTTTTCAAAAGAAAATAAAAGCAATAAGCACATAATTACAACTCTCGAATCACCCGTGTGACCGATAAAAATAAACAGAACGTAAAATTGTTCATGTGCAGGCTCGGTGCCCACACTGTCATTCTGTTCTGTTTCTGTGCACTGCTTCTGTTCTGGGAACTGAATGATGTTCTGGAAATTTACCCAGAAGCGTGCGCCTCAGAGCATTGATATGGGAAGCGCGCGCAGTGCGCCATGAAGATTGGAGGCGCGCGCATCTGGGGTACCTGTCAGAATGTCAAAAACTGTGGACTCAGGGGATTGCCCTGGTCCCAAATCATGTAACTTTTCCCTGCAGAAACTGTTAGCACAGAAACATAAAATTCGAAGAACAAAATGAGAGGTGGGCGATTCTGGTAGAAAGGGTCGGACGCGCGCGCTTTAGGCCAAGAAGGCCAGAAGCGCGCGCTTCCCACCCTTTTTACCAGAATGCCCAGAAAACAGAAATTAGAACACCAAAAGCAGAAAATGCAAGTTTAATCCTCTATGTCCCCAGCAGAGTCGCCACTGTAGATACCCCGGGAAAACCCCACTTGGCTAGAGCGGTGAATTATCCTAGGATGTCTAATTGATTTTAAGAGTCGCCACCTATGTTTTAGATGAACATAAGAAAAACCTAAAAAAGCCAATTTTATATACAAAACCAGAGATTCAGGAAAAGATGGGTTCGGGGGTTAGGTGACGGAGTGAGACGTACTTAAACACCCACTCCTCCCCGCTTACGCGGGTCTTGCTACTTTTGGTATTCTAATGCATGAGAAAATCCTTCGATTTATTAATATACGAGTGCTAACAATTACAATGAAAAGAAAGGGGAAATTTACAAAGGAAAATAAAAGAGAATTGTTTTATTTATTTAGTGGTAAAGATTACTTGTCAAACTATTCTAACAATTATATTAAGAAAAGAATGGTAAATTAAAGTAAAGATTAAAATGTAGGGAGATAACCTTAACCAACTTTAATGAAGTAAAGTAGTCATTTGGTCATGTCCCAATTGATGGGGATTTCATACATTACCAAGACATGTGAAAATAAGAGAAGAAGAATAAAATACCTCAAGAAAGTGGGCTTCAAACTTGGACTTGAAAATGGTGTTGTTGTAAGGCAATTGTTGTAGAACAATTTGTGTAGAGTTTTGCTGTGTTAAACTCTTGTTGGGAGAACTCTTGTAAAGAGAATTCTTGGGAGAATTGTGTATAGTGTATTTGTGTAGAGATTTCAAGTCAAAAGAGAAGGTCTTTTCTAAGGTAGAAGAAGGTGGTTTTTATAGGTAAAAAGGAGAGGGAAAGGTTGGAGGGAAAAGATTATCATCCATGTGAAATGGAATTGACCAATCAAAAATAAGATAAATAAAATAATAAATGAAAGAAATAAAAGAAAATCAAATAAAATAAAAAGGAAATATTTTGTTTTAAAGAAAAGGCTTAGAATGTGGGATTGTGAGTTATGAAATAAGGGGGGATGAATGTGGATGAAAAATGGAGTGTTTGTGATCAAGAAAAGGAAGGGAAAAGGCTGCAATCTGTAACTGCCATAATGGGAAGCGCGCGAGTCCCGTTTTTGGGGCGAGAGGCGCGCGCGTCCCGTTGACAGTGTCAGAGGCGCCCGCGGGTAAAAATGACAGAAAGACAGAAATGACTCTAAAATTAATTCTGTTATGCAGTTTAGTCCAAAACTAACGGAATCAGTTAGGAACTTAACGAAAGTAACCGAAATTAACAAAAACAAGTAAAATAAAAATACTATGTATGCAAAATGATGAATTTTGACAAATAGGGGAAAAAACTGCACAAAGGCTCGACAGGAGGTGCACGGTCGTGCCAGCCGGCCAAAACCAAAATTTTTCTTTTTTATTTTCCCTTGCCATTCATGATGTGCCACGTGGAATTTGTGGACTAGTCAAAACTTTCCCTGCACACATTTCTTACGGCTCCGGCTTTCTGTTTCGCAACTGCTCCGTTGTACGCGCTCCGGTGTCCCGGTTGTCTGCGGGCCCAACATAAAAGTTGCTCGGAATAATTTTGTGGTCACGCCGGTGTATCTGTAGTTTATCAAAAAGCAGGGAATAGCATAGTATAATATTAAATGCATTAGATGATGGTAAAAGGCCTTTTTAAGCAGTGCAGGACCCGTTAAAGGGTCCGCGCTCGCGATTTTCGAGAACATGCCTATTTACTCGGTTTTGAGCCCTGATCATGAATCCGGACTCAGTCTTTGAATCCGATGCACCGATAAGGCGTACGGTAGTCCGTACGGCCAAATCTGGGGGTTTAGGTCAATTATTGGTTTTAGACCAATTAAGGGTTGGTTTTAGGGGGTGCGAGATCGGGGTGTCTACAGAGCTCCTCGTCGAATTCACTTACAATGTAAAGAGGATTCGACGATTACAATATACACAACCGATCTCGTCTCGGTTTAACGGCTGGGCCCGGAGTGGGGCTTCCTACGTATCCCTCGCGGGAATCAAGCCTCCGTAGTTCTACTCAGGCAGGCAAGCAAACCAACTAACAAAAGGGGAATGGTCGAACTCGGAGTCCCAAGTCTCCTACGTATCTCTTGCGAGAATCAGACTAATCGTAGTTTGGCTAGGGAATGAAGGTTGAGAAGTAAACCTCCCGGCGGGGCAATGCACTGAAGGAACGGCTTGGTGGATGAGATCAAATATCTCTGAGCCGGGAATTAGGGCGGAGGAATTTGTATGAGGCAACAGGGCGGAGGAACGGCTTTTGGGTGAGATCACAATATCTCTGAGCCGGGGGGTGGAGGAATTTGTATGAGGCAACAGGGCGGAGGGACGGCTTTGGGAATGAGATCACTTTATCTCTAAGCCGGGGGCGGAGGAATTTGTATGAGGCAACAGGGCGGAGGGACTGCTTTGGGAATGAGATCACTTTATCTATAAGCCGGGGGAGGAGGAATTTGTATGAGGCAACAGGCTGGAGGAATGGCTGGTGAATGAGATCATAATATCTCTGAGTCGGAGGGGGTAGCGTTGAGAATACAAATTCTCTCTGCTGGGGATGAGAAAGAAGAGAAATAAGAAAAAAAATTATAATTTGAGGCAATTGGCGACTGAGCCCAAGGTGGGGCTGCCTACGTATCCTTCGCCGGAATTAAGTCAGAGCGTAGTTCCGAGGGAGGTCCAACCCGAGCCCTCGAGTGGACCAAAAAGAAAAGTAAAAAATCCTACGTTGAGGGTCAAATTCGGTTAACCCGAAAACGACCAAAGGGTAACCAACTACGTCGAGGGTCAGATTCGTTTAAGCCGAAAAAGACCGAGGGTAACCAGTGCTTGAGCCATCCAACTCTGGCGCCAGAGTGGACCGGAAAAGTAACCAAATATTTGAGGGGGTCGAATTCGGGGTGACCGAATAGATCGGGAATCAAGCTTGCTGGGGATTGAAATGAAAACATGATTTGATTTGAAGAAACTGGTGACTGAGCTCCTATTCGAGCTGCCTACATATCCCTCTCGGGAATCAAGTCAGGGCGTAGTTCTGAGGGAGGTCAAACCCGAGCGCTCGAGTGGACTAATATTTGAGGGGAGAGACTTTTGGGAGGCGTCTCAGGCCTAAAAGGATCTTGAAGGTACCATGACTCTTAGCGGGTTAGTCGGCCTAATAAGTTAGAGGGATTTGAAACACTGCTAGGGGGTCATCGGCCTATCAGTCGATTTGATTTAAGGGTGACTTCTAGGGGGTTATCGGCCTATCAGTCGAAGATATTTGAAGGTGACTTCTAAGGGGTTGTCAGCCTATAAGTCAAATTGGTTAAAGGGACTTCTAGGGGGTTGTCGACCTACAAGTCAAATTGGTTTGAAAGACTTCTAGGGGGTTATCGGCCTATCAGTCGAAATTGATTTTGAGGGACTTCTAGGGGATTGTCGGCCTACAGGTCAAATTGGTTTGAAAGACTGCTAGGGGTTTGTCGGCCTATCAGTCGAAATTGATTTTGAGGGTCTTCTAGGGGGTTGTCGGCTTACAAGTCAAATTAGTTTGAAAGACTGCTAGGGGGTTGTCGGCCTATCAGTCGAAATTGATTTTGAGGGTGAGATTTTTGAGAGGAGTCTCGATCCTAAAGTGATGATTTGTTTGAGGGTCAGATTCGAATAAATCCAAAAAAGACCGGGGGGAACCAAATTTTTTTAGGGTCAGATTCGAATAAATCCAAAAATGACTGGAGGGGTAACCAAAATTTTTGAGGGTCAATTTCGAATAAATCCAAAAGAGACCGGAGGGTAACCAAATTTTTTTTAGCCTCAATTTCGAACAAATACAAAAGAGAACGGGGGGTAACCAAATGCTTGAGACATCCAACTCTGGCGCCAGAGTGGACCGGAGTAACCAAATTTTTAGAGGGTGAGGACTAATCGGCGTCTCAAGCCTAAAAAGATTTGAAACGAGGCAATGTTCTTGCCATCGAGGTTTTTGAGAAAGCATTTTTTGAGGATTAGCAATATTCTTGCCATCGAGGTTTTGTGAAAACTATTTTACAGGAAGGCGAGTTCTAAATTTTCTCAAGCCTAGCAGTTTAATTGTAAGTAAAGGCAGCAAAAACATAACATGATGAGCATAGGGGCGTGAAAAATGACATGCTAGGGAATGGGGGTTATAGCATTGTATGGGGCATGATATGATATGATGGCATGGCATAATGATGGCTTGGCAAGAACAAGATAATCAAAAATTAAATCACACATTTATATTTGAGGGATAGAGGATAAGCTGCAAGCTGTTGCTATGGGCGAATCCAGGGGCTTTTTAGCTGTTGTGTGATGAGATTTTTGCTTCTTCTTGTGCAAGACTCCATTGGTTGCGCGGGTCCATCTCGAGTTTTTTCCGGATGTTGATCTTTCATAGTGGGGGTTGCCTTTTGGGGCATCTTTAGTTATGTGCGGTCGTGCCTGAAGTGACAAGCTCTCCTTTTCATCGTTTTGATGAGTGTATGGTCACACCTGAGGTGACAGTCTCTCCTTTTCAGCGTTTCGATGAGTGTATTGTCTCACCTGAGGTGACAGGCTGCCTACGTATCCTTTTCGAGAATTAGACCTTCGTAGTTCGAGTTTTTGTGAAAAACTCGAAAAAAAAACTCAGTCTAATTCGAGAAAGTGTTGTTGGAGAGGATCTGATTTGGACATAGCGCGATTTTGCATTTGGGTACCTGCATAAGACTTTCACAAGCATACAAATATATCGTGACATTTATGTGCTCGAAAGTGTCATACACGTGCAATAAAAGCATTATGGCTTAGAGATTTGGAGAGGCAGAAGAACGCACTCTCTTTCTTCAGATAGCTTTGATTTTTGATGATCTTTGAATGATGATGATTTTCTTTTTTTCTTCTATTTTTTATTTTGTTTTAGACACAATGTGCAATGCTCGCGTTTCAATCTTCACTTTGAAAAAAGATGAGAAAAAGTATCTATGTGCAAAGAGGGAGAATTAAGAAAGGAGGAATTGTGTATATTTTTCTTTTGAGAGTTTGTTCAAGAAATGAGAGTCAAGGTAAGTGTATGATGAAGCGAGGTTGGAGACCTAGCATGAGTACTCGAAAGGTCGATTCCCGACACCATTTTGGTCAAGTCTACTCAACAAGGTCTCTCGGGATATATCATTTAGATCAGCCCCAGTTTTTGATCGCGGAAGCCCCAGTGCGTCTCAATGGCAAGTCTTTAGATGTCAACAATGGAAGCCCAATTTTTACCGCGGAAGCCCCAGTGTGTCTTAGTGGAAGATCTTTAGACGTCGGCCGTCGAAGCCCCAGTATCTCAATGCGTTGCTGCCAAGGACTCAACTGTTTAGAAGAGCGGTCCTATTCATTCAATGCTCATTCGTGACTCAGGAGCGGAAACCTTTGACATCGCTCACAATGGATTGACTTGATTTTTTTGTTCTAGTGTCTCGCTTGCAAGGGACATAACTTCTTTGAGGAGTTGTCCATGTCACTTGACGCATGTCCATGTGATCAGATGTAGGACCCTTTGATGTGACCTTGGAGCGGGTCTCGAGTTTTCGACTGGTAAATTGTTCTGATGCCCTACTGGTGGAGGACTTAATTGTTTTTGAGGACTTTCATAGAGTTTGACTTTTCATTGCCAGGGTTTCAAAGAAGCCCCAGTGTTACCAGGAAGTAAGCTTCGCAATCAATGTTCATTTGATGGGGACCGAACTGCTTTGAGGAGTTTTCCCAAACCTGGCGTTCTCTTGGATGGACACATATGCTAACCCGAACAAACCATGCTCGATCATTATGAGTTCGATACTTTCATTCGAAGTAAGCCCCAGACTGATGATGTGCAACCCCAGATTAGGTCTTTTCGTTTGAGTATCTGTTCACTTGAGACTTTGAAGATCGGAGACTTTCATTTTGTTGGTCTCTCTTTGCTGAGACAGTTTCAGGAATTGACAGGGGAAGGCACGAGGCCAGTTTTTAGGAAGGCAAAGGAAAATCTCATGAGATTCTCGACATTGTGTTTGCGCAGAATGAATTGACGGAAGGACGAGAGTAGGGGGAAGCCCCTAGACTAGAGGAAATTGCTCACAATTTGAAGTCAATGACTCAAGATTAAAATTCGCGTTAATGGTTAAGTACTTCAAAATCAAATGGATTTTCGCAATCAGATTAATTTCAACTTTAGAAAAGCAAGTAATTCATTCGGACTCAAATTAGACCGCGACAGCTCGAGATGAGAACACCATTAAACAATTATGATTAGCGCCGCTAGTCGACCTCGTGAGTGAGAGGCCCTTGTTATGGTTGATGTCATTGTCGTTGTAGTCTCTGGAGGCTGTCTGACTTTTGGTCTCTAACCTCTAAAATTGAGAGGTTTGTTTGTTAAAGGAAAATGTATAACTCTCAAAATTTCTAGGGCAAGGGTTTTTAACCTCTCAGTGTAAGAGGCCGGTTAGGAGTATGAGTCACCAATTGTTGTCGTTGATGGTGCTCGCTCAAAGGGGTTTGAAATAATTATGTAAGAAGTATATGATATGTACAAAGAATTAAGTAATATACAAGAATAAATCGAAATAGAGATTTTTTTTTGCGCCCATTCTTTTGCTTAAAGCCTCCCTTTCGGGTTTTCAACTTCAGCGGGCCACTCTTTTGCGCTTTTTTTCGCTTTTTTTATTTTATTTTTTTGCAGAAAGGGGAGAAGAAGAAGGGAAAATAAAAATTGTGCAAAGTACACATTTAGGACAAATGGATGTTTAGAGAAAGGTGTACGATTACAGAAACAAAAAAAATTCGGTCTTCGGCCTTTGACTAGCCGCCTCAAATTTGCGTCGAATTGTCTTTGGAATCTTGATTGATCGATCGTCTTTGTTGACTCCATTGATCGCCTTTGTTGACTTCTTTGATCGCCTTCACGGACTTAGTTCTCAACTCAATTAATCGTAGTCTAAGATTAGTCCGTTATCATATTTAGCTTTTAATAAAGTGATTTTAAAGAGATGCGCAATTAAGAAGCACTTGATTATAAGGCGAATTCATTGACTGAAAACTTTTATTTATAAGACAAGCAATAAATTAAAAGGAGTACAAAAGATTGACATGCAAGTTTGATTTGGAAGACAAAGGAAGTGTGATCACATTTTAGAACGGGCCCGAAAGCAAAAGGTATTGGAGTTGGGTGGTGTGCTCTATTCACAGCAAAAGAAAACCATCCCATCGGGTCGTTGAATTCTCATTAGCACAAAGTGTCACAGATCTTTGCGTTGGCGGGCTGCGGTCATCATAGCAAAAAGGGAACACTTTCCTCGGGGGTCGAGGAGCCCCTAGGATACCATCGTCGGACTTGAAGCTTTGCATATCCCGGCTCAAAGTTGGGCGATCCCCTAATCACATTTTCTGTTGTCCATCCTTTGTTTGCCATCGCTGATTGAAAGACTCGGAGCAGACCTTGATAAAAAAGATGCCCAGAACGGACCTTGAATACTATGCTAGATAACCAACGGGATTCTCCCTCTACGAAATTTGGTTGAAAGGAAAGAATGTTCTAGTTTTTGTGGGGACAGAATTTTTATGTGCAAAAGAATGATTGTTTAAAGAATAAAAGAATGCAAAAATGATTTTATTTTGAAAGATTGAAAAGCAAGCAACGCACAAAAAATCCTATAAAGCTGGACAAGCACAATGCTTAGTTTTGACACCTTATCTTGATTTAATTCCTGGAACAGTGGATTCCTTCTCGCGAGTATAGGACCAATGTTTTGCACCTATACCTATGGCCGTCATAAGCCTCTAGCAAAGGGCCTATACCCTTTCGGGGATCCACCATTCTCGTTACGGTCTATATGTAAGTCTTCGACAATTTCGAGTCAATCCTAGACATCCCATTTTGAATATCAAAAATTTTTGAAATTGTTTTTTCTCTTCTTTTTTTTTTGGGGGAATGAAATAGGATTGACCGGAAATTGACTCGGACAAGAACCGGCTAAAAGTCAAGGACGTGTGTTTTTTGAAAACAGTCACAGACGCGGCTTTTGAGATAGCTAATTGGATGGGGGCCTAACCTCTCAACCACGGCAGTGAGACGTGGCATCGAGTCGGGAAAGGCAACCGCGAATATCAATTCAGGGGAGAAAGAGATCCCCATCATCCTCGGGCTCCAAGTCCCTAAGGGTTTGTATGGTAACAGGCAACGGTATAAGTTCGCAATTGTGATGTGTGGGTGGTATCTAATTTTTGAGGAAAAAAAGAGATTTTTGAAGAAAAAGGAAAAGCACATTTTTTATGTTATATTTTTTATTTCCTTTTTATTCACACAAAGAATAAGGGATAAAGAGAATGTACCTACAAAACGAGCAAACGTTAAGGCATATATATGTACATAAGACAAAAGGCAAATAATGGCGGAAGCACACTTTTGAGTTTAGCCCACATAGAAAATGTCCCTAGCAGAGTCGCCACTGTGAGAGCCCGCGTGCGAACCTCTTAAGAGATTGGTCCATGCGAATGCGGTTTGATTCCGCTTGGTTTCTCATAGCAGTTTTCTCTACCTTGGTTTTTGAAAAGCATAGAGTCGGCACCTCATTTTATTTGGGAAAATAGAGATAAAACCTTTTTATTTAGAGAAGTGGGTTCGGGGGCTAAGTTACGAGTAGAGAAGGTGATAAGCAGCACTCCACTCGCCCTTTCGGTCTCTAGCATGCTTCCGCCTACGCTTTATTTTAATGCCTTATTTGAAATGCCTTATTATGACCTAACATTAGAAAATGTGTGTATTTATGTACAAGGAGTCTCCTAATCTAGGTCGATTCATTTGGTCGCAACCGGGAACCGGTTTGGGTGGATTCCCGATTGGTTTTCGAAAAGGGTTTTGAATCATATATACAAGTATGAACAAATAAAGGGGAAAGGGGGAATATTGTACAAATAATACATATATGCAAAAATGAGATAAATCCCATGAAAGAATGTCCAAGTCAAAACTTGTCCTCCAAGCTCATGGATTGATGTGGATCGCCATGGGATGTACCTGTGAAAGACCTATCCAAAAAAAGATCTAAAACTTGGTATTGACTCCCAATATGTGAGAGAACATGTATGAATTCTTATTGGATTTATGGGTTAATATTTCATGGTTAGATTATGCCAAGAACATTAATGTAAAATCAGCCCAGAACAGTAAAAGATAGCATATTAGACTTTGATGGTCAATTTATACTATCATAGCTTATGAATATGAAAAAGAATAAAGCACAAAAGTTTAATATCATGTATCAAAAATTATGTATGACAAGTTTCAAAGTCAGAAAACAAGTTTTGATGCTTCAGAAAGGTTCTGACATTTACATGTAAGAATCTGGGAAGAACATATCTGGGAGCAGGCACTTGATTTAGAAAATGGAAAGAGGCCTTTACTTAGGTCTAAAAATTATTTCAAAGACATGAACATATTTATTAGTTTATTAAGAGAAAATTTCATGTTTTGACTTTGACTTAAAAAACGAGTTTTCATAGGGTTTTAGACTTGAAAACCCAGGTTAGCCAAAAGTGCAGCAAGCAAGGCAGCAGGTTTGAGCTACGAAAATACCTACCAAAACATGACCTAAACATGTAATGAGACCATGAAACTTGGCATAGATCATATTCAATATGTGTGGAACAACTTTTATGTTTTTATCTAAGTCTAGATACGAAGTTATGATAAAGTAAAAAGTACATCAAAAAGCTTGGTTGAAACAAGGCATACTGGACAGATCATTCATGGCATGAAGATAAGCCTCTAAACATGGCTTAAACTCAGAGAAAACCCATGAAACTTAGGGAAATTGTTTATTGATATGTTATTAACATTATTGAGTATCTATTTATGCACAAAAATCAACAAAAATGAGAATAAACAAGAAAGAAGGATAGGAGGACAGATTTTGAGCATGCTGAATGAAAGGGCCATAACTTGCTGGATTTATGATTTAAACCATGAAATCAACACCAAAATAAACTTAACACACACACACACACACACATATATATATATATATATATATATATATATATATATATATATATATATATATATATATATGCTAGGACAGAAGCTTGAACATTTATAATACATAGAACATGTTTATTTACAAATCTAAAACATGGTTACATAGATAATAATGGGGAATCTAGTCACTAGTTGACTAGATCCCCAAAAACTCATAATGTCACGACCCGAAAACTCGTCTCTATTTTATTATTAAATAATTAATTATTTATCTATTTATTTGATTTAATTATTTAT
The DNA here is from genome assembly GCA_026119855.1 of Campanula takesimana. Taxonomy (NCBI): domain Eukaryota; kingdom Viridiplantae; phylum Streptophyta; class Magnoliopsida; order Asterales; family Campanulaceae; genus Campanula; species Campanula takesimana. The sequence continues at coordinate 1,129,028 of JAOWBW010000167.1, read as the reverse complement.
GTGCGCATTTTATATCTCATGATATTAGTTTGCGTCTAGCATTATTTGGTTGATATTGTGTTAAGTGGGGTAGTAGGGAATTATTAATTAGATGGGTTAATTGGGTTATTTGTTAGTAGAGTGAGGGGGCCTAAGTGTAAGTTTTTAAATCTCTTTTACTAACTACCTCCCTACTCTTCCTTCTCCCTCCCTCTCTTCCTCATCTCTCTCTCTCCCAGCATCCTCTCTCTCTCTCCAAGAAAAGGGTAAGTTTTTCCTCTCCCTTCTCTCTTCATTTTCATCCTCTTCCTCTCATCTTTTCTTATTACTCATTTTATGAAATGTGTTTAGATCGTCGATAGGATCGCGTAGAACCAAAAATATTTGAATTCCGTCATCTTTGAGAAATTCCAAGTAAGTTGCTTTTCCCCCATTTTTATGCTAAAGGGTTCATTTCATGTTTATATAATGCTTTAGTTGATATATTTGATGTTTGATTGAGTTTGGGATTTATTTGGAATTTATTGTGGTTTTTTGGTTAAAAATGGTGATTGTTATGAATGTTGGATTGAAATCTTGTTTGGGGTTAATAGATGGTGTTGTTTAGTTCCCTTACAAGCTTGTATGGCGTTTTGGTTCATTACTACACTCATTGGAAGTGTTGATTTCGTTAATGCTTGAAATGGTATGGAAAAATGGAAGAACCCAGCTGAAATCCCTCCCAGCCCGGCGACCAGGCGCCCGCCCGCGCTGAGCCAGCGCGCCCGCCCGCATGGCCTTTTCCTGCGGCCAGACCTTCTGGGAAAATGAGCGCCCGCCCGCCCCCTACCGCGCGCCCGCCCGCCCCCCTGTTCTGGAAACTTACCTTTTTACTTGTTTAAGACTAAATGGCTTACCTAGTTTAGGTTTTATTCTTCTAATTAACCTAAGTTAACATCGTGGAACACTTTATTAATTGGAATCGGCCCTTTTGTGAATAATATGTTGTGGAATTTGATTAAGAATCGTTTTGGGAATGTGGGCCATCTTTGATGTGTTGTTTGGATTGGTTTACCTTTGTGGTGATTTATTTGGAATGGTTCCCTACTTTGGAATCATTAGTTGTTTATCGTGCTAGTATTTTATTACTTAGCCTTTACTTGAAGTCCAGCTGGTATTTGTGTGTGTTTCGGGCGATGCAAAACATTACGATGGCATAAGCCAAGTCCATTATGATGTTGACCATTGTTTTGCCCCATTATCTCCCTCCTCCAGATTGGCCTTGGATGTGATATGAGCTAGCCCCTTTGTGAGAATTTTAGCTATTGGTTTCGGGCTTTGACTGTGTGTCACTGTCCCCTTATTGTTATTGGTTCCGGTACCGGGGGTTTTCTCTTCAAGCTTTCATGCTGCTATGAAGATGTTGATTGTTGATTATTGAAGCTGCGCAGCGACCTTTATTTGGTTCTATCAGTTGGGAAACCTTGGCTAATATCCTTTGTTACTTGTTTATTTCCGCTGCTATCTGTTAATTGATAAATGCTATTTGCTAAGTGATATTTATTATTGTTTATTGATTATCGCATCATAGCATGTCATGTAGTTGCATTAGTAACTTATTGAGATTTATCTCACCCCTTTCTTTTATCTTTGTTTTTCCTTAACCCTCCCCCCCCCCCACGGAGGAAAGGATTAGACTCGCTGATCACGAGGAGGACGTCGCGAGGGTTGAGCTTTTTGGGCAAGTTGTTATCGGTGGGTTTACATTACATAAATGTGTAACCTTTTTTGGGAATAGTTGTACCAAACTTGACGTCATTAGAAATTGTATATTTTATTATTTTGGGTGTAAGCTTATGGAGCTTACACTAGTTTATATTTTGTTGTTCGAGTTGGATTTCAAACTTGTGTTATCATCTTTTGGTATAAAAGGAAATTTTTATCTTCATTATTTTAGAGTTTATTGTTTAAGTCGACGTCCAGCTCGCGTACTCCGGGTCCGCGGGGTCGGGGTCGCGACAGTTGGTATCAGAGCTATGGTTTAGCTCTAAGTATAAGTCTAGGTGGACTAGTATGACCTAGGAGGGTAGTTGTGTTCGGAGTGAGTAACGGTTGATGTTTTATGCAGGTAATTGTTCTCAATGGCTAGAAGAAGAACGGTTGAAAGTTCTAGTGGGGCTCAAAATCAGAATGATCTTTGGGAAGAGAACCGTGCTATGTTCCAGCGGATTCAAACTTATCAGGATGTGGTGGATCGAGCCTACTTGATCGAGCAAGATATAGGGGAGCATAAGAAGAAGGTCGAGGTGACTAACACTAGCAAACAAGGAGGGCAGAGCAAGCCACAAACCCGTTCAGATAACCGAGGTAATTTTGGGGGACAATCTCAGTCCCGAGGGCAACCAATTCCAAGGAACCCGGGCACTACTGCCGGGAACCAAGGGAACCAACATAGGAGACTTTGTTCCTATTGCCAAAAGGAAGGCCATTCAGAGGACCGGTGTTGGAAGAAACAGGGCAAGTGTACCAATTGTGGTCAGATGGGGGCATTTTGCAAGGGATTGTACTAGAGGCAGGGGTCAACCGACTGGGGTAGGAGCTGGGGCTCCACAGGGTCAGAAAAGGGATACTACGGGAAATCCCAAGGTCTAAGGAAAAGTGTTTGCAATGAATCAGCATCAGGCAGATGATCCCTCAGTGATTGGAGGTATTGTTTCTATATCTAGTATGAGCGCACGTACGTTAGTAGATCCAGGATCATCTCATTCTTACATTTATGTGCAATTTGCTTCTTTGCTAAATGCTGCATCTGAGTCTTTGCCCTATGTGTTAGAGGTGTCAACTCTTGGGAGAGTGTTTGGTGACTGATAGAGTATTTCGTGCTTGTGATGTGCTTATATGTGGTCGTGTCTTGTGTGCGGACTTGGTAGTCCTTCCGATTCAAGACTTTGATGTTATTTTGGGTATGGATTGGTTGAGCAAGTTTCATGCTTCTGTTGATTGTCGTAAGAAAGTTGTTACTTTTTCTATTCCCAATATGCCTAAATTTGTTTTTGAGGGGATGCCTTTGGGTAGGAATATTAGTATCATTTCTTATGTGAAGGCTAGGAGATTGTTGCATCGTGGTTGTGAGGGGTACTTGGCTAGTGTGCTTGATACTAGGAAAGAATCCCCTAGTTTGGAGAGTGTTCAGGTAGTTAGAGAATTTCCCGATGTTTTCTCTTCTGAATATGATATGCCTCCCGATCGTGAGATAGAGTTTTGTATAGACCTTTTGCCGGGTACGGCTCCGATTTCAAAGGCACCGTATAGATTGGCTCCAGCAGAGTTGAAAGAACTGAAGGTTCAGTTGCAAGAGTTGCTTGATCGAGGGTTTATCCGCCCTAGTATTTCCCCGTGGGGAGCACCGGTTTTGTTTGTGCGGAAGAAAGATGGTTCTTTGAGATTGTGTATTGATTACCGAAAGTTGAATCAGGTTACAGTGAAGAACAAGTATCCTCTACCTCACATTGATGATTTATTTGATCAGCTTTAAGGGTCCGTGGTGTTTTCTAAACTTGATTTGAGGAGTGGGTACCATCAGTTGAAGATTCGATCTGAGGATATTCCGAAGACTGCTTTTCGCACCCGCTATGGTCATTACGAATTCTTGGTTATGCCGTTTGGGTTGACTAACGCGCCTGCCGTATTTATGGATTTGATGAACCGGGTTTTCCATCCTTATCTTGATTCGTTCGTGGTGGTCTTCATCGACGACATTCTTGTCTACTCTAAATCTCGAAAGGAGCACGAGCAACACTTGAGGACAGTTTTATCCATCCTTGCGAGGGAGCAGTTGTTTGTGAAGTTTAGTAAATGCGAATTTTGGCTCGATAAGGTTTCATTTCTGGGTCATGTTATTTCTAAAGATGGGATTTCTGTGGATCCTTCAAAGATAGAAGCCATAGTGGATTGGAAGAGACCCGAGACAGTGACCGAGATCAGAAGTTTTCTGGGTTTAGCCGGGTATTACAGAAGGTTTATAGAAGGGTTTTCGAGGATTGCTACTCCGATGACTCAGTTGACCCGGAAGGATGTACCGTTTGTGTGGAGTGAAAAATGTCAAAGTAGCTTTGATGAATTAAAGAAGAGATTAACTACGGCTCCTATTCTAGCGTTACCAAATGGGAACGACGACTTAGTAATTTACAGTGACGCTTCGAAAGAAGGTTTGGGTTGTGTCTTGATGCAAAATGGGAAGGTTATCGCGTATGCTTTGAGGAAGTTGAGCCTGAGTGAACAGAACTACCCGACGCACGATATGGAATTGGTGGCTATCGTATTTTCACTTCAGAAGTGGAAACACTACCTTTACGGGGCGAAATTTGAGATTTTCACGGATCATAAGAGTTTGCAATACCTTTTCTCTCAAAAGGAGCTTAATAACCGACAGCGTCGATGGATGGAAATTTTGAAAGACTATGATTGTAAGATATCCTATCATCCCGGGAAAGCGAATGTAGTAGCTGATGCGATTAGTAGAAAATCTTATGTGGCTTCGATGATGGTTCGAGAATGGAAAATGCTTGAGGATGTTCGAGATTGGTGTCCTCGCGAATCGAGACGTGGGGCGATTTTTGCGAATATTAGGGTATCTCCGAACCTAATTCAAAGAATAAAGGATGCTCAGAAAGAAGATCCGGAGTTGGTAAAAATAATGGGAAAAATGAAAGAGAAAAATTTCGAGGATTTTACTATTGGTTCGAATGGGGTGTTGACTTTCCGTGGTCGTTTGTGCGTGCTCGATGTTGATGGAATAAAGAGGCAAGTTTTAGACCAGGGTCACAAATCGAGATATACTATTCATCCGGGTAGCACGAAGATGTACCAAGATCTGAGGCAACAATTTTGGTGGAACAATATGAAGAGGGAAATAGCTGAGTATGTATCGAGGTGTTTAACTTGTCAACAAGTCAAAGCCGAGCATCAGAGACCCGCGGGACTACTTCAATCGTTAGAAATTTCAGAATGGAAGTGGGAACATGTGACAATGGATTTTGTTACGGGACTACCTCGTACCCGTAGGGGATATGATAGCGTTTGGGTAATTGTGGACAGACTGACCAACACCGCTCATTTCTTACCAATGGATATTCGATACTCGATGGAGAAACTCGCGACCCTTTATATAAATGAGATTATGAGATTGCATGGGGTCCCGGTTAGCATTGTGTCAGATCGTGACCCGAGGTTTACTTCCAGATTTTGGAAAGCGTTACAAGTGGCTCTGGGTACAAACTTGCGATTCAGTACAGCTTTTCACCCTCAGACTGACGGTCAGTCCGAGAGGACCATTCAGATTTTGGAGGATATGTTGCGAGCTTGTTCGATAGACTTTTCCGATTCTTGGGATAGACATTTACCATTAGTGGAATTCTCTTACAACAACAGTTATCAGGCTAGTATCGAGATGGCACCTTATGAGGCCTTATATGGGAGAAAATGTAGATCGCCTATCTGTTGGGATAAAATCGGGGAAGCGAAGATATGGGGTATCGACTTGGTTCAGAATTCAGTTGAGAAAGTCAAAGTTATTCGGGATCGATTGAAGACAGCCCAGAGTCGACATAAGAGCTATGCGGACCACCGAAGGCGAGATCTTAGTTTTCAGACCGGTGATTTTGTGTTCTTGAAAGTATCTCCGAAGGTGGGTATTCGAAGGTTCGGGAAGAAAGGTAAATTGGCTCCGAGGTTTATAGGTCCGTTTGAAATTCTGGGAAAGGTGGGACTTCTTGCGTATCGACTTGCGTTACCACCATCTTTAGACCGGTTACATAATGTTTTCCACGTTTCTATGCTTCGGAAGTATGTTCATGATCCATCTCACGTGTTACCGAGGGTACCGGAGGATATAGAGCCCGACATGACTTACGAGGAACGACCGGTTCGGATTTTAGATACCAAAGTCCAAGAGTTGAGGAACAAAAGTGTCCCGTTGGTTAGAGTTCTTTGGAGGAATCACAATATTGAGGAATCGACGTGGGAGCTTCGAGATGAGATAGAGAAGAAATATCCGTGGCTTTTCAATTCGGGTAAGTCTCGTTAAAATTCGGGTCGAAATTTCTTTAAGGGGGAGTGAGTGTCACGACCCGAAAACCCGTCTCTATTTTATTATTAAATAATTAATTATTTATCTATTTATTTGATTTAATTATTTATGTTCGCATTTTATATCTCATGATATTAGTTTGTGTCTAGCATTATTTGGTTGATATTGTGTTAAGTGGGTAGTAGGGAATTATTAATTAGAGGGGTTAATTGGGTTATTTGTTAGTAGAGTGAGGGGGCCTAAGTGTAAGTTTTTAAATCTCTTTTACTAACTCCCTCCCTAATCTTCCTTCTCCCTCCCTCTCTTCCTCATCTCTCTCTCTCCCAGCATCCTCTCTCTCTCTCCAAGAAAAGGGTAAGTTTTTCCTCTCCCTTCTCTCTTCATTTTCATCCTCTTCCTCTCATCTTTTCTTATTACTCATTTTATGAAATGTGTTTAGATCGTCGATAGGATCGCGTAGAACCAAAAATATTTTAATTCCGTCATCTTTGAGAAATTCCAAGTAAGTTGCTTTTCCCCCATTTTTATGCTAAAGTGTTCATTTCATGTTTATATAATGCTTTAGTTGATACATTTGATGTTTGATTGAGTTTGGGATTTATTTGGAATTTATTGTGGTTTTTGGTTAAAAATGGTGATTGTTATGACTGTTGGATTGAAATCTTGTTTGGGGTTAATAGATGGTGTTGTTTAGTTCCCTTACAAGCTTGTATGGCGTTTTGGTTCATTACTACACTCATTGGAAGTGTTGATTTCGTTAATGCTTGAAATGGTATGGAAAAATGGAAGAACCCAGCTGAAATCCCTCCCAGCCCGGCGACCAGGCGCCCGCCCGCGCTGAGCCAGGCGCCCGCCCGCATGGCCTTTTCCTGCGGCCAGACCTTCTGGGCAAATGAGCTCCCGCCCGCCCCCTACCGCGCGCCCGCCCGCCCCCCCTGTTCTGGAAACTTACCTTTTTGCTTGTTTAAGACTAAATGGCTTGCCTAGTTTAGGTTTTATTCTTGTAATTAACCTAAGTTAACATCGTGGAACACTTTATTAATTGGAATCGGCCCTTTTGTGAATAATATGTTATGGAATTGGATTAAGTATCGTTTTAGGAATGTGGGCCATCTTTGATGTGTTGTTTGGATTGGTTTACCTTTGTGGTGATTTATTTGGAATGGTTCCCTACTTTGGAATCATTAGTTGTTTATCGTGCTAGTATTTTATTACTTAGCCTTTACTTGAAGTCCAGCTGGTATTTGTGTGTGTTTCGGGCGATGCCAAACATTATGATGGCACAAGCCAAGTCCATTATGATGTTGACCATTGTTTTGCCCCATTATTTCCCTCCTTCAGATTGGCCTTGGATGTGAGATGAGCTAGCCCCTTTGTGAGCATTTTAGCTATTGGTTTTGGGCTTTGACTGTGTGTCACTGTCCCCTTATTGTTATTGGTTCCGGTACCGGGGGTTTTCTATTCAAGCTTCCCTCAGTCACTACGAACGCCCCCGATCAGTCATGCTGCTATGAAGATGTTGATTGTTGATTATTGAAGCTGCGCAGCGACCTTTATTTGGTTCTATCAGTTGGGAAACCTTGGCTAATATCCTTTGTTACTTGTTTATTTCCGCTGCTATCTGTTAATTGATAAATGCTATGTGCTAAGTGATATTTATTATTGTTTATTGATTATCGCATCATAGCATGTCATGTAGTTGCATTAGTAACTTATTGAGATTTATCTCACCCCTTTCTTTATCTTTGTTTTCCCTTAACCCCCCCCCCCCCGGAGGAAAGGATTAGACTCGCTGATCACGAGGAGGACGTCGCGAGGGTTGATCTTTTTGGGCAAGTTGTTATCGGTGGGTTTACATTACATAAATGTGTAACCTTTTTTTGGAATAGTTGTACCAAACTTGACTTCATTAGAAATTGTATATTTTATTATTTTGGGTGTAAGCTTATGGAGCTTACACTAGTTTATATTTTGTTATTCAAGTTGGATTTCAAAACTTGTGTTATCATCTTTTGGTATAAAAGGAAATTTTTATCTTCATTATTTTAGAGTTTATTGTTTAAGTCGACGTCCAGCTCGCGTACTCAGGGCCCGCGGGGTCGGGGTCGCGACACATACAACCTTACATATATTAAATCTAGGATTTACAAGGGAGATACTTACCTAGATAAGGGGGTGTGGTGTGCTTCCTTTGCTTCCAAGGGAAGACTTTTTTGTTGTTTGAGTTTGTTTGAGAGTTGGAAGACTTGAATTGCTTGAGTTTTTGTTGTGTTTTGCGTTGGTTTTGTGGTGGTTGTATGGTGGGGTTGTGGTGGTTTATTGGTGGTTTAGTGGTAGCTACTAGGTGGGGCTATGAATGTGGTGGAGAGAAGGCTTAGGGGTTGAGAATTGAGAGAGAAAGTCAGCAAGGGTTGGCTAGAGAGAAGTGTAAGGATTGTGTTGTGTTGTTGTGTGTAGAATTGGAGTAAGAATTGTGTGGGAGTTGTGGGCATTTTGGGAGGTCATTAGAGAGAGGAGGGAGGTATTAATTGGGGGAAAGTTTAGTAGGTTGTAGGGGGTAGATAGGGGGTAGGAAAAGGAGTGGTAGAGGGAGTAGGAGTGAAGAGGAAGAGGAAGAAAAATGGTGCAAAATGATGAAGTTTGACAAATAGGTGAAAAAACTGCACAAAGGCTCGACAGGAGGAGCACGGCCGTGCCAATCGCTCAAAACCAAAATTTTTCTTTTTTCTTTTTCCTTTTTCCAGCCATTCATGATGTGCCACCTAGCATTTGTGGACTGGTCAAAACTTGCTCTGCACACATTTCTTCCGGCTCCGGCTTTCTGTTCCGCAACTGCTCCGTTGTGCGCGCTCCGGTGTCCCGGTTGTCTGCGGTCCCAACATGAAAGTTGCTCGAAATAATTTTATGGTCACGCCGGTATATCTGTAGTTTATCAAAAAGCAGGGAATAGCATAGTATAATATTAAATGCATTAGATGATGGTAAAAGGCCTTTTTAAGCAGTGCGGGACCCGTTAAAGGGTCCGCACGCGCGATTTTCGTGAACATGCCTATTTACTCGGTTTTGAGCCCTGATCATGAATCCGGACTCGGTCTTTGCATCCGATGCACCGATAAGGCGTACGGTAGTCCGTACGGCCAATTCTGGGGGTTTAGGTCAATTATCGGTTTTAGACCAATTAAGGGTAGGTTTTAGGGGGTGGAAGATCGGGGTGTCTACAGTACCTTACACCCTTGACCATTTTCGTTCCCTTTTCCCCGATTGTTGTTCCGGTTATTTATGCCCCTATTTGAACCTCGACCCGCAATCTGTGTGCCACCAGACTATTCCGAAGAGGAAGAATATCCCATGGGATTACTAGCCACCAAAGCACTTGTGGGATGTAGAGACATGGTGTTGAACCTGGATAGTAAGTCTTCTTCCTGTAGTAACAAGTCCTGAAGATCATCAAGAGACTCGACTGGTCTATTGTTTTGAGACGTAATGAATTCTTTAAAAGTAGGTCCAAGTCCTGCCACTAGGCGTTGTTGTAGATCGTCATCCGAAACTATTTCCCCGGCTTTGGCAAGTGCATCAGAAATAGACAATGCATAAAGAAAATAGTCATCGATGCTCATGTCCTGCTTCTTAGAAAGAGAATTGAGATTAGTGCGAAGCTTTTGTATGTGAATACAGGACTTACCACTAAATCTCTTTTCGAGAAGACTCCAAGCGGCCAGAGCGGTGAGACATGAGTTAAGATGGGACAGAATTTTGGAGGAGACGGTAGCCTTGATCGATCCCAAGACAAGACTCGAAGCTTGGTCGAAAAAGGCACGCTGTGGGTTGTCTTTTCCGTCTGCAAGTTTAGCCAATCTTGTCTATACTCTACAATATTTACTGCCTAACTACGCGGGTCTTGCTACTAAAGGTGTTCTAATGTAAAAATTCCTTTAATTATTGATATTAAAAATGTGCTAACAATTACATAGTAAAGAAAAGGGGAAGTGCAAAGGAAAATAAAAGGGAATTATTTTATATATTAATTTACGCTAAAGATTACATGTAGCAATTACATTAATATGAAATAGGGAAATTAAAGTAGAGTTGGAATGTAGGGAGATAACCTTAACTAACTTCAATATGTGAAGTAGCCATATTGGCCATGTCCCATTTTAATGGGGATTGCATACATTAAAAAAGACATAAAATAAAAGAAGAAAAATTGTACCTTTTTAAAAGAAGGAAGAAGACTTGAACTTTGACTTGAAAAGACTCTTGTGTAGAGTTTTGGTGCTTGAGTTGTTGTTAGTAGAATTCTTGTAAATGAATTCTTTGAGAGGGTTGTGTATAGTGTAGTTGTGAAGAAATTTCAAGCCCTTTTCTAAGGTAAAAAAGAGGGGTTTAAATAGGTAGAAAAGAAAGGAAAAGATGGCTTTTCAACCAATAAGAAAATAAATAAAAATAAATAATAAAGGGAAAATCAAATAATAATAAAAAGAAATATTTTGTTTTAAAGAAAAGGCTAGAAGTGTGGGTAGGGGTGGCATGGTAGGTATACCAACTTTTTTTACCTTGTACCAGTACCAACCAAGATGAAGTTGGTACATGAAAATGAGTACCAGTACCGTACCAACAAACTCGGTATACCAACTTCTTTGTACGGTTGGTACTTAGTTGGTACGGTTGGTACTACACCTCTACCAAAGAAGGAAAAGTGGAAGACAAATTAACTGAAACTGTCAAAAACTAACTGAAACTGTCAAAAAAACTAACTGAAACAGTCAAAAACTAATTGAAACAGTCAAAAAACTAACTGAAACTGTCAAAACTAACTGAAACTATCAAACAACTAACTGAAACTGTCAAAAACTTACTGAAACTGTCTAAAAACTAACTGAAACTGTCAAAAACTAACTGAAACAATCAAAAAACTAACTGGAATTTTAAATAACACATTTTTTAGTTTTTTTTATATACTTTTTTATTAAATTATTAAATATATAATAAAAATTATTTTTATAAAAATAAACTCGGTACACGGTATACCAACCGAACTCACATTTGTGTACCGTGTACCAACCAATAATGCACACTCGGTACGGTACTACCGTACCAAACGTTCGGTATACCGACAGTCGGTATACCAAAGTCATCGGTTCGGCTGGTACTCGGTTGGTAGGTTTGGTTTGGTACAATTGGCCAGCCCTAAGTGTGGGATTGGGAGTTATGAAATAAGGGGGGATGAATGTGGAGGTAAAAAGAGTTCTTTGTGATCAAGAAAAAGGAGGGAAAAGACTGCAATCCGTAACTGCCATAATGGGAGGCGCGCGCTTCCTGCTTCGGCCGCGAGAGGCGCGCGCATCCCGTACGCAATGCCGGAGGCCCCCGCGGGTGAAAAGGACAGAATGACAGAAAAGACTCTAAAGTTAACTCTGTTATGCAGTTTAGTCCAAAACTAACGGAATCAATTAGGAACATAACCGAAGTAACAAAAATCAACAAAAATAAGTTAAATAAAAAATACTATGTATGCAATCGGGGTGAGAGGTCCAAGGCGGGGTGTCTACAAAGCCCCTTGGCAACGTGGGTTGCAAAGCAAAACGTGTCGACGAAAGAAAGACAACCGCCGAGGACATCGACAAGGGAAAATAAAGACTCGATAAAAAAACAGGAATTATTGAAATTGCAAGGGATAGTAATGCGCTCCCTGTGTGAGCGGCTTTTGCTGATAGAGGGGCATGGTAGTATGAAATATCCCACCGTGGCTAAGGCTTAAAGTCCGTATAGAGGACTGGCTGGTTCCGAGAACCCGTCTGCCGCTTTAAAGTCCGTATAGAGGACTGGCTGGATCCGAGAACCTGTCTGCCGCTTTAAAATCCGTATAGAGGACTGGCTGAATCCATATAGAGGACTGGAAATGAATGTGAGTTTGTTGAGTAGACTTTGTTGATGAGATAGTGATTTTAGTGGTTCACCATGGAGCTGTGTGCTTGTACTTGTTATGCGTATGCTTGCAGATATATGTGATTGTGTGAGATGTGAAATAGAAATTGCGAGAGAAAATTGTGATTGTGGTGCGATGTGTAGAAAGCGTGAATGATGTTCATACCTTTACTTACCATGGCCGCTTGATTCGGGATGAATTTCTGATGCTGTGGCTTTGATGAATAATGCCCATGCTTTGGATGTTGATGAGTTGCTTTTGCTTTTGATGGAGAACAGTCATTCTTGATGATGGGTTGGTCGTGCCAAAAGGCTGCCTACATATCCCTTAAAGAGAATCAGACCAGTGTAGTTCAAGGATGATGGAGAACGCTGGGGAAGAAGCTAGGAGCAAAGCAAAATGAAGCACATTCTTTTTATACAAGTAAGAAAAAAAAAAAAAAAGAAAAATCTTTTGGTCATTTTTTTTAGTTCGTGGGTGAACCATTTTAACCATTGTGTGTTTGTAAAGCCAACCCAAGATCAAATCATGATCGGTCGAAGTCTGGATTGCCTTGCTTGAATTCTATTCGCTGTTGTGCCCAACGAAGATGGATGTCTAGCCCCAAGAAATTTGTCGATTATGGGGATTCAAAGACTTTCGATGACGAGATAAGGGGTTGTTGATTGTAAAGCCCCTAGAACGCCTTTGATGCCAAAACTTTGAGTGACTTGCATAGCCCCAAGATAAATAAGCTCTTGGCCCATTCAAATAAATCACCTTTTATTGACGTGAGCAATCCCCAATATAAGATTATTGATACCAATCTTCGAGAGATTTCCAAGCCCCAAATGTCATGTACTTGTTGTTTGCGAGCTTCAAGATGGTGGAATGTGAAGACCTGTCGATGTAAAGCCTCAAATTATCTTGGAATTGGCTCGGCATTGAGAACGGGTGCACCGTCGGGTAGGATTCTTGATAGAGATCTCCTTTTTACTCTTACTGGGGAGATGAATAGCCTCATTGTGGTCAGTACCCAAATGGCAGAAAGCTTATGTCAAAAGATGCAGTAATGTCTTGTGGTGTTGTCGAGGTCGCGGATGATAAGGTCTTGGTGTGATAAGGTCCCAAATGGGTATGCTTGCTTGAGTCTTCTTGAGTTGAACTAATGATGGATCTTCGGATGCAACTAGTGCTTGAGGCACAACTTATTCTGAGCCACACTTTTGGTTTTGATCTTCGATAAGGAGGTGCTGAATTGCAGAAACATTTGGATTGGCCATAACTCCATTTGTAGAGTCAACATATTGGCATTTCCTTGAATCCTTTTCCTTTTCTCTAAGACTTTCTTCATAATCTCGTCGTAAGTCGCAACATAAGAATCATCAAATTCATTCATAACATCGGAGCCCTCCTTTCAGACCAGAAGACCTTTGGCGTGAAGTACTGAGAGACCCTTTAAGTTTGGACCACTCCCCACATTGCATTGCATCGAGTATCATTGCCCAAAAGATTGTCAATGGCGAAGCCCCAATATTGCCCTTTGCTTGGATTACTGTAATGCCATAGCCCAAAAGATTGTAGATTGCGAAGCCCCTTGAGACCTTTGGTGCCAAACTTATTGAGGAAGCTTCCAATGTTGCATATGACTTTCCTGGGGCCATCGTTGGGAGGTGAAGTGAATTGCTTCTCACTGAGGGAGCCTTTCAAACTTGATTGTAGCCCCTAGTGTGCCACCATTGATTGCAAGTAGAGTGAGAAAGGCATATCCTTGATTAGGGGAACAGGCACGAGCACACATGACATGAAGGCTTTTCGACATTCCTCTTGAGAGACTTTGAGGATAGTCTCACACATCTTTCTTGAGTGCAGCCCCTAGGGCTCATTAACTGTCAAATGAAGTAAAAGAAGCTCTCATTCTTGAGTCACATAGCCCCTAGGGCGTCATCATTTGTTGAGCAAAGCAAGAGACTCATCCTCGTGTGAGGGAACAAACATAAGAGGACATGGCAAGAGCTACTCCATTCTCGGGAGTCTTTCGGCATACTTTAGAGGCACATGCTTGAAGAAGCTCAAAAACTGAGTCACACATTGTTTCCATTTGTGATCCAAACTAATTGACTCACTGGGGACTATTTGTGCAACATCTTACCCCTCAATGATGGGCTCATTCTTGGATGGATCTTGGTTACCATGGGGCTTCTTTCACATGAACCCAAAAATGCACATTGTTGGAGAAAACTCTTACTTCAATAACCCCAAACAACCTTTGATTGTGGCATGCCTTATCGAGCCCTTTGCAATTCCGGAGTAGACTCGGTGGGGAATTGACTTGCTGGAGAGATTCAATATAGAACTTGTGTAGTTGTCTTCTTTTGAGACCGGACATCTCCATTTCTCTTTCCCTTCTCTCTCTCTCACTCTCTCATTTTTTTTATGATGCACCCTATTTTTTGCCTATACCGCCCTTTCGGGTTTTCAATCTAGCGGGCATCTTTTTTGCGTCGTCATTTTGACTCGATTAATAAGGAAGTGTGCATTGACTCTAGCTGAGGATAAGAGACATGTGATTTTGCGGTGGAGACCTTTTGTCACTGATGATGAATGACATTGACTTGACTAGAGAAGTGGTCCCTAGTATTGACTTCATGTATTTATATATTTTTTTTGAATGACTCACGAAGGAAAGTAAGTCATTAAGAGAGAAGAGAAAGAAAGCCCCAATTTGATTGCAAGAAACTGGGAGCGTTGCTGAAAGATAAGAAGCCCCTAGACTCGATAAGGTATGTGAAATGATTTCAAATCTAGGAAAGTTGTTCAATCTTTGAGGTTATTAATTGATTGGCAAATGACTCGTACAAAGATGTCTTGAGAAGTTCGAGATGAAGGCCAATCACCATAACGCACTAGGGCTAAACATATCTTCTTTCTTGCATGAGATCGCACCCGAAGGTTGCCTACATTCCTCCAGTGTAGAGGCTCAGGCCACCGTAGTTCTTGTGGATGCTCCTTTCGCCGTTCTTCGTTGGTGGATGATGATGTTGTTGTGAACTTCTTTGAATGAGGGGGATTTTTTTTTGTGCTCTAACTTTTGCCTAGGTTGTTTTGAAGAGTCAACCTAGCGAGTTTTTTTTTTTAATCCCCTTTTGAAACATTGCTTGATTTTTCTCCATGGTTGTAGTTCCACCTTGTTTTGGCGCTTGATGTCTTGACTGTCACGCCCCGGAAATTCTTAAAAATCCATAAATATAAAATTTACATAATATAAATCTCCAAAATGCAAAATACCAAACCGGGCGCGTGAATTCAACTATGAAACCAATACCATTAAACAACACCTCCACGAGATTATAACTCGGAGACTAGAAACAAACGCGGAAGAAAGAACAACTATTAACAAAAATACCCAAAGTACAACCGTATATATAAAACACTGAACGACTACGAACCCACAATAAAATACATGAAGGCTCCGAAGAGCAACTATCCCAAATGCGATCAACCTGCTCAGAAGATTCCCGCTACAATGGACCTCATAATGCTACCACTTGCTTTCCTGGGGGGGGTTAAGGAAAAACAGAGATAAAAGAAACGGGGTGAGATAAAATCTCAGCAAGTTACTAATGCAGCTACATGGCATAATATCATGCAATCAACGATATAACTGAACAAGTAAATCACATAACAACAAATGAGAAAGCTCCCTATCGCCAACTGTCCCATACCAGTTGGAAATAACGACTAACTCATCATGCAGCACATAAGACTGAAATAAACACGTTACAAAGGATACTGAGCCAAGGTTTCACCAAACCAATAGAACAATCACTGCGCAGCTTCAACCAATCAAACCATCTTCATAGCAGCATAATCGCTGAAGAGAAAACCCCAGTCAGAACCGACCAATCAATCAATCAATCAATCTTCGTAGTAGCATAAACAGCTGAAGATCACAACCCCGATACCGGAACCATAACAATGTAACATGTCACAAAGGACAAGGGAGATGACACAAAGTCAAAACCCAAAACGTCTAGCTAGAATACTCACCAAAGGGAGCTAGCTCATCCCAACCAAGGCCAATCTGGAAGAGGAAAGAAGGACCAATGGGCGATGCTATACTGGACTTGGCTCGTGCCATTATAACATTATCCATTGCCTGACTCGAACACAAACAACCAGCTGGACTTTCAAATAAATGCTAGGTAATAAATACTAGCTCGATAAACAACCAAAGGTTCCAAAGTAGGGAACCATACCAATTAATCACCATAAAGATGCAAATGATTACTCAAGAAGTGTTCAACAACGATAAACACAAGAAGTTTCTCATAAAAGAGTCCAACAACGATAAACAAGATTACTCATAGAAAGCCCAACAACATTGATCATTAAAACATGATGATTCCAAGATAAGGGACCATACCAAACTCATCCTAAAGATGATACCCACGAGTGACTCATAAGGAGCACAACTCAAACGGTCGCTTACGATTGGTACAATAACTATTACCAAAATTTCCCTAAACGTTTACTCATAAAGATGTACTAAGACTATCAACTCCCTATATTTTTACACCTAGAATTCCAAATAGGGAGTCCGAATGAATACACCATAAAGAGGCTAATCAAAACTACAGGTACCCAATCACCATATCACGCTTTACATCTGTTCATAAACGAACCAATTCTTAACACCCCAAACGAACCCAAAAGGTTACACCTATTCATATATGATCACATACGGACCAAACCCAACACTTTAGTGTTCCAAAACAACCCTCTAGGTACTATAGGATATCACCTAAAACCTAGACCAAGTCTTATCCTAAAATCAATTCAATCAGTAAAATAACTTTCAATTAAAGGGTCTCAAAGTATGAAATCCTCACTTATATCACAAAGATGATCACAACAACTCAACAAAGTCACTCAATTGGATTTGCAAAACTTAATCACAATGGATCGATACAACTCCTCTTAACCTCAAACACCCAATAAAATCCCGAAGTATAAAACTTATAACTTCACTAAACAACCTATCCCATCTTGTAGTAATCGAAGAGATCTTCGAAACGATAGTTTACACGCCTAAAACGGAGTCCGGACGAAGAAGTTATGGCCTCCGGAAGATCGACCTAAATTCTGGAAAAAGTGGGCGGGCGCCCGGAATTGAGTGGGCGAGCGCCCGGAACCCTGAAACCAAGCTAAATGAGGCTGATTTAGTGGGAGGTCGCCCAAAACTAAGTGGGCGACCGCCCAGACCCCAAAATACACCAGAATTTCACTCCTTTTGTCCTAAATCCTGATATAACAACCCTTATACCTCCCCACCATTGTGGAGCTCGACCCAAACCAATTCTAACTCCATTAAGACCCCATTTAACTCCAAATATATCAAACAACACATAACTCATCATCCCATCAGACTGACTCCATGGGCGGTCGCCCAACCCATTAATGGGCGGTCACCCAAAAACCCTGACTCCAACATTCAAAACGAACTGATCTCATGGGCGGTCGCCCAAACCAATCATGGGCGGTCGCCCACGAGCCCTGACTGCCGGAATTCGGCAAGTTTACCTGGGTTTCATCCAAAACTCAACCCCAACCAAAACCAAACCAAAATCCAACACCTCTAACAAGTATAATAAGGTACTAGAACAACTTATGAGTCTAAAATAACTCATTTAACATCATTAACAACCAAAACCAAGATTTGATCCCAACATTCTCAAAAATCATAAAAGATGAACAAGAAATACAAATAAATCCCAAACTCAACCAAAGTGACATATATACGAACTAAAGCATTACATAAACTAAAAATGAACATTTTAGCATAAAAATAGGGGAAAAGTAACTTACCTGGAATTTATGAAAGATGACGGAATTCGAGATTTCTTAGCTCTACACGATCCTAGCGACGATCTAAACATTTTTCATAAAATGAGCAATAAGAAATAGAGGGAGGAAGATGACTAAAATGAAGGAAGAAGGAGGAGAGTTTTCTTACCTTTTCACCAACAATGGAGGAGAGAGAGAGAGATTGAGTGTGTGTGTGTGTGTGCAGGGAAAAGAGAGAGAAGGTGAGGGAGAGGGAGGTGAGGGAGGGAGTAAGATGATAAAAGAAAAGGTTTCACTTAGGTCCCTCTACAACCACCTAGAACAATTAGACCCATTTTTCCCCACTATCAACTAAGACTCAATAAATTCCACACTAGCACAAATGATCAAATAAAATGTTAGGCAAGAAATAATATGTAACACCAAATGCACACATAAATATTTAAATAAATAAATAAATAAGAAAATAAATAAATAAATAAATATTTACTACTAAGAAAATAGAGACGGGTTTTCGGGTCGTTACAATCTACCCTCCTTAAGAAGAATTCGCCCGCGAATTCACTTATCAAAATCATAACACAGTCATATCGAGGGCTACAAAATATCGATTCTCATAAAGCACTCATGATCCCAATCAAGTACCTATTAAATATTTCCGACATAGTCTCCATGACTCAAATAAACCAACACATATTGAACACATACATATCTCAAGTATACTCGTATAAACCATTCCAAAGTCAACTTCCTCTTTCATCCGGAATTTCAAATTCTCAAGACTATCACTTGATCACCAATTCTGAGACATAGTTGATTCGATCCTAATAAGCATTACGCTCTCAATCAACCCTTAAATCGCCAACATCCATAAGTTTTAATTTTCATTAGCCCAATAGTATTTGGAATCAACTCCACACACACGTAGTATATGCTTAAAATATATATATCGGTCCTAAGGTTTCCTAATATTATAAGAAGACCCAAATAATTATCCATAGCACTCTGAGGAGTCTATTAAGATCAAGATGTACTACAATGGTCCCTGTCATAAATTATTTCCACAATTATCCCACGTAATCATACTACTACTAGAACTCATAAGAAAAGGATTAGCACTAACGATTAAAACATAGAAGCACATATTAGGCAGGTAGACTGTGTTATTCAATCCACTATAATAAAGCACTATTGAGGTGTTATCAAATATATGGTCACCATACCGAAAAATTCATCATCATTTATTCCTATACCTTTAGAGGTCTCTTAGGGAGGTCCTCTAATCATTGATGTGCTACTTCCAAGTATTGTCAACCCAACATTTCAATTATATCCAGGAAATTTACCATTATCAACTATTCGATCAATATGATTCCACTACTAAGATCATCTTCCTTATGTGATAAAACATAATACAATCACAATCTTTGTTTTCATAAATATCAATATATTACAACTTACAACTCTAAAAGATATTACAAATGATCACTAATAATCCGAAATATTCAATAAACTGCTCCATCCCAATGCAGAATCATAGTATCCCTTAATATGCCAAAGTATCTATACTCAATTTCCTTTACAAATCCTTAATCTAAACGAGGATGCCACCAAGAAAAGATTCAGAACCATGTGACAACTGTTCACTAAAACCCAAAAATGCCTTTAATATTGTTCGAGGAATTCTCACCTTCTCAAAATATGTCTAGTCCTTTAAACTTAACGCGCTTACCATCATTAATGATTATAACTTCCACAATATACTCATAACTCGTATTGCTTTAACTCAACTCCAGTCATGTACTAAAATGATCCCAAAAGTATCATAATTCAACTTCTTAATATGACCCATAATAAATTAAGTATTTCCTCATACTAAACAATTCTGATGCACTTCACGTAGATGTACTAAAAGTAAAGAAAGATCTCCTATCAAGAAATTCTCAAATTGAATCTTTAACCATTATAATAAAGATTTTCTGATTTTCAATATAGAACCTGAACATTATATATATACTTAGTATGCTCCTAAACAAGTCAAACACACTAATATAGAATTATTCACCACCTGTCGATGGCACCCAAGAAATTCGAGACACATTGAAAGCTGGGCCATACTACTTAACTCGTCAATATCCTGTATAGGTGACATAACCAAATCACCTTACCTCAATCAGTAGCAATCACGAAATTTTGTACTCGAGAATACACCTCAACATAAATCACTTAATGAGAACACACATACGAATATGGCACAAGGCATTTCCACTTTACGAAATAGGTACGTCCAAGCCTTCCAAACTCGCACTCTCGATTCCCAAGCCAACTAACCCCAATGGAACCAACACTATTGACACCAATCCTATACTTGATATACCACAAGAGAAGAAACACTCGACGTCAATATCACGACTCATAACTCAACCACTTCTACCTTAACCTCATCTTCAAGAAAACTTAGTTTTCTAAACTGCTCAAAATTATAACACCCAAGTATTGAAACCTATTAAATATCAGAGTTCTTATTCTCCTTCAAGATCTAAAACTATTGCTCCGATACCAACTGTCACACCCCGGAAATTCTTAAAAATCCATAAATATAAAATTTACATAATATACATCTTCAAAATGCAAAATACCAAACCGGGCGCATGAATTCAACTATGAAACCAATACCATTAAACAACACCTCCACGAGATTATAACTCGGAGACTAGAAACAAACACGGAAGCAAGAACAACTATTAACAAAAATACCCAAAGTACAACCGTATATACAAAACACTGAACGACTACGAACCCACAATAAAATACATGAAGACTCCGAAGAGAAACTATCCCAAATGCGATCAACCTGCTCAGAAGATTCCCGCTACAACAGACCTCACAATTCTACCACTTGCTTTCCTGGGGGGGGGGGGGTTAAGGAAAAACAGAGATAAAAGAAACGGGGTGAGATAAAATCTCAGCAAGTTACTAATGCAGCTACATGGCATAATATCATGCAATCAACGATATAACTGAACGAGTAAATCACATAACAACAAATGAGAAAGCTCCCTATCGCCAACTGTCCCATACCAGTTGGAAATAACGACTAACTCATCATGCAGCACATAAGACTGAAATAAACACGTTACAAAGGATACTGAGCCAAGGTTTCACCAAACCAATAGAACAATCACTGCGCAGCTTCAACCAATCAAACCATCTTTATAGCAGCATAATCGCTGAAGAGAAAACCCCGGTCAGAACCGACCAATCAATCAATCAATCAATCTTCGTAGTAGCATAAACAGCTGAAGATCACAACCCCGGTACCGGAACCATAACAATGTAACATGTCACAAAGGACAAGGGAGATGACACAAAGTCAAAACCCAAAACGTCTAGCTAGAATACTCACCAAAGAGAGCTAGCTCATCCCAACCAAGGCCAATCTGGAAGAGGAAAGAAGGACCAATGGGCGATGCTATACTGGACTTGGCTCGTGCCATTATAACATTATCCATTGCCTGACTCGAACACAAACAACCAGCTGGACTTTCAAATAAATGCTAGGTAATAAATACTAGCTCGATAAACAACCAAAGGTTCCAAAGTAGGGAACCATACCAATTAATCACCATAAAGATGCAAACGATTACTCAAGAAGTGTTCAACAACGATAAACACAAGAAGTTTCTCATAAAAGAGTCCAACAACGATAAACAAGATTACTCATAGAAAGCCCAACAACATTGATCATTAAAACATGATGATTCCAAGATAAGGGACCATACCAAACTCATCCTAAAGATGATACCCACGAGTGACTCATAAGGAGCACAACTCAAACGGTCGCTTACGATTGGTACAATAACTATTACCAAAATTTCCCTAAACGTTTACTCATGAAGATGTACTAAGACTATCAACTCCCTATATTTTTATACCTAGAATTCCAAATAGGGAGTCCGAATGAATACACCATAAAGAGGCTAATCAAAACTACAGGTACCCAATCACCATATCACGCTTTACATCTGTTCATAAACGAACCAATTCTTAACACCCCAAACGAACCCAAAAGGTTACACCTATTCATACATGATCACATACGGACCAAACCCAACACTTTAGTGTTCCAAAACAACCCTCTAGGTACTATCGGATATCACCTAAAACCTAGACCAAGTCTTATCCTAAAATCAATTCAATCAGTAAAATAACTTTCAATTAAAGGGTCTCAAAGTATGAAATCCTCACTTATATCACAAAGATGATCACAACAACTCAACAAAGTCACTCAATTGGATTTGCAAAACTTAATCACAATGGATCGATACAACTCCTCTTAACCTCAAACACCCAATAAAATCCCGAAGTATAAAACTTATAACTTCACGGAACAACCTATTCCATCTTGTATTACTCGAAGAGAGCTTCGAAACAATAGTTTACACGCCTAAAACGGAGTCCGGACGAAGAAGTTATGGCCTCCGGAAGATCGACCTAAATTCTGGAAAAAGTGGGCGGGCTCCCGGAATTGAGTGGGCGAGCGCCCGGAACCCTGAAACCAAGCTAAATGAGGCTGATTTAGTGGGAGGTCACCCAAAACTAAGTGGACGACCGCCCAGACCCCAAAATACACCCGAATTTCACTCCTTTTGTCCTAAATCCTGATATAACAACCCTTATACCTCCCCCACCATTGTGGAGCTCGACCCAAACCAATTCTAACTCCATTAAGACCCTATTTAACTCCATTTATATCAAACAACACATAACTCATCATCCCATCAGACTGACTCCATGGGTGGTCGCCCAACCCATTAATGGGCGGTCGCCCAAAAACCCTGACTCCAACATTCAAAACGAACTGATCTCATGGGCGGTCGCCCAAACCAATCATGGGCGGTTGTAGATACCCCGGGAAACCACAACTTGGCTAGAGCGGTGAATTATCCTAGGATGTCTAACTTGTTTTTAGATTGTTTAGAGTCGCCACCGATGTTTTTAAAGAAACATAAGAAAAACCTAGAAATAGCCTAATTTATGTACAAAACCAGAGATTCAGGAGAGAAGGGTTCGGGGGTTAGGTGACGGAGTGGGAAGTACTTAAACACCCACTCCGCCCCGCTTATGCGGGTCTTGCTACTATTGGTGTTCTAATGCTAAATGTCCTTCAATTTATTAACAGTGCTAACAATTATATTGTAAAGAAAAAGGGGAAGAAAAGAGAATTGTTTTATTTATAAATTTATGCTAAACAATTACATTAAGAAATGTATAGGAAATTAAAGTAGAGATTAAAATGTAGGGAGATAACCTTAACCAACTTTAATGTAGTAAAGTGGTCATTTGGTCATGTCCCAATTGATGGATATTGCATACTAGTAAGACTAGAATAAAAGAGAAGAAGAATAAAAGTACCTTTAGAAAAGAGGACCTTAGACTTTGACTTGAAGATGGTGTTGTTTGTAGAGAAATGGTTGTGCAACACTTTGTGTAGTGTTTGTTTGTAGGGAAAATGTGTTGAGAGAACTTGTGTATAGTTCTTGTAGGGAAGATGAAGTTGGTCCAAAGAGTGTAAAAAGAGTCCCTTTCTAAGGTAGAAGATGATGGTTTTTATAGGTAAAAAAGAGAGGGAAATGTTGGAGGGAAATTGGTCAATCCATGTGAGATAGAATTGACCAATATAAAATAAGATAAATAAAATAATAAATAAAAGAAATAAAAGAAAATCAAATAAAATAAAAATGAATTATTTTGTTTTAAAGAGATGGCTAGAATAATGGGATTGGAGGTTATAAAACTAGGGGGGATGAATGTGGATGAGAAAAGAAGTCTTTTGTGATCAAGAAAGAGATGTTGCAAATAAGAAAAGGGAGAGAAATAAGGTGCAATCCGTTACTGCCAAAATGGGAAGCGCGCGAGTCCCGCTTTTGGGGCGAGACGCGCGCGCAGCCCGTTAACAGTTCCGGAAGCACCCGCGGCAGAAAAGGACAGAATGACCCTAAAAGTTAAATCTGTTATGCAGTTTAGTCCAAAACTAACGGAATCAGTTAGGAACTTAACCGAAGTAACAGAAATCAACAAAAATAAGTTAAAATAAAAATACTTTGTATGCAATCGGGGTGAGAGGTCCAAGGCGGGGTGTCTACAGAGCCCCTCAGCGACGTGGATTGCAAAGCAAAACGCGTCGACGAAAGTATAAACACCCGCCGAGGACATCGACAAAGAAAAAGTAAGAAAAGAAAGAAAGTAAAGACTCGATGAAAGCAGTAATTTGAAATTGCTAGAGATAGGGGTGCGCTCCCTGTGTGAGCGTCTTTTGTTGGTAGAGGGGGTGGCATGATCCGTTGGTAAACCTGCCGGCTGAATCCGTTAAGTGAGGCCGTTAGTGAACCCTTGAATGTGGCCGTTAGTGAACCTTCGAATGAGGCCGTTAGTGAACCTTTGAGGAGGCCGTTAGTGAACCTTTGAATGAGGTCGTTAGTGAACCTTTGAGGAGGCCGTTAGTGAACCTTTTGACGAATCCGTTAGTGAAATCCGTTGATGAGGCCTTAGTGAACCTTCGAGGCCGTTAGTGAACCTTTATTGACGAATCCGTTAGTGAAATCCGTTTGATGAGGCCGTTAGTGAACCTTCGAATGAGGCCGTTAGTGAACCTTTGCTGACGAATCCGTTAGTGAAATCCATTGATGAGGCCGTTAGTGAACCTTTGTTGATGAATCCGTTGGTGAATCCGTTTGATGAGGCCGTTAGTGAACCTTTGAAGAATCCGTTAGTGAAATCCGTTGATGAGGCCGTTAGTGAACCTTTGTTGACGAATCCGTTAGTGAAATCCGTTTGATGAGGCCATTAGTGAACCTTCGAATGAGGCCGTTAGTGAACCTTTGCTGACAAATCTGTTAGTGAAATCCGTTGATTAGGCCGTTAGTGAACCTTCGAGGCCGTTAGTGAACCTTTGTTGACGAATCCGTTAGTGAAATCCGTTGATGAGGCCGTTAGTGAACCCTTGAATGAGGCCGTTAGTGAACCTTTGAGGAGGCCGTTAGTGAACCTTTCAAGAGGCCGTTAGTGAACCTTTGAATGAGGCCGTTAGTGAACCTTGAGGCCGTTAGTGAACCTTTGATGAATCCGTTAGTGAAATCCGTTGATGAGGTCGTTAGTGAACCTTTGTTGACGAATCCGTTGGTGAATCCGTTTGATGAATCCATTAGTGAATCCCTTGGATGAGTCCGTTGGTGAACCCATGTACCAAATTGCTGTCTAGAGCTGCGGTTTCTGTTGACATCGTGGGGATGCGGGCATGGTTGACTGTGGACCATTTTCTGCTGGGGATGAAGTGCCTTGAGTAGCGAATGCTGTTGACTTCGTGGTGGTACCTGTTATGTGTGTGCTTGGCAGGTATATGTGTTTGTGCAAGAAGATGCATGAAGTGTGAAATGAAGAGAGAGAAATTGTGCTCGTGGTGCAATGTGATTTGAAAGCAGTTTTGCATGAGAGAGAGATTTTGCAAGAATGGAGAAATTGCTTTTGTGTGTGGTGTGATTTGAGGAAAGCTTCGGATGTATTCATACCTTCACTTACCACGGCCGCTTGATTCGGGATGGATTGCTGAAGGATGTTGATGCTTTTGATGAAGAATGATGATGTTGGTGATGATGAATTGTTCTTGCCTTGGAATGTTGGGTTGGTCGTGCCAAAGGCTGCCTACGTATCCCTTGAAGGGAATCAGACCAGCGTAGTTCAAGGATGATGGAGAATACTGGAGGAGAAGCTAGGAGCAAAGCAAAGTAAAGCACATACTTTTGCACATAGAAGGAGAAAAAGAAAAAGAAAAATCTTTTTTTTTTTTTTTTTTAGATTAGAAAAGAAAGAATATGCACACATGTGAGGAAAAGATTTTTTTTTTTTTTTAGTTCGTGGGTGAACCATTTTAACCATTGTGTGCTTGTGAAGTCAACCCAAGATCAAGTCATGTTCAGTCGAAGTCCGGATTGCCTCGCTTGAATTCTGTTGTCGCCGGTGTGCCCAACGAAGATTGATGTCTAGCCCCAAGAGATTTGTCGATTATTGGACTTCAAAAGGCTTTTGATGCCGAGATGAGGGGTTGCTGATTGTAAAGCCCCTAGAATGCCTTTGATGCCAAATTTTGAGGGACTTGCATAGCTCCAAGATAAATCAGCTCTTGGCCCATTCGAGTAAATCGCCTTTTGTTGTTGTAGTGAGCAAGCCCCAAGAGGAGATCGTTGATGCCAATCTTCGAGAGATTGCAAAGCCCCAAGTGTCGTGGGCTTGTAGATGGCGGGATGTGAAGACCTTTCATTGTAAAGCCCCAAATTATCTCGTGATTGGCTCGGCATTGAGAGCGGATGTACCCTTTGGTAGAATTCTTGATAGAGATCTCCTTCTTGCTCTTACTGGGGAGATGAATGGCCTCATTGTGGTCGATACCCAAATGGCTGAGGGCTTATGTCAAAGGACGCAGTAATGTCTTGTGGTGTCGTCGAGGTCGCGGAGGATAAGGTCTTGGCGTGATAAAGTCTCAAATGAGTATGCTTGCTTGACTCTTCTTGAGTTGAACTAATGACGGATCTTCGGATGCAACTAGTGCTGTGGCCCAACTTTATCTGAGCTGCACCTTGTGCTTTTGATCTTGGAGAAGGGGGTGCTGAATTGCAGAAACATTGGGATTGGCCGTGGCATTTCCCGCTATAACCCTGTTTTGATTAGAGTTTAGCATATTGAATCTTTTTCCTTTTCTCTAAGACTTCCTTCAAAATCTCGCTGTGAGTTCTAACAAAAATCATCAACTTCATTCATAACATCGGAGTCTTCATTTAAAACCAAGAGGCCTTTGACTTGAAGTGTTGAGAGACCTTTGAAGCTTGATCTCTTTCATGGAGCCATAAGACTACTCCACATTGCATTGCTTGAGCATTGTTGTCCCCAAAAGACTGTCGGTTGCGAAGCCCCAATATTGCCCTTTGCTTGAATTATTGTAATGCCGTAGCCCAAAAGATTGTAGATTACGAAGCCCGTTGAGACCTTCGGTGCCGAATTGAGGAAGCTTCCAATGTTGCACATGACTTGGCTGGGGATACTGCTGGGGAGTTAATTGCTCTTTGCTGAGGGAGCCTTTAAGACTTGACCGTAGCCCCTAGAGTACCATCATTGATTGCGAGAAAGGTCCACCCTTGATTGGGGGAACGAGCACGGGCACACGCGACAAGAGGGCTTTTTGACATCCCTTTTGGGAGACTTTGAGGATAGTCTCACACATCTTTCTCGAACATAGCCTCTAGGGCGTATTAATTGTCAAGTGAAGCAAAAGAAGTCCTTGTCCTTGAGTCACATAGCCCCTAGGGCGTCACCATTTGTTGAGCAAAGCAAGAGTGGCTCATCCTCGTGCGAGGGAACAAACATGAGAGGACATGGCAAGAGCTACTCCATTTCTCGGGAGCCTTTCGGCGTACTTTAGAAGCACATACTTGAAGAAGCTTTGAAAACTGAGACACATGTTGTTGCTATTTACTGCCCAAGCCAATTGACTAGCTAGGGATTATTTGTGCAACCTCGTGCCCTTTTATGATGGGCTCGTTCTCGGATAGGTCTTGGCTACCACAGGCCTTCTTTTCATGAACCCAAAAATGCACACTGCTGGAGAATGATGCCAATAACCCAAAACAACCTTTGATGGTGCCATATCTTGTCGAGCCTTTTGCAATCCCAAAGTTGACTCGGTGGGGAATTGACTTGCTGAGGAGATCCAATGTAGAGCTCATGCAGTTGTCTTCTTTAGAGGCTGGAGATCTCCATTTCTCTTTCCCTTCTCTCTCTCACTCTCTCATTTTTTTTCTTTTATGACGCACCCTGTTTTTTGCCTAGACCGCCCTTTCGGGTTTTCAATCTAGCGGGCATCTCTTTTGCGTCTTCATTTTGACTCGATTAATGAGGGAGTGTGCATTGACTCTAGCTCACATGTGATTTTGCGGTGGAGACCTCTTGTTACTAAAGGTGAGTGACATTGACTTGATTAGGGAAGTGTCCCTAGTATTGACTTCATGTATTTGACCGTTTTTTGAATGACTCATGAAGGCAAGTAAGTCATTAAGAGAGAAGAGAAGGGGAGCCCCAATTTGATTGCAAGAAATTGGGAGTATGCAGAAAGAATAGATGTCCCTAGACTCGACAAGGAACGCGAAATGATTCCAAATCTAAGAAAGTTGTTCAATCTTTTTGGTGATTAATTCATTGGCAAATGAATCGTACAAAGATGTCTTGACAAGTTCGAGATGAAGGCCGATCACCATAACGCGCTAGGGCTAAACATATCTTCTTTCTTGCATGAGACCGGACCAGCAGGTTGCCTACGTTCCTCCAGTGTAGAGGCTTAGGTCACCGTAGTTCTTGTGGATTCTCCATTCGTCGTGATGGTTGTTGCTTCGTCCTTCATCGGTGGAATGATGTTGATCTTGTACTTCTTTGATTGAGGGGGATTTTTTTTTTTTTTTTTTTAATCCCCCCTTTGAAACATTGCTTGATTTTTCTCCATGGTTGTTGCTTCACCTTTGATGTCTTGGCTTTGTCTTCGTCGTTGATGATGTTGCCTTCGTCACAATGTTTATCCCCTAGGCGTTCAAGCGATGGCCTTCGTTCCAAAACTTGTTTAGACACTTTTTCATCATTTTGCCAAGAATTAGATTGAACAACTTGGAAGAGTGTATGAGGACGAGAACGACTTTTATTTAATGGTTGACTCAAAATTTAACATTGGACGAGAGAAAACATTAATGCACACATTAGAGGACTTTTGACTCTTTTTTTTTTATCCTATCTCTAGGTAGAGAAAGAGAAACGGAGATTGTTGTCGTCATCCCCCATGTCGTTGTAGTCCTCATTGTCGTTGTATTCTTCCATGTCACTACATTCTTCCATGTCATTGTTTGGGAACCCTTTGTCGTTGAAGCTTGTGTCATAGGAGGACTTGGCCACTTCTCGAAGCAAATAGTCAATTCTAACCCCCGCATCATACATGCTTGAAAAATCGGAGTGAAAAGCCCCACTAAGATGAGTGCGGTAGTCCATTTTCAAACATTTCAAGAAGATGTCCATTTGTTCCTTCTTGGAAGGCCTATCAACCATCTCGGATAGCTTGTCATTCCAACGGCAATAGAAGTCCCCAAATGATTCATTACCCATTTGTACGGTGCTCTCCAATTCCTTCTTGGTGGGGCGGAATATGGAGTTGCCTTGATATTGTGACTTGACGGCAAGCATAGCGGCATCCCAATTGAGGCGGGTGGAAACTGGAAGACCCATATACCAATCTTTTGCGACCCCCTCGAGAGTAAGCGGGAAGCATTGTGCCATTATTTGAGGAGACACTTTCTTTGGTAGCATGGCCCAAATGTAGGAGTCGACATGAGCGTTGGGGCAAGAGTTTCCGTTGAACTTGCCAATATCGGGCATCTTGAACTTTTCAGGAACAGCCTCCATTGTGTTCATGAGGAGAGAAGCTTGATGAAGATCGGTGTTTGGTCCCTTGTGCAAATTTAGCCCACTAAGCCTTTGGTCAATGTAGGACATGAGAGTGTTGACCAAACCGGTATCAATGCTTTGGACCTTTCTTTCACCCGTGAGCCCTTTCAATTGGTTCTTGAGTTTAGCAACTTCTTTCTTGTGGGCCATTTTCACATGCTCGTAACGGGCTCGCCATAAATCATCCTTGCGGCGGACATTCTCGGCTAGTGTATCGACTTGCCCTTTCAATGCTTCCACCATGCGGAATAACCCTTCGTTGGACACGGGAATGCCGTTGTCGTTGCCGTTTGAAGCCATTGGACCTATTGAGAGTTCACGGTCGATCTAAGGATGGCCCCACAAACACCTTTTGAGTAAAATGATTTCACCCACAAACAAGAAAAGACTCAACCACATAAAGAAAAATGACTCTTTTTTTTATTTACAAAGTCGGAAGGACGGAGTCCTTTTTGGGGTTTCTAGAAAAAATAGTGGAATCGTCACACTAGTATATAGACCTTCTCGCGGTCCCATATACTCATCGGATTCCACCACGCTTGTGATACCTACATGTGACGGGATTAAACTAAATTAATGTAGTAAATCATACATGCGGGGACGGATTTTTTATTTTCGTCCAAGATAGCCACTTTTGGGGACGGAGTTTTATTTCGTCCATTTCAACAAATTGGCATGTATGATTTGAAAACATTAGTTTAGGGAAATCTCGGTACATGAAAACCGACTTGAGTCACGGAGTGTTAGACCCTAAACTAGAATTGTGTGGTTTGTGCTCGGCTTGAATATGAGGCTTAAAGGTCACCCCCGGCATGTAGTCGTGAACTACGCCACGGGCTGAGGTTTTACCGCTTCGGAAGAGTCAAGGTCGGGTGGAGCTTGAAACTTCCTAGGACGGGTCTCGACGGGTTTGGGGTTGGACTTGTGCGACTCGATTGTGAGCTGTTGATAGGAATATGTGCATGTAGTGTGAGGTCTAACATGTGACAAAACATTTTTTTTTTCAAAGAAAGAAAAAACAAATAAGCACATATTTACAACTCCCGAATCACCCGTGTGACCGGTAAAAATAAACAGAAAGTAAAAGAAATTGTCTGTCATTCTGCTCTGTTCTGCTTTCTGTGCACTGTTCTGTTTCTGGAAAATTGCCCAGAAGCGCGCGCATTCGGTGGCCTATGCGGAAGGCGCGCACGGTAGACAAAGAGGGCCAGAGGCGCCCGATTCTGGGCAGTACCTGCGAATCAGTGGGTTTTCAAGGGATTGCCTTGACCCTAAATAAAAATGCTTTCCCCTGCAGAATTTGTTAGCACAGAGACATGGAATGGAAGGACAAGAAGGAAGACGGGCGATTCTGGTAATTGGGGTCGGACGCGCGCGCTTTAGGCCAAGGAGGCCAGAGACGCGCGCTTCCCACCCTTTTTACCAGAATGCCCAGAAAACAGTAATAAGAACACCAAAAGTTAAGAACGCAAGTTTAACCCTCTAAATCTCCCCCAGCGGAGTCGCCACTGTAGATACCCCGGGAAACGACAACTTGGCTAGAGCGGTGAATTATCCTAGGATGTCTAACTTGTTTTTAGATTGTTTAGAGTCGCCACCTATGTTTTTAAAGGAACATAAGAAAAACCTAGAAATAGCCTAATTTATGTACAAAACCAGAGATTCGGGAGAGAAGGGTTCGGGGGTTAGGTGACGGAGTGGGAAGTACTTAAACACCCACTCCGCCCCGCTTATGCGGGTCTTGCTACTATTGGTTTTCTAATGCTAAATGTCCTTCAATTTATTAACAGTGCTAACAATTATATTGTAAAGAAAAAGGGGAAGAAAAGAGAATTGTTTTATTTATAAATTTATGCTAAACAATTACATTAAGAAATGTATAGGAAATTAAAGTAGAGATTAAAATGTAAGGAGATAACCTTAACCAACTTTAATGTAGTAAAGTGGTCATTTGGTCATGTCCCAATTGATGGGGATTGCATACTAGTAAGACTAGAATAAAAGAGAAGAAGAATAAAAGTACCTTTAGAAAAGAGGACCTTAGACTTTGACTTGAAGATGGTGTTGTTTGTAGAGAAATGGTTGTGCAACACTTTGTGTAGTGTTTGTTTGTAGGGAAAATGTGTTGAGAGAACTTGTGTATAGTTCTTGTAGGGAAGATGAAGTTGGTCCAAAGAGTGTAAAAAGAGCTAAGGTAGAAGATGATGGTTTTTATAGGTAAAAAAGAGAGAGAAAGGTTGGAGGGAAATTGGTCAATCCATGTGAGATGGAATTGACCAATAGAAAATAAGATAAATAAAATAATAAATGAAAGAAATAAAAGAAAATCAAATAAAATAAAAATGAATTATTTGTTTTAAAGAGATGGCTAGAATAATGGATTGGAGGTTATAAAACTAGGGGGGGATGAATGTGGATGAGAAAAGAAGTCTTTTGTGATCAAGAAAGAGATGTTGCAAATAAGAAAAGGGAGAGAAATAAGGTGCAATCCGTTACTGCCAAAATGGGAAGCGCGCGAGTCCCGCTTTTGGGGCGAGACGCGCGCGCAGCCCGTTAACAGTTCCGGAAGCGCCCGCGGCAGAAAAGGACAGAATGACCCTAAAAGTTAACTCTGTTATGCAGTTTAGTCCAAAACTAACTGAATCAGTTAGGAACTTAACCGAAGTAACAGAAATCAACAAAAATAAGTTAAAATAAAAATACTTTGTATGCAATCGGGGTGAGAGGTCAAAGGCGGGGTGTCTACAGCGGTCGCCCACGAGCCCTGACTGCCGGAATTCGGCAAGTTTACTTGGGTTTCATCCAAAACGTAACCCCAACCAAAACCAAACCAAAATCCAACACCTCTAACAAGTATAATAAGGTACTAGAACAACTTATGAGTCTAAAATAACTCATATAACATCATTAACAACCAAAACCAAGATTTGATCCCAACATTCTCAAAAATCATAAAAGATGAACAAGAAATACAAATAAATCCCAAACTCAACCAAAATGACATATATACGAACTAAAGCATTACATAAACTAAAAATGAACATTTTAGCATAAAAATGGGGGGAAAGTAACTTACCTGTAATTTATGAAAGATGACGGAATTCGAGATTTCTTAGCTCTACACGATCCTAGCGACGATCTAAACATTTTTCATAAAATGAGCAATAAGAAATAGAGGGAGGAAGATGACTAAAATGAAGGAAGAAGGAGGAGAGTTTTCTTACCTTTTCACCAACAATGGAGGAGAGAGAGAGAGATTGAGTGTGTGTGTGTGTGTACAGGGAAAAGAGAGAGAAGGTGAGGGAGAGGGAGGTGAGGGAGGGAGTAAGATGATAAAAGAAAAGGTTTCACTTAGGTCCCTCTACAACCACCTAGAACAATTAGACCCATTTTTCCCCACTATCAACTAAGACTCAATAAATTCCACACTAGCACAAATGATCAAATAAAAGGCTAGGCAAGAAATAATATGTAACACCAAATGCACACATAAATATTTAAATAAATAAATAAATATTTACTACTAAGAAAATAGAGAGGGTTTTCGGGTCGTTACATTGACTTCGTATTCTTGATGTCTTGACTTCGTCTTCTTGATGTTTAGCCCCTAGGCGTTCAAGTGATAGCCTTCGTTCTAAAACTTGTTTAGACATATTTTCATCATTTTGCCAAGAATTAGATTGAACAACTCGGAATAGTGTATGAGGACAAGAACGACTTTTGATTAAGACCGACTCAAATTTGAACATTGACGAGAAGGAAGAAAACTTAATGCACACATAAGAGGACTTTTGACTCTTTTTTTTTAATCCTATTTCTAGGTAGAGAAAGAGAAACGAAGATAGTTGTCGTCATCCTTGTCGTTGTAATTCTCCTTGTCGTCGTAGTCCTCAAAACCATTGTAACCTTCCATGTCACTGTTTGAACTGTCCAGGACCCCTTCGGTGTCGGATCTTGTCTCATAGGATTCCTCGGTTACTTCTTGGAGCAAATGGTCGATTCTAATCCCCGCATCATACATGTGTGTAAAATCCAGATAAAAGGCCCTACTAATATAAGCTCGGTAGTCCATATTCAAGCACTTTAAGAAGATTTCCATTTTCTCCTTCATTGAGGGCCTATCCATAATCTCAGCTAACTTGTCATTCCAACGGCAAGAAAAGTCCCCAAATGATTCATTTCCCTCTTGCACGGTGTTTTCCAATTCTTTCTTCGTGGGACGGCGCATGTAATTGCCTTCATATTGTGGCTTAAAGGCAAGCATAGCGGCATCCCAATTGAGGCGGGTGGAAACCGGGAGACCCATATACCAATCTTTTGCGATCCCATCAAGAGTAAGTGGGAAGCATTGTGCCATTATTTGAGGAGACACTTTCTTTGGTAGCATGGCCCAAACGTAGGTATCAACATGGGCATTAGGACAAGAGTTTCCTTTGAACTTGCCAATATCGGGCATCTTGAATTCCTCGGGAAGGGCCACCATAGAGTTCATAAGAAGAGAAGCTTGATGGAGATCGGAGCTTGGGTCTTTGTTCAAATTTAGCCCACTAAAACGTTGGTCAATGTATTCCATGAGAGTGTTGACCAAACTGTTATTAATACTTTGGACCATTTTTCCTTCATTTGTGAGCTCCTTCAATTAGTCCTCGAGCTTAGAAAGTTCTTTCTTATGGGCCATTCTCTCATGCATGAGATGAGCTTGCCACAAATCATCCTTGCGTCGGGCATTCTCGGCGAGTGCATCAATTTACCTTTTCAGTGCTTTGACCATGTTGGCTATATCCTCGTTGGGCCGGGAAAGATTGTCACCGTTGTTGTTGCCGTTGAAAGGCATTGGACCTATTGAAGAACACGGTTGATATTAGGTTGGCCCCAAAAATACCTTTTGAGTAAAATAATTTAACCCACAAACAAGAAAATGACTCAACCACGTAAGGAAAAAAGATTTTCTTTTTTATATTTACAAAAGTCGGAAGGACGGGGTCCTTTTTGGGGTTTCTAAAAAAATAGTGTAATCGTCACACTAGTATATAGACCTTCTCGCGGTCCCATATACTCATCGGATTCCACCACGCTTGTGATACCTACATGTGACGGGATTAAACTAAATTAATGTCATAAAGCATACATGCGGGGATGGAGTTTTATTTCGTCGATAATAACCACTTTGGGACGGAGTTTTATTTCGTCCATAATAACCACTTGTTTCTTTTGGAAACGGATTGTATGATTTGATGACATTAGTTTAGGGAAATCTCGACACACGAAAACCAACTTGGTCACGAAGTGTTAGACCACCCTAACTAGAATTGTGCTGGTTTCTGCTCAGCTAAAGAGAGGCTTAAGGTCACCCCCGGCATGTAGTCATGAACTACGCCACGGGCTGAGGTTTACCGCTTCGAGAGAGTAAAGGTCGGGTGGAGCTTGAAACTCTCTAGGACGGGCCTCGACGGGTTTGGGGTTATGAACTTGTGCGACTCGATAGTGAGCAATTGATAAGAATTAGTGCATGTAGTGTGAGGTCCAACAAGTGACAAATTTTTTTTTTTTTTATTTATTTATTTTTTTTTTAACAAAATAAAAACAAATAAGCACATAATTTACAACTCTCGAATCACCCGTGTGACCGATAAAATAAACAGAAAGTAAAAGAAGTCACGTGCAGGCCCGGTGCCCACACACTGTGACTTGGAATTCCGCCTTTGTAGTTATCTCTCCTACTACAACTGTTAGGGTGATTGCCCCTATAGGTGAGCGTGCAGTGCAGTCAAATCCTTGTACCGTAAGAGTTGACGGTTTTATCTCTCTTGATGTAAGGCCAAGCGTTACCATGACTTTCTTTGGTAGGACATTTATGGCGGACCCGTTGTCTACTAGGATTCTGGGGATTCGATGCCCATTGACCCTCGCGGTTATGTAGAGAGCTTCGGTGTGCCATCCACCATATTTTGGTAGATCTAAGTCGGTAAATGTGATCACATTGCCAAATTGGATTTGGCCTACCATTTGCGTTAACTCTTCGGTAGTTGTTTCTTTGGGCACTTCAACTTGGGCTAATGCTTTTGAGATCATCATTCGATGTTTATGAGATGAGCCTAAGAGATCCCATATCGAAATTTTGGCTTGAGTTTTCTTTATTTGTTAGAGAAGTGGATCGTCAAGCTCAGCGGGTTCGGGCTCTTTTGAGGGAGATGGCTCTTCTAGTCTTGGATATTTGTTGATTATGACTCGACCGGAGCGGGTGAGTAAGTTAACATCTTCTTTTCCTTTATTATTCTTTCTATCTAGTACTTGATCCCAAGACAACATGTAACAGAAAGAAATTTCATTATCAAACTTGGGAGTGCTCTCGCCCACATTCGGGACTAGGCGAGTAGTCTCCCCTTTCTCACTAGATATTTCTATTACATTGATACCTCCTCCCGTATTTAGGAAATGGTTTGTCACTACATAAGGAGCCCCTAATTGCTTAAAATCTATGAGATCTTGGATCACATCTTTGAAGTGGTGGAAAAAGTCAGTGTCGTGACCACTGGCCCTGTGAAATTCGCAGAAGAGATGATGAGCATGATTAGGAGGGAATTCCTTTGGAGTAGTAGGCTTCCTTGCTGTCACCTTGCCGGCTTTCATAAGTATGTTAAACATTTGGCTTTGGGTGACACCTTCTAGCTTGCTATAGGTCCTCTGCCTTGTTTTAGTCTTGGACTCAACTTCCATCTTGTAGCATTCTCTTTGAGCTTGTAGACATGCTTGGAGCGTGTTGATCTTTTTCTCATAGTACTCTTCTTGCATGATTAAGCCCTTTCGAAGTGCATTGACCTCCTCCTCTTGGGCTAGCAAATGATTTTGGAGAAATTTGATTTCTCTGTCGAAGAATTCCTTTTGTGTTCACAGTCGAGTCATGAACTATTCCTCTATCTCTCTATTGAAGCGTGCGTATAAGACTGTAGCATACACCTCAGAGAGTTTACTCACTTCCCCTTCTAGTTGAGCTTTGAGGTCGTTGAGTTCTTGAGTAAACTTGGTGCTTGACATTGTGTTGGGAGTATGGAGCTACTTTGCTGATCGGACGGACCTAAAGTGCAGAAACTGTGTCAAATCCAGGTTGGGGTCCCAACAAGTCGGCTTTTATGAAACAGGGGTTGACTAACACGGCAGATTCACATAAAAAGGAGGATGTCTCGTACGAGACAATCGATGTCTCGTACGAGGCATCCAGCCTAACAGTCAGATTGCAGTTTTTAATCCTAATGGTCGGATGGAATTTAATCCATTTTAAAAAGGTTAGTACTCTAGTTCATCCTGGAACAGTGGATTCTGTCACCCTAGAATATGAGCCCCTTGTTTTCAACTGTATTTCACTCTCCCAAACGGACAATTCGGGCAAAGGTCACATATTCTCATCGGAATCCACCATTCAATTAACCAAACCTAAGTGATTCCGTAGTTGTTTTGAACTTTGTTAAACAACGCATTAATGCAATCAAACCTTGTGAATTTTTAAAGGACAACCGAAAGGGACATGTTGGACGGTGAGGTCGAAAGTAAGCCAAAATGGCATCCACAATCCCGCACAGAATAATGAAAGTAGGAAAACACAAACTCAGATTTCCGTAGAGAGGTTCTCCATTATTTCAAAATCCTTTGTTCAACATTTAACCGAAGGGACATTCATCATATTCACAAGGGAGGATTATAGATTGTAAAGATGCGTTATCTTGGGCAAAGATTAACTAGTATGTATGCATGAGGTTGATGCAAGGCTTACGGCTAAGGCTCCCCATGAACACAGTCTAGGAGCGTGTCACAGAGTGGGTACACCATCTTTGGAGAGACCGGCGAGGGCCATTCGTTAGAATGGGGGTGCTAACCGACATCCGTCCTCTGATTGGGACCCGGGTTTATAGCGTATGTAGTGCAATTATTCTACATGTGTGCACGTATGTGAGAGTCAAGATCTAGGTGACAAGGAGAAAGTACAAAGTTTTTTTTAAAGTAAAAGCAAAAACAAGCAATGGCCGGGCCAAGTGGCTGCCTACGTTTCCCTCTTGTGGAGGAACTCAGGCAGTCGTAGTTCACACATAAAGGCAAACACAAGAAAAGCAGAGAATAAAGCATTTAGCACGTACTCCTGCAAAAAAAAAGGTTAGCCTTATAATATATAGGGAGTTTCTTCGTCGTTAGGAAGGTCCCAAGACTCAGAAACAAAGGGGAGAGTATGTCAAAGAATCTGTGTACGTGTTTGAACCGAACAAACTTCCCTTTTCAAACCAGAGAGTCAGATCCGCCAGGCAGAACTGAGATGTCTCATACGAGACAAGTGATACCTCGTACGAGGCATCCCAGTCTGGGAACAGATTATCGTACAGAATGCAGAATTTTGAAACAACAATGATTTCTTTCGACGCAAGTCTAACCCACTTAATGTGATCTGATCCCCAGCGGAGTCGCCACTGTTTGCGCGTGAGGTTTTTGCTTCGAGGCACGTTTTCGTCCTTCGATTTACCTTCTTGTTGATTCATGAGTCGCCGCCATGTTATTGTCGGAACACGGACCGAGATGTCTGGATTCGGGGGTTAAGTTATGAATTGGGAAGGTCAAGGAGCACCCAATTCACCCAATCTAGGATTGGTCTTGCTAAGAAATCATCATCATCGTTTCAAAATCATGCATTCATGTACCAAAAGAGAAAAACAAACAAATAAATAATTGCTTATTTATTTGGGATGTCGGATCATATGCTTCGAGACCATCTCCATGGATTGGAGAGGCTCTAGGCTGGTCCTTTGATGGAATCACACTACTTCAAAGCAAAGAAGGATATGAGAAGATAGAAAGCAAGGATTTTACCTAATCGTTTTCTTCAAGAATCCTATGGATGGCCTTGACTAAAGGCCTTTGATCTTCCAAATTTCGTGGGTATGGGAGAGAGACTGATTATGAGAGCTTTTTGGTGGTTTAACGGCCTTGGGGCTGTCTAGAAATTCTCCTCCTCCTAGGTTTTTAGTTGGAGAGTTGTTTATGGTTAGGAATCAAAGACTTAATTCTTAAGAGGTTATTTTAGGACTCTAGGATCGGCCATGGGATTTTCCCCAGATTGCATGAGTGTTTGCCAAGAAAAGGGGTTAAGATCAACAAGGAAACTGACCAAAAACCCAACTGTCGAGGGGGATACCTCGTACGAGACATCAATGTCTCATTTTAAGGATCCCGTCCCTCGGGACGAAACAAGCAAAGTTCGCACGAGGAAGAAATGCCAAACACGGGTAACTTTCCAAACAAAAAAAGAAACGGAGTCGCCACATTTGTTAATTTTAAACCAAACAAATGAAAATGGTTAGAGAAGGTGAGTTCGGAGGTCACGTTACACTTTGGGAAGAACATAATTGCGGTTCACCCAAAGTGCCTCGGAAAAACCGAGTCTCCCTTGTTAGTTTGAAAATGTGCATGTGTGTGTGTGTATTTAACGGAAAAGCTTCTGTTATTGGTTTTGTTTGGAAAAACTTAACTGAAAGGGTCAGTTTATTAAGAAAATAGGGATCAGAGGGTAAAACAGACATTTTGCCCCCTGTTCCCAACACAGCTGTAAGGATGGACAGGTAGTCTCCTGGGATTTTACAGTTCAGTCAAGAACAGTCCAGTTTCAGAGCAGAAACAGAACATTCTGTTGAAACTGGACATAACTATTTTGATTTTAGTTTGTTTAAAACACTTTATAAGTTTAAATACAACATTCCTATGCTAAATGATCATCACTTAGTCCCCAAAAACAAGTATTCGGGTGTGATCATAAGCAATCTTTGGAGAAAATTGAGAAAAGTTGATGAACATGCCCTTTGGGCCAAAATTGACCATTTGGTGATTAAAGATTGAAACTTTATCACCAAGATGGCATTTTTATGGCTTATTAACCTTTAAGGAGTCAAATTAACACATAAAGATTGGATCTTTGTAACCCCAAAGGGTATTTTAGAGCTAGATCAATGTTGGATGATAAAGATGAAAGCTTTATCATCCAAATGATCATTATTGCCAATAAAAGTATCATTTTAACTAGACAAGAATGTAAATGACAATCAAAAAGCCATGATCATCTAGGTTTGAACCTCTTCCACACAAGGCATGGAGGGCACCTTGGATCATCTCATGGCTTGGACAAGAGAAATATAGAGTAATATATGTATATTTGCTTGAATGGACAAGTCTTGCATAAATGTAAAATTGCTTGAATGGACAAGTCTTGCAAGTAATATAAAGGTGCTTGAATGGACAAGTCTTACAAGGAATGTAAAGATTAACATAAACTTGAACAAAGATTAAAGAGAAAATAGAGTTATAGATGAAGAGAAGGGAGGGGGAGAAGGTGGCTTTGCCTATTTTGGTTTTTGCCAATCTTCCTTTCTCTCTCTCACTCTTTGTTTCACTCTTCTATCACACTACTGGAGTGATTTCGACAGAGTAATCTTTCTTATGTTGTTTCCCCCCCCCCCCTGAAATGATCAGCATGGGGCTCAATTTATAGAGGCTGAGGGTGCCCAAAGTAGCCGTACGGCTAGGGACCTCATGTGCCCAAACCATCCATACGACTCGACTTGGCGAGCTTCTGGATTTTTCCAAGTTTAATTCCAGTTTAGTCCTGGAATATCAGGTTTATCCTAGTGAGGTCCTGGCCCATTGGTTTATCCCTAAATGGTACCAATAGTTCCTCTAAAGTAGGTCGATTTCAGATTGGGGTACTTACAGAGCCCCTCGGCAACGTCGCTTTTGAAGAAAGTGGGGTTGTCGATAAAACAAGCATCCCAGTCTGATGGGGGGATGGCTTGGCCGATTTGGGTGAGATAATTTCAAGCCTACTCAAACCTATAAGCATCCCAGTTTGATGGGAAGACGGCATAGCCAATTTGTTCTATGGCTGGACCTAGAGGTATAGGATTCCTACGTATCCCTAGTCGACGGAATCAAGCTTATCGTAGTTCGAAAGAGGGGTGAGAGATTTTAAGGCTACTTAAACCTATTGGCGACCGTCGAGGTCGGGTAGAGAACTTAGCGTCTCAAGCCTAAGGGCGACCATAAAAGGTCGGGTGGAGAACTTAGCGTATCGATCCTAAGGGTTTGGTCAACACTAACTATGAGATGGTTGACTAACAAGGATGGTCTTACATCATTTTGGACTGCTGGTTCTTTTCACACAAGTTTGGACTTACGAGGGACTGCCGGGGCATGGTCAACTTGACTCTATGGGAGAGGGTTGACTAAATGGCTGGACTTACGAAGGACTGTCGGTTCTTTCCACACAAGTTTGGACTTCTTAACTGGACTTACGAAGGACTACCGGGGCATGGTGAACTTGACTCTATGGGAGAGGGTTGACTAAATGGATGGACTTACAAAGGACTGCCGGTTCTTTCCACACAAGTTTGGACTTACGAAGTACTACCGGGCCATGGTCAACTTGACTCTATGGGAGAGGGTTGACTAAATGGCTGGACTTACGAAGGACTGCCGGTTCTTTCCACACATGTTTTAACTTTTTAACTGGACTTACGAAGGACTGCCGGGGCATGGTCAACTTGACTCTATGGGAGAGGGTTGACTAAATGGATGGACTTACAAAAGACTGTCAGTTCATGGTCAACTTGACTCTATGGGAGAGGGTTGACTAAATGGCTGGACTTACGAAGGACTGCCGGTTCTTTCCACACAAGTTTGGACTTACGAAGGACTGCCGGGGCATGGTCAACTTGACTCTATGGGAGAGGGTTGACTAAATGGCTGGACTTACGAAGGACAGCCGGTTCATGGTCAACTTGACTCTATGGGAGAGGGTTGACTAAATGGCTGGACTTACGAGGGACTGCCGGTTCTTTCCACACAAGTTTGGACTTACGAAGGACTGCCGGGGCATGGTCAACTTGACTCTATGGGAGAGGGTTAACTAAATGGCTGGACTTACGAAGGACTGCCGGTTCTTTCGACACAAGTTTGGACTTACGAAGGACTGTCGGTTCTTTCCACACAAGTTTTAACTTCT
This sequence comes from Campanula takesimana, assembly GCA_026119855.1. Lineage (NCBI taxonomy): Eukaryota > Viridiplantae > Streptophyta > Magnoliopsida > Asterales > Campanulaceae > Campanula > Campanula takesimana. Next base: position 1,087,667 of record JAOWBW010000167.1, on the reverse strand, counting down.
TAACTGGACTTACGAAGAACTGCAGGGCATGGTCAACTTGACTCTATGGGAGAGGGTTGACAAAATGGCTGGACTTACGAAGGACTGCCGGTTCATGGTCAACTTGACTCTATGTGAGAGGTTTGACTAAATGGCTGGACTTACGAAAGACTGCCGGGGCAACAACGGATTTGACTTTCACTCGGTCAATCCTAAAGGTTTGGTCAACACTAACTACGAGATGGTTGACTAACAAGGATGGTCTTACGTCACTTTAGACTGCCGGGGATAACAACAGATTTGACTTTCACTCGGTCAATCCTAAAGGTTTGGTCAACACTAACTACGAGATGGTTGACTAACAAGGATGGTCTTACGTCATTTTGGACTGCCGGGATAACAACGGATTTGACTTTCACTCGGTCAATCCTAAAGGTTTGGTCAACACTAACTACGAGATGGTTGACTAACAAGGATGGTCTTACGTCAGTTTGGACTGCCGGGGACAAGGGTCTCAACCTATAATGACTATTCTGAGTCAAGGTTTGACTTGGGTCAACTCCATCTTTGGGGAGTTTGACGGGAAAACTGGTCTTACGTCCGACTAAGGACTGCCGGGGATAAGGGTCTCAACCTATAATGACTAATCTGATTCAAGGTTTGACTTGGGTCAACTCTACTCTACGGGACGGTTGACACATTTTCTTGACACCGAAGAAGAGCCTAGGGGTAACCGTTAAGACACATTGTGGACGAAAGAGTCCAAAACTTTGGGAAAATCATTTTGAGATGAGATCAAAAGCATTTTGCTTGAAACATGGTCTTTGATAAATGATGCCAAAAGGGAAAATTTCGGAAATGCTTATTCCTAAAGGCAAATCTTTTAACAAAGCATTTTAGTCAAATTTTTTATTTTAACTTAACCGTGAGGTTCGTTATGCATAAATTCCTTTGGAGTTTTGTCCATTTCTTAGGAGCGATAGGGAGTAAAGAACCCTTTTGTCGTCGATGTTGGGGTAGCCCCATGTCCTTGTAGTCATCGATGTTGGGGTAGCCCCATGTCCTTGTTGGCATCGATGGTGGCATAGCCCCATGTCTTTGTCGGTGTCGATGGCGGAGTAGCCCCAATATCGTCTTCTGACCTTTGGAATGAGGTTAGGAACCCATCCCTTTTTCATGACACACCCTTTCTTTTGCCTATGCCGCCCTTGCGGGTTTTCAACCTAGCGGGCTACTTTTTTGCGTCTTTCATGGCACACCCTGTTTTTTTCCTAGGCCGCCCTTACGGGTTTTCAACCTAGCGGGCTACTTTTTTGTTGCCCCTTTTTTTTTTATATGAGTGATCCAGCCGACTCGATAGAACGGGGACTTTAAAGTATTTTTCTTGGAGGAAACATGCAAGGGCATTTATTTAGGTGGGAGAGAGTCCCTCAATCGTATCATGAAATAGGAGGAAGCCCCTGCTTGACAGAACATAAGTGTTTAGCTCTTTCCTAAGATGTAGAGAAGAAGACTTGTCGAGACATTTAAAATTTTTCTTGGTTAAAATTATCAAAATGATTGCTGGAATGGACCATGTTTATTATTAAGTCAAGATTATAACAAGCAATTAGCCTTAACATGTGTGAATGTTGTGATCAATTAATGATTAAGATTCGATCAATGGCAAGATCAAAAGGTGTTTATGGGGAATTGGTCCTTATCTGGTAAATTGGTCATTGATGGGACCGTGGGGGAGAGGCTAGGCTACTTTGGGAAAGCCATGGTTTGACCATTCTTTCTCATGCTATGACCGGACCCGAAGGTTGCCTACGTTCCCCTCAATTTGAGGAGCTCAGGTCGCCGTAGTTCGACCGTGGATCGTCTTTTGTTGAAGTTGGTGTCCTTTTGAAGGATGTTGTTGCTTCTCGGGATGTTCTTTGAAGTGGACTTTTGCAGTGAGCTTTTGAGGCAGACTCTTTCTTCGCCAATATCCATTTCCTTTCCTCCTTTCCATTATCCATTTCTTTTCTCTCTTCTCATTTTTTTTGAGAGAGAGAGGTAGGAGAAACATTAGCCCCAACTTGATCTCTTGGGCATTGGTTCATTTGTAGCCTCCTGGTGGAATGTCCGTCACTTCTCACTTTGACTTTGAAGATCCGGGAAGTCCTTTGCTTGGCTGCGCACGTGCGTTCACGGTTGAATCTTGGTGGTTGAGCAACAACATCCTTGTCTTTTCATCGTCTCGGGATGCCTTTGATGTGCATCAAGAATTTGTATCGGGTTGTGTATCGGGGATGTGTATAGGGGGTGTGTATAGAGGAAGGTTTGCCATTAATGGTCTCTTCATGCCAATTGATCACAACATTTATTCACATCAAGATTAATTGTTTGCATTTAGCATTTTTCATTTGTGTTAGGTCCATTCGTCCTTAATGAGTCGTCATTGACTAGTATGCTTAGAAGTCAATTCATCATTTTAGGGACGTAGCAATCAATTGATAATAACAAGCAAGACAATATCAAGAGTAAGTGTATATTGCAAATAATGTCTCAAGTTTAGAGAGAAGAGAAGGAAAATGACTCTTTTATTTAGATAACTTTATACATACATGTCCAAGTATGGACCTTTGTAGAAATAAAAGGACACAGTCCGGGACGGACTTTTGGTGATAGTCTAGATCCTACGAGGATGGAAGACTCATCATTTTCTTTTATTTTTATTTTTATTTTTATTTTTATTTTTATTTTTATTTTTATTTTTATTTTATTTTTATTTTTTTAGGGATGGGCTCCCATGAAGCACGATGATCCATTATCTTCCTCAATTGTTGGAGGGGTTGTCGGCGGCATATTCCATGTCTTCTACGGGAAACTCGGGTTCCATGTCGTCGGGAAAGATGTCGCGAGGTCTCCATTTGGCTTGGCGTTGTAATTGCTGGATCCGTCTACTACTCATGAGTTGGGAGTTTGCTCTGGCCATCTCCTTTTGGTGATTTCCTTTCAAGGCGCGCAACTTTTGTGCATGACACTCGACGAGGGTACAGACCTCCATTTGATGTAGCCGCCTTTGGGCTTCCGAAGCACGGGATTTCCCTTGTTGTTCACGTGGATGGTTGTCTCGGACGCTAATTCAGGTGTGGGCTCCTTGGTCGATGTTTCCGATGGACAGAACCGCGAAGGACTTTTAGCATATTAAATCTCAAGGTGAAATTATAACCATGATTTGAGAAAAATGCTTCATTATCAGATTAGCCTTTTAGGAAAAACTTGATCTTTTTATTTTAAGATATTTTTTTTTGAAGACATACATTTGTTTTGAGTGAAAGACTCACACATATTTTTGCAAACTTTTGACAAGGCGATAATAATAATTTTATTAAGAAAACTGACAATGGACTCAGAATGGTCACCACATGGCATCAACCGGGGAGTCAAGACTTTTACTAAACCTAACAGACATCTTAACCGACTTTTCCTAAGGGGAGGTTGATGAAAGGGGTTTTGAAATTTCGTCCTCTGTTACGGCAACCACGGCATTATCAATTTCACAACCTGGGGTATTTAGCCCTTCGGACATTTCATGTGCCAGTGATCCTTCCCCAACGTTTTCCGTCACCTTTGGCTTTGCTGATGTTAGGAACCACCATCTTGGATACTGGATTTGTCAATATTCCCGAAACTGTCTCTCCTACTTTGGGATTGGTGAATCTGTCGACCACGAGCTCCTTCTCCTTGGGGCGGATATCACTCCATTCATTGATACTTGGAGAGGTCGTAGGATTGAGTATGTTGACACTCGGGCTGTTAGCTGCGTCGGAGGCATGAGGGGGTTCAAGCTTTCCCTCTTTAATCAAACCCAGAATGATACGCTTCACAACAGGACTCTTCGGTATTATGCCCATGGTAATTGTGGAAAGCGCATCTTTTGCTCTCATGAAGATACTTCTCGGGGTTCTTGGGTTGAAAGTTGACAAGGGGCTTTGTGAGGCCTTGCTTAACCAATCTCTCAAATACCTTGCTTATGGGCATTCCAAAATCCTCAAATCTTATGAAATGGGGTTTGGGTTAGCGTTTGGTCTTTCCTTTATCTCTGGCTGAGATGTGGTGGTGACGAGAATTACCACCGCTCGAGGCAAGGGGTTCCTTATATTTCATTTGCCATCTCCTTCCCAATACGTTACCCGGCTGTGGTGAACCATGAGGACTCCGTAGAAGTGCATGGGCGTAGGCATACTCATAACCTCGGTTGCTCATAGGAATGTACATCGGAGGTATGCAATGAACTTGTGGTCCAAAAGGTCCCAGACCGTAGAAATGATACGGGTCTCCGTGGAGTCCAATGCTTGATTGAGTATCCATATATGGTGACTGAGTTCTCGGGATTTGATTGGATATCTCAAACTGAGAGGGAGCATAATTAGGAAGATATCGTGGGAGTGATGGTTGAGGCATGATCGGTGTGATCAGTGAGACATGGGTGTTTTGAGTGTATTGTATTTGGGAATTTATGGGGGGCAACCCAAGGGTGATGTTGTATCTGGGGTGAGGCAAGGTATAGTGAGCCTGAGTGGGAGGTAAGCTTTGGGATAGAGAATGAGGGGATTTGGTGTTTTCGCAAGGTTGAGGGGGTGGAGTTTGGTTGCAATTCGGAGTTGGGTGACTTCGATCTCTTCCTCATGGTCAGAAATTTCAATGAAGGATCCATCTGTCTGAAATAAAACCTCAACACCCTTCCGTCTCATCGACTCAACAAATCGGTCCCGTGCTTTCTCATGGTGTAACCTGGTAATCTCTTCCTTAACCCTGGAGGCTTCTAAAGCTTGGAGCAACTCTTCTTTGGTTGGACTGGTCTGATCATCTGTGGTATCACTTCCCCAACTGCTTTCCTCTGAGCTGGTCGTTCCGAGGTACTGGAGTAGAGGTGTTGTAGCGACTGAGGAACTGTCAGACTCAATGCTGGACAGGCGGTGACACGGTGCTCTTTTCCACTTCATTCTTGCTGCGGCAGAGAAATAATGCAACTTAGGCTCGGGTAAACATTGGGCGAATGCTCATGCTACTGATCCATTCGAGATTCAAACGGGGGTCTACTTACAAGGTTGTAACAGACTTCTTGGGTGGCAACGGGGATCCATTCAAAGACTTGACTGGCATTCTGGGAGGATAAAGGGGGATCCTTCCAAGGCTTGACTTCCTAGGGGACTATTCCTAGGGGTTTAGCAGGGACCTAGGGGACAGCGCCTAAGGTCTTGACGGGAATCTTAACGGGGTCTCGGAGGACAACGGGGGTCCGTCCAAAGACTTAACGAAATCACACAACGGAGGTCTTGGAGGACAACAGGGGTCCGTCCAAAGACTTAACGAAATCACATAGCGGAGGTCTTGGAGGACAACGGGGGTCCGTCCAAAGACTTAACAAAGTGACATTTATTAACGCAAGAATGTGTCGAAGAAAAGAAACAAAGAACGGAGCAAGCTCATGCCACGTGCAATTATTTATTCGTTCAACTTTACTTAAAACACATTTTTATTCCTAAATGGTTGGAAAAGATTCCTCTTCTTTTTCACAACTATTCTATATCCTGGATCAGTGGAGGCCATCACTACGCCTATAGACCCCTCGTTTTTCACATGCCTTGCACACTCCCAAGGATGGACTGTCCCGGGCGAGGGTCCTATAGGGCAAGTGGCTTCCACCGACCGAAAGAACTGATCCTAAGGTCTAGGGTGTCGCGAGGTTCCCGATGTGCGGGTCATCCTAATCATGATTAAGCCCCAGTCGGGATCGATGCTGTTCCGAAGGCTGCACCGATATTCTGACATGACCCCATTTTGAATGAGGTGTCTCAATCCTCGACCATGAGCTTAAGGATGATTAACATGACCCGTTCATTTGGGCTTAACGACACGGTGTTACCCTATCTTTAGCACATGGCCTTTGTTAATTGTGGTCGTCATTAACACAAGAGTTAGAGGCGGGTTAGGCCATGCTTGCATTACATCAAGGAGTCGTAACCCGGGCATTAACTTGGCCACAATTGACTTTGGACACATTCTTAAAGATAATGGCAACGTGAACTAGACCAAAAACCAACCAAAGTCACGGTATTTGTGTGTCACGGAAATGTGTGGTTGACTTGGCTCGGAAGGGGAGGTGGAATGGACCCGTGCGCGCTCGAAGGGAACAAGAGCGCCAATCGAGCTGCATCTGGCATCCATCCCGGGTTTAAAGGGTATTTGGAACGTGCAAGGCCAAGTGCGCGTTGTGTGCAGTCAAATCTATATTCCCTTTTGAGTCAAAATAGAGATTTTCAATCCGTTTTTCAGCATGATGAGCATGGCATAAGCAAGACATGAACAAGTATGAACAAGCATGAAGTAGGCAATTTATACACACAATGAATCAAAAGAACATGATTAAACAAAGACCAAAACTTGTACATGTACCAAGTTGTGCACAACCAAAAAAATTTCGAATCAAACATTTTGCCAAAAGAACCATCTTTACATTGAAACCATTTGTACAAAGCAAGTTGTGCACAACAAGATGAGTCTTTTTTAAAATTCAAGAAATCTTTACAAAAAGGGTTATGCACAATAAGGCTTTAAAAACCATTTTTATTGACAAAAGATCATGCATAACCAAGTTTTAAAAACCAAGTTTTGGCCAAAAGAATGAAGGTAATGTGCACAAGTAAGGCTGTAAATTTGGAACCTGGACAAGCAGAAGTAGAAGGAAATTCAGAATGTTGCTGCCCTGCACAAAATTGTTAATTTGCAACATTCTGGCCCTTTACCAAAGTAGCCGTACGGCTAGGCCAAGAGGGTTGAGATTTTTATCAGTTTTTCCAACTTCTGATCATCATGCTCCACTTTATTGTATTTCCAGAACGTATTCACTCAAAACAATTCAAACAGAAACAACAAACACACACAAATATGCACAAAGTCAACTAACGGGAACGGGAGTTTGACCCACACAAAAGTGCTTCCAAAGCTTCTAAAGAGAAGTTTTCAAGCACTTTATTCCCCAGCGGAGTCACCACTGTAAGGATCCCGTCCCTAGGGGCGAAACAAGCAAAGTTCGCGCGAGGAAGAAGTGCCAAACACGGGTAACTTTCCTAACGAAAAAAGAAACGGAGTCGCCACATTTGTTAATTTTAAACCAAACAAATGAAAATGGTTAGATAAGGTGAGTTCGGAGGTCACGTTACACTTTGGGAAGAACATAATTGCGGTTCACCCAGAGTGCCTCGGAAAAACCGAGTCTCCCTTGTTAGTTTGAAAATGTGCATGTGTGTGTGTGTATTTAACGGAAAAGCTTCTGTTATTGGTTTTGTTTGGAAAAACTTAACTAAAAGGGTCAGTTTACTAAGAAAATAGGGATCATAGGGAAAAACAGATATTTTGCCCCCTGTTCCCAAACACAGCCGTACGGATGGACAGGTAGTCTTCTGGGATTTTACAGTTCAGTCAAGAACAGTCCAGTTTCAGAGCAGAAACAGAACATTCTGTTGAAATTGGACAGAACTGTTTTGATTTTAGTTTGTTTAAAACACTTTATAAGTTTAAATACAACATTCCTATGCTAAATGATCATCACTTAGTCCCCAAAAACAAGTATTCGGGTGTGATCTTAAGCAATCTTTGAAGAAAATTGAGAAAAGTTGATGAACATGCCCTTTGGGCCAAAATTGACCATTTGGTGATTAAAGATTGAAACTTTATCACCAAGATGGCATTTTTATGGCTTATTAACCTTTAAGGAGTCAAATTAACACATAAAGATTGAATCTTTGTAACCCCAAAGGGGATTTTAGAGCTAGATCAATGTTGGATGATAAAAATTAAAGCTTTATCATCCAAATGATCATTATTGCCAACAAAAGTATCATTTTAACTAGACAAGAATGTAAATGACAATCAACAAGCCATGATCATCTAGGTTTGAACCTCTTCCACACAAGGCATGGAGGGCACCTTGGATCATCTCATGGCTTGGACAAGAGAAATATAGAGTAATATATGTATATTTGCTTGAATGGACAAGTCTTGCATAAATGTAAAATTGCATGAATGGACAAGTCTTGCAAGTAATATAAAGGTGCTTGAATGGACAAGTCTTACAAGGAATGTAAAGATTAACATAAACTTGAACAAATATTAAAGAGAAAATAGAGTTATAGATGAAGAGAAGGGAGGGGGAGAAGGTGGCTTTACATATTTTGGTTTAGCCAATCTTCCTTTCTCTCTTTCACTCTTTGTTTCACTCTTCTCTTACACTACTGGAGTGATTTCGACAGAGTAATCTTTTTTATGTTGTTTCTCCCCCCTGAAATGATCAGCATGGGGTTCAATTTATAGAGGCTTAGGGTGCCCAAAGTATCCGTACGGCTAGGGACCTCATGTGCCCAAACCATCCGTAGCACTCGACTTGGCGAGCTTCTGGATTTTTCCAAGTTTAATTCCAGTTTAGTCCTGGAATATCAGGTTTATCCTAGTGAGGTCCTGGCCCATTGGTTTATCCTTAAATGGTACCAAGAGTTCCTCTAAAGTAGGTCGATTTCAGATTGGGGTACTTACACTCGTACGAGGCATCTAAGTGCTGGAATCACTTTTTTGCCCTCTGCGATAGTTTTAATGTTCAGTTTGGCCCCTAACTAAGAGAGTCAGTCAGAAACTTAATGAAACATGTCCAACTTAACGAGTTTTGACCCAAATCAAAGGCGAGACACAGAAGTAGTGTGATTATAAATGAACGTCCAAAATAGGTGTCTACAGGGGACGACCTCAGAACATTTATTTCATGGACTCAGAGTTCTCTACGAGCTTGGCTCGCGCTTGGGGGCAAGGCACCACTATGGATCGTTGGACCAATCTTCATCATGATGTAGGGAGCATCTATTTGTCCGACAAATATTTGGATTGGTTTCTGAAAGAACTCCGTCCCAGTGTCGATTGTATTGATGAGATTTGCCTCTCTCTGTTGGGGGACCAATTCGAGCCTAGCTTAAATTTGAGGAATAAGGAAGCTAATGAGGATCCTTCTAACGTCAGAGTAGATGCCACTCAAGATTTTCTGGATAGTGACTTTTAGGAGAAGAGAGCGAACGGACTTCCCAGTAAATTTCAAGCTCTAGATAGGCCTCATGTGTTTGTGAGACTGACTCCCTCGGTGTTCAGTCGACTGGATGTTCCTCCCGGTTTCGAGATACCTTTGCACAAGAGGAAGAGGAATGACAAGGCGGATCATGGTCAAGCCCTTACTAAGTCAAGGAAGAAATAGATCCTTAGAGGTATCGAGTGATTTCCATAGATAGACCAATGTTTAAACTTTTAGTATTTTATTTATTTTTCTTTTGCAAGTTGGTATTCATGTTAGAAATTTTCTTATTGCTTTCTTGAAATGCATTCAATTAATAAGAAGACAAGATTTTGATTTTATTTATTGAATAGACCGGACCAAAAGGTTGCATACGTTCTCCTTTTACATCAATTAAATAAGGAGCTCAGGTCATTGTAGTACTAGTTTAAGAAAGAGAAAAACACGTTTGCTGACTGACAGGTCTCGTACGAGACATATGTGTCTCATGCGAGACTGTCCCCTAATTTATTTATTTTTTAATGCACACCCTGATTTTTGCCTAGACCACCCTTTCAGGTTTTCAATCTAGCGGGCTTCTTTAATCATGCTCTCTGCTCTAAGCTTGACATCTCTCTTGATGAGGAACAAATCCTTTCTTGAAGCCCATACTGAGAAGCTTTGTTCAAATCTCAAAAATCCACACAAACACGGACCTTGCCATTAGCCTTTCTGACTGTCACAACATTTGCTAGCCATGTCGGATACTCAATGAATTTGATGAAGCCCATACTGAGAAGCTTCTCTATATCTTCTTTGACTTGTAAAGACCATTATGGCTTGATCTTTCTGAGTTTCTGCTTGACTGGCTTAGCATCGTCTCTGATCGGAATCCTGTGCTCGGCGACCTTTCTATCTAAACCTGATATATCTTTGTATGACCATGGGAAAACATCCACGAACTCTCTAAGCAGTGTAGTCAATCTGTCTTTCTCTTCCCCCTTAAAGAAGCTTCCTATCTTGGTTTCCTTCGGCTCTTCATCGGTACCCAGATTAACAACATGCAATTCTTCATCAGCCCCTGGACCATTTTCACCATGACTACGGACCTGTTGACCTAGTTCATTTAAGTATGTTTCATTTTCATGGTCTATTTCATCATAGTTTGAATCGTTATTAACTAGTTCATTAAATTCATTATTAGTTAATTCATCATTTATGATGTTTGCAATCTCGGGGTACTCAGAAAGATCAAATTTTTCATTAGCAAAAAAAGGGAACACATGCTCGGCTATTGCCTCCATATCCTCTTGGGTGAGGGTGTCGGAAACACTCTCGGACTCGAAAGTGAATGTTAATAAATCTTCCTTTGTCGCCTTGCGTGGAATGCAACCCATTTTCTTCATCAGGAATTCTTCGGATACCACGGTTCCCTTTGTTGAATACCAGTTGTTGATTGGCTCGGAGTTCGGCTTGATCTTGCTGATAGGCCCACTTCCCGTGTCGGTGTCGTCGGAGATGGCGTTGACTTGGCATTCATCCATGATGCCTAGTTCCTCAAACATAGAGGCTAGATCAGTCAATTCTTCCCCTGCAGTAATCTCTGTCTCGAACTCTATGGTCACTTTCCTCCCCCACCATTCTCGGGGTGACATTAGAGTTGGTTCCTCCTCACGCTTCTGTATTTCGCAATCGGTAAGGACTTCGAGACCAGGCTTTCTGATGCCCTTGCTGTTGACCCATGGTTCGGGAAAGATTATGTATGGGACATCTTCCCCCTGGCGGACAAAGTATCCATTTAAAGTCTTGCGGTAAGGCCTCAAATTGGGGATCTCATAGTGACGGCCTTCCCTGCGAGCTCGGGCCTTTTCATTCTTGACCGCTTGCTCATATTTCATGTCGTCCTCAGAAGGTTCATACCCCAACCCGCACTTGCTCTTGACAAAAGGGACCTCTACGGATTTCTTTCTCCCTTGTTGATGTTTCCCTAGGCCTAAACTGAGGAAGTAATTCATTTTCCTCATCATGCGGAGGACTTTGTGATTGCCGAGGGTCTATGGTCTGTTTCCCCCTTCTTCGTCGATGGCGTTGATTGAGACACCGGAAAGGGTAGAGTCTTCCAACCCATGCTGAATTTGGTGGATGGGTCCCCCACTTCCGTGGATAGTGACATTTTCTGCCATGACGGTCACTATTTCATCTCCATTTCGGAACTTGACACATTGATGGAGAGTCGAAGGGACGGCATTAGAACTGTGTATCCATGGTCGGCCCAAGAGCAAATTGAATGAAGAGGGGACGTTGAGTACTTGAAATGGAACGGACATAACCATGCTCCCAAATTTAATGTCCACTTATACCATTCCCATGACTGTGCGGGAAGTGCTGTCGTATCCTCGAATCACTTGAGTAAAAGGCGTTAGATCTAAACTTTTAAGCCCCAGTATGCCCATGATTCGGCCAGGCATTAAGTTGAGTGTGGAACCACCGTTAACCAGAACCCTTGAAATTGGTCTCCCTCTTGCCCTTACTTTGAGATAGATGGCCTCATTGTGGTGGAAGGTCCATGTCAGCAAAGGTGATGACATTGCCAAAATGTATGTGGCCTATCATAGCAGTAAGGTCTTCGGGAGCTGTGTCAGGAGAGACTGATGTGTCGTCGAGGTTGCTGATGATGAGGTCTCGATGTTTCTTTGAAAATGCTATGAGATCCCAAATGGATATGTTTGCTTGAGTTTTCTTGAGTTGCACTAATAAAGGATCATCGGGAGTGTTGCGAGTCTGTGATCTTGGAGAAGAGTTGCTAGTCGCAGAAGCGATGGGATTGCTTGCTATGACCCGTTCGGATCGTGTTAGCATGTTGACGCTCCCATTTTGCTTCTTTTTCCTATTCTCTAAGACTTCCTTCATTATCTCATCATAAGTCACAACGTAGCAAGAATTATCACTTTCATTCATATCATTGGAGCCCTCATTCATAATGGAAATTGAATGAGTGGTCTCCTCAAACTCGCCTAACTCTATTACATGGACATCACCCCCACTAGGAACTATGAATTTCTTCTTGTCGATGAGGTCTTGGATGATGTTACGGAGGACAAAGCATTCCTCGGTAAGATGTCCACTATGCTGATGATAGTCACACCACTTGTGATGGGCATGGTTGGCGTGGATCATATTGGGCTTGTATCCTTGTAGTGATGTGATTTTCCCTTTGGCCTTGAGGGCTTCAAAGGCCTCAGTGTGAGTCATGCCTTGAAGAGGAGTGTAGACACGGTCATTTTGAAACTTTTTACCTTGGGGCGGAGGGACTTTCTTATAATTTCCCTTATCGGTAGTGACGGCATTGACTGAAGTCTCTTTTGTTGAGTTAGAGGCGGCCTTGTATCGGAAGCTAGGAGCAGTTTTCTTGATCTCCTTGAGCAAATCATCCATTCGGACCCCTGCCTCGTACATTTGAGAAAAGTCGGATATCCACTTGTTTCTTTTGGAAATGGCATGTATGATTTGAAAACATTAGTTTAGGGAAATCTCGGCACATGAAAACCGACTTGGTCACAGAGTGTTAGACCCTAACTAGAATTGTGTTGGCTTGTGCTCGGCTAAAGAGAGGCTTAAAGGTCACCCCTGGTATGTAGTCATGAACTACGCCACGGGCTGAGGTTTACCGCTTCGACAGAGTCAAGGTCGGATGGAGCTTGAAACTCTCTAGGACGGGCATCGATGGGTTTGGGGTTATGAACTTGTGCGACTCGATAGTGAGCAATTGATAAGAATTAGTGCACGTAGTATGAGGTCCAACAAATGACAAAATGTTTTTTTTTGTTTTTTTTATTTAACAAAAGAAAAGCAAATAAGCACGTAATTTACAGCTCTCGAATCACCCGTGTGACCGATAAAAGAACATAAAATAAAACAGTCCAGAGGTCCAGGTCAATTCTGATGCAGGCAACTATGCCCACACCCCATCATTCTGTTCTGTTCTGGGAACCTATTCGAGTTTCTGGAAAACTGCCCAGAAGCGCGCGCCTCTGGTCTGTGTTATGAGATGCGCGCGCGTTGCGCAGAGTAACTGGAAGGCACCCACTTCTAGGTAAACCTGTCATACACTTGGACTCAGGGGATTGCCATGGTCCTGAACATTTTTTTCGAACCCCTGCAAAGATGATTAGCACAGAAAAAGAAGAATATGAAGAACGTATGAGAAGCGGGTGATTCTGGTCTCTGATGTGAGACGCGCGCGCCTTAGGACAAGAAGGCCAGAGGCGCACGCTTCCCACCATCAGGAACCAGAATGCCCAGAAACTGTAGACTATGAACAAAACGCAAGCTTAACCCTCAAGCAATCCCCAGCGGAGTCGCCACTGTAGATACCCCGGGAAGGAACCACGGCTTGGATAGAGTGCGTGGGCGGTCCTAGGATGTCTCTTTGGTTTTAATTGTTTAGAGTCGCCACCTATATTTTTAATGGAACATAAGAAAAACCTAATGTTAAGCCTATGTTTTGATACGAAAAATCAGAGATTCTTGTTATGAGGTTCGGGGGTTAGATTACGAGATGGGAAGTACTTAAACACCCATCTCACCTAACTAATGTTGGTCTTGCTTGTTCGTAGTCTACATAAAAAAAATGTTCTTCCTATTCTTTGATGATGATAAAAGGGGTTAAAAAAAGGGGGGTTTGAATGTGGGAAGATAAATCCTTGACCAACTTTAATGGAATGAAGTGGTTTTTGGTGTCATGTCTCAAAATGTTTTGGGTGATTGCACACTTGATCAAGAAAGTGAGAGAAGAGATGAAGATGAGAGAGATAAAGAGAGTAATAGGTGAAGATTACCTAAACTTCAAGAGTCTTCAAGAGCTCCCTTGTAGAAAGTACTCAAAAATGCCTTTAAAGTTTTGTATAGTTTTGTTTTTGGTAGAGTTTTCTTATGCCAAAAAGAGTCCCCTTTGAAAGATTGGAGAAGAAGGGTTTTTATAGTTGAAAACAAGATGTTTTTGGTGCCAAAACGAAGTCACAAAGATAAATTTCTCAGGCAAAATCATGTAAAATGAGCAAGGGAGGGATTCTTGGACAGAATCTGTAACTGACGCCCAGATGCGCGCGCCTCCTGCCTTGAGGGCGGGATGCGCGCGCTTCTGACCCATAAAGGCGGAGGCGCGCGACTTTGGAATGGCCGTTTTGACAGAATGGACTAAAAAGTCAGCACTGTTATTCAGTTTAGTCCCTGGACTTAACAGAGTCAGTCAGGAACTTAACGAAAGTAACAGAAACTAACGAAAAACACTTAAAATAGGAAGAAATAAAAAATCAAATGTGCAATCGGGGTGATCGGTCCAAGGCGGGGTGTCTACACGTAGTATTAATTTTAGTGCTGTATGTTGATGACATATTACTTATTGGAAACAACATTCCTGCACTTCAGTTTGTAAAGACTTGGTTAGGAAATTGTTTCTCAATGAAATATATGGGAGAAGCCGCTTATATCCTTGGCATAAGGATCTATCATGATAGATCTAAGAAGTTGATTGGTTTGATTCAAAGTACATATATTGAGAAAGTTCTTAAGAGATTACGCATGGAAAACTCTAAGAGAGGAAATTTGCCAGTTGCTCATGGCATAACTCTTAGCAAGAATCAGTGTCCTAAGACAAATGATGAGCTTGATAGAATGAATGGAATCCCATATTCTTCTGCTATTTGATCCATCATGTATGTCATGATATGTACTAGACCCGATATCTCTTATGCTTTGAGCATGACGAGTAGATACCAATCAGATCCTGGTGAGAGTCACTGGATTGCTGTCAAGACGATTCTTAAGTACTTGCGAAGGGCTAAAGACTCGTTCTTGGTATATGGAGGTATGGAAGATGATCTCGTTGTAAATGGTTACATGGATGCAACCTTTCAAACCGACAAGGATGATTCAAGATCGCAATCTGGATTTGTGTTTATGCGTAATGGTGGTGCTGTTAGCTAGAAGAGTTCTAAGCAAAGTACCGTAGCAGATTCTACAACTGAAGCTGAGTATATAGCTGCATCCGATGCTGCTAAAGAGGTTGTTTGGATTAAGAAGTTCATCGGTGAATTAGAAGTGGTCCCTAGCATTGCTAATCTAATAGACATTTATTGTGATAATAATGGTCCTATTGCTCAAGCAAATGAACCTAGATCACATCAGAAGTGAATATATGCAGAGTACCAACTGAAGATAACATTGCTGACCCATTGACAAAGGGTCTTCCGCAAGCGAAGCATGATGGTCATGTTAGGTCTATGGGTATTCGATACATTAATTAGGCCTAGTGCAAGTGGGAGATTATTGGTGTGTATGCCCTAGGCACGTTATTTGAACGATTAATGTTACCATTTGCTTTATGCTTTAATAAAGATATTGAATGTTTGATTATTATATCTTTTGCATGTTTATTATAATAATCTCCGTCCCTGATAATTATGATTAATTATTAGTATAAGTTTGATAGATAATCATATGATGATTATGTGTATGCGATACAATTAGACTTATGGGTATTTGTTGGGGAACAAATACTGGACTGAACAATATGAGATTTATGTCATGGTCACAATGTCATAATTAAGTCTCATATAGTTATATCACTGGAGTCTCTAGACCTGAGGTTATTACAGTCTTCCACATGATGAACATTATGTTTGACATATTCAAATGTTACCCTTAACCGGGTAGGTATAAAGAATATGATTGGCATAATCGGAATCAAGTAGGGAAAGGTAATAAGCCAATAAGGGATTTGTTCCTCGTCAAGAGAGATGTAAAGCTTTGGCCACTCGATGAATGGTATTGATGAAATGCATGACCATGCTCAAATGAATTGATTTGATCAATCTTATTTGTATTATCAATACATTCGGGATCGAAAAAGCATTGAACAGGGTAATTTGACCATTGACCATGGCTTACGTTCAATAGACCTCGTGTAACAAAGAGATTGTGATATGTTCTATAATATAGGAAACTTTGGATCTTCAAAGTTATAATAATTGGGTAATCATAATGGCTTGCCAGATTCCGCTTATGATTTACGAGATCTGAACGTTTCGGGCTCGTTGCCAACTTAGTATAATCCTATTGGGTCACACACGCAAAACGGATCGACTAAGGCACGGAAAAATGAGAAAAACTGGATCCTACTGGAGGATCCATACGGATGGTTTGGGAGCCACCAAAATGATCCGTACGGATGGTTTGCCCGGCAGGAACAATTTTACGTAACTTCTTGTTGATCAAGAAAACCTATTTCCTAATGAGATTAGGTTTCTTCCTTGGATATAATGGACGATTTTCAGCAGCCGAAAACATATGCTTCCACATTGATTTGAGAAATCAAAGAGAGGTTTTTGGTGAGAGAAAAATACACATTATTAAAGGGTTATTAGGGTTTGATTATTCTCAATTATCAAACCATAATATTCATTCAAGGGAGATTGAAGAAGGGTTCTTCAAAGCCAAAGTTTTTCAAGCCTAAAGGATCTAGCAATCGCGTCAAGAAGGAGTTCTTGATTCCGTTAGAAGTGTGGATACCAAGAGAGAGTATTTTTCTTAATACCTAAGATCTTAAAGTTTCATTCCGAGCAAACAAGGTTAGAACCCTTTTCGTCTTTATTATAAATTATTTGATCATAGCGGATCCTGGCTTTGGGTTTTGTTCATGTAAAGTCTTCCGCTGCGCATGATCCGTTCAAACCCTACAGGGTGTGTACTTGTGCTTGTGCTTGTGTGTGTATGTTTATGAGTTTGCATGTTTGTGTGTGTGCATATTTGGGTCTTTTGGTTTATCAGATCTGGAGGTATTTTTTTTTTTTTTTTTTGTGTATATCAGATTTGGGTGTTGCTAATTTCCTTAAGATTGTTTCAATTGGTGCAGGTAGGTTTGAATTTCTTCATGTGTCCCAGCTTCAAAAAATCTACAGAGTAAAAGATGAAGATAATTTGGAGTGGTTGTGGTTATGGTTGGTTGATGATGGGTGGTTGTGGATGGTGGTTGTAGGATAATAGTGGTTGTGTAGTGGGTGGTCTTTTTTTTTTTTTTTTTTTTTTTTATAAAGAGGGCGGTGGTGATGGGTTAAATAGTGGTGGAGGGCATTTTATATGTGTGGGTGTATTTTGAATTAATCATTAAGAGTTGATTACAAAATTTATCTTTTGCTAATGTTTATATTGGTATAATATATATTTTGATTAAAAATTTATTAAATGGTATCTTAAGTTAATATTAATTTGGCTAAAATTAATATAAATATTAGTGGAGGCAAATGCGTCATTTTTGCATTTAACAAAGCGAGTTATGATTTTGTTAGGTTACGGGGGCAATTTGGAGAGTTTGATAGTAATATCTGCTAGAAAACTAACGCTTGTTAACTTCATATGACAATTCAATCGGTATTGGTTATTTTTATTAGTTTGTATATAGTACGCAGGTTAGATTTGTTGTTTCAAAAGTACGCAGGTAAATATGATAATCTGGAGTAGTACGCATGTTATTTTGGTACTTTACTCGAGTAAATTGGTAGAATGTCAATGAACTGCATACAAATCTTGTTAATTACAGAAAATTCCCATATGTTTTAGGAATAAGTGATCAGTCCATAGTTAGGAAATTTTGGAATGCTCTACTTAGCTTGTTAATAATACGAGATATATTTTTGATAGATTTTGGGAAGTGTATTTGAAGATTTTGCTCGATTTGTTTCAAGAACTTTAGCAAAGACGCGTCTTAAGAGGTAAGGGATTATAGGTTAATTGCTTCGTTGTTGTACCGTTCAATTGTTAGGCTTCCCGATATTTCTTTGAATATCCGTTCTTTGATACGTTAAGACTGACCTTGTGTCAGTATTTGTTTTGACTCCCTCGTTTACCGTTCTTTGACAAAATCTTCGTTATTGATTTGTATACTCGCGTATCTTTGTTCGTCGGTATGTGTAAATATTTGAGATCATAATTGTTCGTATTTTGTGCTATTTGATTATATGATATGAGTATCATTTTGTATTCGTTCATGATCACTAAGTTAGACAACCCGTGTTAGCGGGGTATATTTGGTTTTAGGCCTCTTGAGGCAATTACACTACTGAAGTGAAGATTAGTAGTGGGTGTTCCGGAATCACTGTTTAGCATTCATTCTCCTTTGCGAGCTTTTGTGTTTGTGAAGGTCATTGGACCGCGTATGTGATCACGGCTCCGTTAGAAAAGTATTTGTTATTCATTTTGAAACATTTTGAAATCATATTATTATTTAAAATGTTTCGTTTAAATTTGGAAATTCCTTTATGATCATTTGCTCATTTTGATCATATTCGTATTCGATTACGTATTTGTATTCGTACAGTTAAAATCGTATCCTGAAATATTTTACTGTTTTGGCGGTCACCTCTTCTTAGCAATCGAAGGGGTCCGTATATGAACTTACTGAGTATTGTTCGCTCACCCTTTCTTCTTTTATCTTCTTTCCAGGTAATCAGAAATGGGAAGACTAGATGAGATAGGACTATTTGAGTTTGAGTTACTTTGTTAAACTTATTACGTAGTTATGTTTAGTTTATTTGGAAAGTGACTGTTATGACTGTTGAGATGTAACCCTAGATAATTAGGGTTTGATATTTGTAATTTTGAAATATTTAATGATCATTTGAGGTTGTCTTAATGATACTTTGGTTTGGGAAGAGTAACAGACTCGAGTTTTGTGACTCGCAAAATGGGCTTGGATTTCGGGGCGTTACATCAAGTGAAGCAAAATAATTCCAAGGAAGAAAACGTCTCTTCAAGTTTGAAGCCTAGATCTATCAATCAATCAAAAGGTGTTGTTGAGTCCGTTTGATGTGTTGATACCAATAGAGGGTGTTTGCTTTAGCACTTAAAGTCCGTATTCTTTTATTCGGTCTCTGAGGGTTATTATTCTAATATTCATCTTGATTAATTATTTTTATGCATGGATCTAACTTGGGTTTTTTTTAATGTTTAAATTTTGCTGCACATGATCCCATGAAACCCGACACTATTCTATTGGCACCATTTTAAATCCAAATCTCAATGCTACCACCTTCATCTCCATCAACTTAAAGCCACCACTAACCATCAAAGCCACCACCAACCATTAAATATTTCCAACCCACACACTATAGACACCCGATTTTGAACATACAATCATAACTACACTACTCTTGTGTCTCGCCTTCGTGTTTGGATGAAAACTTGTTGGTTTCATCACGTTTTGTTAAGTTTCTGACTAATTTCATTAGTTAGGGGTTTAACTAAACAAACAAGACTAACTGGAGGACAAAACAGTGATTTCTCACTGGATGTCTCGTACGAGACATCTCCCCCATATCAACGAGTTCCAGCCAGTTTCCTCCTTTGTTTCAATCTCTTTCTATTGGGGAATTTGGGGGGATCTCCACATCCACTAGCCCATACTAGCAGTCATCAATATGGGGAAAATAATCAACACATGAATAAAGTAATATGAAAAAACAAGAACACCATGAATTTGTTCACATGTTTTTTTTTTTTTAAGTAGGTTTGAGAAAAAAATTTTTGGACAAATTTGGACGAGGAAGAAAACATTATCGACGACCATGGAAGCTATATAGTCCGACATGTTAATGGAGGACCCCACTATGACTACTTGTAGTGGGTATGAAACACACTCAAATTTACTTTCATTGAAGATTAGTATTTTGGGTGATTGTTAAATTGAGAAAATAAACTTCTTGGTGAGTTTTCTTTGATTTTTTTCTCTTAAATCTACTTTTATATAATATAGTTTTTGTCATTATGTTTGTATTAATTACTTATCACTATTGTCACAAATATGGTATTTCATTTTTTTTCTTTTTCCATGATTTCAATATAATTTTCTATATGGTGTTATTATTTTCAAAGTTAAGTATGTTGAGGGTGATCAAGAAAAGAAATGCTTGGATATGAGAATATTGAATTTTATGGATAAAACACTTATAGTTCAATGACCAAGGTTTGCTTTTAATTTGTGAGAGGTGGGAGGTAAGTTTATCATTTCTTAACTTTTACAATTTGCTATTCTATAGGGAATTTCAAGAAATCTAATATAAACTTAATTCATTTGAAAATATTATTTTATAAAAATTGGTTATTAGATTATATGAACTCCACATCTATTTTCTATTAGATCTTTGTTTTCTTTTATTTTAACTTTTGATTTTTTTTATTAAATTGATTATTGTTTAGTGATCCAATTTTTCTGATGGCAATACTTAATTTAATTCATTTTTATTTAAATACTTAAAGGGTTAATTATTCAATATGTTTTAATTAATTTATAAATTGACTATAAATATCAAATTAATTGTACAAATTAAATTTTTATAGACACACATGCACTTTCTATCCCTCTATATAAACTTTTATAAAAAGCCCTCCATATATTTATAAATTATTAATTGGGCCATTGAAAATAATTACTTTATATTATATATCTCTCCGGATAATATTTTACAAAAAAATACTGTTCATATTTATAATTACCAAATGATGCGTCGGTACTCTAGATCCCGTGCGAAGCACAGGATTGAATGCTAGTATCAAAATGAAGAGGAGAGAGAAGGGATGAGGGGAAAGAAGGGTTTTGTTTGAGGGGTGGGGGTAGTTTCGGTATTTAGGTATTATATATGACTGGTCAATGTAGATGAGGGGTGTAGGTGGAATTATTATCCGTAGTGAAGTCCTTATTTGTACTTTAGAAATGACCTCTCCTTAAAATGGAGTATATGAGTTGGGAGGGCCATTGAGGAAAAATCCCAAAGTAGAGTCCGATTATTTAAAAGATCCCAACGGTGTAAAGGTGCGCAGTGGTGATGCGAACTGGCTTCAGGAGTTTGAAGACGATCCAACGGTTAACGAAGCGGGAATTGCACTTTTTCTGGTCCGATTTTTGCATTGCAGTTTTTTGTAATTTTTTGTCAGATTTTTCCGGCAGACATATCTCCCGCTCCGGTGATTATTTGGAAGATCCCAACGATGGAAAGGTGATCAGTGGTGATGCAAACTGGATCCAGAATTTTGAAGACGATCCAACGGTTAACGAAGCGGGAATTGCACTTTTTCTGGTCCGATTTTTCCATTGCAGTTTTTTGTAATTTTTCGCCAGATTTTTCCGGGGGACATATCTCCCGCTCCTGTGATTATTTGGAAGATCCCAACGGTGAAAAGGTGCGCAGTGGTGCGAACTGGCTCCAAAAGTTTGAAGACGATCCAACGGTTAACGAAGCGGGAATTGCTGGTGCATGGTTGGTGGCTGGCGGCGGCAGAGGAGGGTGGTGCGGTGGTGTTGGATGGTTGATTTGTGAAAAGGGGTTGGGAATGGTGGCAGAGAAGGAAAGAATATTTTTAGCATTACATTACTGTACCTTGTACACAATGATGCCTTGTATTTAAAATTCACCCCCCAAATCGCTCAAATCTCATTTCCCGAGTCCAAAACTTTGAGGTCTTCAGACTTCAGCCTTTCGCCATGTGTATTATCAAACACCCACATGCCAGCACGTGTCTTCTCGCCCTTTTAACCAAAAGCAAACTCACTGTTTGGGCACCCGCCGCGCACACACACTTGAACACACACACTTCCCCTTTCACTTTCCCAGCTAAAATTCAGACAATCAAATACAGACACCCAAACAATCATTGTTCTTGGTGGGTAATTTCAATAGATCGAAAACTTTTGAAATACCCATTTCTGTAAAAATTAGAGTTTCATCTCCAAAATCAAATCAAGTGGGCAAATTGGAGAACAATAAGTCTCTAAGTTCAATTAACCAGATCAGTTCGTTGCTCTTCTCCATGATCATCTTTGTCAAATCGGTTAGTATTCAGTGAAAGTATCATTATTTATATAGTGATTTTCTTTGATGAATCCATTTTTATTTGAAAAAATCGATTTCTTTATTGGGAATAGCGCGTGCATTTAATCTTGCTCATCCTTCAGATCTATGTATTCATCTTCTCACGTTTGTGAAGAACAATCTGTTTGATTTGGTTTTGCAGATTCGTGTCTCTGGTTCGATTTGGATTGGCATTTTCACAGTTTGGTGCAACTCATTTTCTTTATTCTGTTTAATGTGTGTTGAATATTTGGATGATGTTCTAATGTGATCTTAATCTACTTAAATGGCATTTTTTTTAAAGAAATGATTCATCTAGTTAACATTGAAGTTATTGGACCGACACGGATGACAAGAATTGATTAACTTGAGTATCTTCAATGTGCTTTTTTAAACAAGCTCAAGGTTTTTTTTTTTTTTTTTTTTTTTTCAAAATGGTAGAGCTTTTTCTCCAACTGGCAAAGATTCTCCAATTGGCGAAGATTAATAGAAATGCTTGTAAAAAGAGCTCCTAGTGGGGTTGCTTTTTGTTAAAGAGCTTTTGAACTATCTCCACCATGGCAAAAACTCTAAAAAGACTTTTTCATGAAAGTAAAAGCTCCTAAAAAACCTCTCATTGTGGATGCTCTTAAAGTCAAGTTAAAAAAGATTCATAACGCGTCATATTGTTTTATTGGACCAACATGAATGGAAAGAAACCATTCTTCTAGTTAATAATGAAATTGGGAACGACACTAAGTTGAGTTTTATATTTGATTTCAAGTACAAATTTTGCTCTTATACATAAATGGATAAAGTTGCAGCACAACAATATGCATTATGTAGCCCATGAAGTAAGGGATAGTATTTTTCATTCATGGCTTAACCAGTTGTTCATATAATTCATACCAGATAGTTAGATAGATAAATAGAAATTCCTCGTCTTACCCAGACTTGTCAAAGGCGTCGCCCGCCTCGCCTTTTTGGTCCCCTCTCAAGGTTATCGCCTCTCCGCATAAAGGCAGGCGCATGGTAGCCTTTTTAGGTGAGGCGTCGCCTTTGTGGGTGAGGCGAGAGGCGTGCGAGGCGTCGCCTTGTGAGAAAGGCGTGATTAATGAAACCACGACGTTTTTTCTCTCTCGTTTTTAATTGAGTGCCCTAGTCTAGCCCACCAATCGACTAAATCGACAAATCCAGAAGTCGAGACGAGGCGAGAAAGGGACAAGAGGAAAGGGTCGGCGAACCAAATCGATCGTTCAGACAATCGATTGACTCTAACGAACGCGATGGCGGCGATGAGAGGCGACGTCTACCAGACAGCGGCAACGAGGCAAGTTCGACGAGTTTCAGATAATATTTGTCTACTTTTCTCCTCTTTTGCGTTCTTACTGCGTCGTTTTTGGTTTTGGGTAGAAGATATATTACACTTAGCTCCCCTCCCCGTCCCCCCTGATCTTTTCAAACTTTCATTTGGCTTATTTCTTATTGAGTCCCTATCATTAACATGATTTACCAAGTCTTTTTATATGTTGCATGTGTATATACATTTTTCAATTATTTTTTCCTATTTTTCCACCTTGCTCGCCTTTTTGGCGCCCGCCTCTCGCCTCGCCTTTCGCCTCTCTCAGGTACCTTTCGCCCGCCTCTCGCCTTTCGCCTTTGACAAGTATGGTCTTACCTCTACCAAATAGAGCTTATTTTTTATTGAATTTATAGAGCAACAGTTCTTATATCCTACGACTTTGATACATCGTATTGACATTTCAATAACCATGAAACCTTAGGAAAGGGAGCATAACCTGGTCAATTCAATAGTGCTAATTCTTTGATTTCATAAATGATTTATTTTCATAGTGCAGGATATGAATATATCATTATTTGTTTGTTTTTATATTGAAGAGCTCCTCTTCTTTGTTTTCATTTCAGCTGATAAGTGATGATTGCATGTCTTCATATATGTTAAGAGGACGGAATATGAGATGGCTGTAAATGCTTCAAATGTTGTTTTTGGGGCATTTTTTTGAAAAGCGATGATGTCAGCTGCGGATGTCATTGGTTGTCAATTTTGTTATCTATTCGTCTACAAGTGTAAAATCAAGTATTTGGGATAGAGTTGCTCAACTGCGAAAATTCAGAAACAATGCTAACATCTTTTTCTAAGGACATAGCTGGAGCAATGAAGAAGCAGCACAATCTAGTTCTTGGTGGCTAGACGAAGTTGAATTAGTGACCGAAGATGGAAAAGAGGTTGAGAGAGCCCCATCTAAATAAAAGGGTGTCTGAATCTAAAGGCCCGATAAGTGCTAGGCACGAAATCTAGAAAGCTAGTTTTAGAGATCTAGACACTATAGAATAAAGTCCTAGGACAGAAACTATGGTTGAAGTCAAGGTTTGGAAAATAATTGCGTCTACGTTTTTAATATGTGGCTTTTGCAGTTTAGAGAATACAACATTGATGCATGAGGTTTGTGAAATGACAAGAAAGCAAAATCTATTTGATGAAGTTTTATCATCACTGTGTTCTAAAATCTAGTCCTGTTTGATAGATATTAAGTGATCCTGTAGGGATGTTCGGTTTGACCAGTTTCTAGAGGAGAAGTAAAGATCTTGATACTCGTGATCTTGATACTCGTAGTCACCCATTTCTGCAGCTGATAGGCTTTTGAAGTTACATTTCTCTCTTCTTTGAGGTCGGTCAAATCCAACATCTCTGCAAGATCACCTTAAATTTCGAACAAGTCTTGATTTTGGGACACAAGGATTATAACAATCTCATCGAATGATTTTGTTTTTTTACCCTTTCCCGAACTTCATGTATCAATGTCATTTTTCCGACGTCGTATTAGCAATATATTTTGATAACGATAACAGTGATCACATTATCTTCCAAAGCCTTCATGACTTCATCCATTGTTTTTATCTTGGTCTTGTAGCCCTAAGAAGCGTAGTTAGCCAATGCTGCAGATATTCTCCCCTAGAAGAATGTTTGTAGTAAATCATTATGGGGCTTTGTTCGTTAGTGTTTGGATCTCCACATCCAGCTTTGTAGATTTCCTGCTTGGCACGTATCCGTCCCTTAAATTCAGACACCCCTTTAATTTGGATGTGTCTTCCTCAACTTGTTTCGCATTTATAATCATCTCTTCGACTTCCTCTAGCCACCCAACTTTAGATGTGCTGTGAGCAGAAGCTTTGGTGTCCATTGAAGAGTAACATCAGATATCAGTGCGGGCATTTACTCGTATATTTCTAACACTTGACATCCATACTTCATTTTGCAAGGGAAGTACACACTGCCATCTATTCTAATAGCTCCCACAATGCTAAAAGATTAAGGTGCTAAGTTCAATTAACCAGATCAGTTCGTTGCTCCTCTCTATGGCCATCTTTGTCAAATCGGTTAGTATTAAGTGAAAGTATTATTTTCTATTGTGCTTTTATTTGATGAATCAAGTTTTATTTGGAAAAGTCGATTCATAGTGCGTGCATTTAATCTTGCTCATCCTTCAAATATATATAATCATCAATCTGTTTGATTTGGTTTTTGCAGATTGTGACTCTGGTTTGTCAACGCCACTAAGGACCAACAGGTTCGCCCGATTTGGATTTGCATTTCCACAGTTTGGTGTATGTCATTTTCTTATTCTGTTTAATGTTTATTGAATATTTGGATAATATTCTAATGATTATGATGTTAATCTTGTTGAAGGGCAATTTATTTTAAGAAATGATTCATTTAGTTAGTTATAACAATGAAGTTATTAGACCATTATGGATAAATGGTTAACTTAGAGTAGCCACAATGGCAGAGCTCTTTTAAGTAGCTTTTTTTAGTGTCCCCTATGCCATTCTCATCGAGTCAACTAATAAAAACCTAAAGTTTTTTTCACAATGGTAGAGCTTTTTCCCCAACACGGAAATTGGCGAAAATTAACAGAAATGCTAGTAAAAAGGAGCTCCTACTGGAAAGTTAGAGCCTTTAAACTATCTCCACAATGGCCAAAATCTCTAAAAAGCTTTTTCATAAAAGTAAAAAAGCTCCAAAAATAACCCTCCCCTTGTGGATGCTCTTAAAGTCGAGTTAAAAATTATTCATGACATATAAAGCAGTGTCATAATGTTTTTTAAGAACTACATGAATGGAAATAAATGACCCATCTAGTTAACAACGAAACTGGGAACAATCTCAGATGAGTTTTATTTTTATTTTTGTATTTGATTTTATTTTTCAAGTACACATTTTGCTTTAATACATGCTTGGTCTGAGGAAGAAATGAAAAAACTTGCAGCACAACAGTATTCATTATGTAGCACATGAAGTGAGGGATAGTATTGTTCATTCATGGCTTAATCAGTTGTTCATTTTATTCGTACTGATTGAAATAGAAATTCCTTGTCTTGTCTCTGCCAAATAGTGCTTATTTTATTTAATTTATACAACGACATTTCTTAAAATCTACACACTTTGATACATCAAACTGATATTTCAATAATCATGAAACCTAAGCAAAGTGAGGTAGCCTGGTCAAATCAGTGGTGCTAATTCTTTGATTTCATAACTGATTTCTTTTTATAGTGCAGGATATGAGTAAATCACTATTTATTTGTTTTTTTAATGAGGGGCTTATCTTCTTTGTTTTCATTTTAGCTAACAAGTGATGAATATGAGATGGTCTGTAGATGCTACAAATGTTGTTTTGGGTGCTTTTTTTTGAAAAGTGAGCAACGTCAAGAATTTGGGATAGAGTTGCTCAACTGCAAAAATTCAGGAATGGTGCTGACATCGTTTTCAAAGGTCACAGCTGGAACAATGAAGAAGCAGCACAATCTAGTTCTTGGTGGCTAGACGAAGTTGAATTAGTGATAGTAGATGAAAAGGAAGTTGAGAGAGCCCCATCTAAATAAAAGGGTGTTTGAATCTAAAGGCTCGATAAGTGCTAGGCACAAAATCTAGAAAGCTAGTTCTGGAGATCTAGACACTACAAAATAAAGTCGTAGGACGGAAACTATGGTTCAAATCATGAAGGCCTTGGAAAATAACGTCATCAACATTTTCATTATGTGGCTTATGCTGTTTAGGGAAAACAACCATGGTGCATGAGGGTTGTGAGATGGCAAGAAAGCAAAATTTATTTAATGAATTTTATCATCACCATGTCCTAAAATCTTGACTTGTTTGAAAGATTTTAAGTGATCCTGTAGGGATGTTCGGTTTGACCAGTTTCTAGAGGAGAAATAAGGACTTTGATACTAGTGGTCACCCATTTCGGCAACTGATCAGCATTTGCAACTCTCTTCTTTGAGATCGGTCAATCCCAACATCTCTGCAAGATCACCTTGAATTTTGAACATGTCTTGATTTTGGGACACAAGATCATAACAATCTCATCGAATAAATTTTGATTCCTTGCCCTTCACGAAGTTCATGCATCATTGTTATTTTTCCAACGTCGTCTAAGCCACATATTTCAATAACGACAACCTTTGATCACGTTATCTACCAAAGCCTTCATGGCTTCATCCATTTGTTTTTACAGGTGTGCTCCCTTTGAAGAACAGTGTTTGTAGTAAATCATTATGGGGCTTTATTCTCGAGTGTATGGATCTCCACATCCAGCTTTGTAGATTTCGTGCTTAGCACGTATCCGTCCCTTAGATTCAGACACCCTTTTAATTTGGATGTGTCTTCCTCAACTTGTTTTGCATTTATAATCATATCTTCGACTTCCTCTAGCCACCCAACTTTAGATGTGCTGCTACCAGAAGCTTTGGGGTCCAAGAAGAATGACATCATAAATCAATGTGAGTGTGGGAGAATCCACTTTGTTTTTTAGGATAGTAATAATATATTTCGAACGCTCAACAAAGAATACTTCAATTTGCAAGGGAAGTACACACTTCATAGATTTCAAGAATTAGCGTCTTCTTACATTTTCCATACTTTTTAGATTTCAAGACCTATTTGTAAGGTTTTTCATAAGCCTTCTAGTAGCAGATATACATGATTATAGCATTGTAAGAACATATTAGGACCTAAATATCTTAATTGGGTTTCATGGTAAATTCATGTTAAATCTAGTTATCATTTGCCATGACATAAATGCTTATCTCTGCATTTGCAAGTAATTTTTGCTTACGCGTTTAGTTATGTGATTCCTCTAAGGACATTGGATGGATGTCAGGCATGGACATTTCTGGCAGATTTCTATTTTATGTTGAGTCTTCCAAAAGAGAAAACTACATTAAAATGGATCCCAAAGTTTTTATGTTGAGGCTTCACTAAAAAAAGTGAACAAAAAATTAATGGTGGATCTGAAATTATTTGATTGAGGCTTCACTAAAAAAGTCATCTTAAATGTAATTGTTAATTGGTAGAGCAATTAAACAAGACTTGATGAGAAAATAAAGCAATCACAAAAACACAGATTTACGTGGTTCACCAACTTGGCTACATCTACATCAACGAGGAGGGGAGAGAAAACTATTATCACTGGAAACTATTATTACTGGAGAAACAATTACACAAGATCACACTAATCTACTTTGCACGAATTTTGATCACAAAATTCTTAAGTGTGCAAACCTTAAATCTAGAATCATTGATCTCTCTCTTTCTGAGTAAAACTGAGCAAACTGAGTAACTGAATTAATTTAGGACGGAAGATAGTATACTCCCTCCGTCCCGCTCGAATTAGGATTCTTGGTCGAGCAAATTATACTTTGACCAATAATTTGAAAAAAAATAATA
Source organism: Campanula takesimana (assembly GCA_026119855.1). Lineage (NCBI taxonomy): Eukaryota > Viridiplantae > Streptophyta > Magnoliopsida > Asterales > Campanulaceae > Campanula > Campanula takesimana. The sequence continues at coordinate 1,058,998 of JAOWBW010000167.1, read as the reverse complement.
GCAGGACAGAGGGAGTATATTACTATACACGTATGTTTGGTATCCTAATTACCAAATCTAACTCCATTAAGGAATCCTCAATTCCAATTCCATGTTGACTAATGATGGCCAAATTCAAGTTTCCTAACTACAACACATGTACTAAAGTCCTTAGAGCCATAAGGACTTCAACTGCCTAAGCCAATAACGTTTCTTTAAAGTTTAAACCTTATTGTGGCGAGCTTTAAGCTCCTGCCATAACATCTTGTGGTACCAGTTTTTATGGCCTTGGCTTTTGGCCTTCGCCACAAGATCAGTGTAGTCCCAGATTTTATGCCCTAGCCCTTGGCCGTTGCTCCAACTCTTCCTGTCTCGGAATTACGAAATCCTCGTTGCATAATCCTTTAAGCGGCTTCTCAACTTCGAAGACATTTATCCCAACAATCTTCACCTTTACTTTGAATCTCCCAAATAACAAACCGATCTCCCCCCTCGCCTCTTCTGCTATCTAATAGCTGCGAACATTAAGCAAGTCCAAACAATGTTGGAACTTGCTCCCCGTCACGGGTTTTGTGAACATATCTGCAGGGTTGTCCGCCTTCTCTACATTCTTCACCTTTACCCGTTTCTCATCCCTTAGGAAATGATATCTGACATCAATGTGCTTGGTCCTCTCATGATGAACTTGATCCTTAGCTAAACAAATCGCGCTCAAACTATCGCAATAAATAATAGCATGTTCCTGATGTATCCCAAGATCGCTGATCAATCCCTTCAACCATATTCCTTCATTAGCGGACTCTGTCAATGCCACGTATTCTGCCTCTGTTGTAGACAACGTCACTGTCGCCTGCAATGTAGCCTTCCAACTGACAACTGGCTCACCAAGTGTAAATACATATGGTCATTGATGTTCTTGTATTAACATCACACGAATAGATGTACGACCCATCTACCAACTTATTGTGACACACACAACAATCATACGGGCTCCTTGTGTATCCGATCTCTGTCATATAGCTATCAAACTTCTTGTACCACTGCCTAGGCGACTACTTAAGTCCATACAAAGACTTCTTCAACCTGCAAACATAATCCTCCTTACCAGGAACTTGAAATCCGTCTGGCCGTGTCATGTATATCTCTTCCTCCAACTCTCCATGCAAGAAAGCTGTCTTGACGTCTAGTTTCTCAAGCTCCAAATCCCTTTGTGCTTTTATTGCTAGAAACACTCTGATCGACATGTGTCTGACCACTGGTGAGAATATCTCGTTGTAGTCCACCCCCTCTCTCTGTTTGAAACCCTTTGCAACAACGCGAGCTTTATACTTAACCCCTTCTGCCGATGATATCCCTTCCATTTTCTTGAAGATCCACTTGCAAGTCACAATCTTTCTACCTTCGGGCCTTTTGGTCAACTCCCAAGTCTGATTCTAGTGAAGAGACTCCATCTCATCACCCATAGCCGCATACCACTGAGATGACTCTGAACATGTAGCTGCTTCCTTGAAAGTAGAAGATTCCGTAAGATCCGGCTCCACTTTCTTAGCAGCCTGCAGTGCATAAGACACCATGTCTTCAAATCCATACCTCTCCGGAGGCTTCCCGAAATGAGCTTTTCTATACCTTCCTTGTACTAATCCATGTTCTTCGGGAACTGAACTTGAACTTTCTGGTGCTTCAGTCTGTCTCTGTCGGTGGATCCTGATCAACATCTGACTGTGGGACAGCTAACTCTTCAGTAACTTGTTGCTCCACATGTTTATCAACACCGCCAACACTCGAAACAATCGTAGATCTCATAATAGGGTTAATAAAAGAATTCTTATCAAATACGACGTTCCTACTGATAATTACCCTATTTTCTTATGGAGACCAAATACGGTATCCCTTGACACTGTCCCCGTACCCCATGAATACTCCTTTTCTAGGTCTAGGTTCTAACTTCCCATCATCCACATGATAATAATTAGTACACCCAAAAGCTCTTAAAATAAAATAATCAACAGGCTTACCAGTCCATACCTCATGGGGAACTCTGAGGCCAATACTGGCGTGAGGTCCACGATTAATCAAGTAAAATGCTGTACTAACCGCTTCTGCCCAGAACCGCTTAGACAACCCTGCATTGGAGAGCATGCACCTATCCATCGCAATCAATGTCTGATTCATGCGCTCTGCTGCACCATTCTGCTGTGGCGTACCTCTAATGGTGAGATGTCTAAAAAACTCCACCTCTCTGCACAACGCATCGAACTCAGTACTGCAAAACTCAAAACCATTATCTGTCCGGAGCTTCTTGATCTTCTTCCCTGTCTGATTCTCCACTAACGTCTTCCAGTCCTTGAAATTCTTTAGAGCCTCATTCTTGTGCTTCATGATAATCACCCAAGTCTTCCTCGAATAATCATCAACCATAGACAAGAAATATGTGTGTCCCCTTAGTGATTCCTGACGTGAAGGTCCCCAATAATGCATTTCTCATTTATTTGATCAAAACAATAATGCATAAAAAATTTTAATTTTTCATGTTATATCCTTTATTACTTTGTCCTTCAAGATTTAGGATATAAGATTTATTTGTATGATAACACAATGAAGTAAATCATAATAAATAAAGCACTTTTCTTATTCCAAATAAGAAATAAATTGTCACGACCCGAAATATAGGCTCTATTTTATTAAGTAATTAAATGATTTTTATTTAATTATTTGCTTATTTATTTATTTAAATTATTATTTATTTAAATAATTATGTGTGCATTTTATGTTTCATAATGATTATGCCTAGCATTTTACTTGAGTTATTTGGGCTAGTGTAGAAGTGTTGGGTCCTAATTGCTAGTATGGAGTGTGTGTGTGTAGTGTGAGAGAGGGGGCCTAAGTGTAAGTTTTTAAAATAATTTTCCTACTCCCTCCCTACTCCTCCCTCACCTCCTCCCTCACTCATCCTTCTCCTTCCAAGACAACTCTCTCTCTCTCCAAGCTTTGTGGGTAAGTTTTCTTCCTCTTCATCTCTCTTCATTTTCTCCTTCTTCCTCTCATCTTCTCTCATTTCTTAAAACATAAACCTTGTTTAGATCGTCGATAGGATCGCGTAGAGTCAAAAAGATTTGAAATCCGTCAACTTTGAGAAAATTCAAGTAAGTTACTTTTCCCCCATTTTAATGCTAAAATGTTCATATCATGTTTAGATATTGTTTGATGTGTTACATTTGAAGTTTGGATGAGTTTTGAATTTGTTTGGATTTTATTTGGGTTTTTGATCAAAAATGGTGAAATCTTGATTGTTGGGTTTGATTCTCGATTTCGGTTGTTAAATGTTGTTTTAGGAGTCTTTTTAGACTTATAAGTTGTTTTGGCACTTTAGTATATGAGTTGGAATGTTGGATTTTGGGTTGAATGTGTTTTGGGTTTGAAAATGGAAGAACCCATGTTGTTCTTCCCGATTTCTGGAAATCCAGAGCATTGTGCGACCGCACAAAACTTCCTGGGCGGCCGCGCATCTTTCTGAAAGCTTTTGTTCTTGTTTTGAGACTTTTTGGGCGACCGCACAACCCACTTTGGGCGGCCGCACAGAACCCCTGAAAAATTACATTTGTTATTTGGTGTGGTTGAAGATCGTGTTTTGGTCTAGGTCTTTGGTGTCTTTCTAGTTGACCCTAGTGAACCTTGTTGTACCCTTTAGTGATAGAATTGGGTCCTTTGTGACCAAGTTTGTGTTTGGAATTCATTAATGGTGAATTGGGATTTTGAAGCACCTTTATTGTGCATTGTTTGTTCATTTCATCTTCTTGGTGATTAATTGGCATGATTCCCTACTTTGGAATCCCTTGTTGTTTATAGTGCTAGTATTTTATTACTTAGCCTTTACGTGAAAGTCCAGCTGGTATTTTGTGTGTGTTTGGGCGATGCGAAGCATTATGATGGCACGGCCAAGTCCATTGTGATGTTGACCATTGTTTTGCCCCATTATTACCCTCCTCCAGATTGGCCTTGGATGGGAGAAGAGCTAGCTCCTTTGTGTGCATTTTAGCTATTTATTGGAGCATGACTTTGTGGCATGTCTCCCGTCCTTTGTGACACTTCCTTTGGTTATTGGTTCCGGTACCGGGGTTTTCTCTTCGGCTTTCATGCTATTATGAAGATGATGATTGGTTGATTATTGAAGCTGCGCAGCGATCCTTTATTTGGATGTTCCGGTTTGGAAAACCTTGGCTATATCCTTTGTTATGTGTTTATTTCCGCTGCTATCTGTTATATGATAATTGCTATGTGCTATGTGATAATAATTATCGTTTATCGCTTATTGCATCATAGCATGTCATGTAGTTGCATTAGTAACTTATTGAGATTTATCTCACCCCTTTTCTCTTTTATCTTTGTTTTTCCTTAACCCCCCCCCAGGTGCTAAGGATTAGACTCGCTGATCACGAGAACGAGGACGTCGAGGGTGGATACATTCTTTTGGGGAAAGTTGTATAGGTGGGTTTACATTATATAAATGTGTAACCTTTTGGGGTATTTGTACCAAATATTGACGTCATTAGGATTTGTATATTTTGTAACTTTGGTGTATGAACTTGTGGAGTTTGTACTAGTTTTACCTTGTTGTTCAAAATGTTTTGTAAACTTTGGATCATCACCTTTTGGTATTAAATGAAATTTTTAACTTCAGTATTTCTGAGTTTTGGTTTTAGAGTCGACGTCCAGATCGCAGTCTCGGGCCCGCGGGGTCCGGGGTCGCGACAGTTGGTATCAGAGCTATGGCATTAGCTCTATGTATAAGTCTAGGTGGATTAGTATGACCTAGGTGGGTAGTAGTGTGCGGAGTGATTAACGGTTGATGTTTTATGCAGGTAATTGTTCTCAATGTCGGGAAGAAGAAACAGAGGAGGTGCTAGTGGGGCACAGAATCAGAATGATACAAGGGATGAAGCCCGTGCCATGTTTCAAGGCATGTTTGAGGCGGCCATGAAGGCCATACATGATCAAGGTCCGAGGGTAGAGCAAGCACCACCCCGTTATGGATTGGAGCAATTTCTGAAGTTGAAACCGGTGGAATTCAATGGGGAACCCGATGTAAGGAAAGCCGAGTTGTGGATTGAGTCTATGGAGAAGATTTATGATGTATTTGGGTGTTCGGATGAGGATAAGGTCCGGTTTGCGGCTTACAAGCTTGTGGGAGCCGCCGAGTATTGGTGGAAAGGTGTCAAAGCTACTTGGGATGATACTCACACGGTGTATGCGTGGGAGTTGTTTGTGCGCAAATTCAAGGAGCATTTCATTCCGGTTGTTGATCAAAACCGAAAGGAGATCGAGCTACTCAACCTAGAACAAGGTGTGTTGTCTATAGCACAATACTCGGCTAAGTTCATAGAATTAGCCCGATATTGTGACTATTTGGTGAGGACCGAGGAGCAAAAGGCTATGAGGTTTATCCGGGGATTGAAGACCTCCATCCGTACTCAACTGATTGCTCAACGGATTGTGACTTTCCAAGATGCGGTGGACCGAGCCTATTTGATAGAGCAAGATATTGGGGAGCATAAAAGGAAGACCGAGGTAGCCAACCCGAGTAAGCAAGGAGCTCAAAGCAAGCCACAGCACCGTTCCGATAACCGAGGTAACTTTGGGGGACAATCTCAGTTCCGAGGGCAACCGATTCCAAGGAACCCGGGTACCACTTCCGGGAACCAAGGGAGTCAAATTAGGAGGCTTTGTTCGTATTGTCAAAAGGAAGGTCATTCTGAAGACCGTTGTTGGAAGAAGCAAGGAAGGTGCACCAATTGTGGTCAAATGGGTCACTTTGTAAAAGATTGCCCGAGAGGTAGAGGACAAGCATCCGGGTCAGGAGTTGGTAATAATCAAGGTCAGAAAAGGGATGCTACCGGGAAGCCCAAAGTCCAAGGAAGAGTACTTGCCATGAATCAACAACAAGCTACCGATGATCCATCCGTTATTGGAGGTACTGTTTCTGTGTCTAATGTGAGCGCACGAGCGTTAGTAGATCCAGGATCATCTCATTCGTACATTTCTGTGCAATTTGCTTCCATGTTAAATGCTGCATTCGAGTCTTTACCATACGTGCTAGAGGTGTTGACCCCTATAGGAGAATGCTTGATTTCTGATCGAGTCCTTCGTGCTTGTGATGTGGTTATTTGTGGTCGAGTCCTTTGTGCGGATTTGGTAGTTCTTCCTATCCAAGACTTTGATGTCATTTTGGGTATGGATTGGTTGAGCAAGTTTCATGCTTCTGTCGACTGCCGTAAGAAAACTGTTACTTTTTCTATTCCCGATGTGCCTAAGTTTGTTTTTGAGGCTAGTCCTCTGAGTAGAAAGGTTCGCCTAATTTCTTTTATGAAAGCGAGAAAATTATTGCATAGTGGTTGCGAGGGGTATTTGGCTAGTGTTCTTGATACTAGGAAGGAATCCCCTAGTTTTGATAGTGTTCGGGTAGTCCGGGAATTTCCCGATGTTTTCTCTACCGAGTATGAAATGCCTCCCGATCGTGAGATTGAGTTTTGTATAGATCTTTTGCCGGGTACGGCTCCGATTTCGAAAGCACCTTATAGGTTAGCTCCCGCTGAGTTGAAGGAGTTAAAGGTTCAGTTGCAAGAGTTGCTTGATCGAGGGTTTATCCGCCCTAGTGTTTCCCCGTGGGGAGCACCGGTTTTGTTCGTGCGGAAGAAAGATGGTTCGTTGAGATTGTGCATCGATTACCGAAAGTTGAATCAGGTTACGGTGAAGAATAAGTATCCTCTACCGCATATTGATGATTTGTTTGACCAGCTACAAGGGTCCGTGGTTTTCTCTAAGCTTGATTTGAGGAGTGGGTACCATCAGTTGAAGGTTAGATCGGAGGATATTCCGAAGACTGCTTTTCGCACTCGGTATGGTCATTTTGAGTTCTTGGTTATGCCGTTTGGGTTGACGAACGCGCCGGCCGTATTTATGGATTTGATGAACCGAATTTTCCATCCCTATCTTGATTCGTTCCTGGTGGTTTTCATCGACGACATTCTTGTTTATTCGAAATCTCGAGAGGAGCACGAGCAGCATTTGAGGACAGTTTTATCCGTTCTTGCGAGGGAGAAATTATTTGCGAAGTTCAGTAAATGCGAATTTTGGCTCGAGAAGGTGTCATTTCTGGGTCATGTTATTTCGAAAGATGGGATTTCGGTGGATCCTTCAAAGATTGAAGCCATAGTGGATTGGAAGAGACCCGAGTCAGTGACCGAGATTCGTAGTTTTCTTGGTTTAGCCGGGTATTACCGAAGGTTTATTGAGGGATTTTCGAGGATTGCTACTCCGATGACTCAGTTGACCCGGAAGAATGTTCCGTTTGTGTGGACCGAGAAATGTGACAAGAGTTTCGAGGAATTGAAGAAGAGGTTGACTACCGCACCGATCTTGACCTTGCCTAATGGGAGCGATGGCTTAGTGATTTACAGTGATGCTTCAAAAGAGGGTTTGGGTTGTGTTTTGATGCAGAATGGGAAAGTAATTGCGTATGCTTCGAGGAAGTTGACCCCTAGTGAGCAGAATTACCCGACTCATGATATGGAATTGGCCGCGATTGTATTTGCGTTGCACAAGTGGAAGCATTACCTTTATGGGGCGAAGTTTGAGATTTTTACCGATCACAAGAGTTTGAAGTACCTTTTCTCCCAGAAAGAGTTGAATAACCGACAGCGCCGATGGATGGAATTGTTGAAGGATTATGACTGTACGATTTCTTATCATCCGGGGAAGGCGAATGTGGTAGCCGATGCGATTAGTAGAAAGTCTTATGTGGCTTCGATGATGGTTCGAAAATGGAAAATGCTTGAGGATGTTCGAGATTGGTCTCCTCGTGAATCGAGACATGGGGCTATTTTTGCGAATATTAGGGTGTCTCCGACCCTAATTCAGAGATTAAAGGAAGCTCAGAAAGAAGATCCCTAGTTGGTGAAGATAATGGGTAAATTGAAGGAAAAGAATTTCGAGGATTTTTTCTTTGAGCCCGGTGGGAGTGTTGACTTTCCGTGGAAGATTGTGTGTTCCGGATGTTGATGGAATTAAACAGAGGGTTCTTGATGAGGGTCACAAATCGAGGTATACTATTCATCCGGGTAGTACGAAGATGTATCAGGATTTGAAGCAACAATTTTGGTGGATTAATATGAAAAGGGAAATAGCTGAGTATGTTTCGAGGTGTTTAACGTGTCAGCAGGTCAAAGCCGAGCATCAGAGACCCGCGGGATTGCTTCAGCCGTTAGAGATTCCCGAGTGGAAATGGGAGCATGTGACTATGGATTTCGTTACGGGACTGCCTCGTACCCGAAGGAAGTTTGACAGTGTTTGGGTAATAGTGGATAGATTGACCAAGAGTGCCCATTTCTTGCCTATTGATATCAGATATTCGATGGAAAAGCTTGCGACCCTTTATATTGATGAGATCGTTAGATTGCATGGGGTTCCGGTTAGCATTGTGTCAGATCGAGACCCGAGGTTTACTTCTAGATTCTGGAAGGCGTTTCAGGAAGCTTTGGGTACAGATTTGCGATTCAGTACAGCTTTTCATCCCCAGACCGACGGTCAATCCGAGAGGACTATTCAGATTTTGGAGGATATGTTGCGAGCTTGTGCGATAGACTTTTCCGATTCTTGGGATTCGCACCTACCGTTAGTGGAATTCTCTTACAACAACATTTATCAGGCTAGTATCGAGATGGCACCGTTTGAAGCCTTGTATGGAAGGAAGTGTAGATCGCCTATTTGTTGGGATGAGGTCGGTGAAGCGAAAGTTTTGAGTATTGATTTGCTTCGGGATTCGGTTGAGAAAGTTAAAGTTATCCGAGATAGATTGAAGATAGCCCAGAGTCGACATAAGAGCTACGCAGACAACCGAAGGCGAGATCTTAGTTTTCAGGTTGGTGATTTGGTGTTCTTGAAAGTATCTCCGAAAGTGGGTATTCGTAGGTTTGGGAAGAAAGGTAAGTTGGCTCCGAGGTTTATTGGTCCGTTTGAGATTTTGGGAAAGGTTGGACTTCTTGCGTATCGACTTGCGTTACCGCCATCCTTAGACCGGTTGCACAATGTTTTTCACGTTTCTATGCTTCGGAAGTATGTTCATGATCCGTCTCACGTGTTACCGAGGATACCGGAGGATATTGAGCCCGATATGTCGTATGAGGAACGACCGGTTCGGATTCTAGATTCTAAAGTCCAAGAGTTGAGGAACAAAAGCATTGCGTTGGTTCGAGTCCTTTGGAGGAATCATAACATCGAGGAGTCGACGTGGGAGCTCCGAGATGAGATAGAGAGGAAATTTCCGTGGCTTTTTGTTTAAGGTGAGTCTCGTTAAAATTCGGGTCGAATTTTCTTTAAGGGGGAGTGAATGTCACGACCCGAAATATAGGCTCTATTTTATTAAATAATTAAATGATTTTTATTTAATTATTTGCTTATTTATTTATTTAAATTATTATTTATTTAAATAATTATGTGTGCATTTTATGTTTCATAATGATTATGCCTAGCATTTTACTTGAGTTATTTGGGCTAGTGTAGAAGTGTTGGGTCCTAATTGCTAGTATGGAGTGTGTGTGTGTAGTGTGAGAGAGGGGGCCTAAGTGTAAGTTTTTAAAATAATTTTCCTACTCCCTCCCTACTCCTCCCTCACCTCCTCCCTCACTCATCCTTCTCCTTCCAAGACAACTCTCTCTCTCTCCAAGCTTTGTGGGTAAGTTTTCTTCCTCTTCATCTCTCTTCATTTTCTCCTTCTTCCTCTCATCTTCTCTCATTTCTTAAAACGTAAACCTTGTTTAGATCGTCGATAGGATCGCGTAGAGTCAAAAAGATTTGAAATCCATCAACTTTGAGAAAATTCAAGTAAGTTACTTTTCCCCCATTTTAATGCTAAAATGTTCATATCATGTTTAGATATTGTTTGATGTGTTACATTTGAAGTTTGGATGAGTTTTGAATTTGTTTGGATTTTATTTGGGTTTTTGATCAAAAATGGTGAAATCTTGATTGTTGGGTTTGATTCTCGATTTCGGTTGTTAAATGTTGTTTTAGGAGTCTTTTTAGACTTATAAGTTGTTTTGGCACTTTAGTATATGAGTTGGAATGTTGGATTTTGGGTTGAATGTGTTTTGGGTTTGAAAATGGAAGAACCCATGTTGTTCTTCCCGATTTCTGGAAATCCAGAGCATTGTGCGACCGCACAAAACTTCCTGGGCGGCCGCGCATCTTTCTGAAAGCTTTTGTTCTTGTTTTGAGACTTTTTGGGCGACCGCACAACCCACTTTGGGCGGCCGCACAGAACCCCTGAAAAATTACATTTGTTATTTGGTGTGGTTGAAGATCGTGTTTTGGTCTAGGTCTTTGGTGTCTTTCTAGTTGACCCTAGTGAACCTTGTTGTACCCTTTAGTGATAGAATTGGGTCCTTTGTGACCAAGTTTGTGTTTGGAATTCATTAATGGTGAATTGGGATTTTGAAGCACCTTTATTGTGCATTGTTTGTTCATTTCATCTTCTTGGTGATTAATTGGCATGATTCCCTACTTTGGAATCCCTTGTTGTTTATAGTGCTAGTATTTTATTACTTAGCCTTTACGTGAAAGTCCAGCTGGTATTTTGTGTGTGTTTGGGCGATGCGAAGCATTATGATGGCACGGCCAAGTCCATTGTGATGTTGACCATTGTTTTGCCCCATTATTACCCTCCTCCAGATTGGCCTTGGATGTGAGAAGAGCTAGCTCCTTTGTGTGCATTTTAGCTATTTATTGGAGCATGACTTTGTGGCATGTCTCCCGTCCTTTGTGACACTTCCTTTGGTTATTGGTTCCGGTACCGGGGTTTTCTCTTCGGCTTTCATGCTATTATGAAGATGATGATTGGTTGATTATTGAAGCTGCGCAGCGATCCTTTATTTGGATGTTCCGGTTTGGAAAACCTTGGCTATATCCTTTGTTATGTGTTTATTTCCGCTGCTATCTGTTATATGATAATTGCTATGTGCTATGTGATAATAATTATCGTTTATCGCTTATTGCATCATAGCATGTCATGTAGTTGCATTAGTAACTTATTGAGATTTATCTCACCCCTTTTCTCTTTTATCTTTGTTTTTCCTTAACCCCCCCCCAGGTGCTAAGGATTAGACTCGCTGATCACGAGAACGAGGACGTCGAGGGTGGATACATTCTTTTGGAGAAAGTTGTATAGGTGGGTTTACATTATATAAATGTGTAACCTTTTGGGGTATTTGTACCAAATATTGACGTCATTAGGATTTGTATATTTTGTAACTTTGGTGTATGAACTTGTGGAGTTTGTACTAGTTTTACCTTGTTGTTCAAAATGTTTTGTAAACTTTGGATCATCACCTTTTGGTATTAAATGAAATTTTTAACTTCAGTATTTCTGAGTTTTGGTTTTAGAGTCGACGTCCAGATCGCGGTCTCGGGCCCGCGGGGTCCGGGGTCGCGACATAAATATCCTTCATTATCTTATAACAAAATAATATTTTCTACTTCATTAGTAAAGTCACTTTACAAGTATTCTATGAACAATGTTGCAACCATTGCATCATTACCATTCATAGATCAAACTTTACTATAAGTAGTCTTTCAATTGACTAATTATTGCACATTTATACAAATGTGAGACTCATATCCGGTATCCAATACACAATAATTAAAGTTAGAAAGATTAATTTATAACATAAATATCCCGAGTGGTAGTCCCACTACCATTCCTTTTGTTGATCGTCCAAAATTTTGACTACAATTATAAATGGTCAATCCAATTGCCATTTTACCAAATTGCATCAATTAAAGTTATAATTTTAACCACAATTATTTCCTTTAGGTTTGACAACTTTTGTCTTACCTTTATTTTGGCACTTGGCCATTTTCCATCATGAACCATGAGCACTGGAGAACCTTTCTCCATCATCTTCATCTCCGCAGTTTTAAGCATGTCATGCAACTCGGAGAGATTCTTTATCCATTCCAAGCATGTTATAATTTATCACAAAGTGATTATAACTCTTAGGCAATGAATTAGGAATAAGATCCATGGCTAGCTCCAATCCAATTGGACTGCCAAGTTTCTCAAGATACTCTACGTAGCCATTTATCTTAAGCATGTGAGGTTCCACTTGTTGCTCTTCACTTCTTTTTCAAGAAGTGAATGCAACAATGGTTTTATACCTCTCTTGCCTAGATTGCTCTTTGAAACATGTAACTCAACTCCACGCCTATCTAATAGGCTTCCACAAGTTCCAAACTTTATTGGAGTTTTGAGCACATAATCGCGAGCATAAGACAACTCACATTCCTAGAATCATACTCATGATTCTTGTGATTGTCTACTCCGGCATTGGGTTCTTTAGGAATAGGCCCATCAAGAATGTACAACCCATCTTCTTGCCTTAGAACGATTCTTAGGCTCAGGATCCAATCCATGAAGTTTGTACCATTCTCTTGAAGCTTATCCTTATCAAGGATTGATCGCAGCGATTTTAGTTGTCATTATCTACAACTTATCCAAAATTTCCAAAATTTTACAAGTATCAATCTCATTAAATAGATAAATAATGTATTTTTCCAAAAAAAAATACTCCCACTAAATTATATAACCTTCTTATACATCCAATGTATAATATAATTTAAATGGGCTAAGATCCAACTTTAATTTAATTTTGAGTACGCTTTGGCGCACCGCTCAAAATCAAATTAATTAGGAGATGTCCTATAATACCTAGAGGGTTGTTATTGAACACCAAGGTGTAGGGTTTAGTCCTGTCGCGATCATGTTCTAATAAGTGTAACCTTTTGGATTCGTTTGGGGTGTTTAGAATTGGTTCGTTATGAACGGAGGTAAAGCGTGAATTGGCAATTGGGTACCTACGGTTTGATTAACCTTAAGATGTATTCATTCGGATTTCTTATTTGGAATTCCAGGTGTGATGAGATGGTTGAGTTCATAGTCCTAGTATATCTTTATGAGTAAATATTTAGGGTCATTTTGGTAATAGTCATGGTACTATTTGTGAGCGACCGTTTGGGTGGTTCTCTTTATGAGTAACTTATGAGTGCCATCTTTAGAATGTGTTCGGTATGGTTCCTTATCATGGAATTATTATGTTTTAATGGTCATTGTTGTTGGGCTCCCTATGAGTAATCTTATTTATCATTGTTGGGCTCTTTTATGAGAAACTTCTTGTGTTCGTTGTTGTTGAACTCTTCATGAGTAATCGTTTGCATCTTTATAGTGATTAATTGGTGTGGTTCCCTAGTTTGGAATCCTTAGTTGTTTATTTGAGCTAGTATTTTATTACTTAGCCCTTACTTGAAAGTCCAGCTGGTATTTTGCGTGTGTTTGGGCGATGCGAAGCATTATGATGGCACAGCCAAGTCCATTGTGATGTTGACCATTGTTTTGCCCCATTATTTCCCTCCTCCAGATTGGCCTTGGATGTGAGATGAGCTAGCCCCTTTGTGAGCACTTTAGCTATTGGTTTTCGGGCTTTGACTGTGTGTCACTGTCCTCTTGTTATTGGTTCCGGTACCGGGGTTTTCTCTTCAGCTATTATGCTACTATGAAGATGGGTTGATTGGTTTCCTTCAGCTCTTATGCTGCTACGTTGATTGGATGTCTTTAGCTGTTTATGCCTACACGAAGATTGGTTGATTGAAATTGGTTCAAGCTGCGCAGCAATTGTTATATACTTTGGTTTAAACCTTGGCTCAGTATCCTTTGTAACGTGTTTATTTCAGTCTTATGTGCTGCATGATGAGTTAGTCGTTATTTCCAACTGGTATGGGACGGTTGGCGATAGGGAGCTTTCTCATTTGTTGTTATATGATTTACTTGCTCAGTTATATAATTGATTTGCATGATATTATGCCATGTAGATGCATTTAGTAACTTACTGAGATTTTATCTCACCCCGTTTCTTGTTTCAAATTGTTTTTCCTTAACCCCCCCCCCCAGGAAAGCAAGTGGTATCGTTTGAGGTCCGTTGGATCGGGAGTCTTCTGAGCAGGTTGATATCCTTTGGGATAGTTACTCTTCAGAGCCTCTTTGTATATGGTTGAAAGGTTGTGGTCGTTCAGGGTCATGTATTTACCGCGGTCCTTTGGGAATTTATATTATTAATAGTTGTTCTTGCTTCCGCGTTTGTTTATAGTCTCCGAGTTATAATCTCGTTGAGGTATTGTTTGTTGGTATTGGTTTATAGTAGAATTCACGCGCCCGGTTTGATATTTAGCATTTTTGGAGATGTTAATTATGTAAATTTTATATTTATGGATTTTTTTTTTTTTAGAATTTCCGGGGCGTGACAAGATCTAATTAAATTCGTAATCTGTAAATTCATGTTTATGTAATCTGATTATGTATAAACATGATATTGGATTTGGTCGAATTTCTGAAATTCTAAAAAAAAAAAAAATCTGGAAATCTGGGATCCTACCAATGGATCCGTACGGATGGTTTGGGTGGTGCCAAAACTGATCCGTACGGATAGTTTGGAAATTCCCAGATTTGATTTTGTTTTCTGGTGTTCAGATTATTCTGTAAATTGTTTACAGAATTCGAATCTGGAAACTAGAAACTGCTTTCAGACGGCTGGTTTTCGAAACCGTGTTTCCTGAAACAGTTTTCGGCCGAAGAATTCAAAAGGACTTGCAGAAATCAGAGTTCTAAAGAGTTTAGAACTGCTGTAATCTGTGAGATTAAGAGACAATGAAAGATCTTGAAACAAGTATCAAATCTATACGGGAATGTGGATGCCTTTTGGCTTAGTTTCGACCGTATAGAGAAGTTTCTTGGTTTCTTGATCTTAGCACGGAAATGTGGATGACTTTTGGCTTAGTTTCGTCCGTGCGGTTTGTGCTTTCAATTTCAAGATGCTCTGCGGATACAGATTCAGAATTCTGAAGAGTTCAGAGTTTATGTGACCTGTATGAAAGAGTTGTACGGATAAATCTGGATGCTTCCAGAAACATCCGTACGGATGGTTTGGGCATTACTGATTCTGATCTTTTTCAGACGGCAAGTTTTGGAAACCGTGTTTCCTAAAACATATTTAAGTTTAGAAGTCCAAACTGTTAATGAGATCAGAATCTTAAAGGAGTTTAAGATTGGCGTAATCTTAAAGTTTCAGAATTACCCCTATACAAAGTGCAAATCGTTTGCAAGAGAATGAAACTATATTTGGATTAATTCATTGCATGGACCAATGGCAGGCTTACGCCTTGTTTCTGGGAATGAGAATGAAATATCCAATCTGTAAATTGTTTACAGATAATTTCGATTCCGTCCCCATTATGTTGCTTCATAATTAAATCACAAGATTTTGCTTCTGTTAATTAATTGAATTAGTTAACATCATTATGCAAAGACTATATTATATTATGTTTGACATAATTAAATATATGATGCATATCTCTAAGCAAATAAACCTTCTTAAAACTTAAGTCAAGTGCCAATCCATGATTAAAACAATTGTGAGTACATGGGTGTAGACACCCCGCCTTGGACCGCTCACTCCGATTGCACACTTGATTTTGTGTTTCTCCCTCTTTTAAGAGTTTTCTGTTACTTTGGTTAAGTTCCAGACGGACTCCGTTAAGTCCCGGGACTAAACTGAATAACAGTTCTAACTTTCTAGTCGATTCTGTCAAAAGTTGCTTCTCAGAGTCGCGCGCCTCCGCCCCTTGAGGCCAGACGCGCGCGCCTTCCGCCGCCTAGGTGGGATGCGCGCGCTTCTGGGGCGTTTCAGTTACAGATTCTGCCCAAGAATCTCTCCCTTGCTCATTATACATGATTTTGCCCGGGAAAGATTTCTTGGAGACTCCGTTTGGCTCCAAAAACAGTCTTTTTTCAACTATAATCCAATCCATCATTGGAGGGGACCTTGGAAATCATTACTTTTAGATCTTTTACTCACTTCTTTCCTAGACTTTTTCTTGGGATTTCTTCAACTAAGTGTTCAACCTCTTCTTCAAGGCTTTACAAGAGGTTCTCTTTTGAAGGATACTATAGGTAAATGTCTTAAGCATTTATCTTCTTCTCCTCCTTCTTCTTCTTCTTCAATCAAATGTGCAATCACCCAAAACCATTTGGGACATAACACCAACGGTCTTTTCATTACATTGAATTGGCCTAGGAGTCATCTCCCTACATTTTAACTCTAAAACCCCTTTTTGTCATCATTTTAATAGGAAGAACGCATTTATCTTTAAAAGTGAATTATGAACAAACAAGACCGACGTTGCTCGGGCGAAATGGGTGCTTAAGTACTTCCCATTTCGTAACCTAACCCCCGAACCCCTCATCCCAAAGAATCTCTGTTTTCGTAAATCAAACTTAGGCTCATAAACATTAGGTTTTCTTACGTTCCTCAAAAACGTGGGTGGCGACTCTAAAACACAATTAGACATCCTAGGGTAATCCACGCGCTCTAGCCAAGCTGTGACCCCGCCCCGGGGTATCCACAGTGGCGACTCCGCTGGGGACGCTTGAGGGTTAAACTTGTGCTTCTATTCATAATTCACTTTTCTGGGCATTCTGGAAATTGACATGGGAAGCGCGCGCCTCGGGCCTTCATGGTCCAAAGCGCGCGCGTCCCGCGTCAAATTCCAGAATCGCCCGCCTTCCATGTGTTCTTCCTACTCTTCCTATTATTTCGTGCTAACAAACATTGCAGGGGTTCCATCACACAATCAGGACCAGGGCAATCCCCTGAGTCCATAAGTTTCTGATAATCTGACAGGTGAGCCCAGAAGCGGGCGCCTCCCAGACACAATGCGCCAGGCGCGCGCTTCCCACAACGCCAGCCCGAGGCACGCGCTTCTGGGACAATTTCCAGGGCAAGAACAGGTTTCAATGACTGAACAGAACAGTGGGGTGTGGGCACAGTTGCCTGCATCAGAACAGAATTGAACCCTTGGACTGTTTAATTTTATGTTTTATTTACCCGTCACACGGGTGATTCGGGAGTTGTAATTTACGTGCTTATGTGTTTTTTATCTTTTCTTTTCAAAAAAAAAAATAAAATAAAAAATTTTGTCACGTGATAGACCTCACACTACATGCAAATTACTCCTATGAATTGCTCACTATCGAGTCGCACAAGTCCAACCCCAAACCCGTCGAGGCCCGTCCTAGAAAGTTTCAAGCTCCACTCGACCTTGGCTCTTTCGAAGCGGTAAACCTCAGCCCGTGGCGTAGTCCATGACTACATGCCGGGGGTGACCTTTAAGCCTCTCTTTAGCCGAGCACAAACCACACAATTCTAGTTAGGGTCTAACACTCCGTGACCAAGTCGGTTTTCATGTGCCGAGATTTCCCTAAACTAATGTTTTCAAATCATACATGCCAACTTGTTGATACGGACGCAATAAAAATCCGTCCCCAAAAGTGGTTATTTTGGACGAAAATAAAAATCCGTCCCCGCATGTATGCTTTACTACATTAATTTAGTTTAATCCCGACACATGTAGGATTCACAAACGCGATGGAATCCGATGAGTATATGGGACCGCGAGATGGTCTATATACTAGTGTGACGATTCCATTATCTTCTTAAAAACCCCAAAAGGGACCCATTCCCTCCGACTTATATAAAAAAAAGAGTCTTTTTTCTTATGTGGTTTGAGTCGTGTGCCCAACTGTGTGTTCTCAACCTCTTCATGGACCGAAAGTGTGAACCGAGACGGACAAGGGATACTTCTCCAATTATAGGTCCGATTGGTACTCTCCGCATCTACAGAGATTCATCCAACAGGCTTGTCCGTGAACCGATCACTCCAACAGCTTCTACATCATCAATGGCCGGCGACTCCAGCACCAACAACGCCATGACTCTCGAACAGCTTTCTGCCATGGTTCAAACGCTCCAACAACAAGTCTCTACCCTTAACCAAGAGACTCAAACCAAAGAAGCCTTGTGGCAAGCTCATGTTGACAGTCAAAGGGAGGCCCACGAGGCCGAGGTTGACCAACTGAAAGCCAAGCTCCTCAAGCTCTCCAAGAACAAGGGGGTTAATGACAATGAGGAATCCGAGTGGACCGAGGGTTTGTTTGAAAGCCCATATGTCAGTTCCCGTACCAAAAAAGTGGGAAAACCAAGCACCGATAACAACGACCCCAAAATGGTCTATTCCATCATGGCCTACATTGATCAGAAATTCGACGGCCTCAACATGGCAAAAGGCTCCAACACAAGCCTTTATCAGTCATCCATCCTCATGAGCACGATGGCCGATCTCCCCGACAAATTCAAGATGTCCGACATTAGCAAGTTTAAGGGAAACTCATGCCCGATGGCCCACATCGAGACTTACATTTGGGCTATGGTTCCGAAGAAGGTCTCCCTAAAAGTTATGGCTCAATGCTTTCCTCTCACTCTCGAGGGGGCGGCAAAGGATTGGTATGCAACTCTCCCGCTCACTGTCCGTCTTGATTGGGATGCCGCTATGCTTGCCTTCAAAAATCAATATCAAGGCAATACCACTCACCGGCCCACAAGGAAAGAGCTCGAGAACACCACTCAAAGAGACAACGAGTCCTTCATTGACTTCACAAGGAGATGGAATGACAAGCTCTCTGACATTGTTGAGAGGCCAAACACAAAAGAGCAAATGGACATCTTTCTCAAGTGTCTCAAGATTGATCTCCGCACCCACCTAAGTGGGGCTTGCTACTCCGACTTCTCCCAAATGTATGAGGCGGGGGTACGCATGGATGACTTGCTCAAGGAGATTAAAAAGGCCACTCCTACTTACCGATACAAGGCCGCCTCTAGTTCAAACAAAGAGGCTTCTGTCAATGTCGTTACTACTGACAAGGGGAATTACAAGAAGGTCCCTCCACCACAAGGCAAGCGGTTCCAAAACGACCGCGTTTACACTCCTCTCAATGGCATGACCATCACCGAGGCCAATGAAGCTCTAAAGGCCAAGGGGCAAATCACTCCTCTTCAAGGGTACAAGCAACCACAACCACTCCGTCCCAATCATGCCCACCACAAATGGTGTGACTACCATCAATGCACCGGCCACCTCACCGAGGATTGCTTCTCCATCCGCAACACCATCCAAGACCTCATAGACAAGAAGGAATTCATAATCCCCAATGGGGTGGTGTCAATGTAATAGAGGTAGGAGAGTTTGAAGGAACCACTCATTCGATCCCAATTGTGAATGAGGGCTCCGATGATATGAATAAACTTGATAATTCTTGTTATGTTGTGACTTATGATGAGATTATGAGGGAAGTCTTAGAGAATAGGAAGAAGAAGCTACACGGGACCGTGAACGTGCTCACTCGCAGTGGCCGAGTAACAACGAGCGCAGTCCCTCCCAATACCGCAGCAACCAACACCTCTTCTCAAAGATCGCAAGCACGCGACGTACCTGAAGATCCTTTGTTAACACAACTCAAGAAGACGCAAGCCAACATATCCATCTGGGACCTTATTGCATCATCAAAGAGACACCGAGACCTCGTCATCAAGAACTTGGATGACACATCAGTCTCTCCCGACATGACACCCGAGGACCTCACAGCAATGATATGTCACATTCACTTCGGCAATGTCATCACTTTTGCCGACATGGACCTCCCGCCATTTGGGTCCGAACACAATGAAGCCATCTACCTCAAAGTAAGGGCAAGGGGGAGACCCATCTCAAGAGTTCTAGTAGACGGTGGTTCTGCACTCAACTTAATGCCGAGCCGAGTCATGGGCATACTGGGACTCAAAAGCTCCGATTTCCAACCCTCCGCACAAGTTATTAAAGGGTACGACAGCACTGCCCGTATAGTCATGGGAATGTTAGAAGCATGATCATGTCCGTCCCATTCCAAGTACTTGATGTCCCTGCTTCATTCAACTTACTTCTGGGCCGACCCTGGATCCACAGTTCCAAGGCGGTACCTTCCACTCTCCATCAGTGTGTCAAGATCAGAAATGGGGACGAGATAGTCACCATCATGGCCGAGAATGTCACCATCCACAGAAATGGGGGACAACCCGTTCACCATGTCCAACATGGGATAAAAGATGCCACTCTCTCCGGCGTCAACACCATCGACAAAGAAGGGGGAAACAGACAATGGACCCTCGGCAATCCTAAAATTCTCCGCATAATGAGGAACATGAATCAATTTCCCGGTCTAGGCCTAGGGAAGCATCAACAAGGGATATTGCACCCCGTAGAAGTTCCTTTTGTTAAGAACAAGTTTGGCTTGGGGTACGAGCCTACCGAAGATGACTTGAAATACGAGCAAGCAGTCAGGAATCAAAAGACCCGAGCTCGCAAAGAAGGTCGACAATATGAAATCCCTAACTTGAGGCCTTACCGCAACACACTAAACGGCTATTTTGTTCGCCAAGGGGAAGATGTTCCATACATGATCTTTCCCGAACCATGGGTTAACGACAAGGGCGTCAGAAATCCCAGTCTCGAGATCTTCACTGATTGTGAAATACCAACACAAGAAAGGGAGCCTACTCCAATGTCACCCCGAGAATGGTGGGGCAAGAAAGTGACTATAGAGTCCGAGGTAGAAATTACCGTGGGGGAAGAACTATCCGATCTAGCCTCCATGTTCAAAGAATTTGCCATCATGGACGATTGTCAAGTCAATGCCATCTATGACACCGTTGTCAGAAAGGAAACCATCAGTGAAATCCCGCCAAGCTCCGAGCCAATCAACAACTGGTATTCAACGAAGGGGCCCATAGTATCCGAGGATTTCTTGATCTGAGAAATGGGTTGCATACCCCGTACAGAAACAAAAGAAGAGTAGCTCACACTTACTTTTGAGTCCGAGAGTGTTTCTAATGCCCTCACCCAAGAGGATATGGAGGTAATAGCCGAGCGTGTGTTTCCTCTCTTTGCTAATGAAAAATTTGATATTTCTGAGTACCCCGAGATTGCAAACATCATAAATGATGAATTAACTAATCACGAACTTAATGAACAAGTTAATAACGATTCAAATTATGATGAAATAGACCACGAAAACATAACATACCTAAATGAACTAGCTCAACAGGTTTGTTGTCGTGGTGAAAATGGTCCAGGGGCTGATGAGGAATTGCATGTTGTTAATCTGGGTACCGACGAAGATCCGAAAGAAACAAAGATTGGCAGCTTCTTCAAGGGGGAAGACAAAGACAGGTTGACTGAACTGCTCAAAGAGTTTGTGGATGTATTCGCATGGTCGTACAGAGACATGCCGGGTTTGGACAGAAAGGTAGCGAAGCACAGAATTTCGATCAGAGAGAACGCCAAGCCAGTAAAGCAGAAGCTCAGAAAGATTAAGCCAGAGTGGTCTCTACAAGTCAAAGAAGAGATTGAAAAGCTCCTCAGTGTGGGTTTCATCAAAGTCATTGAGTATCCAACTTGGCTAGCCAACATTGTGACAGTCAGAAAGGCAAACGGCAAGGTTCGGGTTTGTGTGGACTTCCGGGATTTGAACAAAGCTTCCCCGAAAGATGATTTTCCACTACCAAACATCGACATGCTCGTCGATTCAACTGCCAACTATGAAGTCCGCTCATTTGTGGACGGTTTTGCCGGCTACAATCAGATTCTCATGTCCGAAGAGGATCAACACAAGACAGCTTTCACAACACCGTGGGGCACTTCTGCTACACAGTCATGCCGTTCGGACTAAGGAACGCTGGGGCTACCTACCAGAGGGATGTTACGGATCTATTTCATGACATGATTCATAAAGAGATCGAGGTCTATGTAGATGACATGATCATCCATTCGAAGGGAACCAATGGTCAACATTTGATCGATCTTCGCAAGTTCTTTGAAAGACTTCGACAACACAAAATGAGACTCAATCCCTCAAAGTGCACTTTTGGGGTCGTCAGAAGAAAGGTTCTCGATTACATGGTCACCGAGAGAGGAATTGAAGCCGATCCCTCCAAGATCAAAGCAATCATTGACATGCCTCCTCCAAAGATGCAGAAAGAAATCAAAGGTTTTATGGGCAGACTTCAATACATCAGTCGGTTTGTGCACCAACTCACTTCCATGTGTGAACCGATCTTCAAGCTACTCAAGAAGAATGTGGCTCTAGAATGGACCGATGCTTGCCAAGAAGCCTTCGACCAAGTAAAGCATTACTTGACGTGCCCTCTAGTTTTGATTCCACCGCACAAAGAGAAGCCTCTCTTGCTCTATCTCACTGTCAATAATGAAGCCCTAGGGGCTATGTTAGCACAAGAACAGCGAGACTCCACACAAGAGAATGCTATCTACTTTGTCAGCCGCCGGTTTTAAGGAGCTGAAAAGAACTACTCTGTCTTAGAGAAGTCTTGTACTGCAGTGGTTTGGGTTACTCAAAAGCTCAAGCATTATATGGAGGCCTTCCCAATCAAGTTGGTAGCAAAAGTGGACCCGCTCCGTTACATCTTTGAGAAGCCCGTCATGTCAACAAGAATAGCCAAATGGTATTTCATGCTCGCCGGCTACGATATCACTTACGTCACACTCAAATCCATCAGGGGGAAAGTGTTCAGTGATCAGCTTGCTGAATTTCCATGTGACGAAGTGAAGGGGGAGGATGCACAGTTCCCCGACGAGCATTTAATTTTTGCTACAACAGAGGAAAATAAGTGGCAACTTTTTTTCGATGGCGCAGCCAATAAGCATGGATATGGCATAGGGATGTTACTTGTTGATCCAAAGGACATGTATACTCCAATCGCTATCCGCCTCGAATTTGAAGCCACCAACAACACCGCTGAGTACGAAGCATGCATAGCGGGGCTCGAAGCAGCCCTCGAGAGAAATGTCACAAGTTTAGAAGTATTTGGTGATTCCTTGCTCATCATCAATCAGACGTCTGAAAAATGGAAGATCCAAGACTCAACTCTGCAACGGTATGGTCTACATCTCGAGGAGTTGGTTGAACAGTTTCAAGAAATCACCTTCAACTACCTGCCAAGGGACAAAAACCGTTTTGCTGATGCACTAACTACTATCGCTTCACTGGTCGAAATACCTGAAGGTAAAATGGTGAAGCCCTTCAAAATTTCCCGACGAAACAGTCCGGCATACTGCATGAGTATCGAGATCAACGAGGTCCAAGAAAACTCCCCGTGGTATGCGGATATCATGAGTTTCCTCAAGGATGGTACTTATCCCGAGAATAGCAATAAGAAGTCCCAAATGGCATTGCAAAGACTAGCCTCCCGATATGTACTGATTGGGGACCGAGTCTACAAAAGGCACTACGAAGGGATCAATCTCCTATGCGCAAATGAGATCGAAGCTCAAGAAATAATGCATGAGATCCACGAAGGTGAATGTGGGACCCACATGAACGGGTTTATGTTGACCAAAAAGATACTACGCATGGGTTATTATCGGAGTACCATGGAAAGGGACTGCATCGAGAAAGTCAAGAGGTGCGCCAAATGCCAATTCCATGCCAATCTACAGCACGCTCCACCCTCACAGCTTTACAATATGACCACGCCTTGGCCTTTCTCTTGTTGGGGCATAGACATCATTGGCAAAGTCCACCCTACTGGCAGCAACGGACAATCTTTCGTCCTAGTAGCCGTGGACTATTTCATAAAATGGGTCGAAGCACAGGCTTACCGAGTTCTCAACGCCAAGAAAGTGGCCGAATTCGTGAAAACCCAATGCCATGAACCCCCTTGGAAAATGGGGACCCCGATGGATCGGTCCGTACGTAGTCAAGAAGATACTAAGCGGCGGTGCAGTCCGACTCGTGGATTTAGACGGAGATCAGCTGCCAAAGGAAGTCAACCTCGACAAATTAAAGAAATTTTACGTCTAATAAACGAAGACCATAAAAAAAAAAAAAGCTCGCTAGGTTGAAAACCCGCAAGGGCGGCCTAGGCAAAAATTAGAGCACGTGCAAAAAAGAAGCCCGCTAGATTGAAAACCCGAAAGGGCGGTCTAGGCAAAAAACAGGGTGCACAAAAAAAAATGGTCTTCGTTTGTTTGAACTACGGAGACCTGAGCCTCTACACTGGAGGAACGTAGGCAACCTTCGGGTGCGGTCTAAAACATAAACAAAATACCCAAACCATTTCGAATTAACGAGATGCAATTTTTATTCATTTCTTGAATCATTTTTTATCATTACAATGGAAATGTTGAGCTATTAAAAGACATTAAAACATTAAATCTTAAAACAAGTGGTCCATTCTAATTTCAATCTCAGTGGTACAAAATAAATATCTAATCTTTCTTCGGTTTGGGGACCCCTCGCTTTTGGGGACGGCCTTTAGTCTTCTTGGATGGAGGCGGAGCATTCTCGAGACCACCAAGACAAGAAAAGACACTCGGACGAGACGGAGCTTCATCAACAACCTTCTCCTTGCCCTTGCTGGAAGGAGCTTTGACCGGAACAACCACGGGACGCTTCCACACATGAAAAGAATTTCCCTTGCCTTTCTTCTTCTTAGGCAAATAACGAGGCCTATAATCCCTCATGTGAACCACCGGCTTCACGGAATCCATGGCGACAACATCCTCATTTGACCTTCCCAAACGATCAAAGACGCTAGGACGCGCCTTCACAATTGGAGCAATGGGGACGGACTTATCACCTTCGGGGACGGAAACTTTGACTTCAAAAGTAAAGGTCATCGGGGCCATCGCTACAAGAATTTTGAGGTATGCAGTAAGGGAAAGGATGCAGAATATTGCTGTGTGATCATTCCGATCGAAAATGGTTTAAATTTATAGCTGTTGGAGTGCCCTGCTCAGAAAAGAAAGGGGCTAGAATTCAGCAAGCCAGAAGCGCGCGCCTCCGACAAGCGATTCCAGATGCGCGCGCCTCCCGCGACCAAAGCCCGACGCGCGCGCGTTTGACAGCAGACAAAAACAGAACATGCCCTTGTCAGTTCAAGAAGGAAGTCCAGGCACGTTCAAACGCCTTCAACCTGCAAGAAATCAGATCCCAGCACAGAAAAGGAGTTCAAGCAACAATAATGAACACATTTGGGCACACATTTGTTTGTAAAGAGTCGACACTTAGGAACGAGTCTAGACAGATAACTAAAAAGGGCGTAGTAAATAGCTAGGATTGTAAATACATGTTAAATGTTTATCACAGGTAAATAAAAGTGTTTTCAATCTCTCATCCTCCCCAGAAGGCTACTCAGAATCATCTTCATCGGCAGCACCGTGCCCATCCCCACTGCTGCTCTCAGTCTCCTCGTCATCATCATCATCATCATCGTCAGCAGACTCCTCCTCCTCAGACGTCTCTACCATAACATCATGCCGGGTCCTCTTGGCAACTCTCCCTGATGAACTAGCACCACCCCTGCTCTGGCTACCTCCTCGGCTCAGACTCCCGCTCTGGCTACCTCCTCGGCTCAGACTCCTGCTCAGTGACTGCCTCGCCGAAGAGACAGCCTCATCAATATCCAGTGCAGCATCCCTGCAGCCTCATCCCATGCCCCTAGCACCTCAGGCAGCTCCTCTCGCAGCACCGGAGACAGCACCAGCAGCATCTCTAGTCATGGCGGCAATGTCCCTGCACAGCCCTAGCACCCTCTCCTCCAGCTGACGGAGTCTCCTCCTCATCCCTTTGTTCTGTCTGTCCAAGTGCGTATAAGCAGCTACAGGTACCTGTCACAACAAAGGACAGAAAAAGAAATTGCATCAATACAAAGAATAGAAAATCAAGACTAGAACTGAGAAATGCAAAGACAGTCAGGAAAGCATACCACAGCAGCCTGAACAGGAGGCTCTCTCTCCAGCGACATGTCCTAAAAAACAATCTCCCTCTGCTCCCCATACACCCCAAAGTTTGAATAAGTATAATAGGAAGGAGGCAAAGGTGGATCAAAGCAATATCCAGCGCCGGTGGGATAGAATCGAGCCGAAGTCTGTGGAGCAGCATGTGTCTTCCTCGAATCAGTAAACATGAAACGCTGCTGGAGGTTATGCTCCCGGAATGAAAGGGACAGCATCAACACCCGCAATGTAGACTGCCCGGTCTGCTTCTGAAAGAGCCCTCCAATTACGAGGACAAAAGGGAGGAACTTCAGGAACCGCTGGCCTAGGATGGTGGTGGAAGTCCGTCACCTGACCACCATGCTGCCAGAACACTCTCTCTCCAAGATACATTGCTATATACTCCACTAAGCTCATCAGAAGCCTCGAGCAGGTGGGAACCAGAGTATGCTCAATAAAAGCATAAATAGCTCTCCACGGAAACAAAGAAGAGGCGACAGCCTCTGGCCTTAAAGCATCCAAGTGGCGTCGAGCTGAAAGCAGGCTGATGGGAACAGTGTCAGTCCTCACGTTCCTCTCCCTATACGACCACCTCACACAGTCTGGATACTGGGGCTAACCCTCTCTGTTAATCTTGAAGTCCCTCAACTCCAAGACAGTAAAGGCCCATAGCTGCAAAACAGAGACAAGAGCAGGATTAAATGACAGTTCAGAGATACAGTAGAGCCGTGACAAGAAAGCTGAAAAGAAAAGGGAAAGCAGTATACCTCCCACAACAGGCTGAAGCCCGTGACCGAGCTAGTGGTCAAACGGCTGGTCAGATCCATTCCGTGATAACAAGCAGCCAAGCCCGCTGTGCCCCAGTTATATTGACCGGCCTGGTCCAAGTCTACCAACAAATCAAGCAAAGCCAAGGAAGCTGATGATCCTCCACTGGCAAACAGAGTATGGGACAGCAGGTACCATATAAAACAACGGGCCACAGCATCGGCCCGCTCAGCAGTGACACCCAAAGGCTCAGCTGCAAGAATACTAAAATACCGACGGATGCTTCACCAAGTGACTCGGTAATTCTTCACTGGGAAGCCACAGTCAACCAGGGCCAACAGCTCGTCAGCAGTCCGAAGGGTCCCTCTCAAAACACAAGGGACAGGCTCCCCCGCAAACGGCAGACCAGTCAATGCCATGAAATCAGTAGGCGTCATCGTGACCTCTCCCATAGGCAGATGGAAAGTATGGGTGGTGTCCCACCATCTCTCTCTCAGAGCCTGAATAACATCCGGATCATTCTTCAACGCCGGCAGACTGGTAATAAAGAGGCCGAAATGGGTGGCTTGAACTCGAGCCCTGACATTCTCGGGCAGCTTACTCCAAATGGTGACCGGGCCATGAGCTCCGCCTCGAATCTCCGACAGGCGGCTCCACTCCTGAAAAGAAACAAAAAACAACGAAAATTTCGTCAGCATAACAGCTAGAAAACGGACAAACCCGAAACAGAAATTTCAACATGCATGCGAGTGTGTGGGTATGAAAATGGGTATCCAAACATGTTTCTTGCAATAAGTCAACAATAACGACAACAAACAGCGATAATCAACAAAATAAGTTGCAGCGAAAATACGGGTGAAACAGAGCAGCCCCAAAGCGCGAAAATCACAAAGAGAATGAAAGATTCTTACCAATCCCGCTGTGACAAAGTGGGAGATATGGGTATGCGGCTGATACGTGAGCAAACTCGGGTCCATAGCCTCAATTCCAACCTCGGGCTCCTCGCCCTGCGGCATCTCGAACGGAGGAGATTGTTGACAATCCGACATCGTTTCTATGATAGAATCGCACCTAGAACAACAAGAAAGTGTTTTGGGGTGATTTCTCCGCGAAAATTTGGTTCAGAATTTAGAGGGTTCTTTGAAATTTTGAAAACTCACTGGAAAAGTGAACTGTCTGTTTACATATGCTGAACCGGAACAGGATGCGCGCGCCTCCTGCCATGTCACTCAGACGCGCGCGCTTCCCGTATCGAAGATCAGACATGACAAATTCAAACACAAATCCCCACGCGGGAATCAAGGTGTCACATCCATGTTCATCTGAGTTTCAGCTCCACCACTACAAGCTGAGTGAGATTCGGAACAGACGCCGTTAATTCTCAAAAATCAGTTTTTACAATTCATCCCCAGCACAAAGCACTCCGCAGTCAACTGTGCCCGCACCCCATCAAAAGTCAAAGTCAAACAGTCACCATCAATGTACGACTCACGACAACAATTTGGTCTGGGATGAGCCACAAAATCACTGCTTCCTCATCAAACAAAATCTACATCCATCCAAAGAAAACGGTCCTCCGGGTCCCGCACTTCAGCAAACGGTCCTCCGGGTCCCGCACTTCAGCAAACGGTCCTCCGTGTACTTCAGCAAACGGTCATCCGTGTACTTCAACAAATGGTCCTCCGGGTCCCGCACTTCAGCAAACGGTCCTCCGGGGTCCCACGCTTAAGCAAACGGTCCTCCGGGTCCCGCACTTCAGTGAACGGTCCTCCGGGTCCCGCACTTCAGCAAACGGTCCTCCGGGGTCCCACGTTTCAGCAAACGGTCCTCCGGGTCTAGCACTTCAGCAAATGGTCCTCCGGGTCCCGCACTTCAGCAGACGGTCCTCTGGGTCCCGCTTCTAGCAAACGGATCTCGCTATCAGCAAACAGGTCCCGCTTCTAGCAAACAGATCTCGCTATCAGCAAACAGATCCCGCTTCCAATAAATAGATCCCGCTGTCAGCAAACGGATCCCGCTATTGGCAAAGCCGCTCATACAGGGAGCGCACCCTTATATCTCAAAGCCGCTCACACAGGGAGCGCACCTCTATCCTCTGCAATTTCAAATTCCTGCTTTTATCGAGTCTTTTCCTTTTCTTGGTGATGTCCTAGGCGGATGTCTGTCTTTCGTCGGCGCGTTTGCTTCGCAACCCACGCCGCTGAGGGGCTCTGTAGACACCTCGCCTTAGACCGCTCACCCCGATTGCACACTTGATTTTGTGTTTCTCCTTCTTTTAAGTGTTTTCTGTTAGTTTCTGTTACTTTGGTTAAGTTCCAGATGGACTCCGTTAAGTCTCGGGACTAAACTGAATAACAATTCTTACTTTCTAGTCCATTCTGTCAAAAATTGCTTCTCAGAGTCGCGCGCCTCCGCCCCTTGAGGCCAGACGCGCGCGCCTTCCGCCGCCTAGGTGGGATGCGCGCGCTTCTGGGGCGTTTCAGTTACAGATTCTGCCCAAGAATCTCTCCCTTACTCATTATACATGATTTTGCCCGGGAAAGATTTCTTGGAGACTCCGTTTGGCTCCAAAAATAGTCCTTTTTCAACTATAAAAACCCCTCCAATCCATCATTGGAGGGGACCTTGGAAATCATTACTTTTAGACCTTTTACTCACTTCTTTCCTAGATTTTTTCTTGGGATTTCTTCAACTAAGTGTTCAACCTCTTCTTCAAGGCTTTACAAGAGGTTCTCTTTTGAAGGATACTATAGGTAAATGTCTTAAGCATTTCTCTTCTTCTCCTTCTTCTTCTTCTTCTTCTTCTTCTTCAATCAAATGTGCAATCACCCAAAACCATTTGGGACATGACACCAACGGTCTTTTAATTACATTGAATTGGCCTAGGAGTCATCTCCCTACATTTTAACTCTAAAACCCCTTTTTGTCATCATTTTAATAGGAAGAACGCATTTATCTTTAAAAGTGAATTATGACCAAACAAGACCGACGTTGCTCGGGCGAAATGGTTGTTTAAGTACTTCCCATTTCGTAACCTAACCCCCGAACCCCTCATCCCAAAGAATCTCTGTTTTCGTAAATCAAACTTAGGTTCATAAACATTAGGTTTTCTTACGTTCCTCAAAAACGAGGGTGGCGACTCTAAAACACAATTAGACATCCTAGGTTAATCCACGCGCTCTAGCCAAGCCGTGGCCCCACCCCGGGGTATCCACAATGGGTGTTTAAGTATTATAAAATACATTAAATGTCTCTAAATGATAATGGTATGAAATATATGTGTATATTTATTTGCATATTTCGTAGAATGTCTTAAACTATAATCATGTATAATTACTGCGATTGACCCCACTTTAAGAAGAATAAGATTAACTTCCATGACCTAGTCATGAGCTTAAGAATTGTTCTAAAGCAAGATCAGAAGTTATGAATTCTTAATAAATCCTATTTCTAAGAAACCTAATGCTTAAGGATGGACAAAGACATTTATTAGAAACATGTGGATGATTCTATATGTCACGACCCGAAAACTAGGCTCTATTTTATTGGTAGTAAATAATTATTATTTATTTATTTGCTTATTTATTTATTTAAGTTATTATTTATTTAAATAATTATGTGTGCATTTTATGCGTTATATTAATTTATGCCTAGCATTTTAATTGTGTTAATTGGGTAGAAGGGTGATAGGGGTTTAATTGTGCTAGCTTAGTGAGGAGGGGGCCTAGGTGTAAGTTTTCAAATTATTTTAACTACTCCCTCCCTACCCCCCCTCTCCTCCCTCACTTCTCCCTCAATCCTCACCATCATCTCCCAGCTCAATCTCTCTCTCTCTCTCTACATTGGGTAAGCTTTCTTATCTTCTTCCTTCTCTCTTCATTATCTTCCTCTTCCTCTCATAATCTCTCATTTCTTAAAAATTGAAACATGTTTAGATCGTCGATAGGATCGTTGGAAGCCAAAAATATTTGAAATCCATCAACTTTGAGAAAATTCATGTAAGTTGCTTTTCCCCTATTTTATACAAGAAATGCTACTCCATGTTTATTTGATGCTATGAATGCTATCTATTGCATCTTGGGTTGATTTGGGAGTGATTTGCATTTTTATTCATTTTTGTGAAATTTGGTATTTGAAGCTTATGTTGGGTATCTAGATGTTGTTATTTAGCCCCTTTGCAAGTCTATAAGTTGTTTTGGTTCATAGTTGTGTATATTGTAAGCCTTGGTTCCAAGTATTTGTGAAATGGTGAAAGATTTGGGTTGGTTTAAGTTTTGGATTGAAATTGGTAGAAACCCAGAATTTTGGCAGGAATTTGCCTTTCCGGGCAAGGAGGCGCCCGCACCCTCCCATAGGAGGCGCGCGCACCCTTATGGACCTTCTTGAACAAAAACCTTCTGTCCCATTGGAGGCGCGCGCACCCTCCCATAGGAGGCGCGCGCACCCTCTCCTCCTCCTATGTTGATTTTCTCTCTGTCGAAGGGAGGCGCGCGCACCCTTTTTTTATGAAGTGCGCGCACCCTCATATACCTTTTGGCGTAATTTTCCTTCTGACTCTAGGAGGCGTGCGCATCCTCCCATAGGAGGCGCGCGCACCCCCTCCCCTGTTGTGAAATTTATTTCCCCTTTTTTTGTCCAATCTTTCGAGGGCCATATTTTGTTCATCCGGGATCCGTTTTAGGTGTTTAGGCTATCGCTTTAAAGCTCTCCTTGAGCTCTTCATGATGAGCGAGTATTTTTGGTTGTGTTCTTGAGTTAACTGGTTCCTTTGTGAACGTATGTGATATGGGATTTGATTGAATTATTATTTGGAAATATGAAGCACTTTTATGATGCGCGTTTATTTAATTCATCTTCTTGGTGACTAATTGGAATGGTTCCCTACTTTGGAACCCTAAGTTGTTTAATTAAGCTAGTATTTATTACTTAGCATTTATTTGGAAGCCCAGCTGGCATATTTTTTGCATCGGGCGATGAGAAAGATTATAATGGCAAAGCCAAGTCCATTATAATGTTGACCATTGTTTTGCCCATACTATACCCCTTTTCCAGATTGGCCTTGGAAGAGATAAGTTAGCTTCCTTTGTGAATGTATCTAGCTACCGAGCATGACTTTGTGGCATGGCTCTTGTCCTTTGTGACACTTTTATGGTTATTGTTCCGGTACCGGGGATTTCTCTTCAGCTTTCATGCTATTATGAAGATGATGATTTGTTGATTATTGAAGCTGCGCAGCGATCCTTTATTTGGATGTATCGGTTTGGAAACCTTGGCTAATATCCTTTGTTATGTGTTTATTTCCGCTGCTATCTGTTATGTGATAAATGTTATGTGCTAGCTATGATTTATTATTGTATATTGCATCTTAGCATGTCATGTAGTTGCATTAGTAAATTATTGAGATTTATCTCACCCCCTTCCTTTTATCTTTGTTTTTCCTTAACCCCCCCAGGTGCTAAGGATTAGTCTCACTGATCACGAGAAAGAGGACGTCGAGTGTGGATACATTCTTTAGGGGAAAGTTGTTATAGGTTGGTTTACATTATATCAATGTGTAACCTTTTGGGGATATTTGTACCAAACATTGACGTCACTAGGATTTGTGTATTTTGTAACTTTGGTGTATAAGCTTATGGAGTTAATACTAGTTTTACTTGGTTGTTCAAGTTGATTTACAAAACCTTGTGTTATCATCTTTTGGGTATAAAAGGAAATTTTTTATCTCCATTATTTTAGAGTTTATTGTTTAAGTCGACGTCCAGCTTGCGATCTCGGGCCCGCGGGGTTCAGGGCCGCGACAGTTGGTATCAGAGCCTTAGTTTGGCTCGAAGTATAAGTCTAGGTGGACTAGTATGACCTAGGTGGGTAGTTGTGTTCAGAGTGAGTAACGGTTGATGTCTTATGCAGGTAATTGTTTGAAATGTCTAGAAGGAGAGCAGGTGAAGGCTCTAGTGGAGCACAGAATCAGAATGACACAAGGGAAGAAGCACGTGCCATGTTTCAAGGCATGTTCGAGGCGGCCATGAAGGCTATACATGATCAAGGTCCGAGGGTAGAACAAGCACCACCCCGCTATGGATTGGAGCAATTTCTCAAACTGAAACCGGTTGAATTCAATGGGGAACCCGATGTTGGGAAAGCCGAGTTGTGGATTGAGTCGATGGAGAAGATTTATGAGGTATTTGGTTGCACGGATGAGGACAAGGTCCGGTTCGCGGCTTACAAACTTGTGGGAGCCGCCGAGCATTGGTGGAAGGGTGTTAAAGCTAGTTGGGATGATACTCACACGGTGTATGCGTGGGAGTTGTTTGTGCGCAAATTCAAGGAACATTTCATTCCGGTTGTTGATCAAAACCGAAAGGAGATCGAGCTGCTCCACCTGGAGCAAGGTTTGTTGTCTATAGCACAATACTCGGCTAAGTTCATAGAATTAGCCCGGTATTGTGACTATTTGGTGAGGACCGAGGAACAAAAAGCTATGAGATTCATTCGGGGATTGAAGACCTCCATCCGTACTCAACTTATTGCACAACGGATTGTGACCCTCCAAGATGTGGTAGACCGAGCCTACTTGATAGAGCAAGATATTGGGGAGCACAAAAGGAAAACCGAGGTTGCGGGTACGGGTAAACCGGGAAGCCATGCTAAATCTCAACCTCAACACCGTTCCGACAACCGAGGTAACCCGGGAGCATCATTTCAGTTTAAGGGGCAAACCACACCGAGGAATCTGAGTACTACTCTGGGGATTCAGAATAGGAAGCCTTGTACCTTTTGTCAGAGGGTAGGCCATACGGAGGATAGGTGTTGGAAAAAGCAAGGCAAGTGTACCAATTGTGGTGAAATGGGGCACTTTGCGAGAGATTGCACGAAGTACCGAGGTCAGTCATTCGGGTCAGGGGTTGGTACTAATCAGGGTCAGAAAAGGGATACCGCTGGGAAGCCCAAAGTTCAAGGAAAGATATATGCCATGAATCAACAACAGGCGACCGATGATCCTTCGGTTATTGGAGGTATTGTTTCTGTGTCTAATGTGAGCGCACGAGCGTTAGTAGATCCAGGATCATCTCATTCATACATTTCTGTACAATTTGCTTCCATGTTAAATGCTGCATTCGAGTCTTTACCGTACGTGCTAGAGGTGTCGACCCCTATAGGAGAATGCTTGATTTCTGATCGAGTCTTTCGTGCTTGTGATGTGGTTATTTGTGGTCGTGTCCTTTGTGCGGATTTGGTAGTTCTTCCTATCCAAGACTTTGATGTCATTTTGGGTATGGATTGGTTGAGCAAGTTTCATGCTTTCATTGATTACCGTAAGAAAACTGTTACTTTTTCTATTCCCGATGTGCCTAAATTTGTGTTTGAGGCTAGTCCTCTGAGTAGAAAGGTTCGCTTAATTTCTTTTATGAAAGCGAGAAAATTATTGCATAGTGGTTGTGAGGGGTATTTGGCTAGTGTTCTTGATACTAGGAAGGAATCCCCTAGTTCGGATAGTGTTCGGGTAGTTCGGGAATTTCCCGATGTTTTCTCTACCGAGTATGATATGCCTCCCGATCGTGAGATAGAATTTTGTATAGATCTTTTGCCGGGTACGGCTCCAATTTCGAAAGCACCGTATAGGTTGGCTCCCGCAGAGTTGAAGGAGTTAAAGGTTCAGTTGCAAGAGTTGCTTGATCGAGGGTTTATCCGCCCTAGTATTTCCCCGTGGGGAGCACCGGTTTTGTTCGTGCGGAAGAAAGATGGTTCGTTGAGATTGTGTATAGATTACCAGAAGTTGAATCAGGTTACAGTGAAGAACAAGTATCCTCTACCTCACATTGATGATTTATTTGATCAGCTTCAAGGCTCAGTTGTGTTTTCTAAAGTTGACTTGAGGAGTGGGTACCATCAGTTGAAGATTCGATCTGAGGATATTCCGAAGACTGCCTTTCGCACTCGGTATGGTCATTATGAATTCTTGGTTATGCCGTTTGGGTTGACTAACGCGCCGGCCGTGTTTATGGATTTAATGAACCGTGTTTTCCATCCTTATCTTAACTCGTTCGTGGTGGTCTTTATTGATGATATACTCGTCTACTCTAAATCTCGAGAGGAGCACGAGCAACATTTGAGAACAGTGTTATCCGTTCTTGCGAGGGAGCAGTTGTTTGCAAAGTTTAGTAAATGCGAATTTTGGCTCGAGAAGGTGTCATTTCTGGGTCATGTTATTTCAAGGGATGGGATTTCTGTGGACCCGTCAAAGATTGAAGCCATAATGGATTGGAAGAGACCCGAATCAGTGACAGAGATTAGAAGCTTTCTGGGTTTAGTCGGGTATTACAGAAGATTTATTGAGGGGTTTTCGAGGATCGCAACTCCGATGACTCAGTTGACCCGGAAGAATGTCCCGTTTGTGTGGACCGAGAAATGTGACAAGAGTTTCGAGGAATTGAAGAAGAGGTTGACTACCGCACCGATCTTGACTTTGCCTAATGGGAGAGATGGCCTAGTGATTTATAGTGATGCTTCGAAAGAGGGTTTGGGTTGTGTTTTGATGCAGAACAGGAAGGTGATTGCCTATGCTTCGAGGAAGTTGACCCCTAGTGAACAGAATTACCCGACTCATGATATGGAGTTGGCTGCGATAGTATTTGCGTTGCACAAATGGAAGCATTACCTTTATGGAGCGAAGTTTGAGATTTTTACGGATCACAAGAGTTTGAAATACCTTTTCTCCCAGAAAGAGTTGAATAATAGGCAACGCCGATGGATGGAATTATTGAAGGATTATGATTGTACGATTTCCTATCATCCGGGAAAGGCGAATGTGGTAGCCGATGCGATTAGTAGGAAGTCTTATGTGGCTTCGATGATGGTTCGAGAGTGGAAAATGCTTGAGGATGTTCGAGATTGGTCTCCTCGTGAATCGAGACATGGGGCTATTTTTGCGAATATTAGGGTGTCTCCGACGCTAATTCAGAGGATAAAGGAAGTTCAAAAAGAAGATCCCGAGTTAGTGAAGATAATGGGTAAATTGAAAGAGAAGAACTTCGAGGATTTTTCTGTTAGCTCGAGTGGAGTTTTGACTTTCCGTGATCGTTTGTGTGTACCCGATGTTGGTGGAATAAAGAGGCAAGTTTTAGATGAGGGTCACAAATCGAGATACACTATTCATCTGGGTAGTACGAAGATGTATCAGAATCTGAAACAACTTTTTTGGTGGAATAACATGAAGAGGGAAATAGCCGAGTATATTTCGAAATGTTTAACTTGTCAGCAGGTCAAAGCCGAGCATCAGAGACCCGCAGGTCTACTTCAGCCGTTAGAGATTCCCGAGTGGAAATGGGAGCATGTGACTATGGATTTCGTTACAGGACTACCTCGTACCCATAGGAAGTATGACAGTGTTTGGGTAATAGTGGATAGATTGACCAAGAGTGCCCATTTCTTGCCTATTGACATCAGATATTCGATGGAGAAGCTTGCGACCCTTTATATCGATGAGATTGTGAGATTGTATGGGGTTCCGGTTAGTATTGTGTCAGATCGAGACCCGAGGTTTACTTCTAGATTTTGGAAGGCGTTTCAGGAAGCTTTGGGTACAGATTTGCGATTCAGTACGGCTTTTCATCCTCATACCGATGGTCAATCCGAGAAGACTATTCAGATTTTGGAGGATATGTTGCGAGCTTGTTCGATAGACTTTTCCGATTCTTGGGATAGACAATTACCGTTAGTGGAGTTCTCTTACAACAACAGTTATCAGGCTAGTATCGAGATGGCACCGTATGAGGCCTTGTATGGAAGAAAATGTAGATCGCCTATTTGTTGGGATGAGGTTGGTGAAGCGAAGATCGTGGGTATTGATTTGCTTCAGGATTCAGTTGAAAAGGTTAGAGTTATTCGGGATCGATTGAGAACAGCTCAGAGTCGACATAAGAGCTATGCAGATAACCGAAGGCGAGATCTTAGTTTTCAGACCGGTGACTTCGTATTCTTGAAAGTATCTCCGAAGGTGGGTATTCGTAGGTTTGGGAAGCAAGGCAAATTGGCTCCGAGGTTTATTGGTCCGTTCGAGATTTTGGGAAAGGTTGGACTTCTTGCGTATCGACTTGCGTTACCGCCATCTTTGGACCGGTTACATAATGTTTTTCACGTTTCTATGCTTAGGAAGTATGTTCATGATCCATCTCACGTGTTACCGAGGGTACCGGAGGATATTGAGCCCGATATGACTTATGAGGAACGACCGGTTCGGATTCTTGATTCTAAAGTCCAAGAGTTGAGGAGCAAAAGCATTCCGTTGGTTAGAGTTCTTTGGAGGAATCATAATATCGAGGAGTCGACGTGGGAGATCCGAGATGAGATCGAGAGGAAATATCCGTGGCTTTTTAATTCGGGTGAGTCTTGTTAAAATTCGGGTCGAATTTTCTTTAAGGGGGAGTGAATGTCACGACCCGAAAACTAGGCTCTATTTTATTGGTAGTAAATAATTATTATTTATTTATTTGCTTATTTATTTAAGTTATTATTTATTTAAATAATTATGTGTGCATTTTATGCGTTATATTAATTTATGCCTAGCATTTTAATTGTGTTAATTGGGTAGAAGGGTGATAGGGGTTTAATTGTGCTAGCTTAGTGAGGAGGGGGCCTAGGTGTAAGTTTTCAAATTATTTTAACTACTCCCTCCCTACCCCCCCTCTCCTCCCTCACTTCTCCCTCAATCCTCACCATCATCTCCCAGCTCAATCTCTCTCTCTCTCTATATTGGGTAAGCTTTCTCATCTTCTTCATTCTCTCTTCATTATCTTCCTCTTCCTCTCATAATCTCTCATTTCTTAAAACTTGAAACATGTTTAGATCGTCGATAGGATCGTTGGAAGCCAAAAATATTTGAAATCCATCAACTTTGAGAAAATTCATGTAAGTTGCTTTTCCCCTATTTTATACTAGAAATGCTACTCCATGTTTATTTGATGCTATGAATGCTATCTATTGCATCTTGGGTTGATTTGGGAGTGATTTGCATTTTTATTCATTTTTGTGAAATTTGGTATTTGAAGCTTGTGTTGGGTATCTAGATGTTGTTATTTAGCCCCTTTGCAAGTCTATAAGTTGTTTTGGTTCATAGTTGTGTATATTGTAAGCCTTGGTTCCAAGTATTTGTGAAATGGTGAAAGATTTGGGTTGGTTTAAGTTTTGGATTGAAATTGGTAGAAACCCAGAATTTTGGCCGGAATTTGCCTTTCTGGGCAAGGAGGCGTGCGCACCCTCCCATAGGAGGCGCGCGCACCCTTATGGCCCTTCTTGAACAAAAACCTTCTGTCCCATTGGAGGCGCGCGCACCCTCCCATAGGAGGCGCGCGCACCCTCTCCTCCTCCTATGTTGATATTCTCTCTGTCGAAGGGAGGCGCGCGCACCCTTTTATTATGAAGCGCGCGCACCCTCATATACCTTTTGGCGTAATTTTCCTTCTGACTCCAGGAGGCGTGCGCATCCTCCCATAGGAGGCGCGCGCACCCCCTCCCCTGTTGTGAAATTTATTTCCCCTTTTTTTGTCCAATCTTTCGAGTGCCATATTTTGTTCATCCGGACTCCGTTTTAGGTGTTTAAGCTATCGCTTTAAAGCTCTCCTTGAGCTCTTCATGATGAGCGAGTATTTTCGGTTGTGTTCTTGAGTTAACTGGTTCCTTTGTGAACGTATGTGATATGGGATTTGATTGAATTATTATTTGGAAATATGAAGCAATTTTATGATGCGCGTTTATTTAATTCATCTTCTTGGTGACTAATTGGAATGGTTCCCTACTTTGGAACCCTAAGTTGTTTAATTAAGCTAGTATTTATTACTTAGCATTTATTTGGAAGCCCAGCTGGCATATTTGTTGCATCGGGCGATGGGAAAGATTATAATGGCAAAGCCAAGTCCATTATAATGTTGACCATTGTTTTGCCCATACTATACCCCTTTTCCAGATTGGCCTTGGAAGAGATAAGTTAGCTTCCTTTGTGAATGTATCTAGCTACCGAGCATGACTTTGTGGCATGGCTCTTGTCCTTTGTGACACTTTTATGGTTATTGTTCCGGTACCGGGGATTTCTCTTCAGCTTTCATGCTATTATGAAGATGATGATTTGTTGATTATTGAAGCTA
Source organism: Campanula takesimana (assembly GCA_026119855.1). NCBI lineage: Eukaryota > Viridiplantae > Streptophyta > Magnoliopsida > Asterales > Campanulaceae > Campanula > Campanula takesimana. The sequence goes on along the minus strand of JAOWBW010000167.1, from coordinate 1,020,356 downwards.
CGCAGCGATCCTTTATTTGGATGTATCGGTTTGGAAACCTTGGCTAATATCCTTTGTTATGTGTTTATTTCCGCTGCTATCTGTTATGTGATAAATGCTATGTGCTAGCTATGATTTATTATTGTATATTGCATCTTAGCATGTCATGTAGTTGCATTAGTAACTTATTGAGATTTATCTCACCCCCTTCCTTTTATCTTTGTTTTTCCTTAACCCCCCCAGGTGCTAAGGATTAGTCTCGCTGATCACGAGAAAGAGGACGTCGAGTGTGGATACATTCTTTTGGGGAAAGTTGTTATAGGTTGGTTTACATTATATCAATGTGTAACCTTTTGGGGATATTTGTACCAAACATTGACGTCACTAGGATTTGTGTATTTTGTAACTTTGGTGTATAAGATTATGGAGTTTATACTAGTTTTACTTGGTTGTTCAAGTTGATTTACAAAACCTTGTGTTATCATCTTTTGGGTATAAAAGGAAATTTTTTATCTCCATTATTTTAGAGTTTATTGTTTAAGTCGACGTCCAGCTCGCGATCTCGGGCCCGCGGGGTTCGGGGCCGCGACACTATAGATGTCAATTGTCTTATGTCTTGCTACCATATGTTTAGAACTTTAGAAGTATCTGAAACACATGGATGCTTATTTGATAAACAATCACGTAGAAAGCGTTCCTACAAGCAAGAAAGGCAAGAAAAATTTGAGATTGATTAGAGTCTAACATTCATTTGATGAATGAAAATGTATGCTAATAAGTTCTCATGTTTTGAACATGGAGAGACATATTAATTACCTTATACGGCTTGGTTATCATGTTAGTTTGGAACTAACAAACGGATTTGATATCAATTCATAAGAGACATTTGATGTTTAAAATGCTAAGTGTTAATATCAAATAGAAACATTCTCAAACTCTAAAGGTTAATAAGGACAAGGATTTAAGATAAAGGTAAGACAAGAGTTGTCAAGCCTAAAGGAAACATTTGTGGCTAAAACCTAAAATCCAAATAATGTAATTTGTACCTTGGCAATAGGATTGACCGTTGGTGAAATTACAATTTGAATTAAAAGATCAAAAGGAAGGGTAGTTGGACTACCACTTCAAGTATTTATGTTAAAATTTCTACTTTTAGGGGTAAAGATTAACCTATGTGGCAATAATGATGCAATGGTTGCAACATTAATCATAGGAACTTGCGAAGTGTCTTTACCTAATAAGTTAAAATTTGTTTTGAACAAATGGTGCTATGTTCTTATTTTAAGTAGAAATATTATTTTGGTTTCTTCATTAGAAGATTATGGATATTTCTTATTTCGAATAAGAAAGTGTTCCATTAAATATGATTTGCCTTATTCTATTGCTAATCATATAATGGGACTTAATATCCTTATCTTGGAAGAATAAAATAATGAGTATAAACGTAAATAAAATAAATTTGAATCTAAGGATGTAAGCGTTACATTCTTAAAGCATTAATGTCTATATCAAATGATAAGAAACACATATCTAAAATTCCATGGGACGGACTTTTAAATTCATATGATTTAGAATCATGTGATAGATGTGAATCTTAGAAATTGATTAAGACATTTTTTACTAATAGTAGTAAGAGGAAGTACTCTTTTGAACTTATACATTTTGATGTATGTAGTTTATTAAAGTAACAATGCTAGAAAGGATTTCAATATCTCGTGGAAAAAGTATTGATGTACTTTGATTAGATCAAAGTAATGAATATTTGAGCCTTCGACTCAATGAGAATTCTGCAGAAAGTCTGCAATTTAAGAAAAACAGAATCTGGAAATAGCAGCCGTACGGATGATGTTCCAGAAGTTTACAGATTGTCTGTAAAATTCAGTTTTTCACCTCATGATAAGTCAAACTAATCTTTAATTATCCTTCTGGATTATGTGCTGGAAACAGCTGCGCTTACACTAACTTGAGTTTCATCTAAGGAGGTTCGACTGATGCCATATGAGATATGGAATGAAAGAAAACTTGGTCTGTCCTTCATAAATATTTGTGATGTGATGCTTTTGAGAAAAGTGTTGTCTGGGATAAAATCACACCTAAATCTTATAAATGTAATTCCATGGGATATCTTAATGATATTGATTTTACACCATTTAAAGAGTACAAATCGTTTGTTACTCTAAATAGCACTTTCTAGATAAATCGTTTATCTCTAAAAACTAGTGGGAGTAAAATGTATCTCGAAGAGTTCGAGACCCAAAAATGATATGGAACCTAAGATGGAAGTTGAACAAATATTCACAAGGAGTTGTGGAAATTCGTTCAAGTATATACAAGAAATTTGCATAAATGATAGGATACTATCTATAATAAGAAATATTGATTTCTCGTAATAGAAAGTAATAAGGAAGATATCATTGCGAATGATTGACCTATTACCTATCAAGATGCAAAGTCCGCTCCGAATTTGGATCAATGACTTGGAGTCATAAAGTCTAAAAGTGAAATCCATGTATCATAATTAAGTTTCAAACTTGATTGTTCTACCCTAAGGCTTAAAAGCCATAGGATAGAAAATTAGTTTTCTTGGAGAAAACGGACATGGATCGCAAGGTGCATACTGATAAAGCACGACTAATTGAGAAAAGTTAATTCATAATGTTGATTATGATGAAACTTTATCATCCGTAGTCATGCTTAATGTTATTAGAATTCTAATTGTCATGACTTCATATTTCGAATATGTAATATGACAGGTGGATATCAAAATAGCATTCCTTAACAGGAACATACTTTAGGATGTGTTTGATACAACCTAAAGTTTTGATATATAAAATTCTAATAAAATATGCAAGTTGCAGAAATCCATGAGATGGATTGAAGCAAACTACTTGGAGTGAAATTTAATTTTGATGAAGTATTCAAAGAGTTTGAAATTCATCAAAGATAAGACTTGTGATTACAATAAATTTAGTGGGAGAGTAATATTATTCCTAGTTATATATATGTGGTTGACATATAATTCATTCTGAAAGAGTTTCTAAATGAAAGACTTGGATAAAGCCACCTATATCATTGGAATTTAGATTTATGGAGATAAATCTAAAACGTTGTTTGGTTAAAGTCAAAGTACTAGTAAAGACAAGATAGTGAAAAGTTCATTATGCAAGACTCTTGGAGAGGTTACTTGCGAAAGTCTAATGGCATTAATCTTCGCAAGATTTAGTCTTACTGGAAGACTAATGAGCAAGAGTACATGATTAGGATTCCATATGCTTCGGCAATTGGATCTATCATGTAAGCCATGCAAATGTACTAAGACCGGATGTCTCATATACTTGGAGTATGATGAGATAAAACCAATCGGATTCTAGTGAAAGTCACTAGTTAAGAAACATCCTTAAGTACTTTAGAAGAACTAAATGATGCATTCTTGATCTTTGATGGAATATAAGATGATCCTGTAAATAGTTACAAAGATGCATTCTTACAAACCATCAAAGATAAATATTGCAGTATAAATACATGTCTAAGTTTAATAATGGTGTTAGAAGAGTTCTAAGTATACCATTACTATTCTACAAAAGGTTGAGTATCTAGTCGCATGGGATGCAACTAGAAAATTGTTTGAATAAGATAACAATTAGTAAACTAGAAATTGTTTTTAGTGTCACTAATTTTATGGACCTTCATTGTTCCAATAATTGTTATTGCACAATCTAAGGGGCTAATGTCTTATCTAAACATATACTTGGACGTTTCTATCTTTTTCGAGAAATCGTCAAAGATAGGAGATGTCTAAATATTCAAAGTACCATATGATGATAACAAGGATAATCATCTTACATAAGCCTGCTTACAACTATGATGGAGATCATAACTAGCTCAATGGGTATTGGATACGCGTTGATTGGGCCTAGTGCAAGTGGAAGATTGTTGGATATTATGCCCTAGGCCCTTGAGAAAGGCCTATGCGTTATATCATAGCTTCATTGTTATAGAGATAACAAACCCGATTATTATATCTTTTGCATGTTTATTATAATAATCATTGTCCCTAGCACTTGTGAAGGGCTAGCATGAGTTTAATGGATAATCATATGATGATTATAGCGCATAGGATGCGGATTAAACTTGTGGGTACATGTTGGAGAACAAGTACTGGATAGACCCGTTATGAGATTTATGTCATGGTCAAATGTCATAATTAAATCTCATAATAGTTATATCATTTATCCTTATACCTGAGATTATCATAGTCTTCCACATGATGAACATTATGTTTGACGTACTCAAACGCTACCCCTAACCGGGTGGTTATAAAGGCTACGATTGGCATAATCGGATTCTTTTAGGGAAGAATGATAAGTCAAGATGAAATTTGTTCCTCTCTCAAGAGAGATATCTGCTTGGCCACCCGATGAGTGAGATTGATAATAGTGTACAGCCGTACCCAAATGAATTGAAGCGTTCAATGTTATTTGCTCATATCAATCTACTCGAGATCGAGAAAGCATTGGACAATATAAGTTGACGTGGACGATGACTTATGTCCAATATGATATCGTGTGACAAATAGATGGTGATATGTTCTATAAGGTTGTTTTGGGCTTTCAAAGTTATACTAATTGGGTAGTCATAATGGCTTGCTAGAGTCCGCTTATGACTTACGGGTTCTTACTCGTTCGGACTCATTGCCAACATAGTATAATCCTATTGGGTCACACACAATAGAACGGATTGAATAAGGCACAAAAAACGGGAAAAACTGGATCCTGCTGGAAGGATCCGTACGGATGGTTTGGGAGCCACCCAACCAATCCGTACGGATGGTTTGTCCGGCCGAAAACAGTTTGTTCAAGACTTCTTGTTTGACAAGGAATCCTGAGTCCCAAAAGGAATTAGGTTAATACCCTATTATATATGAGTGCAGTCGGGTTTGAGAAAGCTAATGGTTGATTTTAGAAATCATAACATGTTGTTTGAGAAACAATTACACACATATAGAGGGGATTATTAGTTTTGAGATTTAGACTCATCATAACTCAATAATCAATGAAGCAAAATAATTCTTACGAAGAAATCATTTCTTCATCAAGCCTTGGGTCTAGCAATCCAGATCAAGAAGGTGTTCTTGATATCCGTTCGACGTGTGGATACCGATAGAGGGTGTTTGCTTTAACACCTTAAAGTCAGTGTTCATGGATTCGATCTTCAAGGGTATGTTTCTTTCATCTTGTATTTAATTTAATCAACATACATGGATCCGGGCTCTTGGGTGTTTGATTTTATCAGTTTATTCCGCTGCGCATGATGCATCAAAACCCAACACGCCCAGGTCTTATAGGAGGTCCGCCCGGACCCTCCTAAAGGTCCGCCCGGGTCCTTTAGGAGGTCCGCCCGGACCACCCCTTTTTCCAGTTTTCTCCTCTACATTCCTAAAATCCTCAAAAGGTCCTTCGACCCAAATTCCAATTAAGTCCTTTTAAGATTCGTTCTATTGTGTGTGACCCTCTAGGATTACACTAAGTTGGCAATGGGTTCAAACATGAACTCATAAGATATGATTAGGTTCTAGCAAACCATCATACCTACCCAAATAGTGTAACTAGATACAAGTTCGCATTCCTTTAGAACATGTCACAATCCCTTTGTCCACGATGTCTTTGAACACAAGTCATGGTCAACAAGTCAACTTCTATTGTTCAATACTTTCTCGATTCCGAATATGTTGATAATCCAAATGACATTGATCCAATCAATCCATTTGAGTTTGGCCAAAAATTTCATCAACATCATTCCTTCGAGGGGCCTAAGCTTGACATCTCTCCGAAGAGGGACAAATCCATTTTGCTTATTATTCTTCCCTACGTGAATCCGATTATGCCAATCATACCCTTTATAGCTACCTGGTTAAAGGTAACGTTTGAATATGTCAAACATAATCTTCATCAAGTGGAAGACTATAATAACTTCATGTCTAAGGATTCAAATGACATTACTAACATGAGATTTATATATGACATTGACTATGACATAAATCTCATACCGCGGGTCATGTCCAGTACATTGTTCCAAAAAAGTACCCATAAATCTAACATGATCATCCCATGATCATTTAGCCTTTATACTAGTTCTTAACAAGCTCTAGGGACGGAGATTATTATAAGAAAACATGAGCAATAATAATAATCTTATTATCTCTTTATCATAATGAATAAAATGATAACTTATACAACGTTTAACAAATGTGTCTAGGGCACCAACACCAACAATATATAAAATAATTCCCTTTTATTTCCCTTTGCAATTCCCCTTTTCTTTACTATGTAATTGTTAGCACATTTTTAATATCAATAATTAAAGGACTTTTTACATTAGAACACCTTTAGTAGCAAGACCCGCGTAAGCGGGGCGGAGTGGGTGTTTAAGTACTTCCTACTCCGCCACCTAACCCCCGAACCCTTCTCTCCCGAATCTTTGGTTTCGTAACGTAAAATAGGCTATTCTTTAGGTTTTTTTATGTTCCCTTAATAACATATGTGGCGACTCTACAATCTAAAATCAGTTAGACATCCTAGGATCCTTCCACCGCTCTAGCCAAGTAGTGGGCTCTCCCGGGGTATTTACAGTGGTGACTTCGCTGGGGATAACTTAGAGGGTTAAACTTGCGTTTTTTGCTTTTGGTGTTCTTATTTCTGCATTTTGGGCATTCTGGTGGAAAAAAGTGGGAAGCATGCGCCTCTGGCCTTCTTGGCCTAAGGCACGCGCCTCCAACCTTCACCACCAGAATCGCCCGCCTCTCATCTCGTCCTTCAATTCCATATTTTTGTGGTAATAGTTTCTGCAGGAGAAAAGTATTTTTATTTAGGGTCAAGGCAATCCCTTGAACCCATGAGTTTGCAGGTACTGCCTAGAAACTGGTGCATCAGCCTCTCTCGCTCCGAGGCGCGTGCCTCCCACTCTCACTGCCCAACGCGCGCACTTCTGGGCATTTTCTAGAAACAGAACAATGCACAGAACAGAATGGTTTTGACAGTGTGTGGGCACCGGGCCTGCACGTGACTTCTTTTACTTTCTGTTTATTTTATCGGTCACACGGGTGATTCGAGAGTTGTAAATTACGTGCTTATTTGTTTTTCTTTTGTTAAAAAATAAAAAATATTTTGTCACTTGTTGGACCTCACACTAGGTGCAATAATTCTTATCAATTGCTCACTATCGAGTCGCACAAGTTCATAACCCCAAACCTGTCGAGGCCCGTCCTAGAGAGTTTCAAGCTCCACCCGACCTTTACTCTCTCGAAGCGGTAAACCTCAGACCGTGGCGTAGTTCATGACTACATGTCGGGGGTGACCTTAAGCCTCTCTTTAGCCGAGCCAAAACCAACACAATTCTAGTTAGGGTCTAACATTCCGTGACCAAGTTGGTTTTCATGTGTTGAGATTTCCCTAAACTAATGTCATCAAATCATACATGTCGTTTCCAAAAGAAACAAGTGGTTATTATGGACGAAATAAAACTCCATCCCCAAGTTGTTATTATCGACGAAATAAAACTCCGTCCCCGCATGTATGCTTTATGACATTAATTTAGTTTAATCCCGTCACATGTAGGTGTCACAAGCGTGGTGGAATCCGATGAGTATATGGGACCGCGAGAAGGTCTATATACTAGTGTGACGATTCCACTATTTTTTCTAGAAACCCAAAAAGGACCCCGTCCTTCCGACTTTTGTAAATATAAAAAAGAAAATCTTTTTTCCTTATGTGGTTGAGTCATTTTCTTGTTTGCGGGTTAAATTATTTTACTCAAAAGGTATTTGTGGGGCCAACCTAATATCAACCGTGTTCTTCAATAGGTCCAATGCCTTTCAACAACAACAATAACAGTGACAATCTTTCCCGGTCCAACGAGGATATAGCCAACATGATCAAAGCACTGAAAAGGAAAATTGATGCACTCGCCGAGAATGCCCGACGCAAGGATGATTTGTGGCAAGCTCGTCTCATGCATGAGAGAATGGCCTATAAGAAAGAACTTTCTAAGCTCGAGGACCAATTGAAGGAGCTCACAAATGAAGGAAAAATGGTCCAAAGTATTGATAACAGTTTGGTCAACACTCTCATGGCATACATTGACCAACGTTTTAATGGGCTAAATTTGAACAAAGACCCAAGCTCCGATCTCCATCAAGCTTCTCTTCTTATGAACTCTATGGTGGCCCTTCCCGAGGAATTCAAGATGCCCGATATTGGCAAGTTCAAGGGAAACTCTTGTCCTAATGCCCATGTTGATACCTACGTTTGGGCCATGCTACCAAAGAAAGTGTCTCCTCAAAAAATGGCACAATGCTTACTCTTGATGGGGTCGCAAAAGTTTGGTATATGGGTCTCCCGGTTTCCACCTGCCTCAAATGGGATGCCGCTATGCTTGCATTTAAGTCACAATATGAAGGCAATTACATGCGCCGTCCCACGAAGAAAGAATTGGAAAACACCGTGCAAGAGGGCAATAAATCATTTGAGAACTTTTCTCGCCGTTGGAATGACAAGTTAGCCGAGATTGTGGATAGGCCCTCAAAGAAGGAAAAAATAGAAATCTCCGGTAGTCTTGGACCTCTCATGGACTACCTGTAGACACCCCGCCTTGGACCTCTCATGTCCCGATTGCATACACATTCTTTGTCTTCCTCTTTTCTGTTAAGTTTCGTTAACTTTCGTTACTTTCCGTTAAGTTCCTGACTTACTCCGGTAGTCTTGGATTTGACTAAGTGGCAAAGTCTACCTTGAGTCTTTGTTTCACTTGTTTTTTGTTGACTCTCGTGGTATTCGTTAAGTTTCTGACTGATCTCGTTAGTTTTGGGACTTAACTGCATAACGGGGTTAACTTTTGGGCTGAAATTTGGATTTCCTGAAGATGGGAGGAGCGCGCCTCCGCCATCCTTTATGGGATGCTCACGCCTCCCATGGGGGGGCGGGAGGTGCGCGCTTCCCACCTCCAAAATCCCAGATTTTGCCAAATTTCCCTCCTTTTCTGATTTGTAACTCCAAAGCCATATGGCTTGGCTTGATCCGGGGAAGGACCATCTTTGTGACCACAAAGACCTTACCTAACACCTATAAAAACCCCTCCAATCCATCATTGGAGGGGACCTATTTTAGGACTTTTCTTTTCACTCTCTTAACAAAAAGAGGAAGAATTCTTGAATAAAAAACACTTTAAAACACATAAAATCCATTTTCAAAGAGTGGTCACTATAAACAATTTGGTTCTTCCCCATTCAAGCACGAGGTACAATTTTCATTCTCTTATAAACTTTTAATCTTATCTTTATTTTCTCTCCTTGTTAAAATCTTTTTATTACACTCTTCATCTTTAATGTGTATGCAATCTCCATAAGAGGGATACAACCAAAAGGCACTTCACTATTGAAGTTTGGCCAAGGTTACATCCCAACATTCCAAATTCCACTTTAATTTTCATTTCATTTCTTCATGTAATTGTTTGGTATAATTGTTACATGTAATCTTTTAGCATAAATTAATAAATAAAATCAACAAAGCCATATCCTTTCTATATCAATAAAGCCACTCACACAGGGAGCACACCCCTATCCTTCACAAATTTCAAATTCATGTTTTATTGAGTCTTTGTTTTCTCTTGTCGATGTCCTCGGCGGTTGTCTTTCTTTCGCGTTTTGCTTTGCAATCCACATCATCGAGGGGCTCTGTAGACACCCCGTCTTGGACCTCTCATGTCCCGATTGCATACACATTCTTTGTCTTCCTCTTTTCTGTTAAGTTTCGTTAACTTTCGTTAATTTCCGTTAAGTTCCTGACTTACTCCGTTAGTCTTGGATTTGACTAAGTGGAAAATTCAACCTTGAGACTTTGTTTCACTTGTTTTTCGTTGACTCTCGTGGTGTTCGTTAAGTTTCTGACTGATCTCGTTAGTTTTGGGACTTAACTGCATAACGGGGTTAACTTTTGGGCTGAAATTTGGATTTCCTGAAGATGGGAGGAGCGCGCCTCTGCCATCCTTTATGGGATGATCGTGCCTCCCATAGGGGGCGGGAGGTGCGCGCTTCCCACCTCCAGAATCCCAGATTTTACCAAATTTTCCTCCTTTTCTGATTTGTAACTCCAAAGCCATTATGGCTTGGCATGATCCGGGGAAGGCCATCTTTGTGACCACAAAGACCTTACCTAACACCTATAAAAACCCCTCCAATCCATCATTGGAGGGGACCTATTTTAGTACTTTTCTTTTCACTCTCTTAACAAAAGGAGGAAGAATTCTTGAATCAAAAACACTTTAAAACACATAAAATCCATTTTCAAAGAGTGGTCACTATAGACAATTTGGTTCTTCCCCATTCAAGAACAAGGTACAATGTTCATTCTCTTATAAACTTTTAATATTATCTTTATTTTCTCTCCTTGTTAAAATCTTTTTATTACACTCTTCATCTTTAATGTGTATGCAATCTCCATAAAAGGGATACAACCAAAAGGCCACTTCACTATTGAAGTTTGGCCAAGGTTACATCCCAACATTCCAAATTCCACTTTAATTTTCATTTCATTTCTTCATGTAATTGTTTGGCATAATTGTTACATGCAATCTTTTAGCATAAATTAATAAATAAAAACAATTCTCTTTTATTTCCTCTTAATTTTCCCCTTTCTTTCCATTGTAATTGTTAGCACTTCTTACATTAATAATTGAAGGACTTTTCTTTCTAGTATTAGAACACCAAAAGTAGCAAGACCCGCGTAAGCGGGGCGGAGTGGGTGTTTAAGTACTTCCCACTCCGTCACCTAACCCCCGAACCCCTCATCTCAAGAATCTTTGGTTTCGTAATCAATAAAAAAGGCTATTTTCTTAGGTTTTCTCGTGTTCCTCTAAAACGTGGGTGGCAACTCTTAAAATCAATTAGACATCCTAGGTAATTCACCGCTCTAGCCAAGCCGTGGTTCCCCGGGGTATCTACACTACCGAGCTTATCTTAGTAGGGCCTTTTATCCAGATTTTACACACATGTATGATGCTGGGATTAGAATCGACCATTTGCTCCAAGAAGTAACCGAGGAATCCTATGAGACAAGCTCCGACACCGAAGGGGTCCCGGACAGTTCAAACAGTGACATGGAAGGTTATAATGGTTTTGAGGACTACGACGACAAGGAGAATTACAACGACAAGGATGACGACAGCAATCTCCGTTTCTCTTTCTCTACCTAGAAATAGGATTTAAAAAAAAGAGTCAAAAGTCCTCTTATATGTGCATTAAGTTTTCTTCCTTCTCGTCAATGTTGAAGTTAGAGTCGGTCTTAATCAAAAGTCGTTCTTATCCTCATATACTATTCCTAGCTGTTCAATCTAATTCTTGGCAAAATGATGAAAATATGTCTAAACAAGTTTTAGAATGAAGGCTATCACTTGAAATCCTAGGGGCTAAACATCAAGAAGACGAAGTCAAGACATCAAGAAGATGAAGTCAAGACATCAAGCGCCAAAACAAGGTGGAACTACAACCATGGAGAAAAATCAAGCAATGTTTCAAGAGGGGATTAAAACAAAAATAAAACTCGCTAGGTTGACTCTTCAAAACAACCTAGGAAAAAGTTAGAGCACAAAAGAAAAAAAAAATCCCCCTCATTCAAAGAAGTTCACAACAACATCATCATCCACCAACGAAGAACGGCGAAAGGAGCATCCACAAGAACTATGGTGACCTGAGCCTTTACACTGGAGGAACGTAGGCAACCTTTGGGTGCGGTCTCATGCAAGAAAGAAGATATGTTTAGCCCTAGTGCGTTATGGTGATTGGCCTTCATCTCGAACTTGTCAAGACATCTTTGTACGAGTCATTTGCCAATGAATTAATCACCTCAAAGATTGACCAACTTTCCTAGATTTGAAATCATTTCACATTCCTTATCGAGTCTAAGGGCTTCTTATCTTCAGCAACGCTCCCAGTTTCTTGCAATCAAATTGGGGCTTTCTTTCTCTTCTCTCTTAATGTCTTACTTTCCTTCGTGAGTCATTCAAAAAAAATATATAAATACATGAAGTCAATACTAGGGACCACTTCTCTAGTCAAATCAATATCATTCATCATCAGTGACAAAAGGTCTCCACCGCAAAATCACATGTCTCTCATCCTTAGCTAGAGTCAATGCACACTTCCTCATTCATCGAGTCAAAATGAAGACGCAAAAGAGATGCTCACTAGATTGAAAACCCGAAAGGGAGGTCTAGGCACAAAACAGGGTGCGTCATAAAAAAATGAGAGAGTGAGAGAGAGAAGGGAAAGAGAAATGAAGATCCCCGGTCTCTAAAGAAGACAACTACACAAGTTCTATATTGAATCTCTCCAGCAAGTCAATTCCCCACCGATACTCCAGAATTGCAAAGGGCTCGATAAGTCATGCCACAATCAAAGGTTGTTTGGGGTTATTGAAGTAAGAGTTTTCTCCAACAATGTGCATTTTTGGGTTCATGTGAAAGAAGCCCCATGGTAACCAAGATCCATCCGAGAATGAGCCCATCATTGAGGGGTAAGAGGTTTCACAAATAGTCCCCAGTGAGTCAATTAGTTTGGATCACAAATGGAAACAATGTGTGACTCAGTTTTTGAGCTTCTTCAAGCATGTGCCTCTAAAGTATGCCGAAAGACTCCCGAGAATGGAGTATCTCTTGCAATGTCCTTTTATGTTTGTTCCCTCACACGAGGACGAGTCTCTTGCTTTGCTCAACAAATGATGACGCCCTAGGGGCTATGTGACTCAAGAACGAGAGCTTCTTTTACTTCATTTGACAGTTAATGAGCCCTAGGGGCTGCACTCAATAAAGATTTGTGAGACTATCCTCAAAGTCTCTCAAGAGGAATGTCGAAAAGCCTTCATGTCATGTGTGCTCGTGCCTGTTCCCCCAATCAAGGATATACCTTTCTCTCTCTACTTGCAATCAATGGTGGCACACTAGGGGCTACAATCAAGTTTGAAAGGATCCCTCAGTGAGAAGCAATTCACTTCACCTCCCAACGATGGCCCCAGCAAAGTCATATGCAACATTGGAAGCTTCCTCAATAAGTTTGGCACCAAAGGTCTCAAGGGGCTTCACAATCTACAATCTTTTGGGTTACGACATTACAGTAATCCAAGCAAAGGGCAATATTAGGGCTTCACCATTAACAATCTTTTGGGCAATGATACTCGATGCAATGCAATGTGGGGAGTGGTCCAAACTTAAAGGGTCTCTCAGTACTTCACGTCAAAGGTCTTCTGGTCTGAAAGGAGGGCTCCGATGTTATGAATGAATTTGATGATTCTTATGTTGTGACTTACGACGAGATTATGAAGAAAGTCTTAGAGAAAAGGAAAAGGATTCAAGGAAATGCCAATATGTTGACTCTACAAACGGAGTTATGGCCAATCCAAATGTTTCTGCAATTCAGCACCTCCTTCTCCAAGATCAAAAGCAAAAGTGTGGCTCAGAATAAGTTGCGCCTCAAGCACTAGTTGCATTCGAAGATTCGTCATTAGTTTAACTCAAGAAGACTCAAGCAAGCATACCCATTTGGGACCTTATCACACCAAGACCTTATCATCCGCGACCTCGACGACACCACAAGACATTACTGCATCTTTTGACATAAGCTTTCTGCCATTTGGGTACCGATCACAATGAGGCTATTCATCTCCCTAGTAAGAGTAAGAAGGAGATCTCTATCAAGAATCCTACCCGACGGTGCATCCGCTCTCAATGCCGAGCCGATTCCAAGATAATTTGAGGCTTTACATCGACAGGTCTTCACATTCCACCATCTTGAAGCTCGCAAACAACAAGTACATGACATTTGGGGCTTGGAAATCTCTCGAAGATTGGTATCAATAATCTTCTCTTGGGGAATGCTCACGTCAATAAAAGGTGATTTATTTGAATGGGCCAAGAGCTTATTTATCTTGGGGCTATGCAAGTCACTCAAAGTTTTGGCATCAAAGGCGTTCTAGGGGATTTACAATCAATAACCCCTTATCTCGGCATCGAAAGTCTTTGAAGCCCCATAATCAACAAATCTCTTGGGGCTAGATATCCATCTTCGTTGGGCACAACAGCGACAACAGAATTCAAGCAAGGCAATCTGGACTTCGACCGATCATGATTTGATCTTGGGTTAGCTTTACAAACACACAATGGTTAAAATGGTTCACCCACGAACTAAAAAAAATGACAAAAAGATTTTTCTTTTTTTTTTTCTTTTTCTTAGTTGTATAAAAAGAATGTGCTTCATTTTGCTTTTCTCCTAGCTTCTTCCCCAGCGTTCTCCATCATCTTTGAACTACGCTGGTCTGATTCTCTTCAAGGGATACGTAGGCAGCCTTTTGGCACGACCAACCCATCATCAAGAATGACTTTTATCCATCAAAAGCAAAAGCAACTCATCAACATCCAAAGCATGGGCATTCTTCATCAAAGCCACAGCATCAGAAATCCATCCCGAATCAAGCGGCCATGGTAAGTGAAGGTATGAACATCATTCACACTTTCTACACATCACACCCCAATCACAATTTTCTCTCGCAATTTCTATTTCACATCTCACACAAGCACATATATCTGCAAAGCATACGCATAACAGGTACAAGCACACAGCTCCATGGTGAACCACTAAAATCACTATCTCATCAACAAAGTCTACTCAACAAACTCACATTCATTTCCAGTCCTCTATATGAACTTTAAAGCGGCAAACGAGTCCTCTATACGGATTCAGCCAGTCCTCTATACGGATTTTAAAGCGGTAGCGGGTTTTCGGATCCAACCAGTCCTCTATACGGACTTTAAAGCGGCAGACGGGTTCTCGGATCCAGCCAGTCCTCTATACGGACTTTAAGCCTTAGCCACGGTGGGCCATTTCATACTACCGTGCCCCTCTATCAGAAAAAGCCGCTTATACAGGGAGCGCATTTCTATCCCTTGTAATTTCAATAATTCCTGTTTTTTATCGAGTCTTTATTTTCCCTTGTCGATGTCCTCGGCGGTTGTCTTTCTTTCGTCGACGCGTTTTGCTTTGCAACCCACGTCGCCGAGGGGCTCTGTAGACACCCCGCCTTGGACCTCTCACCCCGATTGCATACATAGTATTTTTTATTTAACTTATTTTTGTTGATTTCTGTTACTTCGGTTAAGTTCCTAATTGATTCCGTTAGTTTTGGACTAAACTGCATAACAGAGTTAACTTTAGAGACTTTTCTGTCATTCTGTCCTTTTCACCCGCGGGGGCCTCCGGCATTGCCTACGGGATGCGCGCGCCTCTCGCGGCCGAAGCAGGAAGCGCACGCCTCTAATTATGGCAGTTACGGATTGCAGTCTTTTCCCTCCCTTTTCTTGATCACAAAGAACTCTTTTTACCTCCACATTCATCCCCCCCTTATTTTATAACTCCCAATCCCACACTTCTAGCCTTTTCTTTAAAACAAAATATTTATTTTTATTATTATTTGATTTTTTTTTTATTTTTTTTTATTTATTTTCTTATTGGTTGAAAAGCCATCTTTTCCTCTCTTTTCTACCTATTTAAACCCCTCTTTTTTACTTTAGAAAAGGGCTTGAAATTTCTTCACAACTACACTATACACAACCCTCTCAAAGAATTCTTTTACAAGAATTCTCCTAACAACAACTCAAGCACCAAAACTCTACACAAGAGTCTTTTCAAGTCAAAGTTCAAGTCTTCTTCCTTCTTCTAAAAAGGTACAATTTTTCTTCTTTTATTTTATGTCTTTTTTAATGTATGCAATCCCCATTAAAATGGGACATGACCAATATGGCTACTTCACATATTGAAGTTAGTTAAGGTTATCTCCCTACATTCCAACTCTACTTTAATTTCCCCATTTCATATTAATGTAATTGCTACATGTAATCTTTAGAGTAAATTAATATATAAAATAATTCCCTTTTATTTCCCTTTCCAATTACCCTTTTCTTTACTATGTAATTGTTAGCACATTTTTAATATCAATAATTAAAGGACTTTTTACATTAGAACACCTTTAGTAGCAAGACCCGTGTAGTTAGGCAGTAAATATTGTAGAGTATAGACAAGATTGGCTAAACTTGCAGACGGAAAAGACAACCCACAGCGTGCCTTTTTCGACCAAGCTTCGAGTGTTGTCTTGGGATGGATCAATGCTACCGTCTCCTCCAAAATTCTGTCCCGTCTCAACTCATGTCTCACCGCTCTGGCCGCTTGGAGTCTTCTCGAAAAGAGATTTAGTGGTAAGTCCTGTATTCACATACAAAAGCTTCGCACTAATCTCAATTCTCTTTCTAAGAAGCAGGACATGAGCATCAATGACTATTTTATTTATGCATTGTCTATTTCTGATGCACTTGCCAAAGCCGGGGAAATAGTTTCGGATGACGATCTACAACAACGCCTAGTGGTAGGACTTGGACCTACTTTTAAATAATTCATTACGTCTCAAAACAATAGACCAGTCGAGTCTCTTGATGATCTTCGGGACTTTTTACTACAGGAAGAAGACTTACTATCCAGGTTCAACACCATGTCTCTACATCCCACAAGTGCTTTGGTGGCTAGTAATCCCATGGGATATTCTTACTCTTCGGAATAGTCTGGTGGCACACAGATTGTGGGTCGGGGTTCAAATAAGGGCATAAATAACCGGAACAACAATCGGGGAAAAGGGAACGAAAATGGTCAAGGGTGTAAGGTACTGTAGACACCCCGATCTTGCACCCCCTAAAACCTACCTTTAATTGGTCTAAAACCGATAATTGACCTAAGCCCCCATAATTGGACGTACGGACTACCGTACGCCTTATCGGTGTATTGGATGAAAAGACCGAGTCCGGATTCATGATCAGGGCTCAAAACCGAGTAAATAGGCATGTTCTCGAAAATCATGCGTGCGGACCCTTTAACGGGTCCCGCACTGCTTAAAAAGGCCTTTTACCATCATCTAATGCATTTAATATTATACTATGCTATTCCCTGCTTTTTGATAAACTACAGATACACCAGCGTGGCCAAACCTGCTGCCTTGCTTGCTGCACTTTTGGCTAACCTGGGTTTTCAAGTCTAAAACCCTAATAAATTAATAAATATTTTCATGTATTTGAAATAATTTTTAGACCTAACTAAAGGCCTCTTTCCATTTTCTAAATGAAGTGCCTGCTCCCAGATATGTTCTTCCCAGATTCTGGCATGTAAATGTCAGAACCTTTCTGAAGCATCAAAACTTGTTTTCTGACTTTGAAACTTGTCATACATAATTTTTGATACATGATCTTCGACTTTTGTGTTTTATTCTTTTTCAGATTCATAAGCTATGATAGTATAAATTGACAATCAAAGTCTAATATGCTATCTTTTACTGTTCTGGGCTGATTTTACATTAATGTTCTTGGCATAATCTAACCATGAAATATTAACCCATAAATCGAATAAGAATTCATACATGTTCTCTCAATATTGGGAGTCAATACCAAGTTTTAGATCTTTTTTTGGATAGGTCTTTCACAGGTACATCCCATGGCGATCCACAGCAATCCATGAGCTTGGAGGACATGTTTTGACTTGGACATTCTTTCAGGGGATTTATCCCATTTTTGCATATATGTATTATTTGTACAATATTCCCCCTTTCCCCTTTATTTGTTCATACTTGTATATATGATTCAAAACCCTTTTCGAAAACCAATCGGGAATCCACCCAAACCGGTTCCCGGTTGCGACCAAATGAATCGACCTAGATTAGGAGACTCCTTGTACATAAATACACACATTTTCTAATGTTAGGGCATAATAAGGCATTTCAAATAAGGCATTAAAATAAAGCGTAGGCGGAAGCATGCTAGAGACGAAAGGGCGAGTGGAGTGCTGCTTATCACCTTCTCTACTCGTAACTTAGCCCCCGAACCCACTTCTCTAAACAAAAAGGTTTTATCTCTATTTTCCCAAATAAAATGAGGTGGCGACTCTCTACTTTTCAAAAACCAAGGTAGAGAAAACTGCAATGAGAAACCAAGCGGAATCAAACTGTATTCGCACGGACCAATCTCTTAAGAGGTTCGCACGCGGGGTCTCACAGCGGCGACTCTGCTGGGGACATTTTCTAACTGGGCTAAACTCAAAAGTGTGCTTCCGCCATTATTTGCCTTTTGTCTTATGTACATATATATGCCTAAACGTTTGCTCGTTTTGTAGGTACATTCTCTTTATCCCTTATTCTTTGTGTGAATAAAAAGGAAATAAAAAATAAAACATAAAGAATGTGCTTTTCCTTTTTCTTAAAAAATCTCTTTTTTTCCTCAAAAATTAGATACCACACACACATCACAATTGCGAACTTATACTGTCGCCTGTTACCGTACAAACCCTTAGGGACTTGGAGCCCGAGGATGATGGGGATCTCTTGCTCCTCTGAATTGATATTCGCGGTTGCCTTTCCCGACTCGATGCCACGTCTCACTGCCGTGGTTGAGAGGTTAGGCCCCCATCCAATTAGCTATCTCAAAAGCCGCATCTGTGATTGTTTTCAAAAAACACACGTCCTTGACTTTTAGCCGGTTCTTGTCCGAGTCAATTTCCGGTCAATCCTATTTCATTCCCAAAAAAAAAAAAAAAAAAGAGAAAAAACAATTTCAAAAATTTTGGATATTCAAAATGGGATGTCTAGGATTGACTCGAAATTGTCGAAGACTTACACATAGACCGTAACGAGAATGGTGGATCCCCGAAAGGGTATATGCCCTTTGCTAGAGGCTTATGACGGCCATAGGTACATGTGCAAAACATTGGTCCTATACTCGCGAGAAGGAATCCACTGTTCCAGGAATTAAATCAAGATAAGGTGTCAAAACTAAGCATTGTGCTTGTACGGCTTTATAGGATTTTTTGTGGGTTGCTTGCTTTTCAATCTTTCAAAATAAAATCATTTTTGCATTCTTTTATTCTTTAAACAATCATTATTTTGCACATAAAAATTCCGTCCCCACAAAAACTAGAACATTCTTTCCTTTCAACCAAATTTCGTAGAGGGAGAATCCCGTTCGTTATCTAGCGTAGTATTCAAGGTCCGTTCTGGGCATCTTTTTGATCAAGGTCTGCTCTGAGTCTTTCAATCAGGGATGGCAAACAAAAGATGGACTACAGAAAATGTTATTAGGGGCTCGCCCAACTTTGAGCCGGGATATGCAAAGCTTCAAGTCCGACGATGGTATCCTAGGGGCTCCTCGACCCCCGAGGAAAGTGTTCCCTTTTTTCTACGATGACCGGAGCCCGCCAACGCGAAGATCTGTGACACTTTATGCTAATGAGAATTCAACGACCCGATGGGATGGTTTTCTTTTGTTGTGAATAGAGCACACTACCCAACTCCAATCCCTTTTGCTTTCGGGCCCGTTCTAAAATGTGCTCACACTTCCTTTGTCTTCCAAATAAAACTTGCGTGTCAATCTTTTGTACTACTTTTAATTTATTGCTTGTCTTATAAATAAAAGTTTTCAGTCAATGAATTCGCCTTATAATCAAGTGCTTCTTAATTGCGCATCTCTTTAAAATCACTTTATTAAAAGCTAAATATGAAAACGGACTAATCTTAGACTGCGACTAATTGAGTTGAGAACTAAGTCCGCGAAGGCGATCAAAGAAGTCAACAAAGGCGATCAATGGAGTCAACAAAGAGGATCGATCAATCAAGATTCCAAAGACAATTCGACGCAAATTTGAGGCGGCTAGTCAAAGGCCGAAGACCGAAATATTTTTGTTTCTGCAATCGTACACCTTTCTCTAAACATCCATTTGTCCTAAATGTGTACTTTGCACAATTTTTATTTTCCCTTCTTCTTCTCCCCTTTCTGCAAAAAAATAAAAATAAAAAAAACGAAAAAAAATAAAAAATAAAAAAGCGCAAAAGAGTGGCCCGCTGAAGTCGAAAACCCGAAAGGGAGGCTTTAAGCAAAAGAATGGGCGGAAAAAAAATCTCTATTTCGCTTTATTCTTGTATATTACTTCATTCTTTGTACATATCATATAATTCTTAAATAATTATTTCAAACCCCTTTGAGCGAGCACCATCAACGACAACAATTGGTGACTCATACTCCTAACCGGCCTCTTACACTGAGAGGTTAAAAACCCTTGCCCCAGAAATTTTGAGAGTTATACATTTTCCTTTAACAAACCAACCTCTCAATTTTAGAGGTTAGAGACCAAAAGTCAGACAGCCTCCAGAGACTACAACGACAATGACATCAACGATGACAAGGGCCTCTCACTCACGAGGTCGACTAGCGGCGCTAATCATAATTGTTTAATGGTGTTCTCATCTCGAGCTGTCGCGGTCTAATTTGAGTCCGAATGAATTACTTGCTTTTCTAAAGTTGAAATTAATCCGATTGCGAAAATCCATTGATTTTGAAGTACTTGACCATTAACGCGAATTTTAATATTGAGTCAATGACTTCAAATTGTGAGCAATTTCCTCGAGTCTAGGGGCTTCCCCCTACTCTCGTCCTTCCGTCAATTCATTCTACGCAAACACAATGTCGATAATCTCATGAGATTTTACTTTGCCTTCCTAAAAACTGGCCTCGTGCCTTCCCCTGTCAATTCCTGAAACTGTCTCAGCAAAGAGAGACAAACAAAATGAAAGTCTCCGATCTTCAAAGTCTCAAGTGAACAGATACTCAAATGAAAAAACCTAATTTGGGGCTGCACATCATCAGTCTGGGGCTTGCTTCGAATGAGAGTATCGAACTCATAACGTTCGAGCATGGTTTGTTCGGGTTAGCATATGTGTACATCCAAGAGAACGCCAGGTTTGGGACAACTCCTCAAAGCAGTTCGGTCCCCATCAAATGAACATTGATTGCGAAGCTTACTTCCCGGTAACACTGGGGCTTCTTTGAAACCCCGGCAATGAAAGGTCAAACTCTGTGAAAGTCCTTGAAAACAATTAAGTCCTCCACCAGTAGGACATCAGAACAATTTACCAATCGAAAACTCGAGACCCGCTCCAAGGTCACATCAAAGGGTCCTACATCTGATCACATGGACATGCATCAAGTGACATGGACAACTCCTCAAAGAAGTTATGTCCCTTGCAAGCGAGACACTAGAACAAAAAAATCAAGTCAAGCCATTTTGAGCGATGTCAAAGGTTTCCGCTCCTGAGTCACGAATGAGCATTGAATGAATAGGACCGCTCTTTTAAACAGTTGAGTCCTTACGCATTGAGATACTGGGGCTTCGACGGCCGATGTCTAAAGATCTACCCCTAAGACACACTGGTGCTTCCGCGGTAAAAAACTGGGCTTCCGTTGTTGACATCTAAAGACTTGCCATTGAGACACACTGGGGCTTCCGCGATCAAAAACTGGGGCTGATATAAATGCTATATCCCGAGAGACCTCGTTGAGTAGAATTGACCAAAATGGTGTCGGGAATCGACCTTTCGAGTACTCACGCTAGGTCTCCAACCTCACTTCACCATACACTTACCTCGACTCTCATTTCTTGAACAAACTCTCAAAAGAAAAATAACACAATTCCTCCTTTCTTAATTCTCCCTCTTTGCACATACATACTTTTTCTCATCTTTTTTCAAAGTGAAGATTGAAACGCGAGCATTGCACATCGTGTCTAAAAAAATAAAAAATAGAAGAAAAAAAGAAAAAAAGAAAATCATCATCATTCAAAGATCATCAAAAATCAAAGCTATCTGAAGAAAGAGAGTGCGTTCTTCTGCCTCTCCAAATCTCTAAGCCATAATACTTTTATTGCACGTGTATGACACTTTCGAACACATAAATGTCACGATATATTTGTATTCTTGTAAAAGTCTTATGCAGGTACCCAAATGCAAAATCGCGCTATGTCCAAATCAGATCCTCTCCAACAACACTTTCTCGAATCAGACTGAGTTTTTTCGAGTTTTTCACAAAAACTCAAACTAAGAAGGTCTAATTCTCAAAAGGGATACGTAGGCAGCCTGTCACCTCAGGTGAGACCATACACTCATCGAAACGATGAAAAGGAGAGACTGTCACCTCAGGTGTGACCATACACTCATCAAAACGATGAAAAGGAGAGCTTGTCACTTCAGGCGCGACCGCACATAACTAAAGATGCCCCAAAAGGCAACCCCCACTATGAAAGATCAACATCTGGGAAAAACTCGAGATGGCCCCGCGCAACCAATGGCGTCTTGCACAAGAAGAAGCAAAAATCTCATCACACAACAGCTACAAAGCCCCTGGATTCGCCCATAGCAGCAGCTTGCAGTGTATCCTCTATCCCTCAAATATAAATGTGTGATTTAATTTTTGATTATCTTGTTCTTGCCAAGCCATCATTATGCCATGCCATCATATCATATCATGCCCCATACAATGCTATAACCCCCATTCCCTAGCATGTCATTTTTCACGCCCCTATGCTCATCATGCTATGATTTTGCTGCCTTTACTTACAATTAAACTGCTAGGCTTGAGAAAATTTAGAACTCGCCTTCCTGTAAAATAGTTTTCACAAAACCTCGATGGCAAGAATATTGCTAATCCTCAAAAAATGCTTTCTCAAAAACCTCGATGGCAAGAACATTGCCTCGTTTCAAATCTTTTTAGGCTGGAGACACCGATTAGTCCTCACCCTCTAAAAATTTGGTTACTCTTTCGATCCACTCTGGCGCCAGAGTTGGATGTCTCAAGCATTTGGTTACCCTCCGGTCTCTTTTGTATTTGTTCGAAATTGACGCTCAAAAAAATTTGGTTACCCTCCGGTTTCTTTTGGATTTATTCGAAATTGACCCTCAAAAATTTTGGTTACCCCTCCGGTCATTTTATGATTTATTCGAATCTGACCCTCAAAAAATTTGGTTCCCCCCGGTCTTTTTTGGATTTATTCGAATCTAACCCTCAAACAAATCATCACTTTAGGATCGAGACTCCTCTAAAAAATCTCACCCTCAAAATCAATTTCGACTGATAGGCCGACAACCCCCTATCAGTCTTTCAAACCAATTTGACTTGTAAGCCGACAACCCCCTAGAAGTCCCTCAAAATCAATTTTGACTAATAGGCCGACAAACCCCTAGCAGTCTTTCAAACCAATTTGACCTGTAGGCCGACAACCCCCTAGAAGTCCCTCAAAATCAATTTCGACTGATAGGCCGATAACCCCCTAGCAGTCTTTCAAACCAATTTGACTTATAGGCCGACAACCCCTTAGAAGTCCCTTAAACCGATTTGACTTATAGGCCAACAACCCCTTAGAAGTCACCTTCAAATATCTTCGACTGATAGGCCGACAACCCCCTAGAAGTCACCCTCAAATCAAATCGACTGATAGGCCGACGACCCCCTGGAAGTGTTTCAAATCCCTCTGACTTATTAGGCCGAATAACCCGCTAAGAGTCATGGTACCTTCAAGATCCTTTTAGGCCCGAGACACCTCCCAAAAGTCTCTCCCCTCAAATCTTAGTCCACTCGAGCGCTCGGGTTGGACCTCCCACAGAACTACGCCCTGATTTGATTCCCGCGAGGGATACGTAGGCAGCTCGAATAGGAGCTCAGTCGCTAGTTTCTTCAAGTCAAATCATGTTTTCATTTCAATCCCCAGCAAGCTTG
Source organism: Campanula takesimana (assembly GCA_026119855.1). Taxonomy (NCBI): domain Eukaryota; kingdom Viridiplantae; phylum Streptophyta; class Magnoliopsida; order Asterales; family Campanulaceae; genus Campanula; species Campanula takesimana. The sequence goes on along the minus strand of JAOWBW010000167.1, from coordinate 996,710 downwards.
ATTCCCGGTCTGTTCGGTCACCCTGAATTCGACCCCCTCAAATATTTGGTTAGTTTTCCGGTCCACTCTGGCGCCAGTGTTGGATGGCTCAATCACTGGTTACCCTTGGTCTTTTTCGGCTTAACCGAATCTGACCCTCGACGTAGTTGGTTACCCTTTGGTCGTTTTCGGCTTAACCGAATTTGACCCTTGACGTAGGATTTTTTACTTTTCTTTTTGGTCCACTCGAGGGCTCGGGTTGGACCTCCCTCGGAACTACGCTCTGACTTGATTCCCGTGAAGGATACGTAGGCAGCCCTACCTCGGGCTCAGTCACCGATTGCCTCAAATTATCATGTTTTTTTTTTCTTTTTTTTCTTCTTTCTCATCCCCAGCAGAGAGAATTTGTATTCTTAACGCTACCCCCTCCGGCTCAGAGATATTATGATCTCATTCACCAGCCATTCCTCCAGCCTGTTTCCTCATACAAATTCCTCCGCCCCCGGCTTATAGATAAAGTGATCTCATTCCCAAAGCAGTCCCTCCGCCCTGTTACCTCATACAAATTCCTCCACCCCCGGCTTAGAGATAAAGTGATCTCATTCCCAAAGCCGTCCCTCCACCCTGTTGCCTCATACAAATTCCTCCGCCCCCCGGCTCAGAGATATTGTGATCTCACCCAAAATCCGTTCCTCCGCCCTGTTGCCTCATACAAATTCCTCCACCCCAATTCCCGGCTCAGAGATATTTGATCTCATCCACCAAGCCGTTCTTTCAGTCCATTGCCCCGCCGGGAGGTTTACTTCTCAACCTTCATTCCCTAGCCGAACTACGATTGGTCTGATTCTCTCAAGAGATACGTAGGAAACTTGGGACTCCGAGTTCTACCATGCCCCTTTTGTTAGTTGGTTTGCTTGCCTGCCTGAGTAGAACTACAGAGGCTTGATTCCCGCGAGGGATACATAGGAAGCCCCACTTCGGGCCCAGCCGTTAAACCGAGATGAGATCGGTTCTTTATATTGTAATCGTCGAATCCTTTTTAATTTGTAAGTGAATTCGAAGAGGGGCTCTGTAGAGACCCCGATCTCGCACCCCCTAAAACCTACCCTTAATTGGTCTAAAACCGATAATTGACCTAAACCCCCAGATTTGGCTGTACGGACTACCGTACACCTTATCGGTGCATCAGATGCAAAGACCGAGTCCAGATTCATGATCAGGGCTCAAACCCGAGTAAATAGGCATGTTCTCGAAAATCGCGAGCGTGGACCCTTTAACGGGTCCCGCACTGCTTAAAAAGGCCTTTTACCATCATCTAATGCATTTAATATTATACTATGCTATTCCCTGCTTTTTGATAAACTACAGATACACCGGCGTGACCACAAAATTATTCTGAGCAACTTTTATGTTGGGCCCGCAGACAACCGGGACACCGGAGCGCGTACAACGGAGCAGTTGCGGAACAGAAAGCCGGAGCCGTAAGAAATGTGTGCAGGGAAAGTTTTGACCAGTCCACAAATGCCACATGGCACATCATGAATGTCTAGAAAAAGGAAAAAAGAAAAATTTTGGTTTTGGCCGGTTGGCACGGCCGTGCACCTCCTGTCGAGCCTTTGTGCAGTTTATTCCCCTATTTGTCAAACTTCATCATTTTGCACCATTTTTCTTCCTCTTCCTCTTCCTCTTCCTCTTCCTCTTCACTCCTCCCTCCACCACTCCTTTTCCTACCCCCTATCTACCCCCTACAACCTACTAAACTTGCCACCCAATTCTTACCTCCCTCCTCTCTCTAATGACCTCCCAAATTGCCCACAACTCCCACACAATTCTTACTCCAATTCTACACACAACAACACAACACAATCCTAACACTTCTCTCTAGCCAATCCTTGCTAACTTTCTCTCTCAATTCTCAGCCCCTAAGCCTTCTCTCCACCACATTCATAGCCCCACCTAGTGGCTACCACTAAACCACCAATAAACCACCACAACCCCACCATACAACCCCCACAAAACCAACCCAAAACACAACAAAAACTCAAGCAATTCAAGTCTTCCAACTCTCAAACAAACTCGAACAACAAAAAAATCTTCCCTTGGAAGCAAAGGAAAGGAAGCACACCACACCCCCTTATCTAGGTAAGTATCTCCCTTGTAAATCCTAGATTTAATATATGTAAGTTTGTATGAGTTGTTGGGGATCTAGTCAACTAGTGACTAGATTCCCCATTATTATCTATGTAACCATGTTTTAGATTTGTAAATAAACATGTTATATATATTATAAATGTTCAAGCTTCTGTCCTAGCATATATATATATATATATATATATGTGTGTTAAGTTTATTTTTGTGTTGATTTCATGGTTTAAATCATAAATCCCAGCAAGTTATGGCCCTTTCATTCAGCATACTCACAATCTGTCCTCCTCTCCTTCTTTCTTGTTTATTATCATTTTGTTGATGTTTGTACATAAATAGATACTCAATAATGTTAATATCATATCAATAAACAAGTTCCCCAAGTTTCATGGGTTTGCTCTGAGTTTAAGCCATGTTTAGAGGCTTATCTTCATTCCATGAATGATCTGTCCAGTATGCCTTGTTTCAACCAAGCTTTTTGATGTACTTTTTACTCTATCATAACTTCGTATCTAGACTTATCTAAATACATCAAAGTTGTTCCTCACATATTGAATATGATCTATGCCAAGTTTCATGGTCTCATTCCATGTTTAGGTCATGTTTTGGTAGGTATTTTCGTAGCTCAAACCTGCTGCCTTGCTTGCTGCACTTTTGGCTAACCTGTGTTTTCAAGTCTAAAACCCTACGAAAAATCGATTTTTAAGTCAAAGTCAAAACATAAAATTTGTTCTTAACAAACTAATAAAGATGTTCATGTCATTGAAATAATTTTTAGACCTAAGGAAAGCCCTATTTCCATTTTATAAATCAAGTTCCTGCTCCCAGATATGTTCTTCCCAGATTCTGACATGTAAATGTCAGAACCTTTCTGAAGCATCAAAACTTATTTTCTGACTTTGAAACTTGTCATACATAATTTTTGATACATGATCTTCAAATTTTGTGTTTATTATTTTCCAGATTCATAAGCTATGATAGTATAAATTGACCATCAAAGTCTAATATGCTATCTTTTACTGTTCTGGGCTGATTTTACATTAATGTTCTTGGCATAATCTAAGCATGAAATATTAACCCATAAATACAATAAGAATTCATACATGTTCTCTAAATCTTGGGAGTCAATCCCAAGTTTTAGATCTTGTTTTGGATAGGTCTTTCACAGGTACATCCCATGGCGATCCACAACAATTCATGAGCTTGGAGGACATGTTTTGACTTGGACATTCTTTCATGGGATTTATCCCATTTTTGCATATATGTATTATTTGTACAATATTCCCCCTTTCCCCTTTATTTATTCATACTTGTATATATGATTCAAAACACTTTTCGAAAACCAATCGGGAATCCACCCAAACCGGTTCCTGGTTGCGAGCAAATGAATCGACCTAGATTAGGAGACTCCTTGTACATAAATACACACATTTTCTAATGTTAGGGAATAATAAGGCATTTGAAATAAAGCATTAAAATAAAGCGTAGGCAGAAGCATACTAGAGACCGAAAGGGTGAGTGGAGTGCTGCTTATCACCTTCTCTACTCGTAACTTAGCCCCCGAACCCACTTCTCTAAACAAAAAGGTTTTGTCTCTATTTTCCCAAATAAAATGGTGTGACGACTCTCTGCTTTTCAAAAACCAAGGTAGAGAAAACCGCTTAGAGAAACCGAGTGGATTCAAACCGCATTCGCACGGACCAATCTCTTAAGAGGTTCGCACGCGGGCTCTCACAGGTACCCACGGGAAAAACAGAGGGTTTCCCTCGAAAAGCCAAGCACGGCACTTTATGTTCAAGAAAAAACGTAGTCGCCACGTTAAATTAATTTTAAACCCAATTTCAACGAAAAAAGGTTAGAGAAAATGAGTTTGGAGGTCAGGTTACGTCTTGGGAAGAACGTTTGACGGTTCACCCAATCCTCCTCGAAAAACCGAGTCTCCCTAAGTTTGTTGGTCAAAAACGTGCAAGTGTGTGTGTGTATTTTAAAAGGGGAGAAACTGACTTTAACAGAGAACAGTTAAAATTTTTAACAAAAGGGGTTTATTTGCAAAGATCGTAACAGAAAGGGGTTAAAACTGGAAAAAAAAATCCCCGGACAAACCATCCGTACGGCTGGTGATGGCTGTCCTGGACAGAGTGAGACTTTTTCCAGATTATTTGGTAGTACAAAAATATGCATAACAACATCCCTATGCCATTGATCATTAATTAGACACAAAAAACAAGTAGTTTTGGGCATGATCAAGGCAATGATTGGGAAAATAAAGACAACATTGATGAACATGACTCTTGAGCCAAAACAACCATTTGAAGGGTTAAAGATGGAGACTTTAACCCCCCCAAATGGATGATTCATCCAAGATAAAGGCTTGAGACACCAAAAATCAACCGTTGGATGAATAAAGATTGAGTCTTTATCATCCAAAGGGACATTATTGAGGCTTAAATCAATGTTTGGATGGTAAAGATTGACTTTACCACCCAAACTTGATCATCATCACATAAACATAAATATCATAAATATGCAAGGGCTCTCTCCAAATGTGCAATGGATTACCAAGCCAAAGGTAAAGACATTAAATTAAATGACATAAATATAAATGACATGGAAGTCAATGACATAAATTAAATTGCATTAATCATAACAAGCCATGATCATCTTTGGTTTGTAACCCTTAATCATACTCAAGGCATGAGGGCACCATAAATCATTTCAAGGCTTGGTTCCAATTAATAGTATCACAAGAAATATAAAGACATTAAGTAAATAAGAACATGAACAAGTAAATAAAGAGAAGTGAAGAGGACATGGGGGAGAAGGAGGCCTCACCAATGTTTGATTCTAGCCTATCTTCCTCTCTTTCACTCAATTCTCACAATATTTGTGTTTCTGCTCGTATTTCAGCAGAGATTCTGCATACAAAACTATTTTCGCCCCCCCCCCTGAAATGATCAGTAAGGGCAATAATTTATAGGGACTGAAGACACCTAAACCAGCCATAAGGCTGGGGCCTTCTAGAACCCAAACTATCCGTACGGCTCAGCTTGGCGAGCTTCTGGATTTTTCTAAGTTTAATTCATAAATAGTGCTAAAGTTTTTGGTTTATCTTAGTGAGGTCCCAGCCTATCAGTTTATCCTTGAATGGTGCTAAGAATTCCTCTAATGTTGGTTTCAGTTCATATTGGGGTACTTACAGATCCCCTCGGTAAAATCGCTTTAGGAAAGCGGGGTTGTCGACCTAAAAAGCATCCCAATCTGCTTATGATGGGAGGACGGCTTGGACGATTTGGTTTTGGGGCTGGACCTAAGGGTATAGGATTCCTACGTATCCCGTTTGCCAGGAATCAAGCCAAACGTAGTTTGAGAGAAGGAAGTTTTTCAGGACACGATATCTGTCATCCTCTCCTAAACCTAGGTAGATATCTGTCATCCTCTCTTAGAAATGATTTTACGATGGACTTGACTCTCATTTGGTCAAAGTCAGGATTTGGTCAACTTGACTCTACGGGGAGGATCGACTTAAGGATGGACTTGACTCTCATTTGGTCAAAGTCGGGATTTGGTCAACTCGACTCTATGGGGAGGGTTGATTTAAGGATGGACTTGACTCTTATTTGGTCAAAGTCAGGAATTTGGTCAACTCGACTCTACGGGGAGGGTTGACTTAAGGATGGACATGACTCTCATTTGGTCAAAGTCAAGAATTTGGTCAACTTGACTCTACGGGGAGGGTTGACTTAAGGATGGACTTGACTCTCATTTGGTCAAAGTCAGGATTTTCAATTAAGGCAAATGGGCCTAAATGGGCTTACGTCGCGCTGGGACCGCCTAGGGGTTTTCACAATTTTCAATGGGCTTACATCAAAGACCACCTAGGGTTTTCATAATTTTTAATGGACTTACGTCAAAGACCGCCTAGGGGTTTTCATAATTTTTAATGGGCTTACGTCAAAGACCGCCGAGGGGTTTTCACAATTTTTAATGGGCTTACGTCAAAGATCTCCGGGACAAAGGTTTCAACCTAAAATGACCACTCTGGGTCGAGGCTTGACTTGGGTCAACTCCATCTTTGGGGAGTTTGACGGGGATACTGGTCTTACGTCCGACTAAGGACTGCCGGAGACAAAGGTTTCAACCTAAAATGACCACTCTGGGTCAAGGCTTGGGTCAACTCCATCTTCGGGGAGTTTGACGGGGAAACTGGTCTTACGTCTGACTAAGGACTGTCGGAGATAAAGGCTTCAACCTAAAATGACCACTTTGGGTCAAGGCTTGGGTCAACTCCATCTTTGGGGAGTTTTGACAGGGAAACTGGTCTTACGTCCGACTAAGGACTGCCGGGGACAAAGGCTTCAACCTAAAATGACCACTGTTAGGATTCATTGTTAGTACACCTACTTAATTTGATTGATCCATGCCACGTGTTCTTTATGGACTTTAGGACCGCATGTAAATAAGTTCTACTTCAATTTTTAGGTAAGTCCATTTCTAGATTTTTATTTGTCTAGGCTGAGTATTTAGTTTGGTTTACCCTTAGCGGTTTAATGATTCAAACCGTATTCGTGCTATCTTCAGACCGCCAGTATGGAGCCGCAAGTATTTCATCAAACCACATTTTGTGGCTTTGATGAAACCGTTCTTCAAATCTTATTTGGAACCTAAGATGCTAACTTGATGGAACCGCAATCATGTAACAGCGTACTTCAGTTTCTTATGAAACCGCTCATCAAGTTCATCCTTGGAACCGCTCCTATGCCTGATGGAACCGCCGATAAGTTATTGAAGAATTCAAAAGAAGTCATTTATTCCTTAGAAAAACATTCCCTTTTCAACCATAAAGGAATGTGTTATGTCTTGTCAAAATAACTCTAAGTTAACTTGGTGTTTCTGCAAGGAATGCCGGTTTGTCTAGCAGTTCAAATTCTTTACCGTTAGTCCATTCTCTGCAACAAAGGACAGTTGTCAGGTAGTGGTGCTACAACTACCTAGGACTACAAGACAAAACCAAGGACGAAAATGATAGCTCAACCAATGGGATTTCGACAGCACTGTACCCTTCAGATTTGATTCAAATCTTTATCCAACGGTCACAAGGGTGTACTGCCTATTAATAGCCTTCATTTCTCAACAATAAAGGTTGCTGAGCTTCAAGAGAAATATCCCAAGTATTCAAGTTTGCTTCGAAGATTGAAACCTAGATATTCATACCTTCAAACATCTCCTTAGCAAACCTAGAATTCCTTCATCAAGCTTCAAGCCTAACAACCATTCCATACTCAGCCTTTACACAGAAAGTTATTCACTTGCTCAACCATCATTTAGATACTTAGAGCATTGATTTCTTTCCACACACACACCCGATTTATAAGATCATATAGATTATATACTTCGAAAACACAGGTTGTTATTTTAGGTTTATAGGTTAGATTGTTTGTTTAGATTTTATATTCATCTTGTAAAACCTCCTCTAAATTAATACAAGTCTAGTAGCTATTAGAAAATCCTAGACTAACCATCTAGGTAAAGGACGTATTTCATTCAAGAACGAACCTCTTCAAATTTGTCTTGTTATTTACTTTTCTGTTTGTGGTCTTTAAGTTGCTACTCATACGAAATGACTTGAAAAGTGAATTTTGTTTTTCTTTGATCTTTAAGTTGAACTTATCAGTTGCATCATAGTGTTTTCAACCCGAGTCAAACCGCCTAACTCTTTAACTATCCTTTTGGCTAAACCACAAAGCTCCGCTGTGCATTTTATTAGTTCGGTTTAAGTGCTTTAAACCACAGTTGACCAAACTGATAAGTACTCGGTTGATTTTCAAGTGTATTTTACGAAAAAGTTTGGACCGCTATTCACGCCCCCCCCCTAGCGGTTCTATACCCTTGTTGCCCTTTGGGACCAACAAGTGGTATCAGAGCATATCCACAAAAACTTGTTTTTACAAGCTTAACCGGTTGGGTGCTGATCCAATGGCAAACTCAAACACCCATATGATGCAAACATCCAATTCGAATCATTTGCTGATTCTGGATGAAGATAGTTTTATCTTTTGGAAAGATAGGATGATGAAACACATGATTTCATGTGATCGTAGACTGTGGACCGCGGTTAAGGATGGACCATATACTCCTATGAAAGCTAATCCATGTGAAGAAACTGCTGGAGAACCGACTGAAATAAGAAAACTGGAAAGTGAGTGGACTGATGTTGACCGCAACAATGTGGAGTTTGATGGAAAAGCAATGTCAATGCTTGTCTCAGCTATTGACCTAAGGACTCATTCAAAGGTGCTAAACTGTAAAACTTCCAAAGCAACTTGGGATGCAATAGTTGACTTTTTGGAAGGAGATACAGATACCAAGAAGAACCGCCTCTATCAACAGAGAAGGCTCTTTGACTATTTTGTTAAAGATCCTAAGGAATCTCTTCGTCAATGCTATGAGAGGTTCATTGATATTGTTAATATTTGTTTTCTCTTGGACATGTCTATACTAATACAGATTTGAACATGAGATTCATGCAAGCACATGGTAGCAAATGGCTGATCAAAATGAAAAATATCAAAGATAACAAAGACTTGGAAGCTCTTGATCTTCGTCATATATATGCCATGCTAAAGGTATTTGAATTCAAGCTTGAGAGGTGCATGAAACCGAAAATAGATTTAAGACCCTCTCTCTAGCCGCATTCAACAATACCTCATCTCCAGTTTACAATCCAGACCATCATCAAACCGCTCCTCATCTTCACTTGCAAACCGCACCTCCAGATCACCGCACCTAGATTCAATCCTCCAACCACACCATCTGATTATTATCAACAGTCTCATCAACCCTATCCTCAACCTCATCAACCTTATCAACAGTCTTATCATTCTACACTCCTCCTCAAAGTTCCTATTCTCAAATTGTAACATCTCAATCTTCTTGCTCTAATCAAGTTGATTTTGATGATATGGATGGTGAAGAATTTGCTTTATATGTGAAGAAATACACCAAGTTCAGGAAGAACAATAGATCTCAATTTCCATCCCCTAAAGGACCTGCAAAGTTTGTCCTTCCAACCAGATTCAACAAAACCGTAGATCCTAAGAAAAGGGATAACCTGGTCTTTTATAACTACAGACAGCCAGCTCACTTTGCTTCAAGTTGTCCCAAACCGCGCTATGAAGCCGCACCAGCAAAGAAACCATTCAACAAGAAGTTTGTAAAAAGAAGAGGAATGGTAGCTGACCAAGGGGATCAACCACTGACATGGATGGGATCAGATTCAGATGACAGTGGAGACGAAGATGAAATTGCAAATCTCTGCCTCATGGGATTTGAAGAAAAGTTTGAAATTGACAAAATCCTTCCACTCCCAAATCAACAAATGAAGTAAGTTTCACCAAGGACTCCCGAGGCTAGATCAAGCATAGCTCCTACAACACCAAACCGCTCTCCTAAGGTAAATCATGCTGGTAAAAAGGGCTCAAAACAAGAAATTAAAAAGCATAATTATTTCTTTGAGTATCCTAAAAACCAGACTGGGAGAGATTCAAAGTGAAAAAATCCACAGCGGCTGAGGCAACCAAGGAAGTATTGAGTGATGAAACCGCTCCTAGTTGGTTTAAGGAAATTCCTATCATATTTCCTAAAGCCGCACCTAAGAGGAAGGTTGAGCTCAAGAAGGTAATCTTTATTAAAGCCAAAACCGCTGACCTAGTAAAACATGAGAAACCGAAGGTCAGTAAAGGGTTTGTAAAACTGCAACCTAAACCAGGTTTAATTTATTGTGTCATTTGTGCTGATTATGGTCATAGTGCTGGTCATTGTCTTTTAAGGTTCACACCCAATGCTAAGGGATGTAAAAATCCTAAAGTCAAACAGGTGTAGTCCCAAAAAGCTTCTAACCCTAGGACCCAAAGAATAAGGGGGACCAAAATCTTTAATGTTTATTTTTCAGATGTCATGCTTTATGGCTGGTAGTTCAAAGAAGAAGAAGGATCTTTAGTACTTCGACAGTGTTGCTCACAACACATGACCGGAGATAATGAACTTCTTTGTGATACCATTTCAATGAAAGGACCCCCAGTAGTGTTTGGTAAGAACAAGAAAGGAGAAACAGTAGGATATGGAGCAATCAAACGAGGAAAGGTGACTATTGAAAATGTGTCACTAGTAGAAGGACTCACGCACAACTTTCTCTCCATATCTCAGTTTTGTGACAAAGGAATGAACTGCAACTTCACCTCAACTAATTGTTTCATCAAAGATGCAACTTCCGGGGTCACTCTACTGACTGGCAACAGAACAGGTGATGTATATATGATAGATTTGAGTAATATTGTTTCTATTGCTGCCCTCTGTTTTGTAGCCAAAAATATAAGTGAAAGCAGCTGGTTATGGCATAAGCGGCTCATCCACTTGAACTTCAAATATCTAGCAAAATTGCAAAGGGACGGTCTCGTCAATAGACTACCCAAAGTGCCTGACCATCATGATAAGAAATGTGAAGCATGACAGCTTGGTAAGCAGCCCAAACAGTCATTTCCCAGCAAAACCGCTTCTTCAACAAACCGCTGCTTACAACTGCTTCACATGGATCTATTTGGACCTGTACCAACCACCAGTATAGGAGGAAACCGCTATACCTTGGTGGTTGTTGATGATTTTTCAAGATATACATGGGTAGAAATGATGGCCTCTAAAGATGATACTTATGGTATCATAACCACTCTCTTTAGACAGCTCCAAACTCAGAAATTGGATGACATCGTTGCTGTGCGTTCAGATAATGGAACCGAGTTTACAAACAATGGTGTTGCCCAATATTGTGATGATCATGGAATTGATCATAACTTCACTTCCGCTGGGGTTCCATAACAGAATGGAGTAGTAGAAAGAAAGAACAGGACTTTGATTGAAGCTGGAAAGACCATGATTGCAGAAGCCAAGCTTCCCAAGTACTTTTGGGCCGAAGCAGTCAATACCACTTGTTTCACCCAGAACCGCTCCCTAATCATCAAAGTCAATAACAAAACTCCTTATGAATTGTGGTGAGGCAGATCACCCAACATTGCCTTCTTTAAGATATTTGTATGCAAGTGTTACATCTTGTACAATGGTAGAGAGCATCGAGGTAAATTCGATGCTAAGGCCGATGAAGGTATTTTTGTTGGTTATTCTAAACATTCCAAATCTTTTCATTATTTCAATAAGACTTCATTAAAAATTGTAGAGTCTATCCATGTTACATTTGATGAACATGATCTTCTTGAGCCACATATGGCTCCAAATATTACTGATGATTTTAGTGGTTTTGAGACAGGTACATCTTATCCTAATCATACAGCAGCTGATGACCAACCTACACAAACCGCTCTATCAGGTTCTCCATCCGCTCCTAATCAAACCGCAAGTGGTGTTGCTGTTGAACCGCTATCTTCTGTCCCCATTCAAACCGTTGATCCAGTTCCAATCATCACCTTCAATGAATATTTCAATGATTATCAAGAAGAGCCTCCGCTAGAAAATCTTTAAGAAATAGTGGTTCATGAAGACCTCCCTCCAGAAATTAATTAGCATAGAGACCATCCAACTACCAATATTATAGGTCCTATCAGTTCTAGTGTTCAAACAAAAGGAAGCTTAACTCATAGAGATAACCACAGTTTGTTCACAACCGCGCTGTTATCTCAGATGGAACCGAAAAAGGTAGATAAAGCTCTAAGTGATCCTACTTGGGTAACTGCAATGTAAGAAGAGCTTAATCAGTTTGAAAGATGCAGAGTTTGGACTCTAGTTCCAAGGCCCAGAGATCACACTGTAATTGGAACAAAATGGATATACAGAAACAAGATGGATGAAAACGGTACTATAACTAGAAATAAAGTGAGGTTGGTTGCTCAAGGTTATAGGCAAGAAAAAGGGATCGATTATGATGAAACCTTTGCTCCTGTAGCCAGACTTGAAGCCATAAGATTGTTCCTGGCATATGCCTCCTTCAAGAAATTCAAGTTATATCAAATGGATGTGAAGAGTGCATTTCTGAATGGTGAACTACAAGAAAAAGTGTACGTAGCCCAACCGCCAGGATTTGAAGACAACAAATATCCTCATCATGTCTTCAAGCTCAAGAAGGCCTTGTATGGACTCAAGCAAGCACCAAGAGCATGGTATGACACTCTATCTAAATTTCTTATTGAACAAGGCTTCTCTCGAGGTAAAATTGATACAACTTTATGTTGATGATATTATTTTCGGTTCTACTAATGTAACTATGTGTGTTAAGTTTGAGAAGCTAATGAAAGGTAAATTTGAGATGAGTATGATGGGAGAGCTGACATTCGTTCTTGGACTCCAAATAAAGCAATGTCATGATGGAATCTTTATCAACCAAGCCAAATACACCAAAGACTTGATCAAGAAATTTGGGCTTGAAATCGCAAAACCAGTAGATACCCCAATGCAAAAGGCCTGCAGTTTGGATCGAGATGAACAAGGTAAGAAAGTAAATCAGACACTCTATCGAGGTATGATTGTCTCTCTTCTTTACTTAACTGCAAGTAGGCCAGATATAATGTTCAATGTGTGTGTTTGTGCTAGATTTCAAGCTGACCCTAGAGAATCTCATCTTATTGCTGTTAAACGTATAATTAGATATTTATGTGGCTCTGTTAACCTTAGACTTTGGTACTCCAACGAATCTTCATTTGATTTGTTAGGTTATTCAAATGTTGACTTTGCAGCATGTAAGATTGATAGAAAGAGCACTAGTGGTACATGTCAGTTCCTTGGATCTTGGCTTGTATCATGGTCCAGCAAGAAACAAGCGTCGGTTTCAGTCTCAACTGCTGAAGCTGAATACATTGCGGCTGGAAGCTGTTGCTCTCAAATTCTTTGGATGAAACAGCAGTTGGAAGACTATAAAGTATTTGAAAAGAACTGCCCTATCTACTGTGATAGTACTGTAGCAATTTCTATCTCCAACAATCCAGTTCAACACTTTAAGACCAAGCACATTGACATAAGATATCATTTCCACAAAGATCATGTTGAAAAGAAGAACATATTCTTAGCAAAGGTGGGAACCGATGATCAAATAGCTGACATCCTCACTAAACCGCTTGAAAATTCAAGGTTCTTCCATTTACAAGGAGAAATGGGTATGCTGGAACTAACTTAAATTATTTCATGTCTATTTATTTCTTGTTACTAATAAATTTTGTTAAGTATTTTGGCTCTATTGAGAAAATGCAAAAATAGCTTGTTGTTCTATAAACATTGGAACCGCATCAATAAAGTTTCCAGTCTAACTGAAGAGTCAGGAAGAATACCATCAGTTTGATCCAAACCGGATTGTGAAAGCAAGGACTCGGTTTGATCTACTGAAACCAAAGACAGATCGGAGAGATATCGGTTTCATCCAAACCGATGATGAGGAAAAGGTATGATGGTTTGATCAAGCTAACCGCTCAGGTATGTATAATTGCAATTTAGTCCCTACTTTATATCACTTCATTCTTTAAGGACATTTGTGCAATTATTTCTGCCACATTAATTGCGAAAGACAGGTACGCTGACATTTGGGTTTTCCTCAGCCGTCATGCCCGCTCCACTACCTGAGGTGGTTAATTTGAGTATAAAAAACAAATTCATTTTCAATTTAACTTTTTACCTTCCTTCTCTATTTGGCAAAAACTTCCTTCTCTCTCCTCTACACCCTCTTATTGGTGTTGGTTCCCTAGGCACATTTAATAAACGTTGTAATTGTTATCATTTATTTCATATTAATAAAGAGATGTTTTGATTATTATTGTCGTTCATGTTTACTTATAATATTCTCCGTCCCTAGTACTTGTTTGGTTTTAGTATAAAGGCTAAATGATCATGGGATGATCATGTTAGATTTATGGGTACTTGTTAAGTACCGGACATGACCCGCTTTATGAGATCTATATCATGGTCAATGTCACATATATATCTCATATTAGTTATGTCATTTGAATCCTTAGACATGTAGTTATTAAAGTCTTCCACTTGATGAACATTATGTTTGACATATTCAAACGTTACCTTTAACCGGGTAGTTATAAAAGGTATGATTAGCATAATCGGATTCATGTAGGGAAGAATAATAAGCTATGATGGATTTGTCCCTCTTCGGAGAGATGTCAAGCTTAGGCCTCTTGTAGGAATGATGTTGATGAAAATGTTTTGTTCGACCGGACTCAAATGAATTGATTGGATCAATGTCGTTTGGATTATCAACATATTCGGAATCGAGAAAGTATTGAACAAAGACAAGTTGACTTGTTGACCATGACCTGTGTTCAATGACATCGTGGACAAAAGGGATTATGACATGTTGTAAATGGAATGCGAACTTGTATCTAGTTATACTATTTGGGTAGGTATGACGGTTTGCTAGAACCTAATCATATCTTATGGGTTTATGATTGAACCCATTACCAACTTAGTGTAATCCTATAGGGTCACACACATTAGAACGAATCTATAAGGACTTAATTGGAATTATGGGTCGAAGGACTTTTAAGTGTTTTTAGGATTTTAGAGGAGAAAACCAGAAAAACTGGAAAAGGGGAGCGCCCGATCGGGCAGCCTTGTGTACCCGGTCGGGCTATATGCTGCGCCCGGTCGAGCACATTGCTATACCCGGTCGGGCAAGGCGGTTTCGGGCCAGAAACTTCATGTTCCGTTTTCTTGCGGGTTTGACCACTTGTTTCCTATTTGGAATAGGTGTAACAAGTATAAAACCTATCTCTAGTTTCCCTAATAAGTCCTAGCAATTGTGATAACATTATGAGTGCCTTGAAAGAGTTTTGAGAGGATTATTTTTCTTGTTCTAAGAGATCTCTAGATTGAGGACCAAGAATATCATCACATAATTCCATATAGTCAAAATACAATTGAGAAAGCGTGTTTCTCAATTTGGTCTAGCAACCAAGATCAAGTGTTCTTGATATTCGTTCGTGGTGTGGATACCGATAGAGGGTGAAATTTATCATCTTCGAAGTTTGTGTTCTTACTTGCTCGTGATCAAGCTTCGAATTCTCCACCAAGATTAAAGACCAAATTCAAAGGCATCAAGGGTTAGTATTCTAGTATTCATATTGTATATATTTGATATAATCATATGAGCGGATCTATGGCTTTCGGTTTCATAAAAATTTTAAATGCTTTATTCCGCTGCGCATGTTACTACGAAACCCAACACCTCTGTACTCTCTCTCTGTTCTCTCTCAAAATTTCTTATACTTAAATGAATTTTTAAATGGCACCAAAGAAAACAATTGATCTCGCTTCTACTTCTACATTGACTAAATCAACGAAGCCTGATATGGTATATTTTCTGAACCATAACTCAGTATATTTTCTTGTCCGCCATTGTTGTTGCTTGAAAAAGCTTGTTCATCTTCCTCGATCCTTTTATGCTTTTTCTTTGATATTTTCGGTTGGATTGATTCGCATTTACTTATATATATTGTATCTTTACTTTATTTTGTGATTTGTGTTCAATTTTTGAGCAAAATCGGTTTTTGAGTTATTTGGTGTTCATGTGTATTTTTGCAGATTCTGGGTTAATGTGATGTTATTTGTTCTTGTTTATTTAGAACTTTGTTAGAATCTGCTCTTTGTGATCATTTTGGTATACTTCTTTCATATTTTGGTTAAGATTTTGTTTTGCATATTCATACTCTGTTCTTCGTGTTCTTCGTGCATTCAATCTCTTTTTCAAAAACTTCCCTCTTTGATCCGTTTTATTTTTACTGTTCTCTTATTTTTTGTTTTTACATTTTTACCCTTTTTTTTCTTTACTTGGACCGTATGATGTCATTGTTAGGATTCCATTGTTAAGGTTTTTTGAGCTTCACTCAAACCGATCGGTTTGACTGATGCTTCAAACCTTGTTTTCTCAAAATTATTTCTAACTTTGATTATTTATTAGGACCCATTAAACTTTATCCCTGGTTTAAGGATTATAGAAGAGGACTTTAAACAGGATGCAGTTGAGAGAAAGCTACTCAAACTTCTTGAAGACACTAAGCTTCTACCTCTGTTTTTCATGGATGAACCCCAGTTCGTGACCTTCATCTGTGCTGAATTTTTCGAGAACGGGATTCCCACTAATGCTGCAATGTTGGATGTAAGAGGTGAAGAAATCATAGATCTGGAAACTGGAGAAGTGAAGTATGAGGATGCTATCAAGTCCACAGTTTGTGGAAAACCTGTGATCGTAACCACTTCATAGATAGCAGTGTTAGCTGGTCTTGAGAACTCCGATGTTTTGGGGATCGAACCGGACCTTCTAAACAGTACAACTATGGAATTGATTGGGATAAACAATTTCAACACTAAGAATTCGTCCAAGAAGGATTTTAGAGAGGTGATGGCACTTCTATGTGACCTAGTGGATACTGCAGTCATGTGCAAGAATGGGAACCACAAAACTTCACCAGTGAATAATATGCCTACTGTGTGGCTATTTACAAAGGGAAGAAACTGCACTGGCCTAAGGTTGTGATGAAGGATATGATCAATGCCTTAAACCGCCACTCTGCTGCTAGAGCCACCCGGAAGTCAAAGATCATGACATACTGCAGGCTTTTGACCAAGTTCTTGCATCAAGATACAGAGATCTTCAAATTCTCTGCTGCTCATAAGGACTACTGGATGGATCCAGTTGGGAAGCCAATTTTTGGATTATCAAAATTTGATGCATTCAGAACTGCATTTGTATGGCAGTATGCACAGGCAGTTTGGACCGTAGATCCATTGCCTGAAAATGAAAGAGGTCCATATCCTGAAGCGCGGCTAAACAAATCAGGAAAACCGTATGCTGGAGCACTAGATGATATAGCCGCTGCCAGTTTAGCAAGGGATGATCTTCAGAGAAGAACTCTTGAAGAAATGGGGCTAAGTGGTATTGATCAAACCACTGCACAGGCTGAGGGGGAGCCTACGATTGAGGGGGAGCCTGCAGCAAGGCCTAGACTTGCGGCTCAACCCAGGGAAACCGCGGCTCCAAGAAAAAGGAAAGGAACTGTTGTTATTCCTCCTTCAATATCAAAGGCAGATCTAACTTATCTTGTACCTAAACCGTCAACCAAACCGCCTTCAAAACCCTCAGTGAAACCTGTATCTGAACCTCCCTCTTCTTCAACTTCGTTTCCCCCTATCAGACTCTCTCCAACTCTTTCAAAACCTATCCATTCTAAACCTTCCATTCCAAAACCTCAAATAAAACCTCTTTCCCCCATCAAAACCAATGTGGAGAAATCCATTAAGTTTGCAATGGATGCCCACACTCTCAAAGCCGCCAAAGCCAAATCCATTCAAACCAAACCTCCATCTCCACCTAAAACTTCATCTCAGAAAATTCTTACTGAATTCCTTCAAACCGACCCTTCTTCTCCTCCTAAACCTTCATCGTCTAAACCGTTGTCTGTTCAGTTCACAAATGAACAGTTAGCTGAAATCTTTAAAGCTTTTCCAAACATCAAACCTTCTACTCAAACCGAGCATGCGCAGACCGAAGTGTCTGAGGCTGCGGTTCAGCTTGAGCAAACCAGTGTGTTTGAGGCTGCAGAACTGCCTGAGCAAACCGATGTGTTTGAGGCAGTAGAATTATCTGTTCAGACTGATGTGTCTGAGGCAATAGATGAACTTGAGCAAGATGCTGAAGTTATTGAGGTTCAACCATTGAGAAAGAAGAGAAGGTTAGTCAAGGCAGTTGATTATATGGAGCACTGGCAGTCAAGGCCACCGGGAGCAGTAGACTTCACAAAAGCCCATGACAAGAAGGACCATTCGCCTAAAGAAGGCAGTTTTGCCAAGGAATTGAGAAAAATGGCTGAGATGAGAAAGGCAGGCATTGACCCAATGATGATTGAAGACTCACCTCCTAAACTTAAACGTAAGTTGAAGTTTGACTCACCTGAGCATACTCCTTCTCCAGTTCAGTCTTCTCCGTCTTTATCTCCGGTTTTACCGTATGCTGCTACATTGGTTTTACTATCTTTGGTTCAACCATCTACATCGGTTCAACCTTTGGCTCAACGTTCGGTTCAACCCCTCTTCAAACCGTCAGTTCAACTATCTCCTCAATCCTTGGTTTCATACATAAAACCGAAGACACAGAAAAGGAAGAGTGATGCAGAACTAGCTTCCTCTCTGAAGTGGTTCAAGACTTTAAATTCTAAGGAAATAAGGGCTGGGGCCATTGCTCGTGCCGCTGCTAAAGCCGAAGATCGATTTCTTAAGTCAGGCCGCCCCAATCCCTTTGCCATTTTCCCTACTGAGGATAGTGCCGCAGTTCCTAATCAAATCATTCTAGCCGCTGCAGACCAGATAATGGGTGAACTTGCTTGTCAGGTTTTCAATGACCCTACTCTCTACTCCAAATTCTTTCTATTCTTTAACTGCCTTTGCATTCCCAATTTATACATAATTTTCCTTGTTCCTTCCCCTTCTATATTCATTTCTTCTCCTCCTCAAACTGCCCTTATTCCTTATTCTCTCTATCTACCTTTTGACCCTATAGGGTTTGAAACCTTCATTAGGGTTTCAATGGGTGAATCTTTAGAAGATGCCCATACTCTTTTGAAAGGCAAAGCTAAAATGCATCCTTCTCCTTCCTATCATTCTGATGATGCCATCTCCATCTCTGATGATGATGATGATGAGCCTATGCCTGATTACACTCCTTCTGATGAACCCCCTCCTTCATTTCAGTCTTATCCCATCTTACCACTTCATGCTACAACCACCGATTTGATAGATGCGGTTAGGAACATCCAGTTTCATCAGCAAACCTCTACCATTCGGTTTGACTCTCACCTCCTTACAATCCAATCGGACCTTGATGCCATTAAGGGGGAGAGAATAAATGAGGGATTTGATGATAGATCAAGACAACAACATTTAGATGAAAGAATGAACATCATTTTGGAAAACCAACTGGCCCTTCAAGATCTTGTCAGAACCAACAATGATCTTTGCTCCTTAAAGTTTCAAGCCGTTGATGAAATGTTGAAGACTGTTGTTGAAAAACTTGATATTTTGGCACAACACTCCTTTGATTCTACTAAGCACATTATGCATAGAACCGGAAAGTTAGTCAAGAAAACTGCTGGTATTGAGAAGAGGATCAATGAACCAACTGAAGTTCAGCTTCGTGCAACAGATTTTGTCTTTGAAACCGCTCATGCCTCCGGTTCAAGGAATGTTGCTCCAACCGAACCCACTGCAGTAAATGCTCAAGCCGCTGAAGATGCTCAAACTAATCAGGACCATACCGCAGATGATGCTGCCGCTGTAAGGGGTTTTGTAGCTGATGAAGTAGACTAGATTTTAATTCCTAGTCTTTATGCTTTCTTATATTTCTTTCCTTCTTTGTAAGTTCAACTTTATGATTGAAATATAATGAAAATGATTTCATGGCATTCAGTTTCCAAAACTTTGTTTATTCAAAGTACTTGTTTGTGGAACAATGCTTGCATTTTTCAAAACTCATGCACTATATTCTTCATGAAAATATTTTTAAGTTCATTTTGTTTTAAACATTCAGTTTAAACATGCATATCTGATCTTTAAAATCATATCATTTTATATGTATCTGAATGTATTTCTTTTCTATCTATTCTTCATTTCCTTTATGTTTGATAAATTAGAAATCTATGATCTAGCATAGTGTGTGCATTGACTTGGGACATGCAGTTTCATGAAATTTATTTTGGACAAGTTTTTACCAAGTACAATGTTTTGCTATTATCATAGTGTGGTAATGGCATCAATCAAATAGGGGGAGATTGTTAGGATTCATTGTCAGTACACCCACTTAATTTAATTGATCCATGCCACGTGTCTCTTTATGGACTTTAGGACCGCATGTTAAGAAGTTATACTTCAATTTTTAGGTAAGTCCATTTCTAGATTTTTATTTGTCTAGGCTGAGTATTTAGTTTGGTTTACCTTTGCGGTTTAGTGATTCAAACCGCATTCGTGCTATCTTCAGACCGCCAGCATGGAGCCGCAAGTATTTCATCAAACCGCATCCTGTGGCTTTGATGAAACCGTTCTTCAAATCTTATTTGGAACCTAAGATGCTAACTTCATGGAACCGCAATCATGTAACCACGTACTTCAGTTTCTTATGAAACCGCTCATCAAGTTCATCCTTGGAACCGCTCCTATACCTGGTGGAACCGCCGATCAGTTATTGAACAATTCAAGAGAAGTCATTTATTACTTAGAAAAACATTCCCTTTTCAACCATAAAGGAATGTGTTATGTCTTGTCAAAATAACTCTAAGTTAACTTGGAGTTTCTGCAAAGAATGTCGGTTTGTCTAGCAGTTCAAATTCTTTACCGTTAGTCCTTTCTCTGCAATAAAGGACAGTTGTCAGGTAGTGGTGCTACAACTACCTAGGAATACAAGACAAAACCAAGGACGAAAATGACAGCTCAACCAATGGGATTTCGACAGCACTGTACCCTTCAGATTTGATTCAAATCTTTGTCCAACGGTCACAAGGGTGCACTGCATATAAATAGCCTCCATTTCTCAACAATGAAGGTTGCTGAGCTTCAAGAGAAATATCCCAAGTATTCAAGTTTGCTTCGAAGATTGAAACCCAGATATTCATACCTTCAAACATCTCCTTAGCAAACCTAGAATTCCTTCATCAAGCTTCAAGCCTAACAACCATTCCATACTCAGCCTTTACATAGAAAGTTCTTCACTTACTCAACCATCATTTAGATACTTAGAGTATTTGATTTCTTTCCACACACACACCCGATTTATATGATCATATAGATTATATACTTCGAAAATAGAGGTTGTTATTTTAGCTTTATAGGTTAGATTGTTTGTTTAGAGTTTAGATTCATCTTGTAAAACCTCCTCTAAATTAATACAAGTCTAGTATCTATTAGAAATGTAACGACCCGAAAACCCGCCTCTATTTTCTAATAATAAATATCTAATTATTTATTTATTTCTTATTTAAGTGTTTAAATTATTATTTAATTAATAATTTATGTGTGCATTTTATGTTTCATAATATTTCCGTACCTAGCATTTAATTGGTTAATTGTGCTAGTGTAGAGAGTTGGGTCTTAGTTGTTAGTGGGGAGTATTGGAGCATTGTGTTAGTTGTGTAAGGAGGGGGTCTATGTGTAACTTTTTAAATCAACTACTCCCTCTCTTCTCCCTCAC
The DNA here is from genome assembly GCA_026119855.1 of Campanula takesimana. Classification (NCBI taxonomy): domain Eukaryota; kingdom Viridiplantae; phylum Streptophyta; class Magnoliopsida; order Asterales; family Campanulaceae; genus Campanula; species Campanula takesimana. The sequence continues at coordinate 975,358 of JAOWBW010000167.1, read as the reverse complement.
CTCTCCCCCATTCCCAGCCTTCACTCTCTCTCTCTCTCTCCAAGAAAAGGGTAAGTTTTCCTCTCCTTTCTCTCTTTATTTTCATCCTCTTCCTCTCATCTTTTCTTATTGCCCATTTTATGAAATGTGTTTAGATCGTCGTTAGGATCGCGTAGAACCAAAAATATTCGAATTCCGTCATCCTTGAGAAATTCCAAGTAAGTTGCTTTTCCCCCATTTTTATGCTAAAATGTTCATATAATGTTTATATAATACTTAAGTTGTTATATTTGATGTTTGGTTGAGTTTGGAATTTATTTGGAATTTATTTGGGTTTTTTGTAAAAAAATGGTGATTGTATGAATGTTAGGATTTGATCTTGGTTATGGTTGATAAATGGTGTTATTTAGGTCCCCTTTAAGTTAGATGTTGTTTGGGTACTTTGGGGATCAAGTTGGGAGTGTTGATTTGTGAGAAACTTGGTTTTGGTTCGAAAATGGCGAAACCCAGCTCTGTTTCCCGGCCTGAAGGCAGACCAGGCGCCCGCCCGACTTGAGCCAGGCGCCCGCCTACCCGCCCTTTTTCCCGTTGCCAACCTTTTGTTGGAATGAGCGCCCGTCTGACCCCCTTTGAGCTCCCGCCCGCCCCTGTTTCTGAAAAACCTTCTCTTTGGTTGTTTAAAACTAAGTGGCTTCCCTAGTTTAAGTTTAATTACTCTAATTAACTTAAGTTAACATCGTGGAACACTTTATTAATTGGAATTGGTTCTTTTATGAATAAAAATGTTATGGAATTTGATGAAGTATCGTTTTGAGAATGTGGGCCATCTTTGATGAGTTGTTTGAATTGGTTTACCTTTATGGTGATTTATTTGGAATGGTTCCCTACTTTGGAATCATTAGTTGTTTATTTAAGCTAGTATTTATTACTTAGCATTTATTTGAAAGTCCAGCTGGTTATTTGTGTTCGAGTCAGGCAATGGATAATGCTATAATGGCTCAAGCCAAGTCTAGTATAGCATCGCCCATTGGTCCTTCTTCCCCGTCCAGATTGGCCTTGGATGGGATGAGCTAGCTCCCTTTGGTGAGTATTCTAGCTACACGTTTTGGGTTTTGACTTTGTGTCATCTCCCTTGTCCCTTATGACATGTTACATTGTTATGGTTCCGGTACCGGGGGTTTTCTCTTCACCTTTTATGCGACTATGAAGATGCTGATTGTTGATTATTGAAGCTGCGCAGCGACCTTTATTTGGTTCTATCAGTTGGAAAACCTTGGCTAATATCCTTTGTTACTTGTTTATTTCCGCTGCTATCTGTTAGTCGATAAATGCTATGTGCTAAGTGATATTTATTATTGTTTATGGCTTATTGCATCATAGCATGTCATGTAGTTGTATTAGTGACTTACTGAGATTTTATCTCACCCCGTTTCCTTTCAATGTTGTTTTCCTTAACCCCCCCAGGAGGAAAGGATTAGGATTGCGGATCAAGGAGGACGTCGAGAGGTTTGAGATATTTGGGGCAGGTTATTATTGATCGGTTTGCATTATATAAATGTGTAACCTTCTTGGGGATAGTTGTACCACCAATGACGTCATTAAGATTTGTAATATTTTGTATTTTGGGTGTGAGCTTGTGGAGCTCACACTAGTTGTTTTATGATGTTGTTAAACTTGGATTTTCCAAACCTTGTGTAAAAATCTTTTGGGTATAAAGTGGAATTTTTATCTTCAGTATTTTAGAGTTTATGGTTGTAAGTCGACGTCCAGCTCGCGTACTCCGGGCCGCGGGGTCGGGGTCGCGTTAGTTGGTATCAGAGCTATGGTTTAGCTCTATGTATAAGTATAGGTGGACTAGAATGACCTAGGAGGGTAGATGGGTTCGGAGTGAGTAACGATGAGTATTTTATGCAGGTATTTGTTTGTAATGGCTAGAAGAAGAGCTGGTGAAGGCATCAGTGGGACTCAGAATCTTAATGGTCTACGGGAAAAAAACCGTGCAGTGTTTCAGGGCAGGTTTGAAGCGGCCGTGAAAGCAATTCATGACCAAGGGCCGAGAGAGGAACATGTAGCAACTCCGCGATATGGGTTGGAGCAGTTCTTTAAGTTGAAACCAAGTGAGTACGACGGTGAGCCTGATGTGAAGAAGGCCAAGCTATGGATAGAATCGATGGAGAAAATCTACTATGTTTTTTGTTGCACTGAAGACCAGTTGGGATGCGACTCTTGTACCATATCCTTGGGAGTGGTTCGTGAGGAAATTCAAGGATCATTTTATGTCACGCCCCGGAAATTCCAAAAATCCATAAATATAAGATTTACAATATACATCTCAAAAATGCTAAATACCAAACCGGGCGCGTGAATTCAACTTATAAAACCAATACCAACAAATAATACCTCAACAGGATTTTACTCGGAGACTAGAAACAAACGCGGAAGCAAGAACAACTGTTAATAATATAAATTCCCAACGGACAACAATATATACAAAACCCTGGACGACCACGACCTTTCAACCATAAACAAAGAGGCTCTGAAGAGCAACTACCCCAAAGGCGATCAACCTGCTCAGAAGACTCCCGATACAACGGACCTCAAACGATACCACTTGCTTTCCTGGGGGAGGGGGTTAAGGAAAAACAATTTGAAACAAAAAACGGGTTGAGATAAAATCTCAGTAAGTTACTAAATGCATCTACATGGCATAATATCATGCAAATCAATTATATAACTGAGCAAGTACATCATATAACAACAAATGAGAGAGCTCCTTATCGCCAACTGTCCCATACCAGTTGGAAATAACGACTAACTCATCATGCAGTACATAAGACTGAAATAAACACGTTACAAAGGATACTGAGCCAAGGTTTCACCAAACCAATAGAACAATCGCTGCGCAGCTTCAACCAATCAACCAATCAAACCATCTTCATAGTAGCATAAATAACTGAAGATCACAACCCCGGTACCGGAACCATAACAATGTAACATGTCACAAAGGACAGGGGAGATGACACAAAGTCAAAACCCAAAATGTCTAGCTAGAATACTCACCAAAGGGAGATAGCTCATCCCAACCAAGGCCAATCTGGAAGGGGAAAGAAGGACCAATGGGCGATGCTATACTGGACTTGGCTCGTGCCATTATAACATTATCCATTGCCTGACTCGAACACAAGTAACCAGCTGGACTGCCAAATAAATGCTAGGTAATAAATACTAGCTCGATAAACAACCAATGATTCCAAAGTAGGGAACCATACCAATTAATCACCATAAAGATGCAAACGATTACTCAAGAAGAGTTCAACAACGGTAAATACAAGAAGTTTCTCATAAAAGTGTCCAACAACGATAAACGAGATTGCTCACAAAAAGCCCAACAACATTAACCATTAAAACATGATGATTCCAAGATAAGGCGCGTACCAAACACATCCTAAATATGATACCCACAAGTTACTCATAAAGACCACAATCCAAACGGTCGCTCACAAATAGCACAATGACTATTACCAAAATGACCCTAAACATTTACTCATAAAGATATACTGGGACTATTAACTCCCTATATTTACACCTAGAATTCCAAATAGGAAGACCGAATAAATACACCTTAAATCTAGTCAACACCGTAGGTACCCAATCACCAATTCACGTCTTACATCCGTTCATCAACGAACCAATTCTTAACCTCAAACACCCAATAAAATCCTGAAGTATAAAACTTAGAACTTAACTGAACAACCTATCCCATCTTCTATTACTCAAAGATATCTTCGAAACGATAGTTTACACGCCTAAAACGGAGTCCGGACGAAGAAGTTATGGCCTCCGGAAGATCGACCTAAATTCTGGAAAAAGTGGGCGGGCGCCCGGAATTGAGTGGGTGGTCACCCGGAACGCTGTTGCGAAGCTAAATGAGGCTGATTTAGTGGGAGGTCGCCCAAAACTAAGTGGGCGACCGCCCAGACCCCAAAATACACCCGAATTTCACTCATTTTGTCCTAAATCCTGATATAACAACCCTTATACCTCCCCACCATTGTGGAGCTCGACCCAAACTAATTCTAACTCCATAACTCATCATCCCAATCCAACAATCCATCATCTAATCTTCACAAATCACTTCAAGAACAACAATTTCTTCCATGGCTTCCAAAATCAATTCGATTGGAACAATCACGAACACATCATAAGATGCCCAAACATTCCCAAACAATACTTGATCAAATTCCATAACACCATTGTTCACAAAGGAACCAATCTCAAGCACTAAAGTGTTCCACGGTATTAACTTAAGTTAACTAGAATGGTACCCCGAGCCCAGACCAAGCTGACTTCGAAAAACAATCAAAAATAAAGACCTTTAGTTCAGCCAACGTGGGCGGTCGCCCAACACCAACATGGGCGGTCGCCCAAAACAAAGTTTCAACACCATAACAACTGATGACATGGGCGGTCGCCCAACCCAAAAGTGGGCGGTCGCCCACAACCCCTGTCTTGCCGGAAATCGGCAGAAATGACCTGGGTTCTTCCATTTCCTTATCCAAACACCACTCAACCAAAAATCAAACCTTCTAACTAGTATACCAATGTACCAAAACAACTTACAAGTCTAAAATGACTCATATAACATCATCTAGACTACCCAATTCAAGAGATGATTCAAACATAAATTTCTCACAAAATATGAATAAAATGCAAATCAATTCCAAATCAACCAAAGAAGCAATATATATCAACTAGAGCATCAAATGAGTTAAAGATGAACATTTTTAGCATAAATGGGGGAAAAGTAACTTACCCGGATTTTATCAAAGTTGCCGGAATTCGAAATTTCTTTGTTCTCTACGATCCTAACGACGATCTAAACATGTTTCAAGTTATGAGAAATGAGAGATAATGAGGGGAAGATAGCTAGATTGAAGAGAGAAGGAAGGGAAGAAAACTTACCCAAACCAAGGAGAGAGAGAGAGAGAGTATGCTGGGAGAAAATGAGGGAGTGAGGGAGGAGATGGGTGATGGAGGGAGTAAGTAGAATTAAAAAAAAATGTTACACTTAGGTCCCCTCTAACCCTACTAACACATAAACCCATTTCCCCACTAACAACTAAGACCCAATAATTCTACACTAGCACAAATGATTAATTAAAATGCTAGGCATAAAACATTATCCCACAAAATGCACACAAAATTATTTAGATAAATAAATAATTTAAATAAATAAATAAGAAATAAATAAATAATTAATTATTTATTACTAAGAAAATAGAGGCGGGTTTTCGGGTCGTTACAATCTACCCTCCTTAAAAAGAATTCGCCCGCGAATTCACTTATCAAAATCACAACGCGCGGTCATAATGTGGCGACAAAGTATCAATTCGCATAAAGCACTCATAACCTCTATCAAGTACCAATTAAATATTTCATACATCGTCCCCACGACTCAAATAAACTAAGCTAACACATTTGAACACATACGCATCTCAAGTATACTCGTATCAAATATTCTAAAGTTAACTTCCTCTTTCATCCCGAATTTCAAATTCTCAAGACTATCACTTGTTCACCAATTCTAAGACATAGCTGATTTAATCCTAATTAGCATTACGCTCACCATCAACCCTTAAATCCTCAACATCCATAAGTTTTACTTTTCCGTTTCATCCGCACGCATTGACGATCTATACATCAACCCACGTAATCATACTACTACCCGAATAAATAAGAGAAGGAATAGGGCTAACGATTACTGTCACCCAATAACTCAATGATATAACCAAAATCTACTGTTATCAACTATCCGGTCAAATGCGATTCCACTACCACACTCACTTTCCTTATAAGATAAAACATAATACAGTCATAACCTTTGAATTTCTCAACTACTAGCATTACCTCATACTTAGTTTTCTAAGGAAATATATCCATCAACTTTTGATAGTCCGTTATCATAACGTTTCAACTTGGTCCCAAAAATAAAATATAATATAACCCGCTAAGGTAAAATCACTAAAATCACAACAAATTCCAAGTCACAGATAGTTCCACTTATCAAGCGTTAATCCTCAAAATATATGAAAATACTTTATCACCCAAAGTCGCAGAATCCAGATTACTCCTAAACACAATTCTCGAGATACTACAGACCCGTCTTACCCATGACCTTAATTGCACTGCAAGGATACTCCATTAGATCGGATATTTAGGATTACTCCTCAGAAATTCAAAATATTTAAACCATCTCGGGCTTAATCAACTTCTTACTATACAAGGCTAAAGAAATTTTCCATCCCCAAAATTTTCACCGTAGTGGCTATATCTTCAAGGATTACCACTATAGTGCTTTCACTCTAATTAACACCTTAAACTAAAGGTACAATATAAGCCCAAAATTCTTAACACAAAATGTCCACTTAAATCCACGTTAAACTACCATCAATACATTACTCCCATTCTGGAAAGCCTAATACAATTCCACATACTCAGTAGTCCGCAAACAACACAAATTTTATCTTCAAAAGATTTCCTCTAACTCCCATTTAAATTAATAATCCGTGCTTACCATAAAAAAAATGATTATAACTTCCACAATATACTCATAACTCATTTTGCTTTAACTCAGCTCCAATCATGTGCTAAAATGATCCCAAACAAGTTAAGTATTTCCTCATACTAAACAATTCTGATGCACTCACAAAGATGTACCAAAAGTAAAGAAAAATCTCTTATTGAGAAATTCTCAAATTGAATCTTTAACTCTTTTAACCCAACCGATACTATATGTTCACCGATTTACCTATCAGTATTATAGCCCATATCAACTCATCATATAACCCAAGTTCCCCATCGGTCAAGCGACATATCGCACCCAGTATACATTATACTCAAGACTTCAACATTAGTATTGCCAACTGAATAAGCTAAATTCCCAGCACAACCTTATAATAAAGATTTTCTGATTTCCAATATAGAACCTGAACATTATATATATATATACTTAGTATGCTCCTAAACAAGTCAAACACACTAATATAGAATTATTCATTACCTATCGATGGCACACAAGAAATTCGTAGCATGTAGAAAGCTAAACCATACCACTTAACTCGTCAATATCCTGCATAGGTGACATAACCAAATCACCTCATTTCTATCAGTAGAAATCACGAAATTTCGTACTCGAGAATACATATCAACATAAATCACTTAATGAGAACAAACATACGAATATGGCACAAGACATTTCCACTTTACGAAATAGGTACGTCCAAGCCTTCAAAGCTCGCACTCTCGATTCCCAAGCCAACTAACCCCAATGGAACCAACACTATTGACACCAATCCTATACTTGATATACCACAAGGAAAGAAACACTCGACGTCAATATCACGACTCATAACTAAACCAACTTCTACCTTAACCTCGTCTTCCAAGAAAACATAGTTTCCTAAACTGCTCAAAGTTATAACACCCAAGTATTGAACCCTATTTAATATCAGAATTCTTATTCTCCTTCAAGATCTAAAACCATTGCTCTAATACCAACTGTCACGCCCCAAAAATTCCAAAAATCCATAAATATAAGATTTATAATATACATCTCAAAAATGCTAAATACCAAACCGGGCGCGTGAATTCAACTTATAAAACCAATACCAACAAACAATACCTCAACAGGATTTTACTTGGAGACTAGAAACAAACGCGGAAGCAAGAACAACTGTTAATAATATAAATTCCCAAAGGACAACAGTATATACATAACCCTGGACGACCACGACCTTTCAACCATAAACAAAGAGGCTCTGAAGAGCAACTACCCCAAAGGCGATCAACCTGCTCAGAAGACTCCCGATACAACGGACCTCAAACGATACCACTTGCTTTCCTGGGGGGGGTTAAGGAAAAACAATTTGAAACAAGAAACGGGGTGAGATAAAATCTCAGTAAGTTACTAAATGCATCTACATGGCATAATATCATGCAAATCAATTATATAACTGAGCAAGTACATCATATAACAACAAATGAGAGAGCTCCCTATCGCCAACTGTCCCATACCAGTTGGAAATAACGACTAACTCATCATGCAGCACATAAGACTGAAATAAACACGTTACAAAGGATACTGAGCCAAGGTTTCACCAAACCAATAGAACAATTGCTGCGCAGCTTCAACCAATCAACCAATCAAACCATCTTCATAGTAGCATAAATAGCTGAAGATCACAACCCCGGTACCAGAACCATAACAATGTAACATGTCACAAAGGACAGGGGAGATAACACAAAGTCAAAACCCAAAACGTCTAGCTAGAATACTCACCAAAGGGAGCTAGCTCATCCCAACCAAGGCCAATCTGGAAGGGGAAAGAAGGACCAATGGGCGATGCTATACTGGACTTGGCTCGTGCCATTATAACATTATCCATTGCCTGACTCGAACACAAGTAACCAGCTGGACTTCCAAATAAATGCTAGGTAATAAATACTAGCTCGATAAACAACCAATGATTCCAAAGTAGGGAACCATACCAATTAATCACCATAAAGATGCAAACGATTACTCAAGAAGAGTTCAACAATGGTAAACACAAGAAGTTTCTCATAAAAGTGTCCAACAACGATAAACGAGATTGCTCGCAAAAAGCCCAACAACATTAACCATTAAAACATGATGATTCCAAGATAAGGCGCGTACCAAACACATCCTAAATATGATACCACAAGTTACTCATAAAGAGCACAACCCAAACGGTCGCTCACAAATAGCACAATGACTATTACCAAAATGACCCTAAACATTTACTCATAAAGATATACTGGGACTATTAACTCCCTATATTTACACCTAGAATTCCGAATAGGAAGACCGAATAAATACACCTTAAAGCTAGTCAACACCGTAGGTACCCAATCACCAATTCACGTCTTACATCCGTTCATCAACGAACCAATTCTTAACCTCAAACACCCAATAAAATCCCAAAGTATAAAACTTAGAACTTAACTTAACAACCTATCCCATCTTTTAGTACTCGAATAGAGCTTCGAAACGATAGTTTACACGCCTAAAACGGAGTCTGGACGAAGAAGTTATGGCCTCCGGAAGATCGACCTAAATTCTGGAAAAAGTGGGCGGGCGCCCGTAATTTAGTGGGCGGTCGCCCGGAACGCTGTTGCGAAGCTAAATGAGGCTGATTTAGTGGGAGGTCGCCCAAAACTAAGTGGGCGACCGCCCAGACCCCAAAATACACCCGAATTTCACTCCTTTTGTCCTAAATCCTGATATAACAACCCTTATACCTCCCCACCATTGTGGAGCTCGACCCAAACTAATTCTAACTCCATTAAAACCCCATTTAACTCCAAATATATCAAACAACACATAACTCATCATCCCAATCCAACAATCCATCACCTAATCTTCACAAATCACTTCAAGAACAACAATTTCTTCCATGGCTTCCAAAATCAATTCGATTGGAACAATCACGAACACATCATAAGATGCCCAAACATTCCCAAACAATACTTGATCAAATTCCATAACACCATTGTTCACAAAGGAACCAATCTCAAGCACTAAAGTGTTCCACGGTATTAACTTAAGTTAACTAGAATGGTACCCCGAGCCCAGACCAAGCTGACTTCGAAAAACAATCAAAAATAAAGACCTTTAGTTCAGCCAACGTGGGCGGTCGCCCAACACCAACATGGGCGGTCGCCCAAAACAAAGTTTCAACACCATAACAACTGATGACATGGGCGGTCGCCCAACCCAAAGTGGGCGGTCGCCCACAACCCCTGTCTTGCCGGAAATCGGCAGAAATGATCTGGGTTCTTCCATTTCCTTACCCAAACACCACTCAACCAAAAATCAAACCTTCTAACTAGTATACCAATGTACCAAAACAACTTACAAGTCTAAAATGACTCATATAACATCATCTAGACTACCCAATTCAAGAGATGATTCAAACATAAATTTCTCACAAAATATGAATAAAATGCAAATCAATTCCAAATCAACCAAAGAAGCAATATATATCAACTAGATCATCAAATGAGTTAAAGATGAACATTTTTAGCATAAATGGGGGAAAAGTAACTTACCCGGATTTTATCAAAGTTGCCGGAATTCGAAATTTCTTTGTTCTCTACGATCCTAACGACGATCTAAACATGTTTCAAGTTATGAGAAATGAGAGATAATGAGGGGAAGATAGCTAGATTGAAGAGAGAAGGAAGGGAAGAAAACTTACCCAAACCAAGGAGAGAGAGAGAGAGAGTATGCTGGGAGAAAATGAGGGAGTGAGGGAGGAGATGGGTGATGGAGGGAGTAAGTAGAATTAAAAAAAAATGTTACACTTAGGCCCCCTCTAACCCTACTAACACATAAACCCATTTCCCCACTAACAACTAAGACCCAATAATTCTACACTAGCACAAATGATTAATTAAAATGCTAGGCATAAAACATTATCCCACAAAATGCACAAAAAATTATTTAGATAAATAAATAATTTAAATAAATAAATAAGAAATAAATAAATAATTAAATATTTATTACTAAAAAAATAGAGGCGGGTTTTCGGGTCGTTACATTTTATCTCTCTAGTGAATCAAAATCGGAAAGAGATCGAGTTCCTCAGCTTGGAGCAAGGCATGATGTCAGTAGCACAGTACTCGGCTAAATTCATAGAATTAGCCAGGTGTTGTGACTACCTTGTGTGGACCTAGGAGCAGAAAGCGATGAGATTGATCAGGGGTTTGAAGACAGCTATTAGGACTCAACTTTTAGCCCAAAGAATTCAACCTTTTCAGGATGCGGTGGACCGTGCATATTTGATAGAGCAAGACATCGGGGGACACAAGAGGAAGACTGAGATGGTTAACCCAGGAAAACAAGGAGGGCAAAACAGGGCTCAACCACAGCAATATTCGGATAACAGAGGTAATTCTGGAGTGCAGACCCGATTCAGAAGGCAACTTCAAGGGCAACCAACAGTAGGAAATCAAGGTTCTAATAGGGGGACACGTAATGGGAAGATCTGCGGCTATTGTCAGAGGGAAGGACACTCAGAAGACAAGTGTTGGAAAAAGCAAGGAAAATGTGTTAATTGTGGTCGGTTTGGGCACTTTGCGAGAGATTGTCCTAGAGGCAGACATCAACCATCCAGGAGTAACGCTGGTACTGCACTGGGTTAGAAGAGAGATGCTTCGGGAAACCCTAAAGGTTCAGGGTAGGGTATTTGTGATCAACCAGCACTCGTCAGGTATTGAGCAATTTCAGGAGATATTATTTTGCGTCGAGAGAGCGAGCGCGTGCATTTTAGGATCATCGCATTCTCATGTTTATGTGCATTTAGTTGCATTTATTTCTCCTGAGTCTTTGACTTATGTGTTGTCGGTGTCTACTCCTATGGAGGAGTGTAGGATATCTGATGGAGTCTTATGTGCTCATGTTGTGCTTAAAGGTAGATATAACTTACCTGCTAAAATTGTCATATTGCTATTATAAGATGTTGATGTTATTTTGAGAAGGGAAATGTCATGCTTTAGTCGATTGTTGTAGGAAAATTGTTACATCCTCTCTTCCCTTGTCGCCTAAAATTGTTTTGAGACCGTTCCTTTGTGTAGAGTTAAGCATATCTTTTCTTATTTGGAATCTGGCTATTTCGCTTCGATGGGTGACAGTGGATGTCTATACCAGGTTGTTGGATGTATTTATCATTTGTAAGATTTCTATTTTTCTTCTGAACAGTACCTAGTATTTGGGAAAAGCTTGGGTTAAATTGTGTTGTTATGGTACAAGGTTGTAGTACTGATAATTAGATCACTATCCATATTGTGTCGATTGGGCTGTAAGAATTGAGGATTCAATTGAGGATTTCATGGTAGGAGATTTTTGTTTACTTCTAGCACATCTACGTGATTGCATCGGAATTGGTTGTTATGAGGGAATACATGATTTGTATGAGTGATGAGTAGATTGTGGAAGTTATAATCATTAATGGTGGTAAGCGCGTTAAGTTCGAGAGGACTAAACACATTTTGGGAGAGTAATAATTTCCCGATCTATATTAAAGGCATTTTGAATTTTGAGTTTTGGTTAAATGGTTGTTCTATGGTGCTAAATCCTTCTTGTTAAGCGTTCCTCGATTTGGATTAAGAGTATGTGAAGAAAATTGGGTATCAATACTTGGGCATATTAAAGAATACTATGATTTGGTATTGGTTCAGTTAGAATGTGGCTAGCCAATTGGTTTGTTATGATGGTAGTACTATTGAGCCTAAGTATCATTGAGATTATAGATGTATACATGAAACACTAAGGTGGGTTAGCCATTGAAGATTTAGGATTTGCTAAATTTCCTTGTAGTGTGTAAGCGGATCATCATTTTAAAGAGAGAGTTAGAGGAAAGCCTTGGAGATAAAATGTGGATTGTTTTACGGATTACTGAGTATTCGTAATTGTTTTAGGCTTTCAAAGAGTTGGAGTAATGTGATGATAAAGTTATAGCGTGGATTTAAGTAAACATTTTGTATAAAATTTTGAGCTTACGTTGTACCTCTAGTTTAAGGTGCCATCTAAGGTGAAAGAACTATAATGGAAATCCTTGGAGATATAGCCACTTTGGTGAATACTATGGGGATGAAAAATTTCTTAGCTTGTCATATTTTAAGAAGCTGATTAAGCTCGGGATGGTTTAATGTTTGGAATTTCGGGGAAGTAATACTGAGTAAATGGCTTACAAATGGAAGTATCTTGATGACGTAATTAAGGTTATGAATAAGGCAAACTTGTAGTATCTCGAGAATTGTGTTTAGGAGAAATTGGGGTTCTTCGATTTTGAGGATGGATTTTAATTAGTAGTGGAGATAATGATTGAAGGAAGTTAAGTGTGAGAGGTTGTTATGTTGTAAACATTATTTAAGGTTACCATATGATGGTTTAGAATGGACAATTGAGAATTCGGGAAGTGGCAGAACTATCGTAGCCATGGCTATTGGATCATTCGGGTAAGTATTCAAAAAAATTCGAGTTAATAAATAGAGCTATCTATAACTAGGGATTGATTGTGGTTTTATTGATATCGCCTTAGCAAACTATAGTTGTTTTATGGGACCAAGTCTAGAAATGATGTTAATGGGTTATCAATGTTGGATAGTTATATGTTCTTCGAAAAGATAAATGTGAGTTAATACAAGTAGGTTGAGAAATACAAAGATTATGACTGTATTATATTTTATATCATGAGGAAGTGAGTGTGGTAGTGGAATCTCATTTGATCGGATAAGTTGATGACGGTAAATTTTTGAGTATATCATTGAGTCATTGGGTGACAATAATCGTTAGCCCTATTCCTTCTCTTATTTGTTCGTGTAGTAGTATGATTGCTTGGGATGATGTCTAGACCGTCAATGCGTACGGATGAACATGAAAAGTAAAACTTATGGATATTGATGATTTAGGGGTTGATGGCGAGCGTAATGCTAATTAGGATCGAATCAGCTATGTTTCATAATTGGTGATCAAGCGATAGTCGTGGGAATTTGAAATCCCGGATGAAAGAAGAAGTTGACTTTAGAATGTTTAATATGAGTATACCTGAGATGTGTATATGATTAATATATGTTGGTTTATTTGAGTCATGGAGACTATGTATGAAAATTTTGATAGGTACTCGATTGAGGTTATGAGTGCTATATGAGAATCGATATTTTGTCGCCTCATTACGATCGCGTGTTGTGAATTTTGATGAGTGAATTCGTGGGCGAATTCTTTTTAAGGAGGGTAGATTGTAACGACCCGAAAACCCACCTCTATTTTCTAATAATAAATATCTAATTATTTATTAAGTGTTTAAATTATTATTTAATTAATATTTTATGTGTGCATTTTATGTTTCATAATATTTCTGTGCCTAGCATTTAATTGGTTAATTGTGCTAGTGTAGAGAGTTGGGTCTTAGTTGTTAGTGGGGAGTATTGGAGCATTGTGTTAGTTGTGTAGGGAGGGGGTCTATGTGTAACTTTTTAAATCAACTACTCCCTCTCTTCTCCCTTACCTCTCCCCCATTCCTAGCCTTCACTCTCTCTCTCTCTCTCTCTCTCTCTCTCTCTCTCTCTCCAAGAAAAGGGTAAGTTTTCCTCTCCCTTCTCTCTTCATTTTCATCCTCTTCCTCTCATCTTTTCTTATTGCCCATTTTATGAAATGTGTTTAGATCGTCGATAGGATCACGTAGAACCAAAAATATTCGAATTCCGTCATCTTTGAGAAATTCCAAGTAAGTTGCTTTTCCCCCATTTTTATGCTAAAATGTTCATATCATATTTATATAATACTTAAGTTGTTATATTTGATGTTTGGAATTTATTTGGAATTTATTTGGGTTTTTGGTAAAAAAATGGTGATTGTATGAATGTTGGGATTTGATCTTGGTTATGGTTGATAAATGGTGTTATTTAGGTCCCCTTTACGTTAGATGTTGTTTGGGTACTTTGGGGATCAAGTTGGGAGTGTTGATTTGTGAGAAACTTGGTTTTGGTTCGAAAATGGCGAAACCCAGCTCTGTTTCCCGGCCTGAAGGCAGACCAGGCGGCCGCCCGACTTGAGCCAGGCGCCCGCCTACCCGCCCTTTTTCCCGTTGCCAACCTTCTGTTGGAATGAGCGCCCGCCTGACCCCCTTTGAGCGCCCGCCCGCCCCTGTTTCTGGAGAACTGGTTGTTTAAAACTAAGTGGCTTCCCTAGTTTAAGTTAAATTACTCTAATTAACTTAAGTTAGAAATCGTGGAACAGTTTATTAATTGGAATTGGTTCTTTTATGAATAGAAATGTTATGGAATTTGATGAAGTATCGTTTTGAGAATGTGGGCCATCTTTGATGAGTTGTTTGAATTGGTTTACCTTTGTGGTGATTTATTTGGAATGGTTCCCTACTTTGGAATCATTAGTTGTTTATTTAAGCTAGTATTTATTACTTAGCATTTATTTGAAAGTCCAGCTGGTTATTTGTGTTCGAGTCAGGCAATGAATAATGCTATAATGGCTCAAGCCAAGTCCAGTATAGCATCGCCCATTGGTCCTTCTTCCCTGTCCAGATTGGCCTTGGATGGGATGAGCTACCTCCCTTTGGTGAGTATTCTAGATACACATTTTGGGTTTTGACTTTGTGTCATCTCCCTTGTCCCTTGTGACATGTTACATTGTTATGGTTCCGGTACCGGGGGTTTTCTCTCCAGCTTTTATGCGACTATGAAGATCCTGATTGTTGATTATTGAAGCTGCGCATCGACCTTTATTTGGTTCTATCAGTTGGAAAACCTTGGCTAATATCCTTTGTTACTTGTTTATTTCCGCTGCTATCTGTTGGTCGATAAATGCTATGTGCTAAGTGATATTTATTATTGTTTATGGCTTATTGCATCATAGCATGTCATGTAGTTGTATTAGTGACTTACTGAGATTTTATATCACCCCGTTTCCTTTCAATGTTGTTTTCCTTAACCCCCCCCAGGAGGAAAGGATTAGGATTGCGGATCGAGGAGGACGTCGAGAGGTTTGAGATATTTGGGGCAGGTTATTATTGATCGGTTTGCATTATATAAATGTGTAACCTTCTTGGGGATAGTTGTACCACCAATGACGTCATTAAGATTTGTAATATTTTGTATTTTGGGTGTGAGCTTGTGGAGCTCACACTAGTTGTTTTATGATGTTGTTAAACTTTGATTTTCCAAACCTTGTGTAAAAATCTTTTGGGTATAAAGTGAAATTTTTATCTTCAGTATTTTAGAGTTTATGGTTGTAAGTCGACGTCCAGCTCGCGTACTCCGGGCCGCGGGGTCGGGGTCGCGTCAAGAAAATTGTAACGACCCCAAAACCCGTCCCTATTTATTTTATATTTTTGGGAATTTTAATTTGAACTTATGTGTGCATTTTGTGTGTTGCATTACATTTTATGACTTGCTTATATTATTTTCTTAATTGTGTTATTTACTTAGTTAGTAGTAATAATGGTTAAAGGAGTTAAATGAGTTAGTTGAAACTTTAGGGTCCTTGTTGCAAATATAAGTTAAGGTGCTTAAGTGTTGAATTGGAAAGTAGGGTGACTAAAGTTAGAAAAAGGGTAAAATTTTCTTATAACTTATCCCTTCTCTCTTCTTTCTCTGTGTTAACATTTTTCTGAGAAACTCTCTCGTTGCTTCCCTAGGGTGAAAGAGAAAAAGGTAAGTTCAACCCATTTCGATTTAATTCTTTTTATTTACTTACCCGTTTTAAAAACTAATTATATAAAAATGATCAGGGCGTTGAGTAGGTCATTTCTACCCGAACAAAACATATTTCTGCGATACTTTTTCTGGAAATAGGTAAGTTACTAATTCCCCTTAAATAGTAAAATGGTCATATATTTGCTATATGTGTGATATGTGGTAAAATTATTGTGAAAGGAATTTATTTGTGATACTTGCTTATTTGGGACAAAGGGAGTATAATTATACTGGGTAAGTGACTTGGTTTGTATGCAAGGGTGTATGTGGAGTATGTTTATATCCTGAGAATGTTAGTATAAGTGTTTGAAAGTATACTCCTAATTGTGGGACGGTAAAACATTAACTTGAGTTAAATGTTAAATAAGTATATTACAAAAATTATACAATTATTCGTGGGATGGGGAAATGAAAGAAAGTATCTCTAAATGAGTATATTAGTATATTAGAAAAATTATACTTATACTTTTGGGACGGTGAAACGAAGGGAGTATAATTTATTCAAGTTTTGGCCTGTCGAGTGGGGTGGGCGGCCGCCCAAATAGGGCGTGCGGCCGCACTCTTATCTGAAAGATTTTGTTTTTGGAACAGGGCTAGTTGGGCGGCCGCACAGGGTAGGTAAGGCGGCCGCACAGTCCAATCTGGAAGGTTAAATTTTTCAAATTTAATTGATTAAAGGTTCAATTTTGGTCTAGGTCTTAGGTGATATCCTAGAGTACCTAGAGGGTTGTTGTGGAACACTCTTGTGTTTGAAATGGTTCCTTTGTGAACATGAGTGTTGTGGAATTCGACTGAATGTTAAGTGGATATTGTTGAACATCTTTTGATATGGTTTAGTTTGGTTCATCTTTATGATGCTTTCGTGGGTTTCTTACATTGAAATCCCTTGTGTGAGAAATGGAATTAACGTACTTGGTTGTTGAGGATCGTGTTCAAGTGTGTGCAAGATTGTTGTTTGACTTAATGTCATTGATAAAGGATTGTGTTGTGATTTAGTGTCAATGTTGTGAACTCTTTTATGAGTAATGTGTTTGCATCTTTGTGATGACTTTGTGTGGTTCCCTACTTTGGAATCATGCCCCGGTTGTTGTTTAAGCAAGTATTCATTACCGTGCTCTTGTGTAAAGTCCAGCTGGTACTTTTTGTTGTGGTGTCGGGACAGTGGTAGGGATTACATCATTGTAAGGCTTCTATCATTGGTTTCCCATTTTTAACCCCCTTCCTTAGGCCAAAGGTTGGACACTTTGGGTTATGACTTGGTGTCATTTTCCCCCTCTTGTTGTTGTTGTTGTTGTTATTGTTTGGTTCATAAACCCGTTTCATCCCTTTGGTGCTGCTCAGTTGATACCTCTCTGATGGTTATGTTTGTTTCGAGTACGGGATCCCGACTTCAGCTATTTATGCTACTCAACTGGTTTTCTCAGATGGTTATGTTTGTTTCGAGAACCTTGGCTCACAGTATCCACGTATGAGTGTTTATTTCTGCCTTATGTGCTGCATGATGAGTTGGTCGTTATTTCCAACTGGTATGGGACGGTTGGCGATAGGGAGCCTCTCATGTTATGTGCTATATGCTATATACTGTTTGATTATTTGTTAATATTGTTTCTTTATGATTACCATATCAGCATGTAACGTAGTTGCATTTTAGTAGCTTACTGAGATTCATTCTCACCCCTTATTTGTTTACTGTTTTAGATAAAGGCAAGTCCATGGAATAGGACACTTTGGCACGGGAGGACGTTACAGTGGTAAGAGTTGGGATTTGTTTTGTAAAGGCTACATTACTTTGATGTAGTACTTTTGGGTAGAGTTTCCTTGACTTTATCATCTTGTAACACCTATATTTTGGATAATGTCGGTGTATGTACATTTGTATAAAAGTTTGTAAGCCTTCGGGCTAAATACTTTCGTTTGTGAAAGTTGTTTGAAAAGTTGTTTGAAAGTTAAAGGAAGTCTTTGAACTTCAAGTGTGAATTTTGTTAAACTTTATGAAAGTACATTTCGAAATTTTTTATAAAAGTGTTTTATAACGTCTTTCAATCGTGTTCCGAGCGTGGGGCCAAGTAGGACCACGGGTCTGGTGCGCGACAGTTGGTATCAGAGCTACGTTGTAGATGGTCTAGAATGACTAAGTGACCTAGGAGGGTAGTTGGTAGAGAGTGAGTAACGTTGAGTGTTTTATGAAGGTACTTATTGAAAAATGGTTGGAACAGAAGGAAATCAGTCAGGACCTTCAGGGCTGGGTAATGCTAGAGAAGAGGTTCGAACAATGTTCCAAGGTATGTTTGAAACTGTAATGAAAAAAATTGACGATATAGTGGAGCATAAAAGCAATGTTGAAGCCTCAGATGTGACAAAACGAGGAGGACAATTAAAACCTCACCCCCAGCTTGGTGATAGTAGGGAATATTTTCAAGGGCCACATAATAGAAGAACTCAAGGTAAACGAGTATGTAGCTATTGTCGAAGGACAGGACACTCAGAGGAGAAATGTTGGAAGAAACATGGCAAATGTATGAGATGTGGTCAGTTGGGTCATTTTCAGAAGGATTGCCCTAGATTTAGATGTTGGGTTTCGATCAGACATGCGCAGCGGAATTTCGCATTTAAAATTTTTGAAACCCAAAGCCATGGATCCGTTCATACGATTAAATCAAATACAACATAAGAATAAAGGAATATACTAACCCTTGATGGCTATCAAATTCTCTTGGTCTTTGGTGGAGGTTTGAAGACTTAATCACGATCACAAAGCTTGAACACGAACTTTGAAGATGATGATTTTCACCCTCTAGCGGTATCCACACTTCGAACGAATATCAAAGGAGCTTCTTTGATCTTGGTTGCTAGACCAAATTGTGAAACACTTTTTCACAATCAAAAGAACTATATGGAATTTATTTTATGTATTATTTTGTTCTTCAACCAAGAGTGTCTTAGAACAAAATAAACCCTCTCTCAAACTCTTTGAGACTCACAAAATCTTTGGCTTAGAGTGCTGGCCGAATTTTGTCTTTTATACACAAGTATGACCTATTCCAAAGAGGAAACTTGTGTCAAAATCCGTCCAAAATTCGTTTCCTAATCAAATTAGGAATCTGCCACCCGACAGTACTGTGCGGCCGCCCAAAACCCTCTGTGCGGTCGCACAACTATCTGAAGCAAAACTGGTACAAAACTGAGATAATTGTGCGGCCGCCCAGTCCATACTGTGCGGTCGCCCAATTCCCAGGATGTCCAGAATTTCCAAAATTCCAATGTAGTCCTTTTAAAGATTCGTTCTATTGTGTGTGACCCTCTAGGATTATACTAAGTTGGCAATGGGCTCAAACATGATCCCATAAGATATGATTAGGTTCTAGCAAACCGTCATACCTACCCAAATAGTATAACTAGATACAAGTTCGCATTCCTCTTAGAATATGTCATATTCCTTTTGTCCACGATATCATTGAACACAAGTCATGGTCAAAGAGTCAACTTGTTTTGTTCAATACTTTCTCGATTCAGAATATGTTGATAATCCAAATGTCATTGATCCAATCAATTCATTTGAGTCCGGCCGAACATTTCATCAACATCATTCCTACGAGAGGCCCAAGCTTGATATCTCTCCGAAAAGGGACAAATCCATTTAGCTTATTATTCTTCCCTACATGAATCCGATTATGCCAATCATACCCTTTATAACTACTCGGTTAAAAGTAGCGTTTGAATATGTCAAACATAATGTTCATCAAGTGGAAGACTATAATAACTTCATGTCTAAGGATTCAAATGACATAACTAATATGAGATATATGTACGACATAGACCATGACATAAATCTCATACAGCGGGTCATGTCTAGTACCTTGTTCCAAACAAGTACCCATAAATCTAACATGATCATCCCATGATCATTTAGCCTTTATACTAGTGCTTAACAAGTACTAGGGACAGAGATTATTATAAGTAAACATGAACAACAATAATAATCAAAACATCTCTTTATTGATATGAAATAAATGATAACAATTACAACGTTTATTAAACGTGCCTAGGGCACCACTACCAACAATCTCCCACTTGCCCTAGGCCCAATCTCCCATGTATCTAATACCCATGGACCTAACATGACCATCATGTTTAGCTTGTGGAAGTCCCTTTGTTAGCGGGTCCGCAACATTGTCATCAGTAGGTACTCTGCATATATTTACGTCTCCCCTATCAACGATCTCTCGAATGATATGAAAACGCCTAAGTATGTGTTTGGATTTCTGATGTGCTCTTGGTTCCTTTGCTTGAGCAATAGCACCATTATTATCGCAATAAAGGTCTATTGGATTAGCAATACTAGGAACCACTTCAAGTTCAGTTATGAACTTCTTAATCCAAACAGCTTCCTTTGCAGCATCTGATGCAGCAATATACTCAGCTTCTGTTGTAGAATCAGCGGTTGTACTTTGCTTGGAACTCTTCCAGCTTACAGCTCCACCATTTAACATAAACACAAAACCCGATTGCGATCGGCTATCATCTTTGTCGGTTTGGAAGCTTGCATCCGTGTAAGCATTTACAACGAGATCATCTTCCATTCCTCCATAGACCAAAAACGAGTCTTTAGTTCTTCTCAAGTACTTAAGAATCGCTTTTACAGCTATCCAGTGATTTTCGCCAGGGTCGGATTGGTATCTACTTGTCATGCTCAAAGCATAAGACACATCCGGCCTAGTACAAATCATGGCATACATGATGGACCCAATTGCTGAAGCATATGGAACATCATTCATTTTCTCGCGCTCATCCTTTGTCTTAGGACATTGAGTCTTGCTTAGAGAAACTCCATGTAACACGGGCAAGGTGCCTCTCTTAGAATTTTCCATACGGAATCTTCTAATGACCTTGTCAATGTATGTACTTTGGCTTAAACCAAGTAGCCTCCTTGATTTATCTCTATAGATCTTAATGCCAAGAATATATGCGGCTTCACCCATATCTTTCATTGCGAAGCACTTTCCTAACCAAGTCTTTACAGACTGAAGTGTAGGAATGTCGTTTCCAATGAGCAATATGTCATCCACGTATAAAATAAGGAATAGCACTATGCTCCCACTAATCTTCTTGTATACACAAGGCTCATCTTCGTTCTTGATGAAACCAAACTCTTTGACCGATTCATCAAAACGGAGATTCCAACTCCTAGAAGCTTGCTTCAATCCATAGATGGATCTCTGCAATTTGCATACCTTAGAATTTTGTTCAAAACCTTCTGGTTGTGTCATATACACATCCTCTTGGATTTTTCCATTCAGGAAAGCGGTTTTGACGTCCATCTGCCATATTTCATAGTCATGATATGCGGCAATGGCAAGCAAAATTCTTATAGACTTGATCATTGCTACGGGTGAAAAGGTCTCATCATAGTCAATACCATGAACTTGCCTATAACCCTTCGCTACAAGCCTAGCTTTGTAAGTATACACCTTCCCATCTATGTCAGTCTTCTTCTTGAAGACCCATTTGCATCCTATGGTTTTTACACCTTCGGGCGCATCAATCAAATTCCAAACTTGATTGTCTTGCATGGATTGCAACTCGGATTCCATGGCTCCAAGCCACTTGTCCAAATCAGGAGAAGACATCGCCTCTTGGTAGGTTGACGGTTCATCATTCTCAATGATTTCTACCTCATTACTATCCGTTACGAGAAATCCATATCTCTCGGGCTCGGATCGTAACCTACTAGATCTGCGAGTTGCTTGTGTATTCTGAACAAGTTCCACAACTCCTTGTGGTTCTTGTTCTTGTTCCACTATTGGTTCAATGTTATTTTCTGGGTCTCGAATTTCTTCAAGATTTATTTTACTCCCACTGATTTCTTTGGAGAGAAACTGTTCCTCTAGAAAGACACCAGTTCGGGAAACAAACACTTTGTTGTCCTTTCGGTTGTAAAAGTAATATCCTTTAGTTTCCTTAGGATATCCCACGAAAATACATTTATCAGATTTGTGTGCTAGTTTTTTAGAGATAAGTCTCTTGACATAAACTTCGCAACCCCAAATCCTCATGAAGGATAAACTAGGTTTCTTTCCACTCCACATCTCATATGGAGTCTTTGGAACCGATTTAGTTGGAACTTGATTTAGTGTGAAAGCAGCGGTTTCTAGGGCGTAACCCCAAAAGGATATTGGAAGATCAACTTGACTCATCATTGATCGAACCATGTCTAACAAAGTCCGATTTCTCCTCTCAGACACACCATTCCATTGTTGTCACGACCCGAAATATAGGCTCTATTTTATTAGTAATTAAATGATTTTTATTTAATTATTTGCTTATTTATTTATTTAAATTATTATTTATTTAAATAATTATGTGTGCAATTTATGTGTTATAATATTTGTGCCTAGCTTTGTATTGAGTTATTTGGGCTAGTGTGGAAGTGTTGGGTCTTAATAGTTAGTCGGGAGTACAAATAAGCGTGCTAGTAGATGGGGGAGGGGCCCGAGTGTAATATTTTGAAATAATCCTCCCTACTTCCCCCTCCTCCCTCACCTTCTCCCTCATTCTTCACCTCATTTCCCAGCATCTTCTTCCTCTCTCTCTAGCTAGAAAAGGTAAGTTTTTTTCTCTTCCTTCTCTCTTCATTTTCTCCTTCTTCCTATCATCTTCTCTCAATTCTTAAAACTTGAACATTGTTTAGATCGTCGCTAGGATCGCGTAGAGTCAAAAAGATTTGAATTCCGTCAACCTTGAGAATTTGCAGGTAAGTTATTTTTCCCCCATTTTGCTAAAAATGTTCATTCCATGCTTAGTTGATACTATGATTACCATTTCTTGCTTCTTGGGTTGATTTTGAGATGATTTGCATTTTATCCCATTTTGTGAAGTTTTGGTGTTGAATCATCCCTTGGATTGAGTAGATTAAATGATGTTTTATGAGTTGTTTTAGGTACATAGGGTGTTTGGGTATCTTAGTATACCTATTAGAAGCATTTGGGTTTGATTTATGTTGTTGGGTGGAAAATTTGGGAGAAACCCAGTTGGTTTTGGCCGTTTTCCGGCGACCTGGGTGCGTGGGCGACCGCCCATGATGGGTTTGGGCGACAGCCCATGGGATCAGTTAATCCAGAGAATCTGAGCAAAGTGATTAGGCGACCGCCCACTTTTGGGTTGGGCGACCGCCCAGGAAGTCAGTGGGTTTTGGGCTTGGGGTTGGGTTTTGGGCGACCGCCCAGACTGGCTATGGGCGACCTCCCATACCAGCTGTTCTGAGCCTCTTTGTTATTGAATTGTTTTAAGGTCCAAGCCCGATCTAGGCTCGAAGTACCACCCTAGTTGACTTAAGTTAATGTTGTGGAACACTTTAGTAATTAAAATTGGTTCCTTTGTGAACAATAGAGCTATGTAATTTGATCAAGTGTTGTTTGGGCATCTTATGATGTGTTCGTGTTTGTTCCAACCGAATTGAATTTCGCGTAAGACTTAGTATAGGTTTTAGGCGATGTCCTATAGTACCTAGAGGGTTGTTTTGGAACACTAAGGTGTAGGGTTTAGTCCGGTCGTGATCATGTTCTAATAAGAGTAACCTTTTGGATTCGTTTGGGGTGTTTAGAATTGGTTCGTTAGGGTCGGAGGTAAAGCGTGAATTGGCGATTTGGTACTTACGATTTGATTAATCTTAAGGTGTACTCATTCTGGATTCCTACTTTGGAATCCCAGGTATGATGAGATGGTTGAGTATCATCTTTGGAATGTATCTGGTATGGTTCCTCTTTATGGAATGATCGGGTTCTAATAATCATTGTTGTTGTGCTCTTTATGAGAAACTCCGTTATCGTTGTTGTGCTCTTTTATGAGAAACTCGTTGTGTTTATTGTTGTTGAACTCTTCTTGAGAAATCGTTTGCATCTTTTTGGTGATTAATTGGTATGATTCCCTACTTTGGAATCAATGGTTGTTTATTGTGCTAGTATTTTATTACTTAGCCTTACTTGAAATTCCAGCTGGTATTTTGTGTGTGTTTGGGCGATGCGAAACATTATGATGGCACAGCCAAGTCCATTGTGATTGTTGACCATTGTTTTGCCCCCTTATTACCCTCCTCCAGATTGGCCTTGGATGTGAGAAGAGCTAGCTCCCTTGTGTGCATTTTAGCTTTCCTTGGAGCATGACTTTGTGGCATGTCTCCCGTCCTTTGTGACACTTCTTTTGGTCCTTGATTCCGGTACCGGGGTTTTCTCTTCGAGCTTTCATGCTGCTATGAAGATGTTGATTGTTGATTATTGAAGCTGCGCAGCGACCTTTATTTGGTTATTCCAGTTGGATGAAACCTTGGCTACGTATCCACTTATGAGTGTTTATTTCAGCTTTATGTGTTGCATGTTGAGCTGGTCGTTATTTCCAACCGGTATGGGACGGTTGGCGATAGGGAGCCTCTCATTTGTTGTTATATGTTTATTTATATGATTGATTACGTATGTCACTTATCCCGCTGCTATCTGTCTTATGTTAATTGCTATTATTCATTGCATACTAGCATGTCATGTAGTTGCATTAGTAACTTACTGAGATTTTATCTCACCCCGTTTATTTCCATCTTTGTTTTTCCTTAACCCCCCCCCAGGAGGAAAAGGATTAGGATTCGCAGATCGAGGAGGACGTCGAGAGGATTGAGATTTTGGGGCAGGTTGTTGTGGATCGGTTTACATTATTTAAATGTATAACCTTTTGGGGATAGTTTTACCATCATTGTCGTCATTAAGAATTGTATATTTTATTCTTTTGGGTATAAGCTGTGGAGCTTATGTTAGATGTACTTTGTTGATTTAAACTTGGATTTGTAAAACCTTGTGTTATCATCTTTTAGTTCAAAATGGAATTTTTAACTTCTATATTTTAGAGTCTTGGTTTTAAGTCGACGTCCAGCTCGCGATCTCGGGCCCGCGGGGTTCGGGGTCGCGACAGTTGGTATCAGAGCCATGGTTTGACTCTAAGTATAAGTCTAGGTGGACTAGTATGACCTAGGAGGGTAGTTGTGTTCGGAGTGAGTAACGGTTGATGTTTTATGCAGGTAATTGTTCTCAATGGCTAGGAGAGCTGGTGAAGACATCAGTGGGACTCAGAATCTTAATGGTCTAAGGGATGAAAACCGTACAGTGTTTCAGGGCAGGTTTGAGAGGCCGTGAAATCAATTCGTGACCAAGGGCCGAGAGAGGAACTTGTAGCACCTCCACGTTATGGGTTGGAGTAGTTTTTAAAGTTGAAACCAAGTAAGTACGACGGTGAGCCGGATGTGAAGAAAGCCGAGCTATGGATAGAATCGATGGAGAAAATCTACGATGTCTTTGGTTGCACTGATGAGGATAGGGTTCTGTTTGCAGCTTATAAGCTCGTGGGGGCTGCGGAACATTGGTGGAAGGCACTGAAGACTAGTTGGGATGCGACTCTTGTACCATATCCTTGGATTTGGTTCGTGCGGAAATTCAAGGATCATTTTATCTCTCTAGTGAATCAAAACCGGAAAGAGATCGAGTTCCTCAGCTTGGAGCAAGGCATGATGTCAGTGGCACAGTACTCAGCTAACTTCACAGAATTAGCCAGGTGTTGTGAATACCTTGTGCGGACCGAGGAGCAGAAAGCGATGAGATTGATCAGGGGTTTGAAGACATCCATCTGGACTCAACTTTTAGCCCAAAGAATTCAACCTTTTCAGGATGCGGTGGATCGAGCCTACTTAATTGAGCAGGATATTGGGGAACACAGAAGGAAGGCTGAGATGGTTAACCCGGGTAAGCAAGGAGGGCAGAGTAAGTCACACCAGCAACATTCGGATAACAGAGGTAATTCTGGAGTACAAGCTCGATTCAGAAGGCAACTTCAAGGGCAACCAACAGTAGGAAATCGAGGTTCTCATAAAGGGACACGAAATGGGAAAGTCTGCAGCTTCTGTCAGAGGATAGGACACTCAGAAGATAAGTGTTGGAAGAAGCAAGGAAAATGTATCAATTGTGGTCAACTGGGTCACTTCATAAGGGATTGTCCGAGGTTTAGGGTTCAATCATCAGGAACAGGAACCAGTACTTCATCGGGTCAGAAGAGAGATGCTTCGGGGAACCCTAAGGTTTAGGGCAGAGTAATTGCGACCAATCAGCGCTCACCAGGTAACGGATAATTTCAGGAGGTATTATTTGGCGTCGTGAGAGCGAGCGCGTGCATTTTAGGATCATCGCATTTATGTGTTTCTGTGCATTAGTTGCGTTTATTTCTTCTGAGTCTTTGACTTATTTGTTGTAGGTGTCTACTCCTATGGAGGAGTTTAGGGTATCTGATGAAGTCTTATGTGCTTATGTTGTGCTTAAGTATGGTTATGTCTCACCTGCTAGATTAGCCATGTTGCTATTACAAGATTTTGATATTACTATTGCATTAGTCTATTGTTGTAGAGGGATTGTTATATTCTCCATTCCTAATTTCTTAAAACTGTTTGAGACCGTTCCCTGGGTAGAGTTATACCTATCTTTCCTTAATTAAAATCCGAGTATTTAGTTTCGGTGAATTGTTGGGCGTATTTATCGTTTGTGAAAATTTCTATTTTGTTTCTGAATAAGTACCTAGTAATTGGGGAGAACCTTGGGTTAAATTGAGTTGTTATAGTACAAGGTTGTAGTGCTAATATTTAGATCAATGTCCTTATGGCATCGGTTGGGTTATAAGAGTTGAGGATTCAAATTGAGGATTTCTGGATAGGAGATTTTGTTTACTTGTAGTGCATCTCCGTGAATGCATCGGAATGGATTAGTATGGAAAGGTGTACGATTTGTTATGGATGATGAGTTTGTTGTAGGAGTTATGATCATTAATGGTGGTAAGCGTGTTAAGTTAGAAAGGACTAAGCACATTTCGGGAGAGTAATAAATTGCGACCTATATCAAAGGCATTCTGAGTTTTAGTTAAAGGGGTGTTCTATGGTCCTAAATCTTGTCTTGGTGGCATTTCTTATTTTGGATTACAAATAAGTGAAGAAAGTTGAGTATCAATACTTGGGCATAATTAAGGAATACTATGATTTGGTATTGGGTCAGTTGGAAGGTGACTAGCTAATTGGTCTATTATGATGGTAGTACCATTGAGCTTAAATATCATTAAGTCAATAAATGTATGCGTGAGAGCCTAACTAGGGTTAGCTATCGAATTTAGAGTTCGTTGATTTCCTTTGGGTATACGAGCACGGATTATGACTTAAATGGGAGTTAGATAAAATCTTTTGAAGATGAAATTTGGGTCTTTTGCGGACTATTGAGTATATTGAATGGTTTAGGCTTCAAGACCAGATTAATGAAGGGGTGAGAGTATAACATAGGTTTAAGTGGACACTTTGTACGAGAAGTTTTGGGGTTTGTATGGTACTATTTATTTTAGGTGTTAACTCGAAGTGAAGACACTATAATGGTAATCCATAGAGACATAGCCATTTCGATGAATATTATGGAAATAGAAATTTCTTTAGCCTTTTTGTATTTTAAAAGCTAATTAGGCTCGGGATGGTGATGTTTTGAATTTCTGGGGAATACTACTAAGTATGCGATTTACAAAAGGAAACACCTTTGCAGTGTAATTAAGGTTGTGAATAAGGTGAACTTGGGATATCTCGAGAGTTATGTTTGGAAGCAATTGGGATTCTCCAATTTTGATTATGGATTCAAATTAGTAGTGAAGGTTATGATTGAAGGAAGTTATGTGCGAGAGGTCGTGGTATTGCGAACATTATTTAGGGTTACTACGTGGTGGATTAGAATGGACAATTGAGGAATTTGAGAAATGGCGGAACTGTCGTATCCGTAGCTATTGGGTCTTTCGGGTAAGTCTCGTTAAAATTCAGGTCGAATTTTCTTTAAGGGGGAGTGAATGTCACGACCCGAAATATAGGCTCTATTTTATTAGTAATTAAATGATTTTTATTTAATTATTTGCTTATTTATTTATTTAAATTATTATTTATTTAAATAATTATGTGTGCAATTTATGTGTTATAATATTTGTGCCTAGCTTTGTATTGAGTTATTTGGGCTAGTGTGGAAGTGTTGGGTCTTAATAGTTAGTCGGGAGTACAAATAAGCGTGCTAGTAGATGGGGGAGGGGCCCGAGTGTAATATTTTGAAATAATCCTCCCTACTTCCCCCTCCTCCCTCACCTTCTCCCTCATTCTTCACCTCATTTCCCAGCATCTTCTTCCTCTCTCTCTAGCTAGAAAAGGTAAGTTTCTTTTCTCTTCCTTCTCTCTTCATTTTCTCCTTCTTCCTATCATCTTCTCTCAATTCTTAAAACTTGAACATTGTTTAGATCGTCGCTAGGATCGCGTAGAGTCAAAAAGATTTGAATTCCGTCAACCTTGAGAATTTGCAGGTAAGTTATTTTTCCCCCATTTTGCTAAAAATGTTCATTCCATGCTTAGTTGATACTATGATTACCATTTCTTGCTTCTTGGGTTGATTTTGAGATGATTTGCATTTTATCCCATTTTGTGAAGTTTTGGTGTTGAATCATCCCTTGGATTGAGTAGATTAAATGATGTTTTATGAGTTGTTTTAGGTCCATAGGGTGTTTGGGTATCTTAGTATACCTATTAGAAGCATTTGGGTTTGATTTATGTTGTTGGGTGGAAAATTTGGGAGAAACCCAGTTGGTTTTGGCCGTTTTCCGGCGACCTGGGTGCGTGGGCGACCGCCCATGATGGGTTTGGGCGACCGCCCATGGGATCAGTTAATCCAGAGAATCTGAGCAAAGTGATTAGGCGACCGCCCACTTTTGGGTTGGGCGACCGCCCAGGAAGTCAGTGGGTTTTGGGCTTGGGGTTGGGTTTTGGGCGACAGCCCAGACTGGCTATGGGCGACCGCCCATACCAGCTGTTCTGAGCCTCTTTGTTATTGAATTGTTTTAAGGTCCAAGCCCGATCTAGGCTCGAAGTACCACCCTAGTTGACTTAAGTTAATGTTGTGGAACACTTTAGTAATTAAAATTGGTTCCTTTGTGAACAATAGAGCTATGTAATTTGATCAAGTGTTGTTTGGGCATCTTATGATGTGTTCGTGTTTGTTCCAACCGAATTGAATTTCGCGTAAGACTTAGTATAGGTTTTAGGCGATGTCCTATAGTACCTAGAGGGTTGTTTTGGAACACTAAGGTGTAGGGTTTAGTCCGGTCGTGATCATGTTCTAATAAGAGTAACCTTTTGGATTCGTTTGGGGTGTTTAGAATTGGTTCGTTAGGGTCGGAGGTAAAGCGTGAATTGGCGATTTGGTACTTACGATTTGATTAATCTTAAGGTGTACTCATTCTGGATTCCTACTTTGGAATCCCAGGTATGATGAGATGGTTGAGTATCATCTTTGGAATGTATCTGGTATGGTTCCTCTTTATGGAATGATCGGGTTCTAATAATCATTGTTGTTGTGCTCTTTATGAGAAACTCCGTTATCGTTGTTGTGCTCTTTTATGAGAAACTCGTTGTGTTTATTGTTGTTGAACTCTTCTTGAGAAATCGTTTGCATCTTTTTGGTGATTAATTGGTATGATTCCCTACTTTGGAATCAATGGTTGTTTATTGTGCTAGTATTTTATTACTTAGCCTTACTTGAAATTCCAGCTGGTATTTTGTGTGTGTTTGGGCGATGCGAAACATTATGATGGCACAGCCAAGTCCATTGTGATTGTTGACCATTGTTTTGCCCCCTTATTACCCTCCTCCAGATTGGCCTTGGATGTGAGAAGAGCTAGCTCCCTTGTGTGCATTTTAGCTTTCCTTGGAGCATGACTTTGTGGCATGTCTCCCGTCCTTTGTGACACTTCTTTTGGTCCTTGATTCCGGTACCGGGGTTTTCTCTTCGAGCTTTCATGCTGCTATGAAGATGTTGATTGTTGATTATTGAAGCTGCGCAGCGACCTTTATTTGGTTCTTCCAGTTGGATGAAACCTTGGCTACGTATCCACTTATGAGTGTTTATTTCAGCTTTATGTGTTGCATGTTGAGCTGGTCGTTATTTCCAACCGGTATAGGACGGTTGGCGATAGGGAGCCTCTCATTTGTTGTTATATGTTTATTTATATGATTGATTACGTATGTCACTTATCCCGCTGCTATCTGTCTTATGTTAATTGCTATTATTCATTGCATACTAGCATGTCATGTAGTTGCATTAGTAACTTACTGAGATTTTATCTCACCCCGTTTATTTCCATCTTTGTTTTTCCTTAACCCCCCCCCCCCCAGGAGGAAAAGGATTAGGATTCGCAGATCGAGGAGGACGTCGAGAGGATTGAGATTTTGGGGCAGGTTGTTGTGGATCGGTTTACATTATTTAAATGTATAACCTTTTGGGGATAGTTTTACCATCATTGTCGTCATTAAGAATTGTATATTTTATTCTTTTGGGTATAAGCTGTGGAGCTTATGTTAGATGTACTTTGTTGATTTAAACTTGGATTTGTAAAACCTTGTGTTATCATCTTTTAGTTCAAAATGGAATTTTTAACTTCTATATTTTAGAGTCTTGGTTTTAAGTCGACGTCCAGCTCGCGATCTCGGGCCCGCGGGGTTCGGGGTCGCGACAATTGTGGTGTTCCGGGCGGAGTCAATTGTGAAACTATTCCACAATTCTTTAGATGATCATCAAATTCTTGACTTAAGTACTCACCACCTCGATCTGATCGAAGTGCCTTTATACTTTTGCCAAGTTGTTTTTCTACTTCATTTTGAAATATTCTAAATATCTCAAATGCTTCACTTTTATGTTTCATTAGGTAAACATACCCAAATCTACTATAATCATCAGTGAAGGTTATGAAGTATTGAAATCCTCCCCTAGCATTGCTACTTAATGGTCCGCATACATCGGAATGTATCAACCCCAATAAGTCGCTTGCCCTTTCACCCAACTTGGTAAAAGGTGTCTTAGTCATTTTTCCAAGAAGACACGACTCACAAGTATCATATGACTCTAAGTCACATGAACCCAAAAGTCCGTCCCCATGGAGTTTTGAGATACGCTTCTCATTAATATGACCAAGACGGCAATGCCACAAATAAGTATGATTTACATCATTAGGTTTAGATTTCTTATTTACATGATAGACATTATTTTCATTCTTGACATCCAAGATATAAAGGCCATTAAATGAATTAGCAATACCATAAAGCACATCATTTAAATAAATAGAAAATTTCTTATTCTCAATAAGAAACTTAAAACCTTCATTATCCAAACAAGAAATTGAAATAATATTTCTGCTTAAATACGGAACATAATAACAATTGTTCAAAACAAGAATTAATCCGGAAGGTAAAGTGACTTCATAAATCCCTACGGCTAATGCAGCAACTCTTGCTCCATTTCCCACACGTATATCTACTTCACCTTCTTTAAGCAGTCTCCTATTCTTTAGTCCCTGCACATTTAGACAAATGTGAGAACCACATCCGGTATCCAATACCCAAGAATCAGTGGTAGAAAGGAGAATATCTATCATATAGATACCTGAAGTCGACGCAGCCTTGCTGCCCTTCTTCTTCTTTTGCTCTTCCAAGAAAGCCTTGCAATTACGTTTCCAATGACCAATTTCTTGACAATGGAAACAAATTTCATCCTTTTGTGTATCGGGTTTTGCCTCAGAAGCCTTGGCAACCTTTGCCTTGCTTATCTTGGGTTTGACAACTTTTGCCTTACCCTTGCCTTTGACACCAGGCTTCTTCCCATCATGAACCAAGAGCACGGGAGAACCTTTCTCCACAATTTTCATCTCTGCAGTTTTGAGCATCCCATGCAACTCAGAGAGATTCTTATCCATTCCATGCATGTTATAATTCATCACAAACTGATTATAACTTTTAGGCAATGAATTAAGAATGAGATCCGTGGCTAGCTCCAATGGGATTGGATAGCCAAGTTTCTCAATGTGCTCTACATAACCTTTCATTTTAAGAAAGTGAGGACTCACTTGTTGCCCTTCATTCATTTTACTAGTAGTGAATGCAACAATGGTCTTGTACCTCTCTTGCCTAGCTTGCTCTTGAAACATGGTTCTCAACTCCACGCCTATCTCATAGGCTTCCAACTGTTCCAAACTTTGTTGGAGTTTTGAACACATAGCAGCAAGCATGAGACAACTTACATCTCTAGAATCATTACGATGTTTCTTGTAATTGTCTCTTTCTACCCTAGGGGCAGTAGGCGGTGGTTCAGCGGGGAGAGGCCCATCGAGAATGTACAACTTATCTTCTTGCCTAAGAACGATTCTTATGCTACGGATCCAATCCATAAAGTTCGTACCATTCTCTTCGAGCTTATCCTTCTCAAGGATCGATCGCAACGACATTGATTGAGTGTTATTAGTCATTATCTACAAATATGCAAAATTTCCAAAATTTAATAAGTACCGATTTTCATTAAAGAGATAAATAATGTATTTTTCAAACAAAATACTCCCACTAAATTATATAACCTTCATATACATCCAATGTATAATATAATTTAATTGGGCTAAGATCCAACTTTAATTTAATTTCAAGTCCGCTAAGGCGGATTACACAAAATCAAATTAATTAGGTAGACAACTCTTGTCGATCATATCTCATATGACTCTTAGTACCTTTTATGAGATTCTTTAAGAAATCCAATTTCAAAAAGCATGTTAAACCTCATCTTTGCCTAAGCCCAAAACTGTTTTGACGCCCAATTAAGTCTAACCATTTTAAACGCATAGTTAATGTGTCCTGCTAGGGCGTGCCCACATTATCTATCTTGCTCATACATAAATAAATTTAATGCACCTCGCTAGGGCGAATCTACATTAAAATCACTCATGTACTAACAAGTGTTTTAATCATGGCATGGCAATAAAAGACTTAAAACTTTCTTTGAAGGTTCATCATATATAGCACATAACACATTTATGAGCACATAATATAAACATGTTACACATCAAGTTTAGCCACTAAATTAATCCCCATTAATTTAAGCATGGTATTTATGTGTCATTAGTTTCTCTATAATTATGAGGATGAGACTATTTCAACTTTGGTCATTATCTCCAAATCAAGACAACAAGAAGTGCGGTCGAACTAAGCCATTAGGCAACCACAATCCCGCACTAATTCAAGAGACCAAGAAAGTAGTCCATGTGGCCGAAACTAAGCAATAGATGGTCTCGATGAACGTAGGCCAATTGCATTCACAATTCCACATGGATCTCCAATCATTGAATCAAGAACTTTGTTTCTCAATTTTAGCAATTATGAACTCTTCATAATTCTAACTTCGTTTTATCTTTGAAACTTTGATTGCGATCAAGTTTGGGAAACACAATCTCGATGAACGCAGATTAGCCATCCAAACCTTGAACCAATCTAGGAATCACAAGACTAAAACAAATAGGAAAATCAAACCCCAAAATCCATACACAAACCAACTACCCAAAACCCATTCCAGATCAGCAAGTCTGGACTGGTTCTGTTACTGGTTTTGTTGAATCTTTCGAAAAATTCCAGATTCTGGTTTTCAACCAAAATCAGACCTTCTGATCCCCTTGTGCGGCCGCCCAAAAACCCTTGTGCGGTCGCCCAAAACTGTGCGGCCGCCCAAGGCGTTTTGTGCGGTCGCCCGGTGCCATCAGAATGTGCAGAATTTCCAAAGTTCGAAAATTTTGTCTCAAAATCTTTTTTCCCCGATTATTAAAACTTTGATCCAATCAAAAATTAATAATCAACAATTCTGAATCCATCATAATTTATTTATTGCGATTGAATCGTGCGATTAAAGTTGTAAAACGATAAACCACATAAAATCACAAAACACATAAACAACATATATTCCAATATTCATATCATGCAAGGCACATAAACAATTTATATACACATAACATGATCTAGGTATTGAAATAATCAACATGAACGGGGCTCTGATACCACTGTTGGGTTTCGATCAGACATGCGCAGCGGAATTTAGCATTTAAAATTTTTGAAACCCAAAGCCATGGATCCGTTCATACGATTAAATCAAATACAACATAAGAATAAAGGAATAAACTAACCCTTGATGGCTATCAAATTCTCTTGGTCTTTGGTGGAGGTTTGAAGACTTGATCACGATCACAAAGCTTGAACACGAACTTTGAAGATGATGATTTTTACCCTCTAGCGGTATCCACACTTCGAACGAATATCAAAGGAGCTTCTTTGATCTTGGTTGCTAGACCAAATTGTGAAACACTTTTTCACAATCAAAAGAACTATATGGAATTTATTTTGTGTATTATTTTGTTCTTCAACCAAGAGTGTCTTAGAACAAAATAAACCCTCTCTCAAACTCTTTGAGACTCACAAAATCATTGGCTTAGAGTGCTGGCTGAATTTTGTCTTTTATACACAAGTATGACCTATTCCAAAGAGGAAACTTGTGTCAAAATCCGTCCAAAATTCGTTTCCTAATCAAATTAGGAATCTGCCACCCGACAGTACTGTGCGGCCGCCCAAAACCCTCTGTGCGGTCGCACAACTATCTGAAGCAAAACTGGTACAAAACTGAGATAATTGTGCGGCCGCCCAGTCCATACTGTGCGGTCGCCCAATTCCCAGGATGTCCAGAATTTCCAAAATTCCAATGTAGTCCTTTTAAAGATTCGTTCTATTGTGTGTGACCCTCTAGGATTATACTAAGTTGGCAATGGGCTCAAACATGATCCCATAAGATATGATTAGGTTCTAGCAAACCGTCATACCTACCCAAATAGTATAACTAGATACAAGTTCGCATTCCTCTTAGAATATGTCATATTCCTTTTGTCCACGATATCATTGAACACAAGTCATGGTCAAAGAGTCAACTTGTTTTGTTCAATACTTTCTCGATTCCGAATATGTTGATAATCCAAATGTCATTGATCCAATCAATTCATTTGAGTCCGGCCGAACATTTCATCAACATCATTCCTACGAGAGGCCCAAGCTTGATATCTCTCCGAAGAGGGACAAATCCATTTAGCTTATTATTCTTCCCTACATGAATCCGATTATGCCAATCATACCCTTTATAACTACTCGGTTAAAAGTAGCGTTTGAATATGTCAAACATAATGTTCATCAAGTGGAAGACTATAATAACTTCATGTCTAAGGATTCAAATGACATAACTAATATGAGATATATGTACGACATAGACCATGACATAAATCTCATACAGCGGGTCATGTCCAGTACCTTGTTCCAAACAAGTACCCATAAATCTAACATGATCATCCCATGATCATTTAGCCTTTATACTAGTGCTTAACAAGTACTAGGGACGGAGATTATTATAAGTAAACATGAACAAAAATAATAATCAAAACATCTCTTTATTGATATAAAATAAATGATAACAATTACAACGTTTATTAAACGTGCCTAGGGCACCACTACCAACATTAGAGTACAAGCATCAGGAAGTGCAGTTGGGTCTTCTCAGGGCCAAAAGAGGGATGCTTCAGGGAAGGTTAAGGTGCAGGATAGTGTTTCTTCCATTTCTCAACAATAGGCTTTAAACTCTTCTAATGTGATAGGAGGTATTATTTTTTTGTCTAGTTTAAGGGCACGTACACTTATAGACCCTGGCTCCTCGTGTTCATATGTGTCTGTGCATTTTTCTTCTTGATTTCATGTCTCCTGAGTCTCTACCTTATGTGTTAGAGGTGTCTATCCTAGGAGGGGAGTGTTTGGTGATTGATAGAGTGTTGCGCACTTGTGATGTGCAAATTTGTGAGCATGTTTTACTTGCTGGTTTAGCTATATTGCTATAGCAAGATTTTGATAGTGTTGTGGGGGAGTCTTATATGCTAGTGTGCTTAAGTTAAGCATGGTAGATATATGTGTTTGGCATTCATGCTATTTATGCATTAAAGTCTAAATTATATTTGGAACAAGGTTGTGTCTGGTATTTGGTTTAGGGGGTTAGCAGGAGAGTGTTTTCATCTAAAATTAAGAATGTACCATTTGTTTGAGAAATCTCAGATAAATTTTCTATTGAGTAGTATATGTTACTTGATGAGAAGCTTAGGTTATCTTGAGTTGTTATGGTGCAGTGTTGCAGTGTTGATATCTAGTCCAATATGCTTATAACATCGGTTGAGTTACAGGAGTAGAAGCTTTAGCTTGAGACATTTCTTGATAAGGGATTTATCACGTTTAGTATTTCTACGAGGGGTGCATCGATATTGTTAGCATGAAAAGACCTGGATTTATAACTTGTTATCTTATATGAGTGATATGTTTAATCAACTCCAGAAATCAGTGGTTTATTCAGAATTTGACTTGAAGTGATTATCATCAGTTGAACATTTGAGTTGAGTATATTTTAAAGACAGCTTTTCATACCAGGTATGGGCATCATAAATTGTGGTCATAGTGTTTGAGTTAACAACTACTTCAGTGGTATTGTTGGATATGCTGAGTTGTATCTGTAGCAGTAATTGGATTGTTTTGTGAGAGGCAACAGTTGTGAAATCAAGGCATTGTGTCTTCTTGTTAGAGGATATATTATTTTGAGGAAGTTTCAATTCAGGCATGGCTATTGATTCTTTAAATATGGAAGCAACAGTAATTGGAAAAATCCTACTTCAGTAGCAGAGGTATGTAACTTGTTGAGATTTGCATATGGTTAGAGATTCATTAATGGATTTCTAAGGTAGCTACACTGTTAACTATATGACACAGAAAGATACACTTTCTCAATGGATTGGTAAGAGTGAAACGAGTTTTAATTGTTGAAACGAGAGTTGATGACAACTTCAGTATTGATATTGCTTAATGGATTTGATTAATGTTACAGTTAACTAGAGGAATGATCAGTGTTACTATTTTCTAGTGGATATGTCGAGTTTTACCATTATAGTGGATTTAATAAATTCATTATTCATGGTGATGCCTTGAAGAGTGATTGAGATGTTCATCGCTTCAGAATTGTATGGTAACAATGGGTGCTTTGAGAAGATTGATTCCCTATGAACAAAATTATCCTACCCATAATTTGAGATTTATTGCGATTAAACATCCATTGCATTAGTGAATGACTTTGATGGAGCTATATTTGAAGTGTTTACCAACTATGAGAGTTGAAGTATTGGTTTTTTTTCAAAGAGAGTTACACATGAGATAATACAGGTAGAGTACCATGTTATATCATCCGGGAAAGGTAATGTGTTAGAGGATACATTGACTTATAGTTCGTGTTAGATAAAACTAAATGGGGAATGTTAGAGGAATTAACATTTTGGAGTCTTTGTGAATTGAGACATGGTGTGATTTTGCGATGGTGGAAGCTTTAAGTTCCTACACTATTGAATGATTTCAACCATAGAAGATTATCAATGGAATTTTAACTTTTGATAGCAGAGTATGTAGTCAACACTTAGTGGAACCAACATGCATAACGGAATTCAACTACAGGTACTTGAAGAGTATTGAGATAATTTGAAGAGATACATTTGATTGGTTTGACACGGGAAATTTTAAGCATTCAACTAAGTCTTTGAGCTGCGAATAATCTGGAAGTAAAATATCAGTGATCAGTTGGCTTGTCACAAACCTTTGAGATTTCTGAGTGGATATGAATCTATTGCGAAAAGTTTCATGGAAGGAGTTACACTGAATAGATGAGATCAATGATGTTGATTGATAGCGGATTGATTACCAAGTTTTCTCACCTTACCTATTTTGAGGGTATAAATGTTATTTCCAGTTGTTACTTATTTTTTCAGAAGATAGTTCGATTTCATGGGATGCCTACGAGCATGGTATTAGATATGGGTTCCTTATTTACATCTTGATTTTAGTAAGCAATTTAGAAGGCTTTGAATTCATAATTGGGACTTAGAACGACTTTTCATCCTCAGACAGATGGTCAGTTAGGAAGAACCATTCAGATTCTTGAGGAAATGTTGAGATCTTGTTCAGTTGATTCTTAGAATTCGTGGGATATACCTTTACTTCTCGTGGAGTTTGCTTAATATATAAGTGCTTTTGAGATTTTGGGAAGAGTTGGAGATTGGGCTTATCATCTTGTGTTACTTCCTTCTCTTGAAAAGGTTTATAATGTGTTCCATGTGTCTATGCTACGCAAATCTGTTTATGATTCTTCTCATGTATGTCTAAAGTTTTAGAGGATATTGAACCAAGTATGTCCTATGAGGAGCATCCAGTTCAGTTCAGGTGATTGACTCTAAGGTTCAAGAACTGAGAACTAAGAGTATTCCTCTTGTTAGAGTTGTGTGGAGGAACCATAATGTGGAAGAATCAACTTGGGAGCTTCGGGAGGAGATTTAGAGGAAATACCCTTGGTTATTTGACACTGTTGGTAAGTTACCCTAAAATTCGGGATGAATTTTCTTTAAGGGGGAGTGATTGTAACGACCCCAAAACCCGTCCCTATTTATTTTATATTTTTGGGAATTTTAATTTGAAATTATGTGTGCATTTTATGTGTTGCATTACATTTTATGACTTGCTTATATTATTTGCTTAATTTTGTTATTTACTTAGTTAGTAGTAATAATGGTTAAAGGAGTTAAATGAGTTAGTTGAAACTTTAGGGTCCTTGTTGAAAATATAAGTTAAGGTGCTTAAGTGTTGAATTGGAAAGTAGGGTGACAAGAGTTAGAAAAAGGGTAAAATTTTCTTATAACTTATCCCTTCTCTCTTCTTTCTCTGTGTTAACATTTTTCTGAGAAACTCTCTCGTTGCTTCCCTAGGGTGAAAGAGAAAAAGGTAAGTTCAACCCATTTCGATTTAATTCTTTTTATTTACTTACCCGTTTTAAAAACTAATTATATAAAAATGATCAGGGCGTTGAGTAGGTCATTTCTACCCGAACAAAACATATTTCTGAGATACTTTTTCTGGAAATAGGTAAGTTACTAATTCCCCTTAAATAGTAAAATGGTCATATATTTGCTATATGTGTGATATGTGGTAAAATTATTGTGAAAGGAATTTATTTGTGATACTTGCTTATTTGGGACAAAGGGAGTATAATTATACTGGGTAAGTGACTTGGTTTGTATGCAAGGGTGTATGTGGAGTATGTTTATATCCTGAGAATGTTAGTATAAGTGTTTGAAAGTATACTCCTAATTGTGGGACGGTAAAACATTAACTTGAGTTAAATGTTAAATAAGTATATTACAAAAATTATACAATTATTCGTGGGATGGGGAAATGAAAGAAAGTATCTCTAAATGAGTATATCAGTATACTAGAAAAATTATACTTATACTTTTGGGACGGTGAAACGAAGGGAGTATAATTTATTCAAGTTTTGGCCTGTCGAGTGGGGTGGGCGGCCGCCCAAATAGGGCGTGCGGCCGCACTCCTATCTGAAAGATTTTGTTTTTGGAACAGGGCTAGTTGGACGGCCGCACAGGGTAGGTAAGGCGGCCGCACAGTCCAATCTGGAAGGTTAAATTTTTCAAATTTAATTGATTAAAGGTTCAATTTTGGTCTAGGTCTTAGGTGATATCCTAGAGTACCTAGATGGTTGTTGTGGAACACTCTTGTGTTTGAAATGGTTCCTTTGTGAACATGAGTGTTGTGGAATTCGACTGAATGTTAAGTGGATATTGTTGAACATCTTTTGATATGGTTTAGTTTGGTTCATCTTTATGATGCTTTCGTGGGTTTCTTACTTTGAAATCCCTTGTGTGAGAAATGGGTTTAACGTACTTGGTTGTTGAGGATCGTGTTCAAGTGTGTGCAAGATTGTTGTTTGACTTAATGTCATTGATAAAGGATTGTGTTGTGATTTAATGTCAATGTTGTGAACTCTTTTATGAGCAATGTGTTTGCATCTTTGTGATGACTTTGTGTGGTTCCCTACTTTGGAATCATGCCCCGGTTGTTGTTTAAGCAAGTATTCATTACTGTGCTCTTGTGTAAAGTCCAGCTGGTACTTTTTGTTGTGGTGTCGGGACAGTGGTAGGGATTACATCATTTTAAGGCTTCTATCATTGGTTTCCCATTGTTTAAGATATCGGGCAGTGGTAGGGATTACAATGGCACACAAGCCAAGTTCATTGTAAGGCTTCTATCATTGGTTTCCCATTTTTAACCCCCTTCCTTAGGCCAAAGGTTGGGCACTTTGGGTTATGACTTGGTGTCATTTTCCCCCTCTTGTTGTTGTTGTTGTTATTGTTTGGTTCATGAACCCGTTTCAGCCCTTTGGTGCTGCTCAGTTTATACCTCTCTGATGGTTATGTTTGTTTCGAGTACGGGATCCCGACTTCAGCTATTTATGCTACTCAACTGGTTTTCTCAGATGGTTATGTTTGTTTCGAGAACCTTGGCTCACAGTATCCACGTATGAGTGTTTATTTCCGCCTTATGTGATGCATGATGAGTTGGTCGTTATTTCCAACTGGTATGGGACGGTTGGCGATAGGGAGCCTCTCATGTTATGTGCTATATGCTATATACTGTTTGATTATTTGTTGATATTGTTTCTTTATGATTACCATATCAGCATGTAACGTAGTTGCATTTTAGTAGCTTACTGAGATTCATTCTCACCCCTTATTTGTTTACTGTTTTAGATAAAGGCAAGTCCAGGGAATAGGACACTTTGGCACGGGAGGACGTTACAGTGGTAAGAGTTGGGATTTGTTTTGTAAAGGCTACATTACTTAGATGTAGTACTTTTGGGTAGAGTTTCCTTGACTTTATCATCTTGTAACACCTATATTTTGGATAATGTCGGTGTATGTACATTTGTATAAAAGTTTGTAAGCCTTCGGGCTAAATACTTTCGTTTGTGAAAGTTGTTTGAAAAGTTGTTTGAAAGTTAAAGGAAGTCTTTGAACTTCAAGTGTGAATTTTGTTAAACTTTATGAAAGTACATTTCGAAAATTTTTCTAAAAGTGTTTTATAACGTCTTCCAATCGTGTCCCGAGCGTGGGGCCAAGTAGGACCACGGGTCTGGGGTGCAACAAAAATCCTAGACTAACCATCAAGGTAGAAGACGTAGTTAATTCAAGAACGAACCTCTTCAAATTGTGTGTTTGATCTTTTATTTCTATCTTGTTATTTACTTTTCTGTTTGTGGTCTTTAACTTGCTACTCATACGAAATGACTTGAAAAGTGAATTGTGTTTTTATTTGATCTTTAAGTTGAACTTATCGGTTGCATCATAGTGTTTTCAACCCGAGTCAAACCGCCCAACTCTTTAACTATCCTTTTGGCTAAACCGCAAAACTCCGATGTGCATTTTATCAATTCGGTTTAAGTTCTTTAAACCGCAGTTGACCAAACTGATAAGTACCCGGTTGATTTTCAAGGGTATTTTACGAAAAAGTTTGGACCGCTATTCACCCCCCCTATAGCGGTTCTATACCCTTGTTGCCCTCTGGGACCAACAACCACTTTAGGTCAAGGCTTGGGTCAACTTTATCTTTGGGGTGTTTGACGGGGAAACTGGTCTTACGTCAGACTAAGGACTGCCAGGGCCAAAGGCTTCAACCTAAAATGACCACTTTGGGTCAAGGCTAGGGTCAACTCTATCTTTGGGGAGTTTGATGGGGAAACTGGTCTTACGTCTGTGTAAGGACTGCCGGGGACAGAGATTTCAACCTAAAATGACCACTTTGGGTCAAGGCTTGGGTCAACTCCATCTTGGGGAGTTGACGGAAAGATTGGTCTTACGTCCGACTAAGGACTGCCGAGGAGTGTGATTTGACTTCTTTGGTCAATACTACTCTATAGGACGGTTGACACATTTTCTTGACACCGAGGAAGAGCCTAGGGGTGACCTTTTAAGACATGTTGTTGTAAGATACCCGCGGGGAAAACAGATAGTTCCCTTGAGAATCAAACATGGTACTTTAACAGAAAAAACGGAGTCGCCACGTTAGTTTAACTTTAAACGCAAACTTAACGAAAAATGGTTAGAGACAAAGGATTCGGAGGTCAGGTTACGCTTTGGGAAGAACTCAACCGGTAGTTCACCCAAAGTGCCTCAAAAAGCCGAGTCTCCCTAAGTTTGTTAACCAAAGTTGTGCGAGTGTGTGTGTGTGTGTTCTTAAAAAATGGGAGAAACGGACTTTTAACAAGATCAGTAAGAAACTTAACAAAAAGGGTTGTTTTGTATACAGTTTGACAGAAAAGGGGAAAGACTGAAAAATCACCCCTCTGACCAAACTAGCCATACGACTATGAAGGTAATCCCTAGAGTTTTTCCAGATTGTCAAGAAATCAGTCCAGTTTCAGGCAGAAACAGAGCATTCTGCTGAAACTGAACTCTTTTATATCTTTCTAGTTTATTTACTCACACAAAGCTTGAATTAAAT
The DNA here is from genome assembly GCA_026119855.1 of Campanula takesimana. Classification (NCBI taxonomy): domain Eukaryota; kingdom Viridiplantae; phylum Streptophyta; class Magnoliopsida; order Asterales; family Campanulaceae; genus Campanula; species Campanula takesimana. The sequence continues at coordinate 932,745 of JAOWBW010000167.1, read as the reverse complement.
CATCCCTATGCTCTTAATCACTAATTAAACACCAAAACACAAGGTTTTGGGTGTGATCAAGGCAATAATTGGGGAAAAATTAAGAAAGGTGATGAAGATGGCATTTGAGCCAAAATCATCATTTGGATGGTTAAAGATGGAAACTTTAACATCCAAATAGATGATTCTTCCAAGGAAATGCCTTAGGATATCAAAAATCAACCTTTGGATGGATAAAGATTGAGTCTTTACCATCCAAAGGGACATTATGGGAGTTAGATCTAGGTTTGAATGATAAAGATTGAAACTTTATCATCCAAACTTGATCATTTCACCATGAAATCAACTTAAAGGTAAACACATGAAATTTAACTTGCATAAATGTAAAGCCATAATATAAATTACATAAAAGTAAAGACATAATATAAAAAGCATTAATGTAAAGACATAATATAAAGAGCATTAATGTAAAGAGACATTAAATGATAACAAGCCTTGATCATCTTAGGTTTGAACCCTTGATTATGCATAGAACATGAGGGTACCATTGATTCATATTAAGAACTTGGTTCCAATTCATAATATTTACAAGAAAAGTAAAGACATTTACATAAATTAAACAAAAGAAAGATTGAATATGAGATGAAGAGAAGATGGGGAGAAGGAAACCACACCAATTTTGGGTTCTAAGCCTATCTTCTTTCTCTCTTTTCACTCAAATGTGTGTTTATGTGTTTGACTTGCCCTCAATTCGACCGAGTTTACACTCGCAAAATGATTTCTCCCTCTTGAAATGATCAGCCAGGGGTCCAATTTATAGGGACTGAGGGTGCCCAAACCATCCGTACGGATTGTCCCCTCCCGCGTCCAAACCATCCGTACGGCTCAGCCTGGAGAGCTTCTGGATTTTTCCAATTTTAATTCCATAGTAGTCCTGGAATTTTAGGTTTATCTTAGTGAGGTCCCATACTATCAGTTTTATTCCTGAATGGTGCTAAGAGTTCCTCTAAAGTTGGTTAATTTCAGATTGGGGTACTTACAGAGCCCCTCGGCAACATTGCTTTGGAAAAGCGGGGCTTGTCGATAAAAAAAAAAAGCATCCCAATCTGATGGGAGGACTGTAGATACCCCGGGGAACCACGGCTTAGGCTAGAGCGCGTGAGTTATCCTAGGATGTCTACTTGGTTTTAAGAGTCGCCACCCACGTTTTTGAGGAACGTAAGAAAACCTAATGTTTATGAGCCTAAGTTTGATTTACAAAAACAGAGATTCTTTGGGATGAGGGGTTCGGGGGTTAGGTTACGAAATGGGAAGTACTTAAACACCCATTTCGCCCGAGCAAAGTCGGTCTTGTTCGTTCATAATTCACTTTTAAAGATAAATATGTTCTTCCTATTAAAATGATGATAAAAAGGGGTTTTAGAGTTGAAATGTAGGGAGATGACTCCTAGGCCAATTCAATGTAATGAAAAGGACCATTGGTGTCATGTCCCAAATGGTTTTGGGTGATTGCACATTTGATTGAAGAAGAAGAAGAAGAAGAAGACATTTACCTATAGTATCCTTCAAAAGAGAGCCTCTTGTAAAGCCTTGAAGAAGAGGTTGAGTACTTTTGTTGAAGAAATCCCAAAGGAAAAGTCTAGAAGAGAAGTGAGTAAAAGGTCTAAAAATGATGATTTCCAAGGTCCTCCTCCAATGATGGATTGGAGGGGTTTTTATAGTTGAAAAGTGACTGTTTTTGGAGCCAAACGGAGTCTCCAAGAAATTTTTCCCAGGCAAAATCATGTATAATGAGCAAGGGAGAGATTCTTGGGCAGAATCTGTAACTGACACGCCCCAGAAGCGCGCGTATCCCACCTAGGCGGCAAAAGGCGCGCGCGTCTGGCCTCAAGGGGCGGAGGTGCGCGACTCTGAGAAGCAATTTTTGATATAATGGACTAGAAAGTTAGAACTGTTATTCAGTTTAGTCCCGGGACTTAACGGAGTCCGTCTGAAACTTAACCAAAGTAACAGAAACTAACAGAAAACACTTAGAAGAGGGAGAAACACAAAACCAAGTGTGCAATCGGGGTGAGCGGTCTGAGGCGGGGTGTCTACAGAGCCCCTCGGCGGCGTGGATTGCGAAGCAAACGCACCGATGAAAGACAGACATCCGCCTACGACATCACCAAGAAAAGGAAAAGACTCGATAAAAGCAGGAATTTGAAATTGCGGACGATAGAGTTGCGCTCCCTGTGTGAGCGGCTTTGAGAGATAAGGGTGCGCTCCCTGTGTGAGCGGATTTGCCAATAGCGGGATCCGTTTACTGGAAGCAGGAGCTGTTTGCTGATAGCGGGATCCGTTTGCTGGAAGCGGGACCTGTTTGCTGATAGCGAGATCCGTTTGCTGGAAGCGGGACCTATTTGCCGATAGCGGGATCAGTTTGCTGGAAGCGGGACCCAGAGGACCGTTTGCTGGAAGTGGGACCTGTTTGCTGATAGCGAGATCCGTTTATTGGAAGCGGGACCCAGAGGACCATTTGCTAAAGTGCGGGACCTAGAGGACCGTCTGCTGAAGTGCGGGACCCGGAGGGACCGTTTGCTGAAGTGCGGGACCTAGAGGACCGTCTACTGAAGTGCGGGACCTAGAGGACCGTTTGCTGAAGTGCGGGACCCAGAGGACCGTTTGCTGAAGTGCGGGACCTAGAGGACCGTTTGCTGAAGTGCGGGACCCGGAGGACCGTTTGCTGAAGTGCGGGACCCGGAGGACCGTTTGCTGAAGTGCGGGACCTAGAGGACCGTTTGCTTTGGATGGATGTAGATTTTGTTCGATGAAGAAACAGTGATTATGTGGCTCATTCCGGACCAAATTGTTGTCGTGAGTCGTACTTTGACTGTTTGACTTTGACTTTTAACGGGGTGCGTGCACAGTTGACTGCGGAGTGCTTTGTGCTGGGGATGAATTGTAAAAAACTGATCTTTGAGAAAATAAAAGACGCCCTAATTTGAATGGGAGTTTCTATCTGATTTCAGTTTTTAGACAGCCTTAAGGGCGGATCAAATTAATGTGTGCCCAGCTAGGTGTTTGCTGTCGTCGTTTGAGCTTCTCTCGTTGCTGGGGTTGATCTTTTGTGCAGGTTGAAGGTGCTGGAACGCGCCCGGGCTTCCTTCTTGAACCGAAAAAGTCTACTTCTGGGGGCCTTCTTCTACCTGGGACGCGGGCGCTTCCTCTCTTGGATACGTGACGCGCGCGCCTTGTGAACCGTTGTCGGGAGGCGCGCGCCTCTGGGAGGCAAAATTCAGGGCCTGACATTTGCTGACCAAAAGATCCTCCAACAGCTATAATATCAGCCTCTGGTCGATAATTCGATTCTAACAGCCCTTTTCTGCCATTTTTGAATACCATTTTATTGCCCAATCTTGCTTATAACCTTCTCTCCCATGGCCTCCAACCTTTTTAGTCTTGGTGCCGAGGTTGTCAAGAGTTACGAGAAGGATTTGTCGACATTTGTCTATTCTTTCAAGACCCATCCCAAAAATGCTTTCATCAAAGATTTCGGATTTCGAATTCTTTTTACTTTGCGAACATTTAAGCCGGATTGGGATTTTTTGAAGGCTGCTGCAGCTTTCTGGGATTGTGATAGCCATGCTTTCAACTTTTCGGCTAATGAAATGGTGCCGACTGTCGATGATTTTGGGGCCATTTTGGGCATGCCTTTGGCCGGTCGGATTGCCGTCCCTAAGTATCATCGCGGTGTTGTTGATTCTTGGGTTGACCTCCTGAATCTCCTAGTTGGAGAGGTGAAGAAGATGATGCACGGGACCGTTGTTGACATAACTGAGCTTCCGATGTTTTTCAGGTTGCATTCGGAAGATGTCGCGGTTCAGTCCTTTAAGAGAAATGCCATGGCTGTCTGCCTTTTCAGCGAGGTTTTGTTTGTCACTCCTCTGGGTACTGCGGATGCGCAGTTGGCTGAGATCGTGTTGCAGGCGAAAGGACAGCGATTTAGCATAGTTCCGCTCATTGTAGGAGAGACCTTGCATGGTTTGGACGAGTTGCATCGTACAGGCGAGATGCGACGAGGAAGCCCCTTGCTTTTGACCATATGGCTTCGGGAGCATTTCAGGCTTTATGCGGCGGATGGCGACCTTTCTCCTTTTGCTGTCCATAGGCGACGGTTGTTGATCAGAGATTTGACCAAAGAGGGTTGGAGGAGATTTTTTGCTTCTCGTTTTACAGCTGACATTGAGTGGTGCCCTTGGGGTCTTCGCCCTTTTGTGGAGTGGACCCTCGGTTTTCAGCATGTTGTTCTACCCGGATTGAGGGACTCTTCGTTTTATCAGCCAGAACGGGTTTTGAGACAGTTTGGTCGTCAGCAAATAATTCCTTTCCCGAAGAATGGGGTACTTCGTCCAGTTTCTTATATGGGTCCGGACTTCTCTAATGAGCTTCAGTTGGCTTGGGGAGATGATCGTGACCGTTGGGCTTCCGCTCCATTTCACCGGGGCAGTATTTTTCTTCCCGAGAGTTACTTGGATCATTTGCTTGGTACCGTCTACCGTGGCATTACTTGGGTAGATGCTCTTCGGGCTGAGTTGCTAGGAAGGGATTTTGAGCCCAGCAGTGCTTTGAGGTACAAGGAAGCTGCTGCTGATGTGAACAACATTCTGACCGACCCTTTCGGTACCCCTTTTGTCGCGACCCCGACCCCGCGGGACCGGAGTACGCGAGCTGGACGTCGACTTAGAACCAATACACCGAATTACTGAAGATAAAAAATCCATTTTATACCAAAAGATAATACAAGGTTTTGTAAATCAAAGTTTAATAGTAACAAAGTACCACTAACATAAGCTCCACAAGCTTATACCCCAAAATATAACATATACAATTCTTAACGACATCATTGTTTGGTGACACTATCCCAAGGTTATACATTTAAATAATGCAAACCGAATAACAACCTTCCCCAAAAGCTAAATCCACACTCGACGTCCTGTCTCGTGATCAGCGAGTCTAATCCTTTCCACCTGGGGGGGGGGGGTTAAGGAAAACAAAGACAAAAGAAAAGGGGGTGAGATAAATCTCAATAAGTTACTAATGCAACTACATGACATGCTAATATACAATAGGCAATAAACCGTATAATAATCCATGTAGCACATAACAGTTATCAGATAACAGATAGCAGCGGAAATAAACAATTAACAAAGGATATTAGCCAAGGTTTCCAAACCAATAAACCGTATAATAATTATTAATTAAATAATAATTTAAACAATTAAATAAGAAATAAATAAATAATTAAATATTTATTATTAGAAAATAGAGACGGGTTTTCGGGTCGTGACATTCACTCTCCCTTAAAGAAAATTCGACCCGAATTTTAAAGAGACTTACCCGAACCAAAAAGCTACGGATATTTCCGTTCCATCTCTCCTCGAAGCTCCCACGTTGATTCCTCAACATCATGATTTCTCCAAAGAACTCTAACCAATGATATGCTCTTATTCCTCAACTCTTGGACTTTAGCATCTAGAATCCGAACCGGCCGCTCCTCATAAGACATGTCGGGCTCGATATCCTCGGGTATCCTTGGTAACACGTGAGATGGGTCATGCAAATACTTACGAAGCATAGAAACGTGGAAAATGTTGTGCAAATGATCAAGAGAAGATGGCAATGCAAGTCGATACGCCAGAAGTCCCACTTTATCCAAAATCTCAAACGGTCCAATAAATCTCGGAGCCAATTTACCCTTCTTTCCAAACCTACGAATACCCACCTCCGGAGATACCTTCAAAAACACAAAATCTCCGGTTTGAAAGTTAAGATCTCGCCTTCGGTGGTCCGCATAGCTCTTATGTCGACTCTGGGCTGTCTTCAATCGATCTCGAATAATTTTAACCTTCTCAACTGAATCCTGAACAAAATCGATACCCCAAATCTTTGCTTCCCCAATCTTATCCCAACAAATAGGCGATCTACACTTTCTCCCATACAAAGCCTCGTAAGGTGCCATCTCGATACTAGCCTGGTAACTGTTGTTGTAAGAGAATTCCACTAACGGTAGATGTCTATCCCAAGAATTAGAGAAGTCTATCGAACACGCTCTAAGCATATCTTCTAAAATCTGGATGGTCCTCTCGGATTGACCGTCAGTCTGAGGATGAAAAGCTGTACTGAATCGCAAATCTGTACCCAAAGCCACTTGTAACGCTTTCCAAATTCTGGAAGTAAACCTTGGGTCACGATCTGACACAATGCTAACCGGGACCCCTTGTAATCTCACAATCTCATTTATATAAAGGGTCGCGAGTTTCTCCATCGAGTATCGAATATCCATCGGTAAGAAATGAGCGGTCTTGGTCAGTCTGTCCACAACTACCCATACGCTATCATATCCCCTACGGGTACGAGGTAGTCCCGTAACAAAATCTATTGTCACATGTTCCCACTTCCATTCTGGAATCTCTAACGGTTGAAGTAGTCCCGCGGGTCTCTGATGCTCGGCTTTGACTTGTTGACAAGTTAAACACCTCGATACATACTCAGCTATTTCCCTTTTCATATTGTTCCACCAAAATTGTTGCCTCAGATCATGGAACATCTTCGTGCTACCCGGATGAATAGTGTATCTCGATTTGTGACCCTCGTCTAAAACTTGCCTCTTTATCCCATCAACATCGGGTACGCACAAACGACCACAGAAAGTTAACACCCCATTCGAACCAATAATAAAATCCTTGAAATTTTTCTCTTTCATTTTTCCCATTATTTTTACCAACTCCGGATCTTCTTTCTGAGCATCCTTTATCCTTTGAATTAGGGTCGGAAATACCCTAATATTCGCAAAAATCGCCCCACGTCTCGATTCGTGAGGACACCAATCTCGAACATCCTCAAGCATTTTCCATTCCCGAACCATCATCGAAGCCACATAGGATTTTCTACTAATCGCCTCGGCTACTACATTCGCTTTCCCGGGATGATAAGATATCTTACAATCATAATCTTTCAAAAGTTCCATCCATCGACGCTGTCGGTTATTAAGCTCCTTCTGAGAGAAAAGGTACTGCAAACTCTTATGATCCGTGAAAATTTCAAACTTCGCTCCGTAAAGGTAGTGTTTCCACTTCTGAAGTGCAAATACGATGGCCGCCAATTCCATATCGTGCGTCGGGTAATTCTGCTCACTCGGGATCAACTTCCTCGAAGCATACGCGATAACCTTCCCATTCTGCATCAAGACACAACCCAAACCTTCTTTCGAAGCGTCACTGTAAATTACTAAGTCGTCGTTCCCATTCGATAACGCAAGAATCGGTGCGGTGGTCAATCTCTTCTTCAACTCCTCAAAACTGTTGTTACATTTTTCAGTCCACACAAACAGAACATTCTTTCGGGTCAACTGAGTCATCGGTGTAGCAATCCGCGAAAATCCTTCTATAAACCTCCGGTAATACCCGGCTAACCCCAGAAAACTTCTAATCTCGGTCACGGTTTCCGGTCGCTTCCAATCCACAATGGCCTCTATTTTCGAAGGGTCCACAGAAATCCCATCTTTAGAAACGACATGCCCCAGAAATGAGACTTTCTCAAGCCAAAATTCGCACTTACTAAACTTCGCAAATAGTTGCTCCTTCGCAAGGACGGATAAAACTGTCCTCAAATGTTGCTCATGCTCCTCTCGAGATTTTGAATAGACAAGAATATCATCGATGAAAACCACTACGAACGAGTCAAGGTAAGGATGGAAAATTCGGTTCATCAAGTCCATAAACACGGTGGGTGCATTAGTCAACCCAAACGGCATAACCAAGAATTCATAATGACCGTACCGGGTGCGAAAAGCAGTCTTCTGAACATCATCCGATCGAATATTTAGTTGATGGTACCCACTCCTCAAATCAAGCTTAGAAAACACAACTGAGCCTTGCAGTTGATCGAACAAATCATCAATATGCGGTAGGGGGTATTTATTCTTCACCGTCACCTAATTCAACTTCCGGTAATCAATACACAGTCTCAACGAACCGTCTTTCTTTCTCACAAACAAAACCGGTGCTCCCCACGGGGAAACACTAGGGCGGATAAACCCTCGATCAAGCAACTCTTGCAACTGAACCTTTAGTTCCTTCAACTCTGCTGGAGCCATTCTATACGGTGCTTTCGATATCGGAGCTGTACCCGGTAAAAGATCTATACAAAACTCTATCTCACGATCGGGAGGCATATTATATCCGGAAGAGAAAACATCGGGAAATTCCCGTACCACCCGAACACTTTCCAAACCAGGGGATTCCTTCTTGCTGTCTAACACACTAGCCAAGTAACCCTCACAACCACGATGCAATAATTTTCTCGCTTTCACATAAGAAATTATGAACATTTCTACTCAAAGGACTAGCCTCAAAAATAAACTTAGGCACGTCGGGAATAGAAAAAGTAACAATTTTCTTACGACAATCAACAGAGGCATGAAACTTGCTCAACCAATCCATACCCAAAATAACATCAAAGTCTTAAATTGGAAGGACTACCAAGTCCGCACATAAGACACGACCACAAATAACCACATCACAAGCACGAAATACTCTATCAGATATCAAGCATTCTCCTATAGGGGTCGAAACCTCTAGCACATAAGGTAAAGACTCAAATGCAGCATTTAGCATAGAAGCAAATTGCACAGATATGTAAGAATGCGATGATCCTGGATCTACTAACGCACATGCGCTCACATTAGACACAGAAACAATACCTCCAATAACGGATGGATCATCGGTAGCTTGTTGTTGATTCATGGCAAATACCCTTCCTTGGACCTTGGGCTTTCCCGTAGCATCTCTTTTCTGACCCTGAGTAGTACCAACTCCTGACCCGAATGGTTGTCCTCTACTCCTCGGGCAATCTCTCGCAAAGTGCCCCATTTGACCACAATTGGTACATTTACCCTGTTTCTTCCAACACCTATCCTCCGTATGGCCTTCCCTCTGACAATAGGTACAAGGCTTCCTATTCTGATTCCCCGGAGTAGTACCCGGATTCCTCGGTGCGGGTTGTCCCTTAAACTGAGATGGTGCTCCCGAATTACCTCGGTTATCTGAACGGTGTTGTGGTTGAGATTTAGCATGGCTTCCTTGCTTACCCGTATTCGATGCCTCGGTTTTCCTCTTATATTCTCCAATGTCTTGCTCGATTAAGTATGCACGGTCTACCGCATCCTGGAATGTCACAATCCTCTGGGCTATAAGCTGAGTACGGATGGATGTCTTCAAACTACGGATGAACCTCATGGCTTTCTGCTCCTCAGTCCTCACAAGATAGTCATAGTACCAGGCTAATTCTGTGAACTTAGCCGAGTACTGGGATATAGACAACAAACCTTGCTCCAGGTTTAGAAGCTCGATCTCTTTTCGGTTTTGATCTACTACCGGAATGAAATGCTCCTTGAATTTCCGCACAGACAATTCCCACGCATACACTGTGTGAGTATCATCCCAACTCTCTTTAACCCCTTTCCACCAATGCTCGGCGGCATCCACAAGCTTATAGGCCGCGAACCGGACCTTGTCCTCATCGGTGCAACCAAAGACATCGTAAATTTTCTCCATTGATTCTATCCATAGCTCGGCCTTCTTCACATCGGGTTCCCCATTATACTCTGCCGGTTTCAGTTTCAAAAATTGCTCCAAACCATATCGAGGAGGTGGTGCTTGTTCTACTCTCGGACCTTGGTCATGTATGGCCTTCATGGACGCCTCAAACATGCCCAGAAACATTGCACGGTTCTCTTCCCGAAGATCATTCTGATTCTGAGCCCCACTAGAAATTTCACCTGTCCTCCCTCTAGCCATTCTGACAATTACCTGCATAAAACATCAACCGTTATTCACTCCGAACACAACTACCCTCCTAGGTCATACTAATCCACCTATACTTATACTTAGAGCTAAGCCATAGCTCTGATACCAATTGTCACGACCCCGACCCCGCGGGACCGGAGTACGCGAGCTGGACGTCGACTTAGAACCAATACACCGAATTACTGAAGATAAAAATTCCATTTTATACCAAAAGATAATACAAGGTTTTGTAAATCAAAGTTTAATAGTAACAAAGTACCACTAACATAAGCTCCACAAGCTTATACCCCAAAATATAACATATACAATTCTTAACGACGTCATTGTTTGGTGACACTATCCTAAGGTTATACATTTAAATAATGCAAACCGAATAACAACCTTCCCCAAAAGCTAAATCCACACTCGACGTCCTGTCTCGTGATCAGCGAGTCTAATCCTTTCCACCTGGGGGGGGGTTAAGGAAAACAAAGACAAAAGAAAAGGGGGTGAGATAAATCTCAATAAGTTACTAATGCAACTACATGACATGCTAATATATAATAGGCAATAAACCGTATAATAATCCATGTAGCACGTAACAGTTATCAGATAACAGATAGCAGCGGAAATAAACAATTAACAAAGGATATTAGCCAAGGTTTCCAAACCGATAGACCCAAATAAAGGATCGCTGCGCAGCTTCAACAATCAACCAATCAACATCTTCATAGCAGCATGAAAGCCGAAGAGAAAACCCCGGTACCGGAACAATAACCAAGTAACATGTCACAAAGGACGGGAGATATGCCACAAAGTCATACTCCAAAAAGTTAGCTAGACTACTTCACAATGGAAGCTAGCTCATCTCGTTCCAAGGCCAATCTGGAAGAGGAAAATATGGGCAAAACAATGGTCAACATTATAATGACTTGGCTCGTGCTATTATAATCTTTCCCATCGCCCGACGCAACCACAAATACCAACTGGACTTCCAAATAAAGGCTAAGTAATAAAATACTAGCACATTAAACAACCACTGATTCCAAAGTATGGAACCTTATCAAGGATTCACCAAGAAAGTGAAATGAACCAACAACACACAATTAAAGTGTTCCAATAATTTCAACAAAGATAACACAATTCCCATATCACATTTGATCACAAAGGATCCAGTTAACTCAATCACTCAGCCAAGACTACTCACTCATCTCGAAGAGCTCAAGGAGAGCTTTAAAACGATAGCTTATACACCTAAAACGGAGCCCGGATGAGAAAGTTATGAACTATCGAAGATTGTCTGCGAAGAGTACGAGAGGGTGAAGCTCAGGGCTTGTACAGTGGAAGGGGCGCACGCCCGCGCAGGAAGGGTGTGCGTGCCCTAGAGGATCAGAAGGTTTATGAAAAAGGGCTAAGGGGAGGGTGCGCGCGCACGCGAGGAAAGGGTGCGCACGCCTTAAGGCATCAGAAGGTTTTGAGTTGCTGAAACAAAGAGGGAGCGCACGCCCTCAAGGAAATGGTGCGCGCGCCCTTCATGATCAGAAGGTTTAATTACCAAGGGGCATAAGGGTGCGCACGCCCCCTCCCAAAGGGTGCGCGCGCCCCCTTGCCCGGAGGGGCAATTTTCGGCCAAAAATTATGGGTTTCTACCATTTTCTACCCAAAATTAAACTAAACCCAAATCTTCACCATTTCAAACTAAACTCAAGACTAACACTACCAATATATAAACTAAAGTTCCCTCACCATTTGGAAGCTAAATAACTCCTAGAACATCAACTAGAAAACCTCAATCAAGGATGATTCAAATACCAAATTTCACAAAAATGAACAAAATGTAAATCATCTCAAATTCAACCAAGGAAGCAATAAATGGTAATCATAGTATTATCTAAGCATAGGATGAACATTTTTAGCATAAATGGGGGAAAAGCAACTTACCCGGATTTCTCAAAGGATGACGGAATTCAAATGTTTTTGGTTCTTTGCGATCCTATCGACGATCTAAACACATTTCGTAAAATGAGTACTAAGAAAAGATGAGAGGAAGAGGAAGAAAATGAAGAGAGAAGGGAGAGAGAAATCTTACCTTTTTTCTTTTGGAGAGAGAGAGAAAGAACTGGGAATGGAGTAGGGTGAGGAGGAGAGTGAGGGAGAAGGAAGAGTAGGGAGATGATAAATTCAAAAACATACACTTAGACCCCCTCCCCACTAACTACACTAACTCTAATACTTCCTACTAACAACTAAGACCAAATAATACTACATTAGCTCAAATGACCCACATAAAATGCAAGGCATAAATTATTATAACACATAAAATGCATACATAATTATTAATTAAATAATAATTTAAACAATTAAATAAGAAATAAATAAATAATTAAATATTTATTATTAGAAAATAGAGACGGGTTTTCGGGTCGTGACACCTTTGGATGACTTTTATGCTCGGAGGCGCTCGGTTGCGCAGAAGATATCGGTCCGCATCAGTGTCCCTAGGCCTCCCAAGAAGAGTAGGATTGATGGTCGTTCGGGTGGTCCTTCAAAGGCCAAGAGAAACTTAGATTTTCCTTAGTACCCCCGAGAGATTGCAATTTAGAATAGACCACTTGTTAGGATTTAATGTTTTAATGTCTTTTATTAGCTCAACATTTCCATTGTAACGATAAAAATAGTTCAAGAAATGAATAAAAATTGTATCTCATTAATTTGAAATGATTTGGGTATTTGTTTATGTTTTAGACCGCACCCGAAGGTTGCCTACGTTCCTCCAGTGTAGAGGCTCAGGTCTCCGTAGTTCAAACAAACGAAGACCATTTTTATTTTTTTTTATTTTTTGTGTGTGTGCACCCTGTTTTTTGCCTAGACCGCCCTTTCGAGTTTTCAATCTAGCGGGCTTCTTTTTTGTACGTGCTCTAATTTTTGCCTAGGCCGCTCTTGCGGGTTTTCAACCTAGCGAGCCCCTTTTTTTTTTTAATGGTCTTCGTTTATTAGACGTAAAATCTCTTCAATTTGTCGAGGCTGACTTCCTTTGGCAGCTGATCTCCGTCTAAATCCACGAGTCGGACTGCACCGCCGCTTAGTATCTTCTTGACTACGTACGGACCGATCCATCGGGGTCCCCATTTTCCAAGGGGGTTCATGGCATTAGGAGGGTGTTGTCTTAGGACCAAATCTCCCACATTGATGTTTCGGGGCTTCACCTTTTTGTTGAAAGCCCTAGCCATTCTTTGTTGATAGGCCCTCGTACGCTCGATTTCCTTTAGCCTTTTCTCGTCGAGTAGGACTAGCTGTTCATATCGACTTTGCATCCAGTCGACTTCGTTGACTTGGTTCTCGAGGAGGACCCGTAGGGATGGAACTTCGAGCTCTATTGGTAGTACAGCTTCGGAACCATATACCAGTGCATAAGGAGTTTCTCCAGTCGCTGTCCGTATCGACGTGCGGTAGCCCCATAATGCTAGAGGTAGCTTTTCGGGCCAATCCCTTCCAGTGGAGGCCATTTTCTTCACAATGGTCTCGATTGTCTTATTAGCTGCCTCGACTGCGCCGTTTGCTTGAGGGCGATATGGAGATGACTTGTGCTTAGTGATCTTGTATTCTACCAGGAGTGTGTCCATCTCTTTCTCAAAGTGAGAGCCGTTGTCTGAGATGATCTCATGAGGAACGCCGTATCGGCACATGATGTGGGTTTTCACGAATTCGGCCACTTTCTTGGCGTTGAGAACTCGGTAAGCCTGTGCTTTGACCCATTTTGTAAAATAGTCCACGGCTACTAGGACGAAAGATTGTCCGTTGCTTCCAGTAGGGTGAACTTTGCCGATGATGTCTATGCCCCAACAAGAGAAAGGCCAATGCGTAGTCATATTGTAAAGCTGTGAGGGTGGAGCGTGCTGTAGATTGGCATGGAATTGGCATTTGTCGCACCTCTTAACCTTCTCGATGCAGTCCCTTTCCATGGTACTCCAATAATAACCCATGCGGAGTATCTTCTTGGTAAACATAAACCCGTTTATGTGAGGCCCACATTCACCTTCGTGGATCTCATGCATTATTTCTTGAGCTTTGGCCTCATTTGCGCATAGGAGATTGATCCCTTCGTGGTGCCTTTTGTAGACTCTGTCCCCAATCAGTACGTATCGGGAGGCTAGTCTTTGCAACGCCATTTGAGACTTCTTATTGCTATTCTCAGGATCAGCACCATCCTTGAGGAAATTCATGATATCCGCGTACCATGGGGAGTTTGTTTGGACCTCGTTGATCTCGATACTCATACAGTATGCCGGACTGTTCCTTCGGGAAATTTTGAAGGGCTTCACCATTTTACCCTCAGTTATTTCAACCAGTGAAGCGATGGTGGCTAGTGCATCAGCAAAACGGTTTTTGTCCCTTGGCAGGTAATTGAAGGTGATTTCTTGAAACTGTTCAACCAACTCCTCGAGATGTTTACCATACCGTTGCAGAGTCGAGTCTTGAATCTTCCACTTTCCGGATGTCTGGTTGATGATGAGCAAGGAATCACCGAATACTTCTAAACTTGTGACACTTCTTTCGAGGGCTGCTTCGAGCCCCGCTATGCAAGCTTCGTACTCAGCGGTGTTGTTAGTGGCTTCAAATTCAAGGCGGATGGCGATTGGATTATACGTGTCCTTTGGATCAACAAGTAACATCCCTATGCCATACCCATGCTTATTGGCTGCGCCATCGAAAAAAAGTTGCCACTTATTTTCTTCTGTTGTAGCACAAATTAAATGCTCGTCGGGGAACTGTACATCCTCCCCATTCACTTCGTCACACGGAAATTCAGCAAGCTGATCACTGAACACTTTCCCCCTGATGGATTTGAGTGTGACGTAAGTGATATCGTAGCCGGCGAGCATGAAATACCATTTGGCTATTCTTGTTGACATGAAAGGCTTTTCGAAGATGTAGCAGAGCGGGTCCACTTTTGCTACCAACTTGATTGGGAAGGCTTCTATGTAATGCTTGAGCTTTTGAGTAACCCAAACCAATGCAGCACAAGACTTCTCTAAGACAGAGTAGTTATTTTCAGCTCCTTGAAACCGCCGGCTGACAAAGTAGATAGCATTCTCTTTTGTGGAGTCTCGTTGTTCTTGTGCTAACATAACCCCTAGGGCTTCATCATTGACAGTGAGATAGAGCAAGAGAGGCTTCTCTTCGTGTGGTGGAACCAAAACTGGAGGGCATGTCAAGTAATGCTTCACTTGGTCGAAGGCTTCTTGGCACCCATCGGTCCATTCTAGAGCCACATTCTTTTTTAGTATCTTGAAGATTGGCTCACACATGGAGGTGAGTTGGTGCACAAACCGACTGATGTATTGAAGTCTGCCCATGAAACCTTTGATTTCTTTCTGCGTCCTTGGGGGAGGCATGTCAATGATTGCCTTGATCTTGGAGGGATCGGCTTCAATTCCTCTTTCAGTGACCATGTAACCTAGAACCTTTCCTCTGATGACCCCAAAAGTTCACTTTGCGGGATTGAGTCTCATCTTGTGTTGTCGAAGCCTTTCAAAGAATTTGTGAAGATCGATAAAATGTTGACCATTGGTTCCCTTCGAATGGATGATCATGTCGTCTACATAGACCTCGATCTCTTTATGAATCATGTCATGGAAAAGATCAGTAACAACCCTCTGGTAAGTAGCCCCATCTTTCCTTAGTCCGAACGGCATGACTGTGTAGCAGAAAGTGCCCCACGGAGTTGTGAAAGCTGTCTTGTGTTGATCCTCTTCGGACATGAGAATCTGATTGTAACCGGCAAAACCATCCACAAATGAGCGGACTTCATAGTTGGCAGTTGAATCGACGAGCATGTCGATGTTTGGTAGTGGAAAATCATCTTTCGGGGAAGCTTTGTTCAAATCCCGGAAGTCCACACAAACTCGAACCTTGCCGTTTGCCTTTCTGACTGTCACAATGTTGGCTAGCCAAGTCGGATACTCAATGACTTTGATGAAACCTACACTGAGGAGCTTTTCAATCTCTTCTTTGACTTGTAGAGACCATTCTGGCTTGATCTTTCTGAGCTTCTACTTTACTGGCTTGGCGTCCTCTCTGATCAGAATTCTATGCTCCGCGACCTATCTGTCCAAACCCGGCATGTCTTTGTATGACCATGCAAATTCTCTGAGCAGTGCAGTCAATTTGTCTTTGTCTTCCCCCTTTGAAGAAGCTGCCAATCTTCGTTTCTTTCAGCCCTTCGTCGGTACCCAGATTAACAACATGCAATTCCTCATCAGCCCCTGTACCATTTTCACCACGACAACGAACCTGTTGAGCTAGTTCATTTAGGTATGTTATGTTTTTGTGGTCTATTTAATCATAATTTGAATCATTATTAACTTGTTCATTAAGTTCGTTATTAGTTAATTCATCATTTATGATGTTTGCAATCTCGGGGTACTCAGAAATATCGAATTTTTCATTAGCAAAGAAAGGAAACACACGCTCGGCTATTGCCTCCATATCCTCTTGGGTGAGGGCATTAGAAACACTCTCGGACTCGAAAGTAAGTGTGAGCCGTTCTTCCTTTGTTGCTGTACGGGGTATGCAACCCATTTCTCGGACCAAGAAATCTTCAGACACCAAGGGCCCCTTCGTTGAATACCAGTTGTTGATTGGCTCGGAGCTTGGCGGGATCTCACTGATGGTTTCCTTTTCACAACGGTGTCGTAGATGGCATTGACTTGACAATCGTCCATGATGGCAAATTCTTTGAACATGGAGGCTAGATCGGATAATCCTTCCCCCCACGGTAATCTCTACCTCGAACTCTATAGTCACTTTCTTGCCCCACCACTCTCGGGGTGACATCGGAGTAGGTTCCCTTTCTTGTGTCGGTATTTCACAATCAGTGAAGATCTCGAGACCGGGCTTTCTGACGCCCTTGTCGTTAACCCACGGTTCGGGAAAGATCATGTACGGGACATCTTCCCCTTGGCGAACAAAGTAACCGTTTAGTGTGTTGCGGTAAGGCCTCAAGTCAGGGATTTCATATTGTCGACCTTCTTTGCGAGCTTGAGTCTTTTGATTCTTGACTGCTTGCTCGTATTTCAAGTCATCTTCAGTGGGCTCGTACCTCAGACCAAACTTGTTCTTGACAAAAGGAATTTCTACGGGGTGTAATATCCCTTTTTGATGCTTCCCTAGGCCTAGACCGGGAAAGTGATTCATGTTCCTCATCATGCGGAGGATTTTAGGATTGCTGAGGGTCCATTGTCTGTTTCCCCCTTCTTTGTCGATGGTGTGGACGCCGGAGAGAGTGGCATCCTCTATCCCGTGTTGAACTTGGTGAACGGGTTGTCCCCCACCTATGTGGATGGTGACATTCTCGGCCATGATGGTGACTATCTCGTCCCCATTTCTGATCTTGACACACTGATGGACAGTGGAAGGTACCACATTGGAACTATGGATCCAAGGTCGGCCTAGAAGTAAGTTGAATGAAGCAGGGACATCAATTACTTGGGACGGACATGATCATGCTTCCAAATTCGATATCAACTTCTATCATTCCCATGACTGTATGGGCAGTGCTGTCGTACCCTCTAATGACTTGTGCGGAGGGTTGCAAATCGGAGCTTTTGAGCCCCAGTATGCCCATGACTCGGCTAGGCATTAAGTTGAGTGCAGAACCACCGTCTACTAGAACCCTTGAGATGGGTCTCCCCCTTGCCCTTACTTTGAGGTAGATGGCTTCATTGTGTTTGGACCCAAATGGCGGGAGGTCCATGTCGGCAAAAGTGATGACATTGCCGAAGTGAATGTGACCTATCATTGCTGTGAGGTCCTCAGAAGTTGTGTCGGGAGAGACTGATATGTCATCCAAGTTCTTAATGACGAGGTCTCGGTGTCTCTTTGATGATGCAATAAGGTCCCAAATGGATATGTTGGCTTGCGTCTTCTTGAGTTGTGTTAACAAAGGATCTTCGGGTATGTCGCGTGTTTGCGATCTTTGAGAAGAGGTGTTGGTTGCTGCGGTATTGGGAGGGATTGCGCTCGTTGTTACTTGGCCACTGCGAGTGAGCACGTTCACGGTCCCTTATAGCTTCTTCTTCCTATTCTCTAAGACTTCCCTCATAATCTCATCATAAGTCACAACATAACAAGAATTATCAAGTTTATTCATATCATCGGAGCCCTCATTCACAATTGGGATCGAATGAGTGGTTCCTTCAAATTCTCCTACCTCTATTACATTGACACCGCCCTCATTAGGGATTATGAATTCCTTATTGTTTATGAGGTCTTGGATAGTGTTGCGGATGGAGAAACAATCCTCGGTGAGGTGGCCGGTGCATTGATGGTAGTCACACCATTTGTGGTGAGCATGATTGGCACGGAGCGGTTGTGGTTGCTTGTACCCTTGAAGAGGGGTGATTTGTCCCTTGGCCTTTAGAGATTCATAGGCCTCGGTGATGGTCATGCCGTTGAGAGGAGTGTAGACGCGGTCGTTTTGGAACCGCTTGCCTTGTGGTGGGGGAACCTTCTTGTAATTCCCCTTGTCAGTAGTAACGGCATTGACAGAAGCCTCTTTGTTTGAACTAGAGGCGGCCTTGTATCGGTAAGTAGGAGTGGCCTTTTTAATCTCCTTGAGCAAGTCATCTATGCGTACCCCCGCCTCATACATTTGGGAGAAGTCGGAGTAGCAAGCCCACTTATGTGGGTGCGGAGATCAATCTTGAGACACTTGAGAAAGATGTCCATTTGCTCTTTTGTGTTTGGCCTCTCAACAATTTCAGAGAGCTTGTCATTCCATCTCCTTGTGAAGTCAATGAAGGACTCGTTGTCTCTTTGAGTGGTGTTCTCGAGCTCTTTTCTTGTGGGCCGGTGAGTGGTGTTGCCTTGATATTGATTTTTGAAGGCAAGCATAGCGGCATCCCAATTAAGACGGACAGTGAGCGGGAGAGTTGCATACCAATCCTTTGCCGCCCCCTCGAGAGTGAGAGGAAAGCATTGAGCCATAACTTTTGGGGAGACCTTCTTCGGAACCATAGCCTAAATGTAAGTCTCGATGTGAGCCATCGGCCATGAGTTGCCCTTAAACTTGCTAATGTCGGGCATCTTGAATTTGTCGGGGAGAGGGGCCATCGTGCTCATAAGGATGGATGACTGATAAAGGCTTGTGTTGGAGCCTTTTCCCATGTTGAGGCCGTCGAATTTCTGATCAATGTAGGCCATGATGGAATCGACCATTTTGGGGTCGCTGTTGTCGGTGCTTGGTTTCCCCACTTTTTTGGTGCGGGCGCTGACATATGGGCTTTCAAACAAACCCTCGGTCCACTCGGATTCCTCATTGTTATTAACCCCCTTGTTCTTGGAGAGCTTGAGGAGCTTGGCTTTCAGTTGGTCAACCTCGGCCTCGTGGGCCTCCCTTTGACTGTCTACATGAGCTTGCCACAAGGCTTCTTTGGTTTGAGCCTCTTGGTTAAGGGTAGAGACTTGTTGTTGGAGTGTTTGAACCATGGCAGAAAGTTGTTCGAGAGTCATGGCATTGTTGGTGCTGGAGTCGCCTGCCATTGATGATGTAGAAGCTGTTGGAGTGATCGGTTCACGGACAAGCCTGTTGGATGAATCCCTGTAGATGCGGAGAGTACCAATCGGACCTATAATTGGAGAAGTAGCCCTTATCAGTCTCGGTTCACACTTTCGGTCCATGAAGAGGTTGAGAACACACAGTTGGGCACACGACTCGAACCACATAAGAAAAAAGACTCTCTTTTTTTTATTTTATAAGTCGGAGGGAATGGGTCCCTTTTGGGGTTTCTAAGAAGATAATGGAATCGTCACACTAGTATATAGACCATCTCGCGGTCCCATATACTCATTGGATTCCACCGCGCTTGTGAATCCTACATGTGTCGGGATTAAACTAAATTCATGTAGTAAAGCATACATGCGGGGACAGATTTTTTATTTTCGTCCAAGATAACCACTTTTGGGGACGGATTTTTATTGCGTCCGTTTCAACAAGTTGGCATGTATGATTTGAAAACATTAGTTTAGGGAAATCTCGGTACATGGAAACCGACTTGGTCACGGAGTGTTAGACCCTAACTATAATTGTGTGGTTTGTGCTCGGCTTAAATATGAGGCTTAAAGGTCACCCCCGGCATGTAGTCATGAACTACGCCACGGGCTGAGGTTTACCGCTTCGAAAGAGGCAAGGTCGAGTGGAGCTTGAAACTTTCTAGGACGGGCCTCGACGGGTTTGGGGTTGGACTTGTGCGACTCGATAGTGAGCAGTTGATAAGAATTGTGCGCGTAGTGTGAGGTCCATCACGTGACAAAAAATTTTTACTTTTTTTTTTTTTTGAAAAGAAAAGATAAAAAAAACACATAAGCACGTAAATTACAACTCCCGAATCACCCGTGTGACCGGTAAATAAAACATAAATTTAAACAGTCCAAGGGTTCAATTCTGTCCTGATGCAGGCAACTGTGCCTACACCCCACTGTTCTGTTCAGTCACTGAAACCTGTTCTTGCCCTGGAAATTGACCCAGAAGCACGCGCCTCTGGCTAGTGTTGTGGGAAGCGCGCGCCTGGCGCATTGTATCTGGGAGGCTGTTAGTACCCGACCTGAAAATGAGTTTATTAGGACTTTCCCAAAAATACAAGGACTTTATAGGAATTAGAAACCTTGCAAAGACTTGTCCCGGATTCCCAAAATATCGCATTTATGGCAAAATCTATCAAATTAGGTAGTAAATGGTTTCCTTAAAACTATGCAGAAACCCTAGCTTAAGAATCAAGTCAGCCTGCAACCTTGGCCACGCGGCCAACCTTGCTCCGCGTTGATCTTGGCCACGCGGCCACTATTGTTACCGGCTTCAACCATGGCCAGGCGGCCAACCTTGCTCTGGGTGATCCTGACCATCAGATCTTCCCATCAGCCTACTATATAAACCATTCCATTCCATTGGTTCTGGGGATCGGAATTTGAGAGTTCTTAAACACAATTTTGCTCTCTAATTAGCATTCAAACCTTCAAGAAGATCAAGGTTTATTTCTTGCCAACATAGGTAAGTTTTCTAACTTTTCTTCGTGTTCTTGCATTATTTTTAATGTAGATCTTTTATATTCATGTTCGTACATGTTTATTCATAGTTTCTTCATATTCTTTGCATGCTCATTCATATGTTCATAATATGTTCTTCGCATGTTCTTCGTGTTCATAGATTAAAACCTTATTTATGCTATATTTAGGGTTGCGATCTTCATAATTACATGTTATTTCATAGCCGATGATGATCGAGGGTTCATCAACCCGAGGATGATCTAGGAACTACTTCTAAACCCTAATCTTTAGGTAATTCCCCCTCATTATGCATGATCCCGATTCTTCTGCCTATTCTAAATTCTCTGCGAACTACGCTGACCTGAGCTTCTCACATTGAGAGGAACGTAGGCAATCTTCGGATCCGGTCTAAATCACTAACACACTACTAACACATTCATCATGATAGAAAGACCGATCATTCGGGCAATAGGAGTGATAACGTCCAATATTCTTCTCTTGTTGTAATTTGACCCCCGAACCCATTAAACATGCTTTTTCTCAAAGTTTTGGCTATAATTAAAACGGCGTGGCGACTCTCATATTTTAATGTTACTATGAATATTCCCAATTTCAAACACACGTATTCACAGTGGCGACTCTGCTGGGGACTGCTTTGAAACTTTTTCAAACTTAGTGGGTCTAACTTTCGTCACATCATGATGCTTTCCATGTTTACACATGCACACACTTGCCATGTTTACACACGCACCTCACACACTTTCCATGTTTACACATGCACCCTACACACACCTGCCATGTATACACATGCACCCTACACACACTTGCCATGTTTATACATGCACGCACTTGCCATGTTTACACATGCACACACTTGCCATGTTTACACATGCACCCTACACACACCTGCCATGTATACACATGCACCCTACACACACCTGCCATGTTTACACATGCACCTCACACACCTGCCATGTTTACACATGCACCCTACACACACTTGCCATGTTTACACATGCACACACTTGCCATGTTTATACATGCACCCGTGCACCCCGCAATGTTAATACTTGTACTTTATTGATACTTGTACTTTGTATATACCTTGTATCCTTGTACCTTTGTTATTTTCGCCTTAGTATTAGGGTCAAACAAAACTCTACTATGCTCCCTTGTACGTTATTTTCCTTCTCCTGCATTGCAAAAAATTTCGTTAAATAAAATGTGCATTGCATCTAGGCGACCTCTAAGGTCCATCGCTCACCCCTTGGGCCATCTATCAAAATTCCTCATCTTGTCCTATCTAGGTTACCTACCCATCATTGCGATCCATTTGGGTCTACCCTTCATCTCGACCCGCTTTGGTCAAAATCCCACCATCCTTTGGCCTCTTAGGACAATCTTATCTACCTTTGACCTCCTAGGTCAATCTTTGACCGCCTAGGTCAACCTTCCCAACCTTTGACCTCCTAGGTCAATCTTATCTACCTTTGACCCCCTAGATCAACCTTTGACCTCCTAGGTCAACCTTACCACCCTTTGACCTCTTAGGCCAACCTTTGACCCCCTAGGTCAATCTTATCCGTTTAAGTCAACCTTTGACCCCCTAGGTCAATCTTATCCGTTTAAGTCAACCTTTGACCCCCTAGGTCAACCGTACCAACCTTTGATCTCTTAGGTCTACCTTTGACCCCCTAGGTCAACTTTATCCGCCTTTGATCTCTTAGGTCTACCCTTGACCTCCTAGGTCAACCTTATCACCCTCGACCTCTTAGGTCACCCCTCGACCTCTTAGGTCAACCCTTGACCGCCTAGGTCAACTTTATCCGCCTCCGACCTCTTAGGTCAACCCTTGACCTCCTAGGACAACCATATCACATTTAACCCCCTAGGTAAACTTTATCGTCTTTGACCTCTTAGGTCAACCTTTGACCCCATAGGTCATTCTTATCCGCCTTTGACCTCTTAGGTCAACCTCATCCACCTTTGACCTCTTAGGTCTACCCTTGGACCCCTCGGTCAACATTATCACCCGTTGACCTCTTAGGTCAACCTTTGACCTCCTAGGTCAACCCAATCACCTTCGACCTCTTAGGTCAAACTTGGACTCCTAGGTCAACCTTATCCGTTTTCGACCTCTTAGGTCAATCTTTGATTCCATAGGTGAACCCAATTACCTTTGGTCCTAACCCGTTTAGGTCAAACCGTCATCTTGACCCACCTAGGTCATTATTTGACCCACCGTCGTCCAGACCAACCTAGGTCAACCCGTTTAGGTCCACACACCATCCTTGACCCATTTAGGTTAACTTGTCCGTCTTAGGTTAAAACTACCCCTTCACCTCTGACCCGTCAAGGTCACCCCGTGACCCGCTTAGGTCGACTTACCTATCTTGGATCCATCTAGGTCAATCTCTAACCTTCCTTAGTCCACCAACCCGAATAAGTCAACCTTAGACCCGCTTAGGTCAAACCATGTCCATCCCGCTTAGATCATCCCATAGGCAAACCGCTACAACCCGCTATCTTGATTCATTCACCATATAGGTCAATCCAACCCTTCTCATTTAGGTCGACCTATCCTTTACCCATCTAGGTCAACCTACCATTATCGTCGCATCCTAGCTTGAACCACTTCTTGTCTCAAACCTTAGGTCAAACCTTAGGTCAAATTTAGGTCAAACCTTAGGTCAAACCATACCCTACTCAATCAAAACCAACTCCTATAGGTCTTCCTCACCCATGCTTGACCAAGGACCGAGTCATCTCCCTCATTTTGACCCCTATGGTCATCTCTCACCTCTTTTTAAAAGTCTAACTTGATTCGAACTACGGCGACCTGAGCCTCTTATTGTGTGGGACCTCTCCCCCATGATAAGGGGAACGTAGGCAACTTCGGCCCGGTCAAACTTTCAATTTTTTACCAAAATGCATTTCAAAAATGTGGAGACCGACTCTTTTCCAAAAAATGATTTTATAACGATGCCTTATCATTAAATACGAATCTAATTTAATTCAACTAAGAGGCTTAATTCTTTCATGACTAGAGTTCTGCATCATGTCGGTTGCAAGGAACATCGAAGTTGCAACTGAAGCTGCTACCCAAGATCCCGAGACAATCCTCTACACCGGTACTGCTCTCAGTAAGCAAGCATCCCACTTCGAAGCCATCCTCGATGAACAAGCAATCCACTTTAAGGCCATTCTCAACGAGCAAGCAACACACTTTCAGAAGGAGATGCATACGACCCTAAGAAATATCGAGAGGCGCCATTTGTCTGAAATTCGTGGCGTGTATGATTACCTCAGCCGAGTTCTCCCTCTTGCTCAATGTCAACACCCGTACGCTCCTCAAATGCACAGGCCGCCACAGACTTTCCCCGTCGGGATGCCTCCTATGACTACTCATCAACAAGGGGTACCAGTACCTAAATCACCCTCAAAGACAGTTCGTGAAAGGAAGGACGAGCGCGAATTCGACGACTTAGGTATGCCGTTAGCCAAACTCTTCAAAAGTCTAGTTCAAGCCGGCAAGTTGTCTCCTTTGTTCAACTATGAACCAAGTAGGGTGAAGCAATGCTTGGATCCCTCCAAAACACTGCCAATACCACCAGTACATTGGGCATGACACCGAAGATTGCCTCCAATTGAGGAGGAAGATTCAAAGCCCCATTGACAGCGGAGCCATCACCCGCCAACGGAATACATGGGCATGGGAAAAAGAGGAAATTGGGGCTACCTCCTTTAAATAAAAGAAAAGAAAAGGGTCATTCAGTCTTCGTAGGTTCTAGAGTGTCCTTAGTCAAAAGTCCACCTTGGACGATTTTTGTTTCTTTAAGTAAAAGTCCACCCCGGACTAGTCAGTTTAAATCTTTTAGTTCCAATAAAAAGGTCTTTATTTCTTTTCTTTTCTCTCTAGACTTGAGACATAAGCTTGCATATATCAATTTCATGAAAATTGTCTTATTCACCATTTTCGCTTGATTGCTATATCTTTATATGATGAATTAATCTTAATCTTACTCATTAATGACGACTCATTAAAAGGTAAATGGACCCACAAACCATTCACATAACTAAGTAAACGATTAATCTCAAAATAACAAATGCTTCGATCAATTGGGATGAACGAATCACTTTCTCTTCTCTCTACATTCTACCTCTATACACCTTCTCCCATACACTATCCTCATACGCCTCTCCTCCCACCATCAGACCCCTTTTCCATGCGGTCATGGACTGCGGTTGCTCATCATCAAATAGACATCCATGCTGCCACAATTTAAGGGGTTGTTTGTTCCCTTCATAAGTACTACATGCCGATACACCGGGGCTGTCCGTATCCCATCGCAAATATAAAAGGGAATGTACGAGGTCATTCATGCCTTTAATAGGTGCCACGTGATAATCCGATGGAGCTCTACCGGTATAAATCAAGGGGCTAGGATGCCCGCCGCCAGCAAAAGGCCGCTTGAACTATAAGGAAGCTACCTCGCAATCGAGAGAGGCGAAAGAAAACTAGGGGCTTGTCTTGCCCAATCATGTACAAATATAAAAAAAAAATAAAAAAAAAATATGGCTCGCTAGGTTGAAACCCAAAAGGGCGACCTAGGCAAAAGTTAGAGCATTGCACAAAAAGAAGCTCGCTAGGTTGAAAACCCGAAAGGGCGGCCTAGGCAAAAAAAAGGGTGTGCACAAAGAGATAAAATAAAAAAGAAAAATAAAAATAGAAGGGGCTATCACCATGGAAAAGTAAAAGTCCCATTTTCTTTTCACCTCAAATGTTCTATTTTCCCTTCTTTCCTTACAAAGTAGATAAACGGCAGCAACCCATGACAACTACGATGGAGCAATCCACTGCAACAACTACAAAGGAGTAATCCACCGCAATGAGCTACAAAGAACAACTCACCTCAAACGAACCTCACACCCCTAAACTCAAAACCCAACTTCATCGTCAACCGGGCAACCACTCAAAGCCAAACATAACCTACCTTGGGCCAACTTTCTTTCTTTTCTTTCCTCCCACACATACCCACTGAAACCCGACACCATCGTCAAGCGGGTCATCCCCGAACTACGCGGACCTGAGCTCCTCACCTTGAGGAGAACGTAGGCAACCTCCCGGTTCGGTCCAAAATATACACAACCCACCTCGAGCCAATTTTCTTTCTCTTCTTTCTTCCCCCATATTTCTACTCCTGACTTCTTCACTCACAATTGATCAAAACATTTATTAATTTGAGGGTACTTGTTTACCAATTAACCATAACTCATTAACTAATCAACGAGGTCCATTCTCGAGCAATCAAATGAGAATCTTGAATAAAACAATTTTCAAATGTCTCGACAAGTCTTCTGTTCTACAATCTAGAAAGAGCTAAACACTTACTTTCTGTCAAGCAGGGGCTTCCTTCCTTTTATATACACTCAATTGTCCAAAGAGTCAAAATGCGAGTACTATCTCTCTCTCCCTCTCACTATCACCAAAATACCCCCGCATGTTTAAACAATTATTTTTCCTTTTTTGAGTCGACTGAATGATTTTCAAAAAAAAAAAAAAGAAAAGAAAAGAAAAAGATGACGCAAAAGAGATGCCCGCTAGATTGAAAACCCGAAAGGGCGGTCTAGGCAGAAAAAAGGGTGCGTCTTAAAGGAGGTAGGATACCCCGCTCTACACCCTTATCGAACTGGGGCTTCCCCAACAGAATGGGTCGACTATGTGTTTTCTCGGAGAATACCGAGGTCCCAACAAGAATATACTTAGAAGAAGGGCATCCCTCATCATCAAGCTTGACGTAGAGTTTCTCAAAGGAGGGAGGGTACCCACTCACCAAATTAGATAATCCCCAACGGAATGGGTCGACTATGTGGTTTCCCAGAGAATACCGAGGCGTCAACAAGGATACACTTAGAAGAAGGGCACCCCTCATCGTCAAACTCGGCACGCAACGACCTATTTGGATTGATTAGAATCATAATTAATTATAAGGCATCTGTATAAGATCATAACACTTTCATAAAGTTTTCTCCTCCCCGACACTTTGTTTATAAACCCGCACTCTCGGTCTCCACAAAATTGTAAAAACATTTTCGGTCCGTCCGGGACCCATCTATGTGATTCCCAGAGTTGACTCGGTCCTTTACCCTATCTCCTATACTTTAGGGAACCTTTAGGACTAAATCCTCAACTCTCTAGGTCCCAATCCTACCCGGTCAGTCTTACCTAGGTTACACCATAACTCCTTAGGTCCCGAACCTACCCGGTGAGTCTTACCTAGATTACATCATAACCCCTTAGTTCGACCTTCCGCAAGTTTGTAGCATGACCCCTTAGGCCTTAAACTGGTTCTACCCAGACCTTCAAACCTTAAACCGGTTAGCCAAAGCCAAGTCCTTAGGATAAACCATTAGGTCCCGAACCTACCGGTCCCAAGCCTACCTAATCTCCTAGATCTCAAACCTACCAACACATACACGTCCTTACCCTATCTAGGCCATAGCTCTCTTATCCTCCTAGGTCCAGCCTCTTAGATCTACCCAGTCTAACCTATTGAACGATCCCTTAGATCCCAAGTCCATGCAAGGCCGCCAAACACCTACCTTATAGGTCTCTAGCATATCCGATTCACACCTTAGGTCTCAACTCCTAAACCCTTTAGATCACAAAACTGTCTACCCTCTAGGTCTATAACCTTAGATGTCGACCCTTAGAACTCTTTAGTTCCCAAGCCTGCTTGGTCCAACCAAAACAATGCCATATACGCATACTGACATACCCAAACCATGGCCCTGCCACTCTTAAACCTAGTGTCACTCCTTAGCTTCAAAAGACTTCCTAGTCTGACCTTCAACCACTTAGGTCTCTAACCTACTTAATCCGAGCCAAGTCTAAACCTCACCACCTACAAGGTCCACCCTTGAACTCCATGGATCTCAAACCTTTCGTCCCCACGAGTCCAAACCTCAAACGTGCTCGAACGCATAGGACCTCCCGCGTACCGTGATATGCCATAAAGATATCAAAACCCGTCCAGTCAAAAATCATGCGCTTAACACCTTTAGTCCCATACCAAACCTACCTTCGCAATTGCCAAACGAGCTTAGTCACACGCATGACCTCTAAGACAAAATTAAGTCCTAAGCATACCCAATCCTGTTAGGTACCTATTGCACTCGAGCAAAGTCTTTGAGACTCAAGTCCATACCTATGCGCCAACATGGTCACATATCCAAACCCATTTCCCGCACCTATGGTTCGCACCTAGCCTAAACTTTCAAACACTCTAGGATCCAAGCCCGACATGCGTATTAGGTACTAGGATCATCCAATCCCAATCCGTTGCTCCTTGGCCGACCTCAAGCCTGCTCGGTCCTAACCCATAACGCGGTTTCTCTAGGACAAAAGACTTACCCGCTTGAAAGCCTTATGTCCCAACGCTACCCTGCCTAGCCTTCGATCTCCTAGATCTCACACCTACCATTCCATTAGGCCCCGGTCTCCTTAACACATGTCTGAGGCTTACCCTGCTAAACCCTAGCACTCTAGCCTAGGTCTAACCTATCGAGCCTATCCAGCCATGAGGTATCAAGCTCACCAGCCCCAAACCGCAACATCCTCTTTAACCCTAGCCCAAGTTCTAGGGAATTTTCAAAGCCCCGCATGCAACATCATTTCCAAATTCCCGAAACCCTAGTCTCAAAACCTAGGAAATTTACAATCTCAATTCTCCGTTTTATTGAACCCTAGTCCAAAACCTAGGATACAATGCCCTGTCGAAAACTTAATCAACCCTAGCCTCAGGCCTAGGAAGCCACGTTCGCTCTAAACCCTAGCCTCGAGCCTAGGTACTCGCATTCGCTCCAAACCCTAGCCTCAAGCCTAGTTAGTCGCACTCTTTCTAAACCCTAGCCGCAGGGCCTAGGAGACTATATCCTCACTAAACTCTATCATCGAGCCTAGGATTCAACATTCCCTTCAAACCCTAGTCCTAGACCTAGGAAATTCCTTCACCTTAGTCTCAAAATATAGGAAGTTTACAGTCCTTAGCCTTAAAACCTAGCCTAAAGCCTAGGTTACCACGAACATTTCCAAGCCATAG
Source organism: Campanula takesimana (assembly GCA_026119855.1). Taxonomy (NCBI): domain Eukaryota; kingdom Viridiplantae; phylum Streptophyta; class Magnoliopsida; order Asterales; family Campanulaceae; genus Campanula; species Campanula takesimana. The sequence goes on along the minus strand of JAOWBW010000167.1, from coordinate 903,794 downwards.
TCACCAATCCCGGAAAATGGTGAACCCTAATATCAAGCTTAGTGGACCTTCCACAAAAGCAATCCCTCTTCCCAACGGTCCATGGTCTCAAGCCTAGGAAGTCACAACCTTTCCAACTCCCAGCCTTATGTCTAAAAGCCAACGCCTTTGCAACCTCTGAGCCTACCACAACTCCAAGCCCTAGCCTCCTAGACCTAGGAAATTCCTAAACCCTAGTCCCAAACCTAAGAGAGTCATGGTCCTTAAACACCAGTTTCCAAACCCTTGTTCGAAACCCTAACATCTAGGAAGTTCCCAAACCTCAACCTTTCCAAGCCCTAGCACTAAGCCTAGGATAGAATACTCTCCTCATGCTTAAATAAACTCCAATCCCTAGCCTGTAAGCCTAGGAAACCTACATTATCTCCAAGACATAATCTAAAGCCCAAGAAGCCGTGACATCTTTGGCATCCCTATCTCAAGATTAGGAGATCACCATCTTCCTTATTCTCTTTCCTTAAAAAAGCCTTAGGTCCTACCTCTAGGCAACCAAGAAAAATGTCCCTTACCTAACACCTTGGTCTCAATGGCTCGTAGCCTCATCCCCTCCTAAATTAGGATAAGCGGAACCCAGATCATGTTTCCCATATTAGCAAATCCCCGAGACTCCATCTCCTTCGCGTCTCCCTAAAGGTCATTTGCCCTTGTGACTCACCAAAGAGTCCCTTGTGACTCCCCGAGAGTCTATCACCTTTGTGACTCCCTGAGAGTCCGTCACCCTTGTGACTCCCCGAGAGTCTATCACCTTTGTGACTCCCCGAGAGTTCATCCCGTTTGCGACTTCATAACAATCCATCATCTTTGCCTCCACATGCAAAATTTCATTTTTACCCCTAGTACATTCCCCTTTGATTCATTTTAGGTGCCCTTAGCGCTATTTTGACTGATATTCGATACCTTTGGGAACGGAAAGCCCCTTAAAATTTCCATTCTTCACCAAATATTTGCTTAGGATTCGTATGGTTGTAGAGACTTCGGCGCCTCTATGACATACGCATCCTAGATCGATCGCGATTGGCAGAAGCCTCGGCGTTTCTGTTTGCGAGAGATCCAGCATCTATTATTTTAGCATTTCCTAATATTTGCTTAGGATTCGTATGGTTGTAGAGACTTCGGCGCCTCTATGACATACGTATCCTAGATCGATCGCGATTGGCAGAAGCCTCGGCGTTTCTGTTTGCGAGAGATCCAGCATCTATTATTTTAGCACTTCCTAATATTTGCTTAGGATTCGTATGGTTGTAGAGACTTCGGCGCCTCTATGACATACGCATCCTAGATCGATCGCGATTGGCAGAAGCCTCGGCGTTTCTGTTTGCGAGAGATCCAGCATCTATTATTTTAGCACTTCCTAATATTTGCTTAGGATTCGTATGGTTGTAGAGACTTCGGCGCCTCTATGACATACGCATCCTAGATCGATCGCAATTGGCAGAAGCCTTGGCGTTTCTGTTTGCGAGAGATCCAGCATCTATTATTAGGATTCGTATGGTTGTAGAGACTTCGACGCCTCTATGACATACGCATTCTAGATCGATCGCGATTGGCAGAAGCCTCGGCGTTTCTATTTGCGAGAGATCCAGCATCTGTTATTTGGATTCATATGGTTGTAGAGACTTCGGCGCCTCTATGACATGCGTATCCTTGATCAATCGTGATTGGCAGGAGCCTCGGCGTTTCTGTTTACGAGAGATCCAGCACCTATTATTAGGATTCGTATGATTGTAGAGACTTCGGCGCCTCTATGACATATGTATCCTTGATCAATCGCGATTGGCAGAAGCCTCAGCGTTTCTGTTTACGAGAGATCCAGCACCTATTATTAGGATTCGTATGATTGTAGAGACTTTGGCGCCTCTATGACATACGTATCCTTGGTCGATCGTGGTTGGCAGAAGCCTCGGCGTTTCGTTAGCACAATCGGCAGGAGCCCTGGTGATCCTGATTGCGTTTACCATTCCATCTTGGGATTATTTAGACAACGTAATCTTTATTTTTCCCAAATGACTTCATTTCCTAACGAATGTTCGTTCTTCATACAGGATAGTGCCCGTAGGTTTATTATCCCTAGCAGAAGTCCGATGGCTCGCTTTTCCCTAATCGCTCTGAACTACGACCGGCTTGATTCCTCGGAGGATACGTAGGAAACCTGAAAAGGTCCAGCCACCCGACCAACATGGTCATCTCTCATCCCCAGCAAGTGCATTTTCCCCAGCAGAAAACGTTGTTCCCCATCAGAGGACAGTCCTTCCCAATTTCCCCATCATATTTGAACTACGTTTGGCTTGATTCCCCCGCGGATACGTAGGTCGCCTGCCAAGGTTCAGCCGTTCCCTTACCTTTCATCTGTTTTGAAACTCATGTTTCAGACGGATCCTTCTCTTATCGTCGACCCCACATTGCCTTGCAAGAAGCGTCGCCGAGGGGCTACTGTTAGTATCCGACCTGAAAATGAGTTTATTAGGACTTTCCCAAAAATACAAGGACTTTATAGGAATTAGAAACCTTGCAAAGACTTGTCCCGGATTCCCAAAATATCTCATTTATGGCAAAATCTATCAAATTAGGTAGTAAATGGTTTCCTTAAAACCATGCAGAAACCCTAGCTTAAGAATCAAGTCAGCCTGCAACCTTGGCCACGCGGCCAACCTTGCTCCGCGTTGATCTTGGCCACGCGGCCACTATTGTCACCGGCTTCAACCATGGCCAGGCGGCCAACCTTGCTCTGGGTGATCCTGACCATCAGATCTTCCCATCAGCCTACTATATAAACCATTCCATTCCATTGGTTTTGGGGATCGGAATTTGAGAGTTCTTAAACACAATTTTTCTCTCTAATTAGCATTCAAACCTCCAAGAAGATCAAGGTTTATTTCTTGCCAACATAGGTAAGTTTTCTAACTTTTTCTTCGTGTTCTTGCATTATTTTTAATGTAGATCTTTTATATTCATGTTCGTACATGTTTATTCATAGTTTCTTCATATTCTTTGCATGCTCATTCATATGTTCATAATATGTTCTTCGCATGTTCTTCGTGTTCATAGATTAAAACCTTATTTATGCTATATTTAGGGTTGCGATCTTCATAATTACATGTTATTTCATAGCCGATGATGATCGAGGGTTCATCAACCCGAGGATGATCTAGGAACTACTTCTAAACCCTAATCTTTAGGTAATTCCCCCTCATTATGCATGATCCCGATTCTTCTGCCTATTCTAAATTCTCTGCGAACTACGCTGACCTGAGCTTCTCACATTGAGAGGAACGTAGGCAATCTTTGGATCCAGTCTAAATCACTAACACACTACTAACACATTCATCATGATAGAAAGACCGATCATTCGGGCAATAGGAGTGATAACGTCCAATATTCTTCTCTTGTTGTAATTTGACCCCCGAACCCATTAAACATGCTTTTTCTCAAAGTTTTGGTTATAATTAAAACGGCGTGGCGACTCTCATATTTTAATGTTACTATGAATATTCCCAATTTCAAACACACGTATTCACAGAGGCGCCCGCTTTTGGGCTCACCTGTCAGATTATCAGAAACTTATGGACTCAGGCGATTGCCCTGGTCTGATTGTGTGATGGAACCCCTGCAATGTTTGTCAGCACGAAATAGTAGGAAGAATAGGAAGAACACATGGAAGGCGGGCGATTCTGGAATTTGACACGGGACGCGCGCGATTTGGACCATGAAGGTCCGAGGCGCGCGCTTCCCTTGTCAATTTCCAGAATGCCCAGAAAAGTGAATTATGAACAGAAGCACAAGTTTAACCCTCAAGTCTCCCCAGCGGAGCCGCCACTGTAGATACCCCGGGGAACCACGACTTAGGCTAGAGCGCGTGAGTTATCCTAGGATGTCTACTTGGTTTTAAGAGTCGCCACCCACGTTTTTGAGGAACGTAAGAAAACATAATGTTTATGAGCCTAAGTTTGATTTACGAAAACAGAGATTCTTTGGGATGAGGGGTTCGGGGGTTAGGTTACGAAATGGGAAGTACTTAAACACCCATTTCGCCCGAGCAAAGTCGGTCTTGTTTGTTCATAATTCACTTTTAAAGATAAATGTGTTCTTCCTATTAAAATGATGATAAAAGGGGTTTTAGAGTTGAAATATAGGGTGATGACTCCTAGGCCAATTCAATGTAATTAAAGGACCATTGGTGTCATGTCCCAAATGGTTTTGGGTGATTGCACATTTGATTGAAGAAGAAGAAGAAGGAGAAGAAGAGAAATGTTTAAGACATTTACCTATAGTATCCTTCAAAAGAGAGCCTCTTGTAAAGCCTTGAAGAAGAGGTTGAGTACTTTTGTTGAAGAAATCCCAAAGGAAAAGTCTAGAAGAGAAGTGAGTAAAAGGTCTAAAAATGATGATTTCCAAGGTCCTCCTCCAATGATGGATTGGAGGGGTTTTTATAGTTGAAAAGTGACTGTTTTTGGAGCCAAACGGAGTCTCCAAGAAATCTTTCCCAGGCAAAATCATGTATAATGAGCAAGGGAGAGATTCTTGGGCAGAATCTGTAACTGACACGCCCTAGAAGCGCGCGCATCCCACCTAGGCGGCAAAAGGCGCGCGCGTCTGGCCTCAAGCGGCGGAGGTGCGCGACTCTGAGAAGCAATTTTTGACAAAATGGACTAGAAAGTTAGAACTGTTATTCAGTTTAGTCCCGGGACTTAACGGAGTCCGTCTGGAACTTAACCAAAGTAACAGAAACTAACAGAAAACACTTAGAAGAGGGAGAAACACAAAACCAAGTGTGCAATCGGGGTGAGCGGTCCGAGGCGGGGTGTCTACAAGGACGGTTTGACTGCTTTGGTTGCATGGCTGGACCTAGGGGTATAGGATTCCTACGTATCCCGTTTGAGGGGAATCAAGCCTAACTTAGTTTGAATGGGGTAAGAAACTTTAAGGCTACTCAAACCTAAGGGCTAGGTGGATATCTGTCATCCTCTCCTAAGGGAACGGGCATGACTCTCGGCGGGTCAGAGGTGGGATTTGGTCAACTTGGCTCTATGGAGAGGGTTGACTCAAAGGAACGGGAATGACTCTCGACGGGTCAGAGGCAGGACATGGTCAACTTGGCTCTATGGAGAGGGTTGACATAAGGAACGGGCATGACTCTCGGCTGGTCAGAGGTGGGACATGGTCAACTTGGCTCTATGGAGAGGGTTGACTTAAGGAACGGGCATGACTCTCGGCTGGTCATAGGCGGGACTTGGTCAACTTGGCTCTATGGAGAGGGTTGACTAAAAGAACGGGCATGACTCTCAGCTGGTCAGAGGCGGGACTTGGTCAACTTGGCTCTATGGAGAGGGTTGACTAAAAGAACAGGCTTGACTCTCGACTGGTCAGAGGCGAGACATGGTCAACTTTGTCACGACCCGAAAACTAGGCTCTATTTTATTAGTAATAAATAATTATCATTTATTTATTTGCTTATTTGTTTATTTAAATTATTATTTATTTAAATAATTATGTGTGCAATTTATGTGTTATAATAATTTATGCCTAGCATTTTATTTGGGTTAGTGTAGTATTGTTGGGTCTTAATTGTTAGTAGGGAGAGTAAGCATTTGTGTTAGTAGAGGAGGGGGCCTTAGTGTAAATTCTTTTAAATCATTCTCCTACTCCCTCCCTACTCTTCCTCCTCCCTCACTCTTTCACCTCACCCTCACCATCTCTCCCAGCTCATTTCTCTCTCTCCAAAAGAAAAAGGGTAAGTTTTTCTCTCTCACTTCTCTCTACATTTCCATCATCTTCCTCTTGTTATTTCTCTTTTCTTAAAACATGAATCTTGTTTAGATCATCGTTAGGATCGTAGGAAGCCAAAAATATTTGAAATCCATCATCTTTGGGAAATCCCAAGTAAGTTACTTTTCCCCCATTTTTATGCTAAAATGTTCATATCATGTTTATATAATGCTTGATGTGTTATATTTGAAGTTTGGTTGAATTTGGAATTGATTTGGAATTTATTTGAGTTTTTGGCTAAAAATGGTGATTTGATGAATGTTGGGATTCAATCTTGATCTTGGATGATAAATGGTGTTATTTGGGCCCCCATCCTAGTTATATGTTGTTTTGGTTCATTTCTATGCCTATTGGGAGTCTTGGTTTTGAGTATTTGGGAATTGTTGAGGATTTTGTGTTTTGGGTAAGAACTTGATGAACCCAGCTCTGTTTTCCCGGCATGAACCCAGACCGAGCGCCCGCCCGCGCGGTGCCAGGCGCCCGCCTGCACCCCTTTTCCCAGCGGCCTGACCTTCTGGTCAAATGAGCGCCCGCTCGCCCCTACCCAGGCGCCCGCCTGCTTGGGATTTTGCCCTTTTGCTTGGTTTAAGACTAATGACTTACCTAGTTAGGTTTCCTTCTTCTAATTAACTTAAGATAACACCGTGGAACACTTTATTAAGTGGAATTGATTCTTTTGTGAATAAATATGTTATGGAATTTGATTGAGTATCATTTTGGGAATGTGGTTCATCCTTTATCTGTTGTTTGGATTGGTTTACCTTTGTGGTAATTTATTTGGAATGGTTCCCTACTTTGGAATCATTAGTTGTTTATCGTGCTAATATTTAATTACTTAGCGTTTATTTGAAAGTCCAACTGGTATTTGTGGTTGTGTCGGGCGATGCGAGATATTATGATGGCACCGGCCAAGTCCATTATGGTGTCGACCATTATTTTGCCCTTATTTTCCTCTTCCAGATTGGCCTTGGTTGAGACGTTTGGAGCATGACTTTGTGGCATGGCTCCCGCCCTTTGTGGCACATTACTTTGTTATTGGTTCCGGTACCGGGGATTTCTCTTCAGCTTTCATGCTATTATGAAGATGTTGATGGTTGATTATGGAAGCTGCGCAGCGACCTTTATTTGGTTATTTCCGTTGGAAAACCTTGGATATATCCTTTGTTATGTGTTTATTTCCGCTGCTATCTGTTAAATGACAATTGCTATGTGCTACGTAATTTATTATTGTTTATTGCTTATTGCATCTTAGCATGTCATGTAGTTGCATTAGTAACTTATTGAGATTTCTCTCACCCCCTCTCTTTTTATCTTTGTTTTTCCTTAACCCCCCCCCAGGTGGAAAAGATTAGACTCGCTGATCACGAGACAGGACGTCGTGAGGGTTGAGCTTTTGGGGCAAGTAGCATTGGTGGGTTTACATTATTTAAATGTGTAACCTTTTTGGGATATTTGTACCAAACATTGACGTCACTAGGATTTGTGTATTTTGTAACTTTAGTGTATAAGCTTATGGAGTTTATACTAGTTTTACTTTGTTGTTCAAGTTGATTTACAAAACCTTGTGTTATCATCTTTTGGGTATAAAAGGAATTTTTTATCTTCATTATTTTGGAGTTTATTGTTAAGTCGACGTCCAGCTCGCGATCTCGGGCCCGTGGGGTTCGAGGTCGCGACAGTTGGTATCAGAGCTATGGTTTGGCTCTAAGTATAAGTCTAGGTGGACTAGTATGACCTAGGTGGGTAGTTATGTTCGGAGTGAGTAACGGTTGATGTCTTATGCAGGTAATTGCTTGAAATGGCTAGAAGGAGAGCAGGCGAAGGCTCTAGTGGGGCACAGAATCAGAATGACTTAAGGGAAGAGAACCGGGCAATGTTCCAGGGAATGTTTGAGGCCCCTATGAAGGCCATTCATGATCAAGGGCCACGAGAAGAGCATGTGGCACCACCGAGATATGGGCTAGAGCAATTTCTGAAATTGAAGCCAAAAGAGTTTGACGGTGAGCCGGATGTAAAGAAGGCTGAGATGTGGATCGAGTCTATGGAGAAAATTTATGATGTGTTTGGATGCACGGACGAGGATAGGGTCCGGTTCGCGGCTTATAAGCTTGTGGGTGCCGCCGAGCATTGGTGGAAAGGAGTTAAGGCGAGTTGGGATGACGCCTCACACGGTTTATGCATGGGAATTGTTTGTGCGGAAGTTCAAAGAGCATTTCATTCCGGTAGTGGATCAGAACCGAAAAGAGATCGAGCTTCTCAACTTGGAGCAAGGTTTGTTGTCTATAGCTCAATACTCGGCTAAGTTCACAGAATTAGCCCGGTATTGCGACTATCTTGTGCGGACCGAGGAGCAGAAAGCTATGAGATTCATCCGGGGTTTGAAGACTTCTATTCGGACTCAGCTTATAGCCCAGAGGATTGTGACATTCCAGGATGCGGTGGACCGAGCCTATTTGATTAAGAAAGATATTGGGGAACATAAGAGGAAGACCGAGGTAGCTAACCCGAGTAAGCAAGGAGCGCAGAGCAAGTCATAACCAAGGATTGATAACCGAGGTAACTTTGGGGGACAATCTCAGTTCCGAGGGCAACCGATCCCAAGGAACCCGAGTACTACTTCCGGGAACCAAGGGAACCAAAATAGGAGGCTTTGTTCCTATTTCCAAAAGGAAGGCCATTCAGAGGACCGTTGTTGGAAGAAACAGGGAAGGTGTACCAATTGTGGCCAAATGGGGCATTATGTGAGGGATTGTCCGAGGAATAGAGGTCAACCGTCTGGGGTAGGAGCTGGTGCTCCACAGGGTCAGAAAAGGGACGCTACGGGAAAGCCCAAGGTCCAAGGGAAGGTGTTTGCAATGAATCAACAACAAGCCACAGATGATCCCACAGTTATTGGAGGTATTATTTCTATATTTAATATGACCGCCCGAGCGTTAGTAGATCCAGGATCATCTCATTCTTACATTTCTGTGCAATTTGCTTCTCTGCTAAATGCTGCATCTGAGTCATTGCCTTATGTGCTAGAGGTGTCTACTCCTATGGGAGAGTGTTTGGTGACTGATAGAGTCTTTCGTGCTTGTGATATGGTTATATGTGGTCGTGTCTTATGTGCGGATTTGGTAGTCCTTCCTATTCAGGACTTTGATGTTATTTTGGGTATGGATTGGTTGAGCAAGTTTCATGCTTCTGTTGATTGTCGTAATAAAGTTGTTACTTTTTCTATCCCTGATGTGCCTAAGTTTACTTTTGAGGCTATGCCTATTGGTAGAAATTTTCGTATCATTTCCTATGTGAAAGCGAGAAAATTATTGCACCGTGGTTGTGAGGGGTAATTGGCTAGTGTGCTTAATACTAGGAAAGAATCCCCTAGTTTGGAGAGTGTTCGGGTAGTTAGGGAATTTCCCGATGTTTTCTCTTCTGAGTATGATATGCCTCCCGATCGTGAGATAGAGTTTTGTATAGATCTTTTGCCGGGTACGGCTCCAATTTCGAAAGCACCGTATAGGTTGGCTCCCGCAGAATTGAAGAAACTAAAGGTTCAATTGCAAGAGTTACTTGATCGAGGGTTTATCTGCCCTAGTGTTTCCCCGTGGGGAGCACCGGTTTTGTTTGTGCGGAAGAAAGATGGTTCGTTGAGATTGTGTATTGACTACCGAAAGTTGAATCAGGTTACAGTGAAGAACAAGTATCCTCTACCTCACATCGATGATTTGTTTGATCAGCTTCAAGGCTCAGTTGTGTTTTCCAAGCTTGATTTGAGGAGTGGGTACCATCAGTTGAAGATTCGACCGGAGGATATTCCGAAGACTGCCTTTCGCACTCTGTATGGTCATTATGAATTCTTGGTTATGCCGTTTGGGTTGACTAACGCGCCGGCCGTGTTTATGGATTTGATGAACCGGGTTTTCCTTCCTTATCTTGACTCGTTCGTGGTGGTCTTTATTGATGATATACTCGTCTACTCTAAATCTAGAGAGGAGCACGAGCAGCACTTGAGGACAGTTTTATCCGTTCTTGCGAGGGAGAAATTATTTGCGAAGTTTAGTAAACGCGAATTTTGGCTCGAGAAAGTGTCATTTCTGGGCCATGTGATTTCTAAGGACGGTATTTCTGTGGATCCTTCAAAGATAGAAGCCATAGTGGATTGGAAGAGACCCGAATCAGTGACAGAGATTAGAAGCTTTCTGGGGTTGGCCGGGTATTACAGAAGATTTATAGAGGGGTTTTCGAGGATCGCTACTCCGATGACTCAGTTGACCCGGAAGAATGTCCTGTTTGAGTGGACCGAGAAATGTGACAAGAGTTTTGCGGAATTGAAGAAGAGGTTGACTACCGCTCCGATCTTAACTTTGCCTAATGGGAATGATAATTTAGTAATTTATAGTGATGCTTCGAAAGAGGGTTTGGGTTATGTTTTGATGCAGAATGGGAAAGTAATTGCGTATGCTTCGAGGAAATTGACCCCTAGTGAACAGAATTACCCCACTCATGATATGGAGTTAGCGACTATTGTATTTGCGTTGCACAAATGGAAGCATTACCTTTATGGGGCGAAGTTTGAAATTTTTACCGATCACAAGAGTTTGAAATACCTTTTCTCCCAGAAAGAGTTGAACAATAGGCAACGCCGATGGATGGAATTGTTGAAGGACTATGATTGTACGATTTCCTATCACCCGGGAAAGGCGAATGTGGTCTCCGATGCGATTAGTAGGATGTCTTATGTGGCTTCGATGATGGTCCGTGAGTGGAAAATGCTTGAGGATGTTCGAGATTGGTCTCCTCGTGAATCGAGACATGGGGCTATTTTTGTGAATATTAGGGTATCTCCGACCCTAATTCAGAGGATAAAGGAAGCTCAGAAAGAAGATCCCGAGTTGGTGAAGATAATGGGTAAATTGAAGAAAAAGAATTTCGAGGATTTTTCTGTTAGCTCGAGTGGAGTGTTGACTTTCCGTGGTCGTTTGTGCGTACCCGATGTTGGTGGGATAAAGAGACAAGTTTTAGATGAGGGTCACAAATCGAGGTATACTATTCATCCGGGTAGTACGAAGATGTATCAGAATTTGAAACAACATTTTTGGTGGAATAATATGAAGAGGGAAATAGCCGAGTATGTATCGAGGTGTTTAACTTGTCAGCAGGTCAAAGCCGAGCATCAGAGACCCGCGGGACTACTTCAGCCGTTAGAGATTCCCGAGTGGAAATGGGAGCATGTGACCATGGATTTCGTTACGGGACTACCTCATACCCGTAGGAAGTATGACAGTGTTTGGGTAATAGTGGATAGATTGACCAAGAGTGCACATTTCTTGCCTATTGACATCAGATATTCGATGGAGAAGCTTGCGACCCTTTATATCGATGAGATCGTTAGATTGCATGGGGTTCCGGTTAGCATTGTGTCAGATCGAGACCCGAGGTTTACTTCTAGATTCTGGAAGGCGTTTTAGGAAGCTTTGGGTACAGATTTGCGATTCAGTACAGCTTTTCACCCTCAGACCGACGGTCAATCCGAGAGGACTATTCAGATTCTTGAGGATATGTTGCGAGCGTGTTCGATAGACTTCTCTGATTCTTGGGATTCACACCTACCGTTAGTGGAATTCTCTTACAACAACAGTTATCAGGCTAGTATCGAGATGGCACCCTATGAGGCCTTGTATGCAAGAAAATGTAGGTCGCCTATCTGTTGGGATGAGGTCGGTGAAGCAAAGATCGTGGGTATTGATTTGCTTCAGGATTCAGTTGAGAAAGTTAGAGTTATCCGGGATCGATTGAAAACAGCCCAGAGTCGACATAAGAGCTACGCAGACAACCGAAGGTGAGATCTTAGTTTTCAGACCGGTGATTTTGTGTTCCTGAAAGTATCTCCGAAGGTGGGTATTCGTAGGTTTGGGAAGAAAGGTAAATTGGCTCCGAGGTTTATTGGCCCGTTTGAGATTTTGGGAAAGGTTGGACTTCTTGCGTATCGACTTGCGTTACCGCCATCTTTGGACCGGTTACATAATGTTTTTCACGTTTCTATACTTCGGAAGTATGTTCATGATCCATCTCACGTGTTACCGAGGATACCGGAGGATATAGAGCCCGATATGACATATGAGGAACGACCGGTTCGGATCCTAGATTCTAAAGTTCAAGAGTTGAGGAACAAAAGTATTTCATTGGTTAGAGTTCTTTGGAGGAATCATAATGTTGAGGAGTCGACGTGGGAGCTTCGTGATGAGATAGAGAGGAAATATCCGTGGCTTTTTAATTCGGGTAAGTCTCGTTAAAATTCGGGTCGAATTTTCTTTAAGGGGGACTGAATGTCACGACCCGAAAACTAGGCTCTATTTTATTAGTAATAAATAATTATCATTTATTTATTTGCTTATTTGTTTATTTAAATTATTATTTATTTAAATAATTATGTGTGCAATTTATGTGTCATAATAATTTATGCCTAGCATTTTATTTGGGTTAGTGTAGTATTGTTGGGTCTTAATTGTTAGTAGGGAGAGTAAGCATTTGTGTTAGTAGAGGAGGGGGCCTTAGTGTAAATTCTTTTAAATCATTCTCCTACTCCCTCCCTACTCTTCCTCCTCCCTCACTCTTTCACCTCACCCTCACCATCTCTCCCAGCTCATTTCTCTCTCTCCAAAAGAAAAAGGGTATGTTTTTCTCTCTCACTTCTCTCTACATTTCCATCATCTTCCTCTTGTTATTTCTCATTTCTTAAAACATGAATCTTGTTTAGATCGTCGATAGGATCGTAGGAAGCCAAAAATATTTGAAATCCATCATCTTTGGGAAATCTCAAGTAAGTTACTTTTCCCCCATTTTTATGCTAAAATGTTCATATCATGTTTATATAATGCTTGATGTGTTATATTTGAAGTTTGGTTGAATTTGGAATTGATTTGGAATTTATTTGAGTTTTTGGCTAAAAATGGTGATTTGATGAATGTTGGGATTCAATCTTGATCTTGGATGATAAATGGTGTTATTTGGGCCCCCATCCTAGTTATATGTTGTTTTGGTTCATTTCTATGCCTATTGGGAGTCTTGGTTTTGAGTATTTGGGAATTGTTGAGGATTTTGTGTTTTGGGTAAGAACTTGATGAACCCAGCTCTGTTTTCCCGGCATGAACCCAGACCGAGCGCCCGCCCGCGCGGTTCCAGGCGCCCGCCTGCACCCCTTTTCCCAGCGGCCTGACCTTCTGGTCAAATGAGCGCCCGCTCGCCCCTACCCAGGCGCCCGCCTGCTTGGGATTTTGCCCTTTTGCTTGGTTTAAGACTAATGACTTACCTAGTTAGGTTTCCTTCTTCTAATTAACTTAAGATAACACCGTGGAACACTTTATTAAGTGGAATTGATTCTTTTGTGAATAAATATGTTATGGAATTCGATTGAGTATCATTTTGGGAATGTGGTTCATCCTTTATGTGTTGTTTGGATTGGTTTACCTTTGTGGTAATTTATTTGGAATGGTTCCCTACTTTGGAATCATTAGTTGTTTATCGTGCTAGTATTTAATTACTTAGCGTTTATTTGAAAGTCCAGCTGGTATTTGTGGTTGTGTCGGGCGATGCAAGATATTATGATGGCACCGGCCAAGTCCATTATGGTGTCGACCATTGTTTTGCCCTTATTTTCCTCTTCCAGATTGGCCTTGGTTGAGATGTTTGGAGCATGACTTTGTGGCATAGCTCCCGCCCTTTGTGGTACAGTACTTTGTTATTGGTTCCGGTACCGGGGATTTCTCTTCAGCTTTCATGCTATTATGAAGATGTTGATGGTTGATTATGGAAGCTGCGCAGCGACCTTTATTTGGTTATTTCCGTTGGAAAACCTTGGCTATATCCTTTGTTATTTGTTTATTTCCGCTGCTATCTGTTAAATGACAATTGCTATGTGCTACGTGATTTATTATTGTTTATTGCTTATTGCATCTTAGCATGTCATGTAGTTGCATTAGTAACTTATTGAGATTTATCTCACCCCCTCTCTTTTTATCTTTGTTTTTCCTTAACCCCCCCCCCCCCAGGTGGAAAAGATTAGACTCGCTGATCACGAGACAGGACGTCGTGAGGGTTGAGCTTTTGGGGCAAGTAGCATTGGTGGGTTTACATTATTTAAATGTGTAACCTTTTTGGGATATTTGTACCAAACATTGACGTCACTAGGATTTGTGTATTTTGTAACTTTGGTGTATAAGCTTATGGAGTTTATACTAGTTTTACTTTGTTGTTCAAGTTGATTTACAAAACCTTGTGTTATCATCTTTTGGGTATAAAAGGAAATTTTTATCTTCATTATTTTGGAGTTTATTGTTAAGTCGACGTCCAGCTCGCGATCTCGGGCCCGCGGGGTTCGGGGTCGCGACAGTTGGTATCAGAGCTATGGTTTGGCTCTAAGTATAAGTCTATGTGGACTAGTATGACCTAGGTGGGTAGTTATGTTCGGAGTGAGTAACGGTTGATGTCTTATGCAGGTAATTGCTTGAAATGGCTAGAAGGAGAGCAGGCGAAGGCTCTAGTGGAGCACAAAATCAGAATGACTTAAGGGAAGAGAACCGAGCAATGTTCCAGGGAATGTTTGAGGCCCCTATGAAGGCCATTCATGATCAAGGGCCACGAGAAGAGCATTTGGCACCACCGAGATATGGGCTAGAGCAATTTCTGAAATTGAAGCCAAAAGAGTTTGACGGTGAGCCGGATGTAAAGAAGGCTGAGATGTGGATCGAGTCTATGGAGAAAATTTATGATGTGTTTGGATGCACGGACGAGGATAGGGTCCGGTTCGCGGCTTACAAACTTGTGGGTGCCGCCGAGCATTGGTGGAAAGGAGTTAAGGCGAGTTGGGATGACACTCACACGGTTTATGCATGGGAATTGTTTGTGCGGAAGTTCAAAGAGCATTTCATTCCGGTAGTGGATCAGAACCGAAAAGAGATCGAGCTTCTTAACTTGGAGCAAGGTTTGTTGTCTATAGCTCAATACTCGGCTAAGTTCACAGAATTAGCCCGATATTGCGACTATCTTGTGCGGACCGAGGAGCAGAAAGCTATGAGATTCATCCGGGGTTTGAAGACTTCTATTCGGACTCAGCTTATAGCCCAAAGGATTGTGACATTCCAGGATGCGGTGGACCGAGCCTATTTGATTGAGAAAGATATTGGGGAACATAAGAGGAAGACCGAGGTAGCTAACCCGAGTAAGCAAGGAGCGCAGAGCAAGTCACAACCAAGGATTGATAACCGAGGTAACTTTGGGGGACAATCTCAGTTCCGAGGGCAACCGATCCCAAGGAACCCGGGTACTACTTCTGGGAACCAAGGGAACCAAAATAGGAGGCTTTGTTCCTATTGCCAAAAGGAAGGCCATTCAGAGGACCGTTGTTGGAAGAAACAGGGAAGGTGTACCAATTGTGGCCAAATGGGGCATTATGTGAGGGATTGTCCGAGGAATAGAGGTCAACCGTCTGGGTTAGGAGCTGGTGCTCCACAGGGTCAGAAAAGGGACGCTACGGGAAAGCCCAAGGTCCAAGGGAAGGTGTTTGCAATGAATCAACAACAAGCCACAGATGATCCCACAGTTATTGGAGGTATTATTTCTATATTTAATGTGAGCGCCCGAGCGTTAGTAGATCCAGGATCATCTCATTCTTACATTTCTGTGCAATTTGCTTCTCTGCTAAATGCTGCATCTGAGTCATTACCTTATGTGCTAGAGGTGTCTACTCCTATGGGAGAGTGTTTGGTGACTGATAGAGTCTTTCGTGCTTGTGATGTGGTTATATGTGGTCGTGTCTTATGTGCGGATTTGGTAGTCCTTCCTATTCAGGACTTTGATGTTATTTTGGGTATGGATTGGTTGAGCAAGTTTCATGCTTCTGTTGTTTGTCGTAAGAAAGTTGTTACTTTTTCTATCCCTGATGTGCCTAAGTTTACTTTTGAGGCTATGCCTATTGGTAGAAATTTTCGTATCATTTCCTATGTGAAAGCGAGAAAATTATTGCACCGTGGTTGTGAGGGGTACTTGGCTAGTGTGCTTGATACTAGGAAAGAATCCCCTAGTTTGGAGAGTGTTCGGGTAGTTAGGGAATTTCCCGATGTTTTCTCTTCTGAGTATGATATGCCTCCCGATCGTGAGATAGAGTTTTGTATAGATCTTTTGCCGGGTACGGCTCCAATTTCGAAAGCACCGTATAGGTTGGCTCCCGCAGAATTGAAGGAACTAAAGGTTCAATTGCAAGAGTTACTTGATCGAGGGTTTATCCACCCTAGTGTTTCCCTGCGGGGAGCACCGGTTTTGTTTGTGCGGAAGAAAGATGGTTCGTTGAGATTGTGTATTGACTACCGAAAGTTGAATCAGGTTACAGTGAAGAACAAGTATCCTCTACCTCACATCGATGATTTGTTTGATCAGCTTCAAGGCTCAGTTGTGTTTTCCAAGCTTGATTTGAGGAGTGGGTACCATCAGTTGAAGATTCGACCGGAGGATATTCCGAAGACTGCCTTTCGCACTCTGTATGGTCATTATGAATTCTTGGTTATGCCGTTTGGGTTGACTAACGCGCCGGCCGTGTTTATGGATTTGATGAACCGGGTTTTCCTTCCTTATCTTGACTCGTTCGTGGTGGTCTTTATTGATGATATACTCGTCTACTCTAAATCTAGAGAGGAGCACGAGCAGCACTTGAGGACAGTTTTATCCGTTCTTGCGAGGGAGAAATTATTTGCGAAGTTTAGTAAACGCGAATTTTGGCTCGAGAAAGTGTCATTTCTGGGCCATGTGATTTCTAAGGACGGTATTTCTGTGGATCCTTCAAAGATAGAAGCCATAGTGGATTGGAAGAGACCCGAATCAGTGACAGAGATTAGAAGCTTTCTGGGGTTGGCCGGGTATTACAGAAGATTTATAGAGGGGTTTCGAGGATCGCTACTCCGATGACTCAGTTGACCCGGAAGAATGTCCTGTTTGAGTGGACCGAGAAATGTGACAAGAGTTTTGCGGAATTGAAGAAGAGGTTGACTACCGCTCCGATCTTAACTTTGCCTAATGGGAATGATAATTTAGTAATTTATAGTGATGCTTCGAAAGAGGGTTTGGGTTATGTTTTGATGCAGAATGGGAAAGTAATTGCGTATGCTTCGAGGAAATTGACCCCTAGTGAACAGAATTACCCCACTCATGATATGGAGTTAGCGACTATTGTATTTGCGTTGCACAAATGGAAGCATTACCTTTATGGGGCGAAGTTTGAAATTTTTACCGATCACAAGAGTTTGAAATACCTTTTCTCCCAGAAAGAGTTGAACAATAGGCAACGCCGATGGATGGAATTGTTGAAGGACTATGATTGTACGATTTCCTATCACCCGGGAAAGGCGAATGTGGTCTCCGATGCGATTAGTAGGATGTCTTATGTGGCTTCGATGATGGTCCGTGAGTGGAAAATGCTTGAGGATGTTCGAGATTGGTCTCCTCGTGAATCGAGACATGGGGCTATTTTTGTGAATATTAGGGTATCTCCGACCCTAATTCAGAGGATAAAGGAAGCTCAGAAAGAAGATCCCGAGTTGGTGAAGATAATGGGTAAATTGAAGAAAAAGAATTTCGAGGATTTTTCTGTTAGCTCGAGTGGAGTGTTGACTTTCCGTGGTCGTTTGTGCGTACCCGATGTTGGTGGGATAAAGAGACAAGTTTTAGATGAGGGTCACAAATCGAGGTATACTATTCATCCGGGTAGTACGAAGATGTATCAGAATTTGAAACAACATTTTTGGTGGAATAATATGAAGAGGGAAATAGCCGAGTATGTATCGAGGTGTTTAACTTGTCAGCAGGTCAAAGCCGAGCATCAGAGACCCGCGGGACTACTTCAGCCGTTAGAGATTCCCGAGTGGAAATGGGAGCATGTGACCATGGATTTCGTTACGGGACTACCTCATACCCGTAGGAAGTATGACAGTGTTTGGGTAATAGTGGATAGATTGACCAAGAGTGCACATTTCTTGCCTATTGACATCAGATATTCGATGGAGAAGCTTGCGACCCTTTATATCGATGAGATCGTTAGATTGCATGGGGTTCCGGTTAGCATTGTGTCAGATCGAGACCCGAGGTTTACTTCTAGATTCTGGAAGGCGTTTTAGGAAGCTTTGGGTACAGATTTGCGATTCAGTACAGCTTTTCACCCTCAGACCGACGGTTAATCCGAGAGGACTATTCAGATTCTTGAGGATATGTTGCGAGCGTGTTCGATAGACTTCTCTGATTCTTGGGATTCACACCTACCGTTAGTGGAATTCTCTTACAACAACAGTTATCAGGCTAGTATCGAGATGGCACCGTATGAGGCCTTGTATGCAAGAAAATGTAGGTCGCCTATCTGTTGGGATGAGGTCGGTGAAGCAAAGATCGTGGGTATTGATTTGCTTCAGGATTCAGTTGAGAAAGTTAGAGTTATCCGGGATCGATTGAAAACAGCCCAGAGTCGACATAAGAGCTACGCAGACAACCGAAGGTGAGATCTTAGTTTTCAGACCGGTGATTTTGTGTTCCTGAAAGTATCTCCGAAGGTGGGTATTCGTAGGTTTGGGAAGAAAGGTAAATTGGCTCCGAGGTTTATTGGCCCGTTTGAGATTTTGGGAAAGGTTGGACTTCTTGCGTATCGACTTGCGTTACCGCCATCTTTGGACCGGTTACATAATGTTTTTCACGTTTCTATGCTTCGGAAGTATGTTCATGATCCATCTCACGTGTTACCGAGGATACCGGAGGATATAGAGCCCGATATGACATATGAGGAACGACCGGTTCGGATCCTAGATTCTAAAGTTCAAGAGTTGAGGAACAAAAGTATTTCATTGGTTAGAGTTCTTTGGAGGAATCATAATGTTGAGGAGTCGACGTGGGAGCTTCGTGATGAGATAGAGAGGAAATATCCGTGGCTTTTTAATTCGGGTAAGTCTCGTTAAAATTCGGGTCGAATTTTCTTTAAGGGGGAGTGAATGTCACGACCCGAAAACTAGGCTCTATTTTATTAGTAATAAATAATTATCATTTATTTATTTGCTTATTTGATTATTTAAATTATTATTTATTTAAATAATTATGTGTGCAATTTATGTGTCATAATAATTTATGCCTAGCATTTTATTTGGGTTCGTGTAGTATTGTTGGGTCTTAATTGTTAGTAGGTAGAGTAAGCATTTGTGTTTAGAGGAGGGGGCCTTAGTGTAAATTCTTTTAAATCATTCTCCTACTCCCTCCCTACTCTTCCTCCTCCCTCACTCTTTCACCTCACCCTCACCATCTCTCCCAGCTCATTTCTCTCTCTCCAAAAGAAAAAGGGTATGTTTTTCTCTCTCACTTCTCTCTACATTTCCATCATCTTCCTCTTGTTATTTCTCATTTCTTAAAACATGAATCTTGTTTAGATCGTCGATAGGATCGTAGGAAGCTAAAAATATTTGAAATCCATCATCTTTGGGAAATCTCAAGTAAGTTACTTTTCCCCCATTTTTATGCTAAAATGTTCATATCATGTTTATATAATGCTTGATGTGTTATATTTGAAGTTTGGTTGAATTTGGAATTGATTTGGAATTTATTTGAGTTTTTGGCTAAAAATGGTGATTTGATTAATGTTGGGATTCAATCTTGATCTTGGATGATAAATGGTGTTATTTGGGCCCCCATCCTAGTTATATGTTGTTTTGGTTCATTTCTATGCCTATTGGGAGTCTTGGTTTTGAGTATTTGGGAATTGTTGAGGATTTTTTGTTTTGGGTAAGAACTTGATGAACCCAGCTCTGTTTTCCCGGCATGAACCCAGACCGAGCGCCCGCCCGCGCGGTGCCAGGCGCCCGCCTGCACCCCTTTTCCCAGCGGCCTGACCTTCTGGTCAAATGAGCGCCCGCTCGCCCCTACCCAGGCGCCCGCCTGCTTGGGATTTTGCCCTTTTGCTTGGTTTAAGACTAATGACTTACCTAGTTAGGTTTCCTTCTTCTAATTAACTTAAGATAACACCGTGGAACACTTTATTAAGTGGAATTGATTCTTTTGTGAATAAATATGTTATGGAATTTGATTGAGTATCATTTTGGGAATGTGGTTCATCCTTTATGTGTTGTTTGGATTGGTTTACCTTTGTGGTAATTTATTTGGAATGGTTCCCTACTTTGGAATCATTAGTTGTTTATCATGCTAGTATTTAATTACTTAGCGTTTATCTGAAAGTCCAGCTGGTATTTGTGGTTGTGTCTGCCGATGCGAGATATTATGATGGCACCGGCCAAGTCCATTATGGTGTCGACCATTGTTTTGCCCTTATTTTCCTCTTCCAGATTGGCCTTGGTTGAGACGTTTGGAGCATGACTTTGTGGCATGGCTCCCGCCCTTTGTGGCACATTACTTTGTTATTGGTTCCGGTACCGGGGATTTCTCTTCAGCTTTCATGCTATTATGAAGATGTTGATGGTTGATTATGGAAGCTGCGCAGTGACCTTTATTTTGTTATTTCCATTGGAAAACCTTGGCTATATCCTTTGTTATTTGTTTGTTTTCGCTACTATCTGTTAAATGACAATTGCTATGTGTTACGTGATTTATTATTGTTTATTGCTTATTGCATCTTAGCATGTCATGTAGTTTCATTAGTAACTTATTGAGATTTATCTCACCCCCTCTCTTTTTATCTTTGTTTTTCCTTAACCCCCCCCCAGGTGGAAAAGATTAGACTCGCTGATCACGAGACAGGACGTCGTGAGGGTTGAGCTTTTGGGGCAAGTAGCATTGGTGGGTTTACATTATTTAAATGTGTAACCTTTTTGGGATATTTGTACCAAACATTGACGTCACTAGGATTTGTGTATTTTGTAACTTTGGTGTATAAGCTTATGGAGCTTATACTAGTTTTACTTTGTTGTTCAAGTTGATTTACAAAACCTTGTGTTATCATCTTTTGGGTATAAAAGGAAATTTTTATCTTCATTATTTTGGAGTTTATTGTTAAGTCGACGTCCAGCTCGCGATCTCGGGCCCGCGGGGTTCGGGGTCGCGACAAACTTGGCTCTATGGAGAGGGTTGACTTAAGGAACGGTCATGACTCTCGGCTGGTTAGAGGCGGGACATGGTCAACTTGGCTCTATGGAGAGGGTTAACTTAAGGAACGGGCATGACTCTCGGCTGGTCAGAGGCGGGACAAAGGCTTCAACCTATAATGACCACTCTGGGTCACTAAAGTTTTCTTAACCTAAAATGACCACTCTGGGGGACAAAGGTTTTCTTAACTCTAGGGGACTAAGGTTTTCTTAACCTAAAATGACCACTCTGAGGGACTAAAGTTTTCTTAACCTAAAATGACCACTCTGGGGGACTAAGGTTTTCTTACCTAAAATGGCCACTCTGTGGGACTAAGGTTTTCTTAACCTAAAATGACCACTCTGTGGGACTAAGGTTTTCTTAACCTAAAATGACCACTCTGGGGGACTAAGTTTTTCTTAACCTAAAATGGCCACTATGGGGGACTTAGGTTTTTTTAACCTAAAATGGCCACTCTAGGGGACAAAGGTTTTTTTAACCTAAAATGACCACTATGAGGGACTATGGTTTTCTTAACCTAAAATGGCCACTCTGGGGGACTAAGGTTTTCTTAACCTAAAATGACCACTCTGGGGGACAAAGGTTTTCTTAACCTAAAATGACCACTGTGGGGGACTAAGGTTTGACTTGGGTCAACTCTACCTTTGGGGAGTTTGATGGGAAAACTGGTCTTACGTCCGACTAAGGACGGCTTGGACAAAGGCTTGAACCTAAAATGACCACTCTGGGTCAAGGCTTGACTTGGGTCAACTCCACCTTTGGGGAGTTTGATGGGAAAACTGGTCTTACGTCCCACTAAGGACGGCCGGGACAAAGGCTTGAACCTAAAATGTCCACTCTGGGTCGAGTCTTAGCTTGGGTCAACTCCACCTTTGGGGAGTTTGACGGGAAAACTGGTCTTACATCCGAATAAGGACGGCCGGGGACAAAGGCTTTAACCTAAAATGACCACTCTGGGTCGAGGCTTGATTGAGTCAACTCCATCTTTGGGGAGTTTGACGGGGAAACTGGTCTTACGTCTGGCTAAGGACTGTCGGGGACAAAGGCTTTAACCTAAAATGACTACTCTGGGGGCAAAGGTTTGGTCAACACTACTCTATGGGATGGTTGACTCATTTTCTTGACACCAGGGAAGATCCTAGGGGCGACCTTTAAGACACATTGTGGACGA
This sequence comes from Campanula takesimana, assembly GCA_026119855.1. Taxonomy (NCBI): domain Eukaryota; kingdom Viridiplantae; phylum Streptophyta; class Magnoliopsida; order Asterales; family Campanulaceae; genus Campanula; species Campanula takesimana. The sequence continues at coordinate 881,722 of JAOWBW010000167.1, read as the reverse complement.
AAAAGTCCAAGACTTTGGAAAAAATCATTTTGAGGGGGGATCAAAAGCATTTTGCTTGAAACATTATTTTTGACATATGATGCCAAATGGGCAAATTTGGAAATGCTTATTTCTAAAGGCAAATCTTTTAACGAAGCATGTTAGTCAAATATTTTGATTTTAACTTAACCATGAGGTTTGTTATGCATAAAGTACTTTTGATTTTGTCCATTCGTTGAGAAGTAATTGATGGTGGGAAATCTGCTTGTCACTGTTGTAGGGATAGCCCCAATGTCATCTTTGTCATTGATGTTGGGGTAGCCCCATGTCCTTGTTATCGTCGATGTTGGGGTAGCCCCATGTCCTTGTTGTCGTCGATGTGGAGGTAGCCCCAATGTCGTCCTTCAACTTTTGATGTTGACGTGGACCCGTTGTCGTCTTTCGGCCTTTAAAGTTAGGTTAGGAACCCATCCCCCTTTTTTATGATGCACCCTTTCTTTTGCCTAGGCCGCCCTTTCGGGTTTTCAACCTAGTGGGCATCTCCTTTGCGTCTTTTATGGCACACCTTGTTTTTTTCCTAGGCCGCCCTTATGGGTTTTCAACCTAGCGGGCTACTTTTTTGGTGCCCTTTTCTTTTTTTTTCCTTTTTTTTATGAGTGATCCAGCCGACTCGATAGAACGAGGACTTTAAGGTATTTTTCTTAGAGGGAACATGCAAGGGCTTTTTATTTTAGAAAGAGTCCCTTTATGTTGGTGAGCTCTTTGAGCAATGTATCATGAAATGGGAGGAGGCCCTTGCTTGACAGAACATAAGTGTTTAGATCTTTCCTAAGATGGAGAAAAGAAGACTTGTTGAGACATTTGAAATTTGCCTTAGTTAATATCATCAAATGATTGCTTGAATGGACCATGTTTGTCATTAAGTCAAGATTATAGAAAGCAATTAGCCTTAACATGTATAAATGTTGTGATCAATTAAGATTAAAAATCGATCAATGGCAAGATCGGGAGGAGAATGTGTTTAGAAGGTGGAATTGGTCATTATCTGGGAAACTGGTCATTGAAGGGACCAAGGGACGAGAACTTGGTCATTTTGAGAGGACCATGGTTTGATGGTTTTGTTTCATGCTATGACCGGACCCGAAGGTTGCCTACGTTCCCCTCAGTTTGAGGAGCTCAGGTCACCGTAGTTCGGCGATGGATCATCTTTTGTTGAAGTTGGTGTCCTTTTGAAGGATATTGTTGCTTTGCTGATGTAGATCGCTTTGCCTTATGGCGAACTCCTTGGGATGGACCTCTCGGGGTGAACCCTCTTTGGTGGAACTTCTTTTGAGATGAACGGGCCCTTTGAGGTGAGTCCTTTCTTGTTTGTCTTTTGAGATAGACTTTCTTTCTTGCAAACCGTTGGGGGTGGACTTTACGGTGAACTTGGTGAGCTTTTGAGGCAGACCTCCTCTTCGCATATATTCATTTCCTTTCTTTCTTTTCACATATTCATTTCTTCTCCCTCTTTTCATTTTTTTTTCGAGAGAGAGAGGGGAAACATTAGCCCCAGCTTGGACATTGGCTCATCTGTAGCCCCTTGGTGGAATGTCTGTCACTTCTCGCTTTGACTTTGAAGCTCCGGGAAGTCCTTTGCTTGGTTGCGCACATGCGATCACGGTCGAATCTTGGTGGTTGAGCAACAACATCCTTGCCTTTTCATTGTCTCGGGATGCCTTTGATGTGCATCAAGAATTTGTATCGGAAAGATATATCGGGTTGTGTATTGGGAGATGTGTATCGGGGATGTGTATAGAGGAAGGCTTGCCATTAATGGTTTCTTCATGCCAATTGATCACAACATTTATTCACATCAAGGTTAATTGTTTGCATTTAGCATTTTTCATTTGTGTTAGGTCCATTCGTCCTTAATGAGTCTTCATTGACTAGTATGCTTAGAAGTCCATTCATCATTTTAGGGACGTAGCAATCATTTGATAATAACAAGTAAGGCAATTTCAAGAGTAAATGTATATTGCAAATAATGTCACAAGTCGGGAGAGAATAGAAAGAAAATGACTCTTTTATTTAAATAACTTTATACATACATGTCCCAAGTGTGGAACTTTGTAAAAATGAAAAGACACAGTCCAGGATGGACTTTGGTGAAAATCTAGAACCTATGAGGCTGGAAGACTCTATTTTTTATTTTATTTTTAGGGATGGGTTCCCATAAAGCACGATGATCCATTTTCTTCTTCAATTGTTAGCGGGGTTGTCGGCGGCATAGTCCATGTCTTCCACGGGGAACTCGGGTTCCATGTCGTCGGGAAAGATGTCGCGAGGTCTCCAGTTGGCTTGGCGTTGTAATTGCTGGACTTGTCTACTCATGAGTTGGAAGTTTTCTTTGGCCATCTCCTTTTGGTGATTTCCTTTCAAGGTGCGTAGCCTTCGTGCGTGGCACTCGACGAAGGTACGGATCTCCATTTGATGTAGCCGCTTTTGGGCTTTCAAAGCACGGGCCTCTCCTTGTAGACAGTGTTCCAACCTTTTGATTTTCTTGCTCATGTGGACGGTTGTCTCGGACGCCAATTTTGATGTTCCTTGGTCAATGTTTCCAATGGACAGAACCGCAAAGGGCTTTAGCATATTAAACCTCAAGGTGAAATTATAATCGGGATTTGAGAAGAACGCTTCATTAACGGATTGACCTTTTTAAGAAAAACATGATCTTTTATTTTAAGAAAGCTTGATCTCCATTTTTTTGTTTTTAAATAAGGATTGACCGGGCCGAAGTTTCCTACGTTCCCCTCACCACGAGGGAGGGGGTCCCACGTGATGAGAGGCTTAGGTCACCGTAGTTCGAACGGGTTTAGAATTCAAAGGGAGAAAGACGAACATGACTTCAGTTGACTCACTTTCCAAATGGACTTTTGGGAAGAGGTGAGTGATTGACTCACTTTCCAAACGGAATTTTTTAGGACGACGGGAAATGGCCTTGAGGGTCCTAACATAAAGGTTATGGGACAAGAAGCCTCCTTGGCTCACTGGAACATAGTCGGGATGACATGGGACAAGGCATTACTGGTTTGAGACTAAATGGTACTCACACTAGTCCGAGTCACAAGGGTGATTGGGATGATTGAAATGGTCACAACACGGCGGTGCAAGTCGAGGAGGTCAATGCTTGACCAAGGTGTATTACCGTGTGGTGCCATGACGCCTAGACTCGAAGGGGGAATGGTCACGTGACGACACTAATCAGAACGAGATGCCACGAGGGGCTCAAAATTGGTCATCACATGATGGCTCCAGGAAGGGGAAAATGTCGCGCCCCGTACCCGTGGTCCTACTTGGCCCCACGCTCGGGACACGATCGGAAGACGTCATAAAACATTTTAGGAAAATTTTTCGAAATGTACTTTCATAAAAGTTTAACACTTTAAAATAACTTTACAAACAACTTCCAAAAGGAAGTACTTAGCCTGAAGGCTTACAAACTTTGTTTACAAATACACAAACACCAACATTTTCTAAAATATAAGTTTTAAAAGATGATGAAGTCACGGATACTCTACCCCCAAAAGGTTATACAATACATAATGTAGCCTTTACAAAACTCATATCCCAAACTCTTACCACCACGACGTCCTCCCGTGCAAGTGTCCTATTCCCTGGACTTGCCTTTATCTAAAATAGTAAACAAATAAGGGGTGAGAATGAATCTCAGTAAGTTACTAATTCCCCTTAAATAGTAAAATGGTCATATATTTGCTATATGTGTGATATGTGGTGAAATTATTGTGAAAATAATTTATTTGTGATACTTGTTTATTTAGGACAAAGGGAGTATAATTATACTGGGTAAGTGACTTGGTTTGTATGCAAGTATGTATATGGAGTATTGTAGATACCCCGGGAAACCACAGCTTGGCTAGAGCGGTGAAATATCCTAGGATGTCTAACTTGTTTTTAGAGTCGCCACCTATGTTTTGAGGAACATAAGAAAAACCTATTGATAATAGCCTAAATTTGATTACGAAAACAGAGATTCTTTGTTTTGAGGTTCGGGGGTTAGATTATGAGATGGGAAGTACCGAAACACCCATCTCGCCCAACTAAAGTTGGTCTTGCTTGATCAAAATCTACATGAATGATAAACGTTCTTCTTCTTCTTCTTTAAATCATAAAAAAGGGGTTGTAAAATAGAGTTTGGAATGTAGGAGATAACTCTTTAACCGACCTCAATGAGATGAGGTGATCATTAGAGTCATGTCCCAAAATGATTTGGGTGATTGCACTTTGATAATACAAAAGAAAGAGAAAAGAGATGAAGTTGAGAAGGGGAAAGAAATAGCTTTACCTAGACTTCAAGAGACCTCAAACACTTCTTGTTGAATTCCTTGGAGAAATCCTTTGGAAAATTCTTTGAAAGTAGGAAATTTGGTAAAGTCAAGGTCTTTCGGTCTCTTTTGGTCAAAGTTTTTGTCTCAAGTTTTCGTCCTTTGAAAATGGAGGTAAAGGGAGGTTTTTATAGGTGAGAGAGAGATGTTTTTGGTGCCAAAACTCAGTCACCAAGAAATCCTTCCCGGGCAAAATCCTGTAAATTGAGCAAGGGAGAGAATCCTGGCCAGAAATCTGTAACTGACGCCCAGAGGCGCGCGCTTCCTGCTTTGGGGGCGGGAGGCGCGCGCGTCTGGCTCCTCCTGTCGGAGGCGCGCGACTCAGAGAAGGCAATTTTGACAGAATAGACTAGAAAGTCAGCCCTGTTATTCAGTTTAGTCCCTGGACTTAACGAAGTCAGTCAGGAACTTAACGAAAGTGACAGAAACTACCGAGAAACACTTAAAATGGGGAGAAACACAAGATCAAATGTGCAATCGGGGTGAGCGGTCCAAGGCGGGGTGTCTACAGAGCCCCTCGGCGACGTGGATTGCAAAGCAAAACGCGTCGACGAAAGTTAAAAACACCCGCCGAGGACATCACCAAGAAAAAAGCAAAGACTCGATGAAAGCAGGAATTTGAAATTGCGAGAGATAGTGGTGCGCTCCCTGTGTGAGCGGCTTTTGTTGATAGAGGGGGTGGTGTGATTCGTTAGGTGAACCTGCCGGCTGAATATGTTGAATGAGGCCGCTAGTGAACCTTTTGAACGAAGCCGTTAGTGAAGTTTTTGAAGAGGCCGTTAGTGAACCTTTGAGGAGGCCGTTAGTGAAATCCGTTGATGAGGCCGTTAGTGAACCTTTGTAGAGGCCGTTAGTGAACCTTTGAGGACGAATCCGTTAGTGAAATCCGTTGATGAGGCCGTTAGTGAACCCTTGGAGAGGCCGTTGGTGAACCTTTGAAGAGGCCGTTAGTGAACCTTTGAGGACGAATCCGTTAGTGAAATCCGTTGATGAGGCCGTTAGTGAACCCTTGTAGAGGCCGTTGGTGAACCTTTGAAGAGGCCGTTAGTGAACCTTTGAAGATGAATCCGTTAGTGAAATCCGTTGATGAGGCCGTTAGTGAACCCTTGTAGAGGCCGTTGGTGAACCTTTGAAGACGAATCCGTTAGTGAAATCCGTTGATGAGGCCGTTAGTGAACCCTTGAATGAGGCTGTTGGTGAACCTTTGGAGAGGCCGTTGGTGAACCTTTGGAGAGGCCGTTGATGAACCTTTGAGGACGAATCCGTTAGTGAAATTCGTTGATGAGGCCGTTAGTGAACCCTTATAGAGGCCGTTGGTGAACCCTTGGAGAGGCCGTTGGTGAACCTTTGGAGAGGCCGTTGGTGAACCTTTGGAGAGGCCGTTAGTGAACCTTTGAAGAGGCCGTTGGTGAACCTTTGGAGACGAATCCGTTAGTGAAATCCGTTGATGAGGCCGTTAGTGAACCCTTGAATAAGGCCGTTGGTGAACCTTTAGAGACGAATCCGTTAGTGAAATCCGTTGATGAAATATTGCTTTGAAGTCGCGTGCCACTTGGAGTCACACTTGACTTTTTGAATTGTGGGGTGCGGGCACAGTTGACCACGACCAGAAAAATGTTCCTGCTGGGGATGAAATGTTGAGATTGACTTTTGAGGGGGGTATGGTACCCGTGACAGAACTTAGGGAGTTCGGAATCCGTGGGGAAACCTTGATACGGTGCATGGTTTCTTGCATGGGAGACTGCTTCTGAACCTTCCTGATGATGGGAAGAGCGCGTGTCCGGGCCTCGTTATGGGATGCGCGCGCCTCGGATGAGTATGTCGGGGGGGCGCGCCTGGCGCATAAGTTCAGCATATTTAAACAGGTGGTTCACTGTTTTCGGCGAGTTTTCAAAAATTTAAAAAACCCTCCAAATTCCAAACAAAATTTTCGTAGAGAAATCACCCCAAAACATTTTCTTGCTGCTCTAGGATCAATTCCGTCACAGAAACGATGTCGGATCGTCAACAATCACCTCCGTTCGAGATGCCACAGGGCGAGGAGCCTGAAATTGGGGTTGAAGCTATAGACCTGAGCTTGCTTACCTTCCGGCCTCATACCCACATTTCTCACTTCGTGACTTCGGGTTTGGTAAGAATGCCTCACCTTTCTTGTCGATTTTGGATTTCATGAAGTTCCGTTTTCTTTACCCGAAATATTGCTACAGCAGCTTTATTGATCATTCCTTGCATGTTGTTTGTTGCTGCTGATTTGTTGTAAGAACATGTTGGGGCGCCCATTTTCATGTTCACACACTTTCTTGTACATTGTTCTGCCATTGAAATCTCTGTGTTGAGTTCATTCGTTTTCTAGCAGTCATGCTGATGAAATTTTCGCTGTTCCTTCTTTCCTTTCAGGAGTGGACCCGTCTGACAGAGATTCGTGGTGGGGCTCATGGGCCCATCTCTATATGGAAGAGCTTGCCTGAGAATGTTCGGGCCCGAGTTACAGGGACTCATTTTGGTCTTTTTGTCACCAGCCTCCCAGCTTTGAAGAATGACCCCGATGTGGTCCAGGCATTGAGGGAAAGATGGTGGGACACCACCCATACCTTCCATTTACCCATGGACGAGGTGACTATGACGCCTACCGATTTCACAGCTTTGACGGGCTTGCCGTTCATAGGGATGACTGTCCCTTTTGGTTTGAGAGGGGCTGTTCGGACTCCGGAAGAGTTACTGGCTTTGGTTGACTGCCGGTTCGAGGTCAAGAATTCTCGAGTGACATGGGGGCGAATCCGGGCCTATTTCGGCATCTTAATGGCCGAGGCTCGGGGTGTTACTGCTGATCGGGTCGATGCCGTGGCCCGTTGCTTTATTTGGTACTTGTTATCCCATACTCTGTTTGCCAACGGGAGATCTTCGGCCTCTTTGGCTCTGCTTGACTTGTTAGTGGATTTGGACCAGATCGGCCAGTATAACTGGGGCGCAGCGGGCTTAGCTGCTTGTTATCACGGCATGGATTTGACCAGCTGCTCGACCACTAGCTCGGTTACGGGCTTCAGCTTGCTGTGGGAGGTATACCACTTACTGTCCCTTTTATATTCTCCTTGCCTTAGTCATAACTGCCTTTTCCGTTGACTGTCATTAACTTTGTTTCTGCCTCTTGTCTACAGCTTTGGGATTTTGCTATCCTGAATCTGAGAGATTTCAAGATTGCTAAGGAAGGCCAGCCCCAGTATCCGGACTTCACACGGTGGGCGTACAAGGAGAGGAATGTGAAGACTGGTACGAACCCCATTAGTCTTACTTCGGCCCGATGGCACTTGGACACTTTGAGGCCTGAGTCTGTTGCCTTCTATTTGTATCCTTGGAGATCAGTTCAGCACTGGTTTGAGCATACTCTTATTCCTACCCGTTCTCGGCTTTTGATGAGTTCGGGTGAGTGCATGGCTCTGTATTTGGGAGACAGAGTGTTCTGGCAGCATGGTACCTAGGTGACATACTTTTACACCCCCCTCGTCCTGCAGTTCCAGACGTTCCTCCTTTCTGCCCTCGTAATTGGAGGTCACTTTCAGAGGCTGATCGCGCGGCATACATGGTAGGGGTTGATGCCATCCCTTACATTCACTTGGATCAGGATTATGGCCTCTTCAGGGAGAACAACTTGATCCAAGGCTTCATGTTTGCTGATTCGAGGAGATCACAGGCTGCTCCTACGACCTCCGCTCGGTTTTATACTACCGGTGTCGGGTATTGTTTTGATCCTCCTTTGCCTCCTCCCTATTACACTTATTCCAATTTCGGGGTCTTTGAGGAGCAGAGGGAGATTGTTCCCGAGGATATGTCACCGGAGAGAGAGCCTCCCGCTCAGGCTGCTGTGGTATGTTTTTCTGACCATCTTTGCATTTCTCAGTTCCAGTCTTGTTTTTCTGTCCTTTGTATTGATGTAACTTCCTTTTTATGTTCTTTGTTGCAACAGGTGCCCGTAGCTGCTTATAGGCATTTGGGCAGACAGAACAAAGGGATGAGGCGGAGGCTCCGTCAGCTGGAGGAGAGGGTGCTGGAGCTGTGCAGGGATATTGCTGCCATGAGTCACGGAGGTAGCCATAGTAGGAGTCTGAGCCGAGAAGGTAGCCAGAGCCGGGGTGGCGCAAGTTCGTCAGGGAGAGCTGCCAAGAGGACCCGTCCTGATGTTGTGGTTGAGACGTCTGAGTCTGATGATGACGATGATGATGATGAGGATGACGATGATGATGAGGAGACCGAGAGCGGCAGCAGGGGGTGAGCACAGTGCTGGTGATGATGTGCCCGAGCTGTTGTGCCCGAGAGGATGAGGGATTGAAACACCTTTACTTTTGCCTGTAATAACATTTAACATGTATTTACAATCCTAGTTATCTTACTACTCATTTTATGCTTTATTAGCGACTCGATCTTAGGTTTCGACTCTTTACAAACAAATGTGTGCCCAAAGAATGCTTGTTGTTGATGCTTGAACTCCTTTTTGCTGCTGGGATTTGATTTTGCTGCAGGTCGGATATGTTGAAGTGCTTGGGTTCTGTTCTGAAATGACAAGGGTTGTTTCTGTCTGAACTGCTGTCAAAGGCGCGCGCGTTGGGCCTTGCTTGTGGGAGGCGCGCGCGTTGTGCAGCTTTGGTCGGAGGCGCGCGCTTCTGGCCTGCTGAATTACAGCCCCTTTCTTTTTCTGATCAGAATGTTCCAACAGCTATAATTTCGAACCATTTTCGACCAGAATGGTCACACAACATTCTTCTCCAAACATTTTCTCCTCCTAAACCACAAAATTCTTGTCATAATGGCCCCAATGACTTTCTCTTTTGAAGTCAAGGTTTCCGTCCCCGAGGGTGAGATGTCCATTCCAATGGTGAACGCCGTTCCAGCTGTGGGGTCCGTCTCGATGGTGGAGAAGCGTCCGAGCATTTTTGATCGTTTGGGAAGGCCCAATGACAATGTTGTTGACCCCGTGAGACCGGTGGTTCATGTGCGGGACTATAGACCCCGTCATTTTCCCAAGAAGAAGAAAGGTAAGGGAAATTCCTCCCATGTGTGGAAGCGTCCCATGGTTGTCCCCACTAAGGCTCCGCTTGATAAGGGCAAAGGGAAAGCCGTTGATGAAGTTCCGTCCCGTCCTAGCGTTTTCTTCCGTCTTGGCGGTCCCAAGAATGTTCCGTCCCCATCCAAGAAGACTAAAGGGCATAACAAGAAGCAATGGGTTCCAAAACCTAAGAAAGATTAGATTTTTCTTTGTACCCCAAGAGATTGCAATTAGACCACTTTGTTTTAGGATTTAATGTTTTGATGTCTTTTGTTGCTCAATAAATCCGTTGTAATGGCTTGAATAATTCATTGAATGAATAAAAATTGCATCTTGTTATTTGAAGTGGATTGGGTATTTTTGATATGTTTTAGACCGCACCCGAAGGTTGCCTACGTTCCTCCAGTTGGGAGGCTCAGGCCTCCGTAGTTCAAACAAACAAAGACCATTTTTTTTTTTTGTGCACCCTGTTTTTTTCCTAGACCGCCCTTTCGGGTTTTCAATCTAGCGGGCTTCTTTTTTGCACGTGCTCTAATTTTTGCCTAGGCCGCCCTTGCGGGTTTTCAACCTAGCGAGCGATTTTTTTTTTTTTTTTATGGTCTTTGTTTATTAAGCATAGAACCTCTTGAGCTTGTCGAGGTTGACCTCCTTTGGCAGCTGGTCACCATCTAAATCCACGAGTCGGACTGCACCGCCGCTTAGTATCTTCTTGACCACGTACGGACCGATCCATCGGGGTCCCCATTTCCCCAGGGGATTCATGGCGTTAGGAGGATGTTGTCGTAGGACCAAATCTCCCACATTGATGTTTCGAGGCTTCGGCTTCACCTTTTTGTTGAAAGCTCTTGCCATCCTTTGCTGATACGCCCTTGTGCGTTCGAGTTCTCTTAGCCTTTTCTCGTCGAGTAAGGCTAGCTGTTAATATCGACTTTGCATCCAGTCGACCTCGTTGACTTGATTCTCGAGGAGGACCCGTAGAGATGGGACTTCAAGTTCGATTGGGAGTACGTCTTCAGAACCATAGACTAACGCATAAGGAGTTTCTCCTGTTGCTGACCGTATTGATGTGCGGTAGCCCCACAATGCCAATGGTAGCTTCTCGGGCCAATCCCTTCCTGTTGAGGCCATTTTCTTGACGATGGTCTTGATGGTCTTATTTGCTTCTTCAACCGCGCCGTTTGGTTGGGGACGGTAAGGAGATGACTTGTGCTTGGTGATCTTGTATTCTACCAAAATTGCATTCATTTCCTTCTCAAAGTGAGAGCCGTTGTCGGAAATGATTTCATGAGGCACGCCGTATCGGCACATGATATTAATCTTTACAAATTCGGCCACTTTCTTGGCGTTGAGGGTCCGATAGGCTTGTGCTTCGACCCACTTTGTGAAGTAATCGACGGCCACTAGGACGAATGACTGCCCATTGCTCCCGGCAGGATGGACTTTACCGATGATGTCTATCCCCCAACAAGAGAAAGGCCAAGGTGTGACCATGTTGTAAAGTTGTGAGGGTGGAGCGTGTTGCAGATTAGCATGGAATTGGCACTTGGCACACCTTTTGACTTTCTCGATACAGTCTCGTTCCATAGTGCTCCAATAGTAACCAATGCGGAGTATCTTCTTGACTAGCATGAACCCATTCATGTGGGGTCCAGACTCTCCTTCGTGCACTTCACACATTATCTCTTGAGCTTCGGCCTCATTGGCGCATAAGAGATTGATCCCGTCGTGGTGCCTTTTGTAGACTCGGTCTCCAATCAGTATGTACCGAGAGGCTAGCCTTTGCAGAGCTGCTTGAGACTTCTTATTGCTATTCTCGGGATAAGTGCCATCTTTGAGGAAATTCATGATATCCGAATACCACGGAGAGTTTGTTTGAACCTCGTTGATCTCGATACTCATGCAGTACGCCGGACTGTTCCTTCGGGGAATTTTGAAAGGCTTCACCATTTTCCCTTTGGGCATTTCGACTAATGAAGCTATGGTGGCCAGTGCATCGGCGAAGCGATTTTTATCCCTTGGCAGGTAGTTGAAAGTGATCTCTTGGAATTTTTCAACCAATTCTTCAAGGTGCTGACCATACTGTTGGAGGGTCGGGTCTTGGATTCGCCATTTACCCGACTGCTGATTGATAAGGAGCAAAGAGTCGCTGAATACTTCTAGTTCCGTGACGTTTCTTTCGAGAGATGCTTCGAGCCCTGCTATGCATGCTTCGTACTCGGCAATGTTGTTGGTAGCTTCGAATTCCAGACGGACGGCAATGGGAGTGTAGATGTCTTTTGGATCGACAAGCAATACTCTTATACCAAAACCGTGCTTATTGGCGGCGCCATCGAAAAAAAGTTGCCACTTATTTTCCTCGGTTGCAGTACAAATTAAATGCTCGTCGGGGAACTGTACATCTTCCCCCTTCACTTCGTCATACGGGAATTCAGCAAGCTGGTCACTGAACACTTTCCCCCTGACGGATTTTAGTGTGACGTAAGTGATATCATAGCCGGCGAGCATGAAGTACCATTTGGCTATTCTTGTTGACATGAAAGGCTTCTCGAAGATGTAGCGGAGCGGGTCCACCTTTGCTACTAGCTTGATCGGAAAAGCTTCCATATAGTGTTTGAGATTTTGAGTGACCCAAACCAATGCTGCACATGACTTCTCTAAGACAGAGTAGTTCTTTTCGCCTCCTTGGAATCGGCGACTGACAAAATAAATGGCGTTCTCCTTTGTGGACTCTCGTTTCTCTTGTGCTAACATAGCCCCTAGGGCTTCATCATTGACAGTGAGATAGAGCAAAAGAGGCTTCTCCTTGTGCGGCGGAACTAGAACAGGAGGGCACGTCAAGTAATGCTTCACTTGGTCGAAGGCTTCTTGGCACGCGTCGGTCCATTCTAAAGCCACATTCTTCTTGAGTAGCTTGAATATTGGCTCGCACATGGAAGTGAGTTGGTGCACAAACCGACTGATGTATTGCAGTCTGCCCATGAAAACTTTGATTTCTTTCTGCGTCTTTGGAGGAGGCATGTCAATGATTGCCTTGATTTTGGAAGGATCTACTTCAATTCCCCTTTCAGTGACCATATAACCAAGGAATTTGCCTCTGATAACCCCGAACGTGCACTTTGCAGGGTTGAGTCTCATCTTGTGTTGACGAAGCCTTTCGAAGAACTTGCGGAGATCGATCAAATGTTGACCATCGGTCCCTTTGGAATGAATGATCATGTCGTCCACATAGACCTCGATTTCTCTGTGAATCATATCGTGGAACAAGTCTGTCACGGCTCTTTGGTAGGAGGCCCCAGCGTTTCTTAACCCAAATGGCATGACTGTGTAGCAAAAGGTACCCCTCGGTGTTGTGAAGGCTGTCTTATGTTGGTCTTCCTCGGCCATGAGAATATGATTGTACCCAGCGAACCCATCCACGAATGAGCGAACCTCGTAGGCAGCAGTGGAGTCGACCAGCATGTCGATATTAGGGAGTGGAAAATCGTCTTTCGGGGAAGCTTTGTTCAAATCTCGGAAGTCCACACAAACTCGAACCTTGCCGTTCGCCTTTCTGACTGTCACAATGTTGGCTAGCCAAGTCGGATACTCAATAACCTTGATGAAACCCACACTGAGGAGCTTCTCGATCTCTTCTTTGACTTGCAGAGACCATTCTGGCTTGATCTTTCTGAGCTTCTGTTTTACCGGCTTAGCATCTTCTCTGATCAGAATTCTGTGTTCCGCTACCTTTCTGTCCAAACCCGGCATGTCTTTGTATGACCATGCGAACACATCCACGAACTCCCGTAGTAGTGCAGTCAATCTGTCTCTGTCGTCCCCCTTGAAGAAGCTTCCGATCTTAGTTTCTCTTGGCTCTTCTTCGGTACCCAGATTAACAACATGCAATTCTTCGTCAGCCTCTGGACCATTTTCACCATGACTACGGACTTGTTGAGCAAGTTCATTTAAGTATGTTGTGTTTTCGTGGTCTATTTCATCATAATTTGAATCGTTATTAACTTGTTCGTTAAGTTCATTATTAGTTAATTCATCATTTATGATGTTTGCAATCTCAGGGTACTCAGAAATATCAATTTTTTCATTAGCAAAGAAAGGAAACACACGCTTGGCTATGGCCTCCAAATCCTCTTGGGTGAGGGTATTAGAGACACTCTCGGACTCAAAAGTAAGTGTGAGCCGCTCTTCCTTTGTTGCTGTGCGGGGTATGCAACCCATTTCTTGGACTAAGAATTCTTCGGATACCACGGGCCCTTTCGTAGAATACCAATTGTTGATTGGCTCGGAACTTGGCGGGATCTCACTGATAATCTCATTCATGATGACGGTGTCATGGATGGCGTTGACTTGGCATTCATTCATTATGGCAAGCTCTTCGAACATGGAGGCTAAATCTGTCGGTTCTTCCCCCACGATGATTTCTGTCTCGGACTCTATAGTCACCTTCCTTCCCCACCATTCACGGGGCGACATGGGAGTTGGTTCCCTTTCGGATTTCTGGATCTCACAATCGGAGAAGATTTCGAGACCAGGCTTTTTGACACCCTTATTGTTAACCCACGGCTCGGGAAAGATCATATATGGAACGTCTTCCCCTTGGCGGACAAAATAGCCATTCAACGTCTTGTGGTAAGGCCTTAGATTAGGGACCTCATAACGACGGCCTTCTTTACGAGCCCGGGTCTTTTCATTCTTGATCGCTTGCTCTTGTTTCAAGTCTTCTCTGGAAGGCTCGTATCCCAAACCGAATGTGTTCTTGACAAATGGAACTTGCACAGGATGTAGGATTCCTTGTTGATATTTCCCTAGGCCTAAACCAGGGAAGTAGTCCATATTCCTCATCATGCGGAGGACTTTGTGGTTGCTGGGGGTCCATGATCCATTTCCCCCTTCTTTGTCAATGGCGTTGATTGAGACACCGGAGAGAGTGGAGTCTGGTAACCCATGCTGAACTTGGTGGACGGGCTCACCTTTTCTATGGATAGTGACGTTTTCAGCCATGACGGTCACTATTTCATCACCATTTCGGATCTTGACACATTGATGGAGAGTTGACGGGACGGCATTAGAACTGTGAATCCATGGTCGACCCAAAAGCAAGTTGAGCGAGGCCGGGATGTCAAGCACTTGGAATGGAACGGACATGACCATGCTCCCAAACTCAATGTCTATTTTGATCATGCCCATGACTGTACGGGCGGTGCTGTCATAACCTCGGATTACTTGAGTAGAAGGCTTCAAATCGAAATCCTTAAGCCCCAGTATGCCCATGATTCTGCCAGGCATGAGGTTGAGTGCGGAACCACCGTCCACTAAGACTCTTGAGATGGGCCTCCCCCTTGCTCGTACCTTGAGGTAAATAGCCTCATTGTGGTTGGAACCGAATGGTGGAAGGTCCATATCGGCAAAGGTGATGACGTTGCCAAAATGAATGTGACCAATCATTGCCGTGAGGTCCTCGGGAGTAGTATCGGGAGAAACTGATGTATCATCGAGATTGCGGATGACAAGATCTTGGTGTTTCTTTGAGGATGCAATGAGGTCCCAAATAGAGATGTTGGCTTGAGTTTTCAAGTAGAGGATCTTCGGGAGTGTCGCGAGCTTGCGGCCTTTGAGAAGAGGAGCTTGGTGCGGAAGTGGAAGGGTTGCTTGCTATGACTCGACCGGATCGGGTTAGCATGTTGACGTTCCCCTCTTGCTTCTTTTTCCTATTCTCTAGTACTTCCCTCATTACCTCATCGTAAGTTACAACATAACAAGAATTGTCAAGTTTATTCATAACATTGGGGCCCCATTCACAATTGGGATTGAATGGGTCGTCCCCTCGAGTTCTCCTATCTCTATTACATTGACATGTTCGCCATTAGTCACTACAAATTCTTTCTTGTCTATGAGATCTTGAATGACATTGCGGAGAATGAAGCATTCCTCGGTGGTGTGGCCACTATATTGGTGGTAGCCACAATATTTGTGGTGAGCATGATTGGGGTGGACCGTCTTGGGTTGGTACCCTTGTACGGGTGTGACTTGACCCTTTGTTTTGAGGACTTCGAACACTTCGGTTTGAGTCATGCCTTGGAGAGGCGTGTAGACACGGTCATTTCGAGACTTCTTCCCTTGGGGTGGAGGAACCTTTTTGTAATTCCCCTTATCGATAGTGACGGCGTTGACCGAGGCCTCTTTTGTGGAGTTGGAAGCGGCCTTGTAGCGGTAGCTAGGAGCTCTTTTCTTGACTTCTTTGAGCAACTCGTCCATTCGGACCCCCGCCTCATACATTTGGGAGAAATCCGCATAGCAAGCCCCACTTAGGTGGGTGCGGAGATCAATTTTGAGACATTTGAGAAAGATGTCCATTTGCTCCTTGGTATTTGGCCTTTCCACAATCTCGGAGAGTTTATCATTCCTTCTCCTTGTGAAGTCGATGAAGGACTCGTTGTCGCGCCCCGGAAATTCCAAAAATCCATAAACATAAAATTTACATAATGTACATCTCCAAAATGCAAAATACCAAACCGGGCGCGTGAATTCAACTATAAACCAATACCAACAAACAATACCTCAACGAGATTATAACTCGGAGACTAGAAACAAACGCGGAAGCAAGAACAACTGTTAATAATATAAATTCCCAAAGGACAATAGTATATACATAACCCTGGATGACCACGACCTTTCAACCATATACAAAGAGGCTCTGAAGAGCAACTACCCCAAAGGCGATCAACCTGCTCAGAAGACTCCCGATACAACAGACCTCAAACGATACCACTTGCTTTCCTGGGGGGGTTAAGGAAAAACAATTTGAAACAAGAAACGGGGTGAGATAAAATCTCAGTAAGTTACTAAATGCATCTACATGGCATAATATCATACAAATCAATTATATAACTGAGCAAGTAAATCATATAACAACAAATGAGAAAGTTCCCTATCGCCAACCGTCCCATACCAGTTGGAAATAACAACTAACTCATCATGCAGCACATAAGACTGAAATAAACACGTTACAAAGGATACTGAGCCAAGGTTTAAACCAAAGGATATAACAATTGCTGCGCAGCTTGAACCAATTCCAATCAACCAATCTTCGTGTTAGCATAAATAGCTGAAGACATCCAATCAACGTAGCAGCATAAGAGCTGAAGGAAACCAATCAACCCATCTTCATAGTAGCATAAAAGCTGAAGAGAAAACCCCCGGTACCGGAACCAATAACAATAAGGGGACAGTGACACACAGCCAAAGCCCGAAACCAATAGCTAAAATGCTCACAAAGGGGCTAGCTCATCTCACATCCAAGGCCAATCTGGAGGAGGGTAATAATGGGGCAAAACAATGGTCAAGAATTATAATGGACTCAGCTCATTGCCATTATAATCTTTCGCATCGCCCGAAACAAACACAAATGCCAGCTGGGCTTTCAAATAAATGCCAAGTAATAAATACTAGCTTAGATAAACAACTAGTGATTCCAAAGTAGGGAACCATACCAAATAATCACCATAAAGATGCAACGGTTACTCATGAAGAGTTTAACAACAACGATAACAAGAGTTTCTCATGAAGAGCACCACAACGATAAACGGAATTGCTCATAAGGAGCCCAACAACAATGATTATTAAAACACGATGATTCCATGATAAGGGACCATACCAAATACATCCTAAAGATGACACTCACGAGTTACTCATAAAGAGCACAACCCCAAATGGTCACTCAGAAATAGTACAATGACTATTACTAAAATGACCCTAAACGTCTACTCATAAAGAGTACTATGACCGCAAACTCAAACATCTCTTTACCTGGAATTCCAAATAGGAAATCCGAATAAAAACTCCTTAAGGCTAATCACACCGTAGGTACCCAATCACCATTTCACGTCTTACCTCCGTTCATAGGTGAACCAATTCTTAACACTCAACCGAGCTCAAAAGGTAACACATTTCCATACATGATCACAAACGTACCAATTCAACACTTTGGTGTCCCATAACAACCCTCTAGGTACTATAGGATTTCACTTAAAACCTAGACCAAGTCTTATCCTAAAGTCAATTCGATCAGTAAAATAACTTTCCATTAAAGGATCTCAAGGTAGGGAATCTTCAATTATACCATAAATATGATCACAACCACTCAACAAAGTCACTCAATTGGATTTACAAAACTTGTTCACAATGGATCGATACAACTCCTCTTAACCTCAAACACCCAATAAAATCCCGAAGTATAAAACTTATAACTTAACTTAACAACCTATCCCATCTTGTATTACTCGAAGAGAGCTTCGAAACGATAGTTTACACGCCTAAAACGGAGTTCGGATGAGAAAGTTATGGCCTCCGGAAGATTGAACGTAAAACGGACAATTGCGAAAGGGGAGGGTGCGCGCGCGCGCCCCTTTGATCAGAATGCTGGTTTTTGAGTGCACAAGAGGGTGCGTACGCCCTCCCTAAAAGGGAGCGCGCGCCTCCTTGCCCGATTCAGCTTTTTGGCCTTCCTGGTAGCCTAAATCTTCATTTTTCCGTCATATACTAACATAACCTCTATTCCAACTTCAAAAACACAACTAAAACCCTTACTTTGACTCTATAAACACTTCTAAAAACTAACTCTACTAAGAGTTCCAAACACAACAAAACCCAGAACAACCTTTGACTTCAAAACCAAGTCCAAATACCAAAGTTGCAAATAATCCAAATCAAACCAAAACCAACCCATAATCTAACACTCCTAATAAGTATACTAAGGTACTAGAACAACTTATAAGTCTAAAATAACTCATCTAGAAACATTTAAACAACCCATACCAAAGGATGATTCAAATACCCAAATTTCACACAAATATGAATAAATTGCAAGTAGGTTCCAAATCCACCAAAGAAGCCATATATAACAACTAGAGCATCAATGGAGTTAAAGATGAACAATTTTAGTATAAATGGGGGAAAGTAACTTACCCGGATTTTATCAAAGTTGACGGAACTCGAAATTTCTTTGCTCCCTACGATCCTATCGACGATCTAAACATTTTTCGTATTAAGAGAAATGAGAAATAATGAGGGGAAGATAGCTAGAATGTAGAGAGAAGGAAGAGAGAAATTTTACCTTTTCAACCAAGGAGAGAGAGAGAGAGAGAATGCTGGGAATGATGGTGAGGGGAAAGAGTGAGGGAGAGGTGAGGGAGAAGGGAGGGAGTGGTTGAAGAATTATTTTCAAAATGTTTCACTTAGGGCCCCTCCCCTACTACTTATCCAATACAAATAACTCCCCACTAACAATTAAGACCCAACTCTCTACATTAGCACAATTAACCAATTAAAATGCTAGGCATAAAATATTATGACACACAAAATGCACACATAATTATTTAAATAAATAAACAACTTAAATAAATAAATAAATAAGCAATAAATAAATAATTAAATATTTATTACTAAGAAAATAGAGGCGGGTTTTCGAGTCGTGACATTCACTCCTCCTTAAAAGAAAATTCGTCCCGAATTTTTAAATTACTTACCCGAAAGATCAAATAGCCACGGATACGCTGGTTCCGTCACTTCCCGAATTTCTCAATCATCCAATTTAAACCATCATATGGTAACCTTAAATAATGCTTACAACATAACAACCTCTCGTACTTAACTTCGTTCAATCGTTACCTTCACTGCTAATTAGAATCCATATTCAAAATCGAAGAATCCAAATTGCTCCTAAACATAACTCTCGTGATACTACAAGCTTATCTCATTTCATAAACTTAATTACACTGCAAGGATACTTCCATTTGTAAACCGCATACTTAGTATTACATCCCAGAAATTCAAACATTAAACCATCTCGAGCTTAATCAACTTCTTAAAATAGGGAAAGCTAAAGAAATTTTCCATCCTCATAATATTCACCAAAGTGGCTATATCTCCAAGGATTTCCATTATAGTGCTTTCACCTTAGATGGCACCTTAAATTAGAGGTACAATGTAAGCCCAAAATTTTAATACAAAATGTTTACTTAAATCCACGCTATAATTTCATCATCACATTACTCCAAATCTTTGAAAGCCTAAAACAGTTACAAATACCCAGTAGTCCGTAAAACAACCCAAATTTTACCTTCACGAGATTTCCTCTAACTCCCATTTAAATTAATAATCCGTGCTTGAACACCCCACATGAATTTAGCAAATCCTAAATCTTCAATGGCTAACCCACATTAGTCTTTCACGTATACATTTATCAATTCGATGATATTTAGGCTCGATTTTTACTACCATCATAATAAACCTATTAGCTAATCATAGTCCAACCGACCCAATACTACATCATAGTATTCTTTAATATACCCAAGTGTCTGTACCCAACTTTCCTTACCTACCCTTAATCCAAAACGAGAAACGCCACCAAGAAGAGATTTGGAACCATAAAACAACCATTTAACCAAAACTCAAAATTCCTTCAATATAGTTCGAGAAATTATTACTCTCTCAAAATGTGTCTAGTCCTTCAAACGTAACGCGCTTACCATCAATAATGATTATAACTTCCACAATATACTCATAACTCGTATTGCTTTAACTCAACTCCATTCATGTACTAAAATGATTCCAAAAGTATAATGACTCAACTTCTTAATATCACTTATAATAAACTATGTATTTCCTCATACTAAACAATTCCGATGCACTCACGTAGATGTACTAAAAGTAAAGAAAAATCCCCTATCGAGAAATTCTCAAATTGAATCTTTAACTCTTTTAACCCAACCTATACCATACGTCCACCGATTCACCTATCAGTATTGTAGCTTATATTAACTCATCATATAACCCAAGTTCCCTATCGATCAAGCGACATATTACCCCCAATATAAATTATGCCCAAGACTTCAAAATTAATATTGCCAACAAAGTAAGTTAAATTCCCTGCACAACCTTATAATAAAGATTTTCTGATTTTCAATATAGAACCTGAACATTATATATACTTAGTATGCTCCTAAACAAAGTCAAACATACTAATATAGAAATATTCACCACCTATCGATGGCACACAAGAAATTCGTAGCATGTAGAAAGCTAAACCATACCACTTAACTCATCAATATCCCGCATAGGTGACATAACTAAATCACCCTACACATACCAGTAGCAATCACGAAATTTCGTACTCGAGAATACACCTCAACATAAATCACTTAATGAGAACAAACATACGAATATAGCACAAGACATTTCCACTTTACGAAATAGGTATGTCCAAGCCTTCAAAACTCGCACTCTCGATTCCCAAACCAACTAACCCCAATGGAACCAACACTATTGACACCAATCCTATACTTGATATACCACAAGAGAAGAAACACTCGACGTCAATATCATACTCATAACTCAACCACTTCTACCTTAACCTCATCTTCAATATCGTTTGAGGTCTGTTGTATCGGGAGTCTTCTGAGCAGGTTGATCGCCTTTGGGGTAGTTGCTCTTCAGAGCCTCTTTGTATATGGTTGAAAGGTCGTGGTCGTCCAGGGTTATGTATATACTGTTGTCCTTTGGGAATTTATATTATTAACAGTTGTTCTTGCTTCCGCGTTTGTTTCTAGTCTCCGAGTTATAATCTCGTTGAGGTATTGTTTGTTGGTATTGGTTTATAGTTGAATTCACGCGCCCGGTTTGGTATTTTGCATTTTGGAGATGTACATTATGTAAATTTTATGTTTATGGATTTTTGGAATTTCCGGGGCGCGACAGTTGGTATCAGAGCAATGGTTTTAGATCTTGAAAGAGAATAAGAACTCTGATATTGAATAGGTTTCAGTACTTTAGTGTTATAATTTTGAGCAGTTTAGAAAACTAAGTTGCAAATCAATTATATAACTGAGCAAGTAAATCATATAACAACAAATGAGAAAGTTCCCTATCGCCAACCGTCCCATACCAGTTGGAAATAACAACTAACTCATCATGCAGCACATAAGACTGAAATAAACACGTTACAAAGGATACTGAGCCAAGGTTTAAACCAAAGGATATAACAATTGCTGCGCAGCTTGAACCAATTCCAATCAACCAATCTTCGTGTTAGCATAAATAGCTGAAGACATCCAATCAACGTAGCAGCATAAGAGCTGAAGGAAACCAATCAACCCATCTTCATAGTAGCATAAAAGCTGAAGAGAAAACCCCCGGTACCGGAACCAATAACAATAAGGGGACAGTGACACACAGTCAAAGCTCGAAACCAATAGCTAAAATGCTCACAAAGGGGCTAGCTCATCTCACATCCAAGGCCAATCTGGAGGAGGGTAATAATGGGGCAAAACAATGGTCAAGAATTATAATGGACTCAGCTCATTGCCATTATAATCTTTCGCATCGCCCGAAACAAACACAAATGCCAGCTGGGCTTTCAAATAAATGCCAAGTAATAAATACTAGCTTAGATAAACAACTAGTGATTCCAAAGTAGGGAACCATACCAAATAATCACCATAAAGATGCAACGGTTACTCATGAAGAGTTTAACAACAACGATAACAAGAGTTTCTCATGAAGAGCACCACAATGATAAACGGAATTGCTTATAAGGAGCCCAACAACAATGATTATTAAAACACGATGATTCCATGATAAGGGACCATACCAAATACATCCTAAAGATGACACTCACGAGTTACTCATAAAGAGAACAACCCCAAATGGTCACTCAGAAATAGTACAATGACTATTACTAAAATGACCCTAAACGTCTACTCATAAAGAGTACTATGACCGCGAACTCAAACATCTCTTTACCTGGAATTCCAAATAGGAAATCCGAATAAAAACTCCTTAAGGCTAATCACACCGTAGGTACCCAATCACCATTTCACGTCTTACCTCCGTTCATAGGTGAACCAATTCTTAACACTCAACCGAGCTCAAAAGGTAACACATTTCCATACATGATCACAAACGTACCAATTCAACACTTTGGTGTCCCATAACAACCCTCTAGGTACTATAGGATTTCACTTAAAACCTAGACCAAGTCTTATCCTAAAGTCAATTCGATCAGTAAAATAAATTTCCATTAAAGGATCTCAAGGTAGGGAATCTTCAATTATACCATAAATATGATCACAACCACTCAACAAAGTCACTCAATTGGATTTACAAAACTTGTTCACAATGGATCGATACAACTCCTCTTAACCTCAAACACCCAATAAAATCCCGAAGTATAAAACTTATAACTTAACTTAACAACCTATCCCATCTTTTATTACTCGAAGAGAGCTTCGAAACGATAGTTTACACGCCTAAAACGGAGTCCGGATGAGAAAGTTATGGCCTCCGGAAGATTGAACGTAAAACGGACAATTGCGAAAGAGGAGGGTGCGCGCGCCCTCCACAAAAGGGTGCGCGCCCCTTTGATCAGAATGCTGGTTTTTGAGTGCACAAGAGGGTGCGCACGCCCTCCCTAAAAGGGAGCGCGCGCCCCCTTGCTTGATTCAGCTTTTTGGCCTTCCTGGTAGCCTAAATCTTCATTTTTCCATCATATACTAACATAACCTCTATTCCAACTTCAAAAACACAACTAAAACCCTTACTTTGCCTCTATAAACACTTCTAAAAACTAACTCTACTAAGAGTTCCAAACACAACAAAACCCAGAACAACCTTTGACTTCAAAACCAAGTCCAAATACCAAAGTTGCAAATAATCCAAATCAAACCAAAACCAACCCATAATCTAACACTCCTAATAAGTATACTAAGGTACTAGAACAACTTATAAGTCTAAAATAACTCATCTAGCAACATTTAAACAACCCAAACGAAAGGATGATTCAAATACCCAAATTTCACACAAATATGAATAAATTGCAAGTAGGTTCCAAATCCACCAAAGAAGCCATATATAACAACTAGAGCATCAATGGAGTTAAATATGAACAATTTTAGTATAAATGGGGGAAAGTAACTTATCCGGATTTTATCAAAGTTGACGGAACTCGAAATTTCTTTGCTCCCTACGATCCTATCGACGATCTAAACATTTTTCGTATTAAGAGAAATGAGAAATAATGAGGGGAAGATAGCTAGAATGTAGAGAGAAGGAAGAGAGAAATTTTACCTTTTCAACCAAGGAGAGAGAGAGAGAGAGAATGCTGGGAATGATGGTGAGGGGAAAGAGTGAGGGAGAGGTGAGGGAGAAGGGAGGGAGTGGTTGAGGAATTATTTTCAAAATGTTACACTTAGGGCCCCTCCCCTACTACTTACCCAATACAAATAACTCCCCACTAACAATTAAGACCGAACTCTCTACACTAGCACAATTAACCAATTAAAATGCTAGGCATAAAATATTATGACACACAAAATGCACACATAATTATTTAAATAAATAAATTACTTAAATAAATAAATAAGCAATAAATAAATAATTAAATATTTATTACTAAGAAAATAGAGGCGGGTTTTCGGGTCGTGACACTTGTGGTCTCGTTGAGTAGTGTTCTCTAGCTCTTTCCTTGTGGGCCGGTGAGTGGTATTGCCTTGGTATTGGTTCTTGAAGGCAAGCATGGCGGAGTCCCAATCAAGACGGACAGTGAGCGGGAGAGTAGCATACCAATCTTTTGCCACCCCCTCGAGAGTGAGAGGAAAGCATTGAGCCATCACCTTGGGGGAGACCTTCTTCGGAACCATTGCCCAAATATAAGTCTCAATGTGAGCCATAGGACAAGAGGTGCCCTTGAATTTGCTTATGTCGGGCATCTTGAACTTATCAGGAAGAGCGGCCATAGTACTCATGAGGATGGATGATTGATAAAGGCTTGTGTCGGAGCCTTTCCCCATGTTGAGCCCATTGAATTTTTGGTCGATGTAGGCCATAATAGAATCCACCATTTTAGGCTCATTGTTTTCGGAACTCGGCTCTCCCACTTTCTTGGTGCCGGTGTTGACATAAGGACTTTTGAACAAACCCTCGGTCCATTCGGATTCGTCATCGTTATTCTTGTTCTTCCCCTTGGCAAGATTAGTGAGCTTTTCTTTCATTAACTCCATCTCGGCCTCGTGGGCCTCCCTTTGGCTGTCGAGGTGGGATTGCCAAATGTCGTCTTTACTTTGTGCCTCCTTATTAAGGGTGGAGACTTGCTCTTGGAGGAGTTGGACCATGGTTGAAAGCTGTTCGAGAGACATGGTGTTGCTGCTGCCGGTCATGGTTGATGTGGGAGCTGTTGGAGTGATCTCTTCACGGACTAACCGATTTGCCGAATCCCGGTAGACTCTGTAAGTACCAATTGAACCTATATTGCAGAAGAGGCCCTTGTCAGTCTTGAGTAACACTTGCGGTCCACGAAGAGGCTTAGAACACACATTTGGGCACACGACTCGAACCACATAAGAAAAGACTCTTTTTTTTTATAAGTCGGAGGGAATGGATCCCTTTTGGGGTTTCTAAGAAAATAATGGAATCGTCACACTAGTATATAGACCATCTCGCGGTCCCATATACTCATCGGATTCCATCGCGTTTGTGAATCCTACATGTATCGGGATTAAACTAAATTAATGTAGTAAAGCATACATGCGGGGACGGATTTTTATTTTCGTCCAAAAATAACCACTTTTGGGGACGGATTTTTATTGCGTCCGTTTCAACAAGTTGGCATGTATGATTTGAAGATATTAGTTTAGGGAAATCTCGGTACATGGAAACCGACTTGAGTCACGGAGTGTTAGACCCTAACTAGAATTGTGTGGCTTGTGCTCGGCTTGAATATGAGGCTCAAAGGTCACCCCCGACATGTAGTCTTGAACTACGCCACGGGCTGAGGTTGACCGCTTCGAAAGAGTCAAGGTCGGGTGGAGCTTGAAACTTTCTAGGACGGGCCTCGACGGGTTTGGGGTTGGACTTGTGCGACTCGATAGTGAGCAGTTCATAGGAATATGTGCAAGTAGTGTGAGGTCTAACAAGTGACAAAATATTTTTTTTTATATATTTTTTTAAAAAAAAAAAAAGAAATAAAAAAAACAAATAAGCACATAATTACAACTTTCGAATCACCCGTGTGCCGATAAAATAAAACACAAAATTAAAACAGTCCGAAGTTCAGAATAACCACTGATGCAGGCAACTGTGCCCACACCTCCATCACACTGATCTGTTCTGAGACCTGTTTCTGTTCTGGGAACCAACCCAGAAGCGTGCGCCTCTGAGTGTTGATACGAGACGCACGCGCCTGGCGCGATGCTATTAGGAGGCGCGCGCCTCTGGGCACACCTGTCAGATTGTCAGATTTTGGACTCAGGGGATTGCCCTAGTCCTATGTGTATATTGTAACCCCTGCAGAAATGATTAGTGGAGAATAGTAGAAGAATAAAATGAAGAACATGAAGAAGCGGGCGATTCTGGTTCTTGATGCGGGATGCGCGCGCCTTAGGCTGAAGAGGCCAGAACCGCGCGCCTCCCCCATCAGGAGTCAGAATGCCCAGAAAAGATGTAGATTTTGATAAGAATGCAAGTATAACCCTCAAATGTCCCCAGCGGAGTCGCCACTGTAGATACCCCGGGAAACCATAGCTTGGCTAGAGCGGTGAATTATCCTAGGATGTCTAACTTGTTTTTAGAGTCGCCACCTATGTTTTGAGGAACATAAGAAAAACCTATTGATAATAGCCTAAATTTGATTACGAAAACAGAGATTCTTTGTTTTGAGGTTCGGGGGTTAGATTACGAGATGGGAAGTACCGAAACACCCATCTCGCCCAACTAAAGTTGGTCTTGCTTGATCAAAATCTACATGAATGATAAACGTTCTTCTTCTTCTTCTTTAAATCATAAAAAAGGGGTTGTAAAATAGAGTTTGGAATGTAGGAGATAACTCTTTAACCGACCTCAATGAGATGAGGTGATCATTAGAGTCATGTCCCAAAATGATTTGGGTGATTGCACTTTGATAATACAAAAGAAAGAGAAAAGAGATGAAGTTGAGAAGGGGAAAGAAATAGCTTTACCTAGACTTCAAGAGACCTCAAACACTTATTGTTGAATTCCTTGGAGAAATCCTTTGGAAAATGCTTTGAAAGTAGGAAATTTGGTAAAGTCAAGGTCTTTCGGTCTCTTTTGGTCAAAGTTTTTGTCTAAAGTTTTCGTCCTTTGAAAATGGAGGTAAAGGGAGGTTTTTATAGGTGAGAGAGAGATGTTTTTGATGCCAAAACTCAGTCACCAAGAAATCCTTCCCGGGCAAAATCCTGTAAATTGAGCAAGGGAGAGAATCCTGGCCAAAAATCTGTAACTGACGCCCAGAGGCGCGCGCTTCCTGCTTTGGGGGCGGGAGGCGCGCGCGTCTGGCTCCTCCTGTCGGAGGCGCGCGACTCAGAGAAGGCAATTTTGACAGAATGGGCTAGAAAGTCAGCCCTGTTATTCAGTTTAGTCCCTGGACTTAACGAAGTCAGTCAGAAACTTAACGGAAGTGACAGAAACTAACGAGAAACACTTAAAATGGGGAGAAACACAAGATCAAATGTGCAATCGGGGTGAGCGGTCCAAGGCGGGGTGTCTACAAGTATGTTTATATTCTGAAAATGTTAGTATAAGTGTTTGAAAGTATACTCCTATTTGTGGGACGGTAAAATATTAACTTGAATTAAATGTTAAATAAGTATATTATAAAAATTATACTATTATTCTTGGGACGGGGAAATATATGAAAGTATCCCTAAATGAGTATATTGGTATATTAGAAAATTTATATTTATATTTGATACTTCTACTTGTTAATTTTGTGATTTGGGTAATATTTGTTATACTTGTAATTTTGGGACAAAGGGAGTATATAGAATTGGTTTAGCTGGATGTTGGAATGGTTTTGAAACCAAGTTGTGACCTTAATGAAAGTTACCAAAGTATGTAGTATATGTGTTATACTTTTGGGATGGAAGGAGTAAAAATGAACTAAGGAAAGAAATCTGGGATTTGGCCCAAAATGGGAGGGGGCGCACGCACCCCATTGTTACCAACCTAGGCAAAAGTTTCTGATCAAGGTAAGCGTGCGCACCCTATTGGGTGGGGCGTGCGCACCCTTAGTTGGCCAAAAATTGTGAGGTTCTGATGAAAGGGAGCGCGCGCACCCTTTTGGGTGGGGCGTGCGCATCCCCCCTGTTTTCCAGGTTTGATAGTTTGTTCAAGTTGGGTTCAAGAGGACAATTGTTTGTGTAGTCCTTGGGGTTGTTTAGGACCCAAACGTGAATGTGTATGACTTTTATGTCGTTGATGAAAAAGATTGGGTTGTGACTAAATGTCCTTGTTATGGACTCTTTATGAGAAATCTTTTGTGTGCATCTTGTGATGTATTTGGCTTAGTTCCTTCTTGGATTAAATGCCCCGGGTTTTGTTTAGCAAGTATTCATTACTGTGCTTCTTGTGAAAAGTCCAGCTGGTCTTGTTATAGAGTCAGCCAATGGAAGAATTATAGTGGTACAGGTAAGTCCACTATAAGGTTTTCCATTGTAGCTTCTGAGTCAGCCAATGGAAGAATTATAGTGGTACAGGTAAGTCCACTATAAGGTTTTCCATTGTAGCTTCTGAGTCAGGCGGTGGGAGAATTATAGTGGCACACAAGCCAAGTTCACTATAAGGTGTCCACTGTGCCTTCTCTGTTTTCCCCAGTCCAGATTGGCCTTGGATGGGATGAATTGCTTCCTTTGGTGAGCACTTGGGTTATGACTTTGTGTCATATTTCCCTCTCTATTTACTTTGGTTCTATTGGTTATGGTTTGGTTTTCGGGATCCCGGCTTCAGCTATTTATGCTGCTCAGATGGTTTTCTCAGATGGTATTCTCGTATAGTTATGGTTATTGGATAAACCTTGGCTTGGTATCCACTAGAGTGTGGCCTATGTGTTAATTGTGATATATGAGTTGATGTTATCTCTCATGTTATGTGCTATATGCTACATGATTACTGTTGATATAGTTTCTTTATGATTATCATATCAGCATGTAACGTAGTTGCATTTTAGTAGCTTACTGAGATTCATTCTCACCCCTTATTTGTTTACTGTTTTAGATAAAGGCAAGTCCAGGGAATAGGACACTTGCACGGGAGGACGTCGTGGTGGTAAGAGTTTGGGATATGAGTCTTTTAAAGGCTACATTATGTATTGTATAACCTTTTGGGGTAGAGTATCCGTGACTTCATCATCTTTTAAAACTTATATTTTAGAAAATGTTGGTGTTTGTGTATTTGTAAACAAAGTTTGTAAGCCTTCGGGCTAAGTACTTCCTTTTGGAAGTTGTTTGTAAAGTTATTTTTAAGTGTTAAACTTTTATGAAAGTACATTTCGAAAAATTTTCCTATAATGTTTTATGACGACTTCCGATCGTGTCCCGAGCGTGGGGCCAAGTAGGACCACGGGTACGGGGCGCGACAGAAAAAGAGTCATCCTAAGCGCTTTTATTTCCTTTCTTATACATAATTTTTTTTTTAACTTAATTTTAACGGACATTTTAGAGGATAACGGGAATCCATCCAAGGACTTGACCGACTTCTTGGAGGATAAAGGGGATCCATCCAAGGACTTGACTGACTTCTTGAAGGATAACGGGGATCCGTCCAAGGACTTGACTGGACTTGACTGACTTCTTAAAGGATAATGGGGATCCGTCCAAGGACTTGACTGACTTCTTGGAGGATAACAGGGATCCGTCCAAGGACTTGACTGACTTCTTGAAGGATAACGGGGATCCGTCCAAGGACTTGACTGACTTCTTGAAGGATAACGGGGATTCGTCCAAGGACTTGACTGACTTCTTGGAGGATAACAGGGATCCATCCAAGGACTTGACTGACTTCTTGGAGGATAACAGGGATCCGTCCAAAGACTTGACTGATATCCTGGGGGACTATGCCTCGGGATTCTAACGGGAATCTCAATAGGGACCTAGGGGACAACGCCTAGGTTTTCAACGGGGATCTTAATGGGGACTTAGGGGACAATGCCTAGGGTTTCAATGGGAATCTTAATGGGGGCCTAGGGGACTATGCCTAGGGATTCTAACGGAAATCTCAACAGGGACCTAGGGGACAACACCTAGGGTTTGAATGGGAATCTTAACGGGGACCTAGGGGAAAACACCTAGGGTTTCAACGGGAATCTTAACGAGGACCTAGGGGACAACGCCTAGGGTTTCAACGGGAATCTTAACGGGGACCTAGGGGATAACGCCTAGGGATTTAACGGGGATTTTGGAGGATAACGGGGATCCATCCAAAGATTGACGGGTGTCTCAGAGATCTTCCAAGGACTTAATGGGTTTCTAGGGGACAACGCCTAGGGATTTAATGGGGATTTTGGAGGATAATGGGAATCCATTCAAAGATTGACGGGTGTCTCGGAGATCTTCCAAGGACTTAACGGGTTCCTAGGGGACAACGCCTAGGGATTTAACGGGGATTTTGGAGGATAACAGGGATCCATCCAAAGATTTAGCGAAGTGACGCTTGTTAGCGAAAGAATGCAATGTGTCAAAGATGAGAAGTCAAAACGGAGCAAATTCATGTAAGGCGCAATTAATTATCTGTTCAAGTTTACTTAAAACGCATTTTTATTCCTAAATGGTTGGAAAAGATTTCTCTTCTTTTTCACAACTACTCTAAACCCTGGATCAGTGGAGGCCATCACTACGTCTATAGACCCCTCGTTTTTTACCTGTATTGCACACTCCCAAGGACGGATGGTCCCGGGCGAGGGTCCCATAGGGCACGCGGCTTCCACCGACCGAAAGAACCAAACCTAGGGTCTAGTGCGTCGCAAAGTTCTAATGTGTGGGCCATTCTTATCATATTTAAGCCCCGATTAAGGTTAAAATTGACTTAACGCTCCAACAAAATTCCGGCATGACCTCATTTTAATGAGGGATCTCGGACCTTAGCCTTGGGCTTAAAGATGATTAGGATGGGTCAAGCATTAGAGCTTAATGACGCGGTGTCAACCTATCCTTAATACATGACTTAGGTTAATTATGGTTAACATCAACGCATAAGTCAAGGACCGGATCAAAGATGACCTTGGTCACACTTTCTTTCGCAATGAGTCATGACTCGGGCGTTAACTTGGCCATAATCAACTTCGGGCATGTATTAGGGACGTGATGACGTGAGCTAGACCAAACACTAACCAAGGTCACGGTATTTTGTGTGTCACGGACATGTGTGGTTGACTCGGCTCGGAAGGGGAGGTGGAATGGACCCGTGCGCGCGAGAAGGGCACAAGAGCACCAATCAAGCAGCATCGTGGCATCCATCCCGGGTTTAAAGGGTTTTTGGAACGTGCACAAGGTCAAGTGCGCGTTGTGTGAAGCCTTTTATGTTCCCTTTTGAGTCAAAATAGGAATTTTCAATTTGTTTTAATATCATGAACAATGTATGAACAATATATGAGCAAGTATAATGAACAAGCATTTGCACAAGTAATCAAGCAAGGATATGAACAAGCAAGGATCAAAATTTTGTACATGGAAAGGTTGTGCACAACCAAAGGTTTTTGAAACCAAAATTTACAACAAGAACAACAACCTTTTGAAAATCATTTGTACAAAAAGGTTGTGCACAACGAAACAATTTGAGAAACCAAAACTTTTATAAAAAGAGGCAATGCACAATGAGGCTTTGAAAACCCAATTTTATGTCCAAAAGATTTGTGCATTACCAAGCTTTGAAAAATAGAGTTTTAGCCAAGAAAATGAAGGCAAAGGTGCACAGGTAGAGGCTGTAAATGAAACCTGGACAAGAAGAAATTCAAGGGGGACCATCAGAATGCTTCTACCCAGCACAAAATTGTTAGCTTGAAGCATTTGGTGGGCTCAGCCAAACTAGCCGTACGGCTAGAGCAGTAGCTCCATTATTTTTTCAAATTTTCAACTTCTGATCATCAAGCCCCAGTTTATTGCATTTCCAGAACAGCTTCACTCCCAGAAATCAAAATAGAAACATAAAATACACACAAAACATGCACATAGTCAACAAACGGGGAAGTGAGTTTGATCCACACAAAAGTGTCCCCAAAGCTTCTAAAAAAAAGTTTGAAAACACTTTATTCCCTAGCAGAGTCGCCACTGTAAGATACCCACGGGGAAAACGGATAGTTCCCTCGAGAATCAAACACGGTACTTTAACGGAAAAAACGGAGTCGCCACGTTAGTTTAACTTTAAACCCAAACTTAACAAAAAATGGTTAGAGACAAAGGATTCGGAGGTCAGGTTACGCTTTGGGAAGAACTCAACTGGTAGTTCACCCAAAGTGCCTCGAAAATCTGAGTCTCCCTAAGTTTGTTAACCAAAGTTGTGCGAGTGTATGTGTGTGTGTGTTCTTAAAAAAATGGGAGAAACAGACTTTTAACAAGATCAGTTAGAAACTTAACAAAAAGGGTTGTTTTGTAAACAGTTTGACAGAAAAGGGGAAAGACTGAAAAGTCACCCCTCTGACCAAACTATCCGTACGGCTATGAAGGTCATCCCTGGAGTTTTTACAGATTGTTAAGAAATCTGTCCAGTTTCAGGCAGAAACAGAGCATTCTGCTGAAACTGAACTGTTTGACATCTTTCCAGTTTATTTACTCACACAAAGCTTGAATTAAATCATCCCTATGCTCTTAATCACTAATTAAACACCAAAACACAAGGTTTTGGATGTGATCAAGGCAATAATTGGGGGAAAATTAAGAAAGGTGATGAACATGGCATTTAAGCCAAAATCATCATTTGGATGGTTAAAGATGGAAACTTTAACATCCAAATGGATGATTCTTCCAAGGAAATGCCTTAGGATATCAAAAATCAACCTTTGGATGGATAAAGATTGAGTCTTTACCATCCAAAGGGACATTCTGGGAGTTAGATCAAGGTTTGAATGATAAAGATTGAAACTTTATCATCCAAACTTGATCATCTCACCATGAAATCAACTTAAAAGTAAACACATGAAATTTAACTTGCATAAATGTAAAAACATAATATAAATTGCATAAAACTAAAGACATAATGTAAAGAGAATTAATGTAAAGACATAATTTAAAGAGCATTAATGTAAAGAGATAATGTAAAGAGACATTAAATGATAACAAGCCTTGATCATTTTAGGTTTGGACCCTTGATCATGCATAAAACATGAAGGTACCATTGATTCATATAAAGAATTTGGTTCCAATTCATAATATTTACAAGAAAAGTAAAGACATTTACATAAATTAAACAAAAGAAAGATAGAATATGAGATGAAGAGAAGAGGGAGAGAAGGAGGCCTCACCAATTTTGGTTCTAAGCCTATCTTCTTTCTCTCTTTTCACTCAAATGTGTGTTTATGTGTTTGACCTGCCCTCAATTCGACAGAGTTTGCACTCACTAAATGATTTCTCCCCCTTGAAATGATCATCCACGGGTCCAATTTATAGGGACTGAGGATACCCAACCCATCCGTACGGATTGGCCCCTCTCGCGTCCAAACCATCCGTACGGCTCAGCCTGGCGAGCTTCTGGATTTTTCAATTTTAATTTCAGAGTAGTCCTGGAATTTTAGGTTTATCTTAGTGAGGTCTCATCCTATCAGTTTTATCCCTGAATGGTGCTAAGAGTTCCTCTAAAGTTGGTTAATTTCAGATTGGGGTACTTACAATTGTGGACGAAAGAGTCCAAGACTTTTGGAAAATCATTTTGAGGGGAGATCAAAAGCATTTTGCTTGAAACATTTTTTTTTTTGACAAACGATGCCAAATGGGCAAATTTGGAAATGCGTATTTCTAAAGGCAAATCTTTTAACGAAGCATTTTAATCAATTTTTTATTTTAACTTAACCGCGAGTTTTGTTATGCATAAAGTCCTTTGGATCTTTGTCCGTACGTTGGAAGTGGTAGGAAACCTATTTGCCATCGATGTCATCTTTGTCGTTGATGTTGGGGTAGCCCCATGTCCTTGTTGTCGTTGATGTTGGGGTAGCCCCATGTCCTTATGGTCGTCGATGTTGAGGTAGCCCCAGTGTCGTCCTTTAACCTTTGATGTTGGCGATAGGAACCCATCCCCTTTTCATGACGCACCTTTCTTTTGCCTAGGCTGCCCTTTCGGGTTTTCAATATAGCGGGCTTCTTTTTTTTTTTTTGTCTTTTATGGCACACCCTCTTTTTTGCCTAGACCGCCCTTGTGGGTTTTAAACCTAGCGGGCTACTTTTTGGTGCCTTTCTCCTTCTTTTTTTTTATGAGTGATCCAGCCGACTCGACGGGACAGGGACTTAAGGTATCTTTTGGAGGAAACATGCAAGGGAATTTTATTTAGGTGGGAAAGAGTCCCTTTATGTTGGTGAGCTCTTTGAGCAATGTATCATGAAATGGGAGGAATCCCTTGCTTGACAGAACATAAGTGTTTAGCTCTTTCCTAAGATGAAGAAAAGAAGACTTGTCGAGACATTTGAAATTTGCCTTAGTTAAGATCATCAAAATGATTGCTTGAATGTACCATGTTTATTATTAAGTCAAGATTATGACAAACAATTAGCCTTAACATGTATAAATGTTGTGATCAGTTGAGATTAAGATTTGATCAATGGCAAGATCAGGAGGAGAATGTGTTTAGGGGGAATCGGTCCTTGATGTGACCAAAGAAGGTGCGTCTGGAAAATTGGTCATTGATGGGACCGAGGGAATAGAACTTGGTTATTTTGAGAGGACCAAGGTTTGACGGTTTTGTTTCATGTTGTGACCGGACCCAAAGGTTGCCTACGTTACCCTCGGTTTGAGGAGATCAGGTCACCGTAGTTTGGTGGTGGATAGTCTTTTATTGAAGTTGGTGTCCTTTTGAAGGATGTTGTTGCTTTGTTGATGTAGATCGCTTTGCTTCCTTGGGATGTTCTTTGAGGTGGACTTTTGCGGTGAACTTGGTGAGCTTTTGAGGCAGACTTCTTCCTCTCATATATTCATTTCCTTTCCTTCTTTCCATACATTCATTTCCTTTCCCTCTTCTCATTTTTTTGAGGGAGAGGGGAAACATTAGCCCCAACTTGCTATCTTAGACATTGGCTCATTTGTAGCCCCTTGGTGGAATGTCTGTCACTTCTAGCTTTGACTTTGAAGATCCGGGAAGTCCTTTGCTTGGTTACGCACGTACGATCACGGTTGAATCTTGGTGGTTGGGCAACAACATCCTTGCCTTTTCATTGTCTTAGGATGCCTTTGATGTGCATCAGGAATTTGTATAGGAAAGGTGTATCGGGTTGTGTATCGGAAAATGTGTATCGGGGATGTGTATGAAGGGAGACTTGCCATTAATGGTTTCTTCATGCCGATTGATCACAATATTTATTCACATCAAGATTAATTATTTGCACTTCGCATTTTTCATTTGTGTTAGGTCCATTCGTTTTTAATGAGTCGTCATTGACTAGTATGCTTAGAAGTCAATTCATCATTTTAGGGACGTAGCAATCAGTTGATAATAACAAGTAAGGATATTTCAAGAGTAAATATATATTGCAAATAATGTCTCAAGTCTAGAGAGAGGAGAAGGAAAATGACTCTTTTATTTAGATAACTTTAGACATACATGTCCCAAGTGTGGACCTTTGTAAAAATAAAAAGACACAGTCTGGGACGGACTTTGGTGAAAGT
Source organism: Campanula takesimana (assembly GCA_026119855.1). NCBI lineage: Eukaryota > Viridiplantae > Streptophyta > Magnoliopsida > Asterales > Campanulaceae > Campanula > Campanula takesimana. The sequence continues at coordinate 846,679 of JAOWBW010000167.1, read as the reverse complement.
CTAGATCCTACGAGGCTGGTAGACTCAATCTCTTTTTTTTTTTTAGTGATGGACTCCTATGAAGAGATGGTCCATTTTCTTCCTCAGTTGTTGGAGGGGTTGTCGGTGGCATATTCCATATCTTCCACGGGGAACTCGGGTTCCGTGTCATCGGGAAAGATGTCGCGAGGTCTCCACTTGGCTTAGTGTTGTAATTGCCAGATTCGTCTACTCATAAATTGGGAGTTTACTTTAGCCATCTCCTTTTGTTGATGTCCCTTCAAGGCGGGCACTCGACAAGGGTACAGATCTCCATTTGATGTAGCCGCTTTTGGGCTTCCGAAACAAGGGCCCCTTCTTGCAGACGGTGTTCCAATTTTTTGACCTTCTTGCTCATGTGGATGGTTGTCATCTCGGGTGTGGGTTCCTTGGGAAAGGTTTCTAATGGACAAAACCGCAAAGGACTTTAGCATATTAAACCTCAAGGTGAAATTATAATCGGGATTTGAGAAGAATGCTTCATTAGCGGATTAGCTTTTTAGGAAAAACTTGATCTTTTATTTTAAGAAAACTTGATCTCCATTTCCTTTTGATAAAACACAATTTTATTTTGAAAGACTCACACATTTTTTTAAATACCCTTTGTCTGAAATGAAGATTGACACGTCTTTTGTGAAGCATTTTTTTTTATTTGAGTAAAAGACTTACACATTTTTCATTTTTTTTTTTTTAAATAAGGATTGATCGGGCCGAAGTTGCCTACGTTCCCCTCACCACGAGTAAGGGGGTCCCATGCGTTGAGAGGCTCAGGTCACCATAATAGTTCGAACGGGTTTAGAATTTTGATGAACATGACTTCGGTTGACTCACTTCAAACGGACTTTTGGGAAGAGGTAAGTGATTGACTCACTATCCAAACGGACCTTCTAGGATGACGGGAAATGGCCTTGAGGGTTCTAACATAAAGGTTATGGGGACAAGGAGCCTCCTTGGCCTGCCGGAACATAGTCGGGATGACATGGGACAAGACATTAATGGTTTGAGACTAAATGGTACTCACACTAGTCCGAGCCACAAGGGCGATTGGGACAATTAAAATGGTCACCATATGGCGGTGCAGATCGAGGAGGTCAATGCTTGACCAAGGTATATTACCATGTGGTGCCGTGACGCCTAGACTCGAAGGGGGAAGGGTCACGTGATGACACTAACGAGAACGAGATGCCATGAGGGGCGCAGATTTGGTCATCACATGACGGCTCAAGGAAGGAGGAAAAGAGTCACCCTAAGCACTTTTATTTCCTTTCTTATATACATTTTTTTTTTAATTTAATTTTAACGGACACTTTGGAGGATAACGGGGATCCATCCAAGGACTTGACCGACTTGTTGGAGAATAACGGGGATCCATCCAAGGACTTGACTGACTTGTTGGAGGATAACAGGGATCTATCTAAGGAATTGACTGACCTTTTGGAGGATAACGGGGATTTATCCATGGAATTGACTGACTACCTAGGGGACTATTCCTAGAGATTTGACGGGAATCTTAACGAGGACCTAGGGGACCATACCTAGGGTTTAACGGGAATCTTAAAGGGGACCTAGGGGACCATGCCTAGGGATTTAACGGGAATCTTAACGGGGACCTAGGGGACCATGCCAATGGATTTAACGGGCATCTTAAAGGGGACCTAGGGGACCATGCCTAGTGATTTAACGGGAATCTTAATGGGGACCTAGGGGACCATGCCTAGGGATTTAATGGGAATCTTAAAGGGGACCTAAGGGACCATGCCTAGGGATTTAACGGGGACCTAGGGGACCATGCCTAGGGATTTAACGGGAATCTTAACGGGGATCCGTCCAATGACTTTACGAAAATGATGCTTGTTAGCGAAAGAATGCAATGTGTCAAAGACGAGAAGCAAAAAACGGAGCAAATTCATGCAAGGTGCAATTAATTATCCGTTCAAGTTTACTTAAAATGCATTTTTATTCCTAAATAGTTGGAAAAGATTTCTCTTCTTTTTCGCAAATACTCTAAACCTTGGATCAGTGGAGGCCATCACTACGTCTATAAGCCCCTCGTTTTTCACCTGTATTGCACACCCACAAGGACGGACTATCCTGGGCGAGGGTCCTATAGGGCACGTAGCTTCCACCGACCAAAATAACCAACCCTAAAGTCTAGTGTGTCACAAAGATTTAAGGCATAAGCCATTCTTATCATAATTAAGCTTCTGTGAAGGCCAAGATCGTGCCTTAATGAAATTTTGGCATGACCTCATTTGCACGAGGGATCTTAGACCTTGACTTTCGGCTTAAGGATAATTAGGATGGGTTAAGCACTAATACTTAATGACACGGTGTCATCCCATCCCTAATATATGACTTTGGTTAATTACAGTCAAAATTAACGCATAAGTCAGAGACCGGGTCCACGACGACCTTGGTCACACTTGCTTTCGCAAGGAGTCATGAACTTGGGCATTAATTTGGCTATAATTAACCTTGGGCACATATTAAGGGCAAGATGACGTGAGCTAGACCAAAAACCAACCATAGTCACAGTATTTGTGTGTCACGGACATGTGTGATTGACTCGGCTCGGATGGGGAGGTGAAATGGACCCGTGCGCGCGAGAAGGGATCAAGAGCACCAATCAAGCTGCATCGTGGCATCCATCCCGGGTTTTGAGGGTTATTGAGACGTGCATAAGGTCGAGTGAGTGTAGTGTGAAGTCTTCTATGTTCCATTTTGAGTTAAAATAGGAATTTTCAATGCGTTGTATTATCATGAGCAAGTATGAACAAGTAAGGCAAAAGATATGGACAAGTAATTTGCACAAGTAGTAAACAAGCATATGAACAAGTAAGAATCTTGAAAATCAAATTTTGTACATGGAAAATGTTGTGCACAATCAAAGGTCTTAAAAATCAAAAAAACAAAAACTGCAAGAGGAGCAAGGCCCTTTGAAAATCAATTTGTACAAAAATATGTGCACAACAAATTGGATTTGGAAAACCAAACGCTTCATAAAAGGGGACATGCAAAACAAGGCCTTAAAAACCCAAAATTTTATGTCCAAAATTTGTGCATGACCAAGCTTTGGAAAAAAAAGTTTCGGTTTAAGAAAACAAAGGCATATGTGAACAAGTAGAGGCTGGAAATTTAGAACCTGGATAAGCAGAAGCAAAGGGGACCATCAGAATGTTTCTGCCCTGGAAGAAATTGTTGAATTTGAAACATTCTGTGGGCCCAGCAAAACTAGCCGTACGGCTAGACCAAGAGGTACATTATTTTTTGCGATTTTCTAGTTTCTGATTCTTCAATCCCCAGTTATTGTGTTCCAGAACAATTTCATTTCCAGAAATCAAAACAGAAACATAAAATACACACAAAATATGCACAAAGTCAACAAACAGGGACGGGAGTTTGACCCACACAAAGGTGCCCCCCAAAGTTTCTAAAAAGAAGTTTGGAAACAACTTATTCCCCAACGGAATCGCCACTGTAAGGTACACGTGGGAAAAACGGAGGGTTTCCCTCGAGAAGCCAAACACGGCACTTTATGTTAAAAAAAAAAAAAAACGAAGTCGCCACGTTAAATTAATTTTAAACCCAATTTTAACGAAAAAAGGTTAGAGAAAATGAGTTCAGAGGTCAGCTTACGTCTTGGGAAGAACGTTTGACGGTTCACCCAATCCGCCTCGGAAAACCGAGTCTCCCTAAGTTTGTTGACAAAAAACGTGCAAGTGTGTGTGTGTGTGTGTGTATTTTAAAAGGAGAGAAACTAACTTTAATAGAGAACGGTTAAAAAGTTTAACAAAAGGGGTTTATTTGCAAAGATCGTAACAAAAAGGGGTTAAAACGGGAAAAACAATTCCCCAAACAAACCATCCATACGGATGGTGATGGCTGTCTTGGGAATTCACATATTTATCAGAAAGCAGTCTAGTTCCAGGCAAGAACAGAGTATCTTGCTGAAACTAGACAGAATGAGACTTTTTCCAGATTATTTGGTAGTACAAAAACATGCATAACAAGATCCCTATGCCATTGATCATTAATTAGACACAAAAAACAAGTAGTTTTGGGCATGATCAAGACAATGATTGGGGAAATAAAGACAAATTTGATGAACATGACTCTTGAGCCCAAACAACCATTTGAACGGTTAAAGATGGAGACTTTAACCCCCCAAATGGATGATTCATCCAAGACAAAGGCATGAGACACCAAAAATCAACCTTTGGATGGATAAAGATTGAGTCTTTATCATCCAAAGGGACATTATTAATGTCACGACCCGAAACCTTGGCACTTTGTTTATTATTTATTTAAGCATTTTAATGATTTATTTGAGTTAGTTTTGTTAAGTTGAAACTTTAAGGTTCGTAGTGTAAATTTGAGTTTGGGAGTCTTTTGAAGTATTTTCGGAACTTTGGGGATTTTGTTAAATGTTTTAACTAGGAGTGACAAATTCGTAATTTTGGGTTTTAGATATTATCTTCCTCTCCTCCCATGCTTTTCATTCTTACCCAAAACCATTTTCCCTTCTTTCTCTGCATATTTTTCCATTTGAGAGAAATGTAAGCTCCTTCCCTTTTTCCTTCATTGTTCTTTATTTATTCATCTTTTCTTAATACTCCTTTTATATAAAATGCTCAGATCATCGTTAGGATCGTTTGTAGCTAAGTAAGAGCAATTTCCATCTCATTTCATAACTTTCCAAGTAAGTTACTTTCCCCCTTTTTTGTTAATAATGTTCATCCTTAGCCTATATGTTGTTTTTGTTGATATATATTGTGCTTTGGATGTGTTTGGTGTTAATTGCTATTTTGGATATTTTGTTTTAATTGGTGTTGGAATCATTCATTGACTTGAGTTGTTAATACTAGTTGTTAGAATCAGTGTTAGAGTGATAAGAATAGGCTGGGAGGTATACTAGTATTTGTGGGACGGTGAAATATTTCAACCTGTGAAAAAAAAATGCAAAAAGTGGCGTTCCAGGTTTGTGGGCGACCGCCCAGGAGGATTGTGGGCGACCGCCCACATTATCAGATTGAGGGGGGCAAAATCTTTAGTTTTGGGCGACCGCCCAGGAGGGTTATGGGCGACCGCCCAGAACCCCTGTTGAAGAAAAGTGGTTTAATCCCAAAATGAGTTAGGATCTTACCCATCCTAAGGTTTTGAGCTTAGTCTTAGATGTCCAAATAAGTGTTAGGGAATACTCTAGTAGTGAAATTGGTTGCTTTGTGATCAAATATGTGGTGGAATTTGATTAAGTGTTAATTGGGATTTTGGAACATCTTCTTGATGTATTTTTTGTTTGACTTATCTTTATGATGACTATTTGGCATGGTTCCCTACTTTGGAATCATTGGTTGTTTATCGAGCTAGTATTTATTACTTAGCCTGTATTTGGAAGTCCAGCTGATACTTGTGTTCGTGTCAGGCAATGGGGAATATTATAATGGCACATGAGCCGAGTCCAGTATGATATTGTCCATTGGTCCTTCTTCCCCTTCCATTGGCCTTGGTTGGGATGAGCTAGCTCCCTTGAGTGAGTATTCTAGCTAGTTCGTTTTGGGTTATTACTTTGTGTCATTTTCCCCTTGTTACGATTTTTGGTTTCATGGTTCCGGTACCGGGGATTTCTCTTCAGCTGTTATGCTACTATGGTTGCTTGGTTGATTGGTTGGTTCTGCGCAGGGATTTCTGTACTATATCCATTTGGTGAAACCTTGGCTTAGTATCCTTCGTAACTTGTTTATTTTCGCTGCTATCTGTTAACTGTTATGTGCTAAGTGCTATGTGGCACTTATTATTGTTTATTGCATAGCATGTCTTGTAGTTGCATAAGTGACTTATTGAGATTTATCTCACCCCCTTTCTTTTCAACTTTGTTTCCTTAACCCCCCCCCAGGAGGAAAGTGATAGGACTCGCTGAGCACGAGAAGGACGTCGAGAGTGTTCGTGACTTTTGGGCAGGTGTTATTCGGTTTACATTGTTGTTAAATGTATGACCTATGGGATAGTGTTACCAAACAGACGTCATTAAGAATTGTAATGTTTTGGTATTTTGGTGTAAGCTTGTGGGGCTTATATTAGTTGTATTATAAAGTTTTTAAGAATGGATTTCTAAAACCGTGTATCACATCTTTTGTTATAAAGAGGAATTTTTATCTTCTCTATTTTGGTGTTTTATTTATTAAGTCGACGTCCATCTCGCGAGTTCCCGGCCCGCGGGGTCGGGGTCGCGACAATTAATGCTTAAATCAAAGTTTGGATGGTAAAGATTAGGACTTTGCCACCCAAACTTGATCATCATCACATAAACATAAATATCATAAATATGCAAGGGCTCTATCCAAATGTGCAATGGATCACCAAGCCAAAGGTAAAGACATTAAATTAAATGACATAAATATACATGACATGGAAGTAAATGACATAAAGTAAATTGCATTAATCATAACAAGCCATGATCATCTTTGGTTTGTAACCCTTAATCATACTCAAGGCATGAGGGCACAATGAATCATTTCAAGGCTTGGTTCCAATTAATAGTATCACAAGATATATAAAGACATTAAGTAAATAAGAACATGAACAAGTAAATAAATAGAATTGAAGAAGAGATGGTGGAGAAGGAGGCCTCACCAATATTTGATTCTAACCTATCTTCCTCTCTTTCACTCAATTCTCACAATATTTGTGTTTCTGCTCGTATTTCAGCAGAGATTCTGCATACAAAACTATCTTCTCCCCCCTGAAATGATTATCAAGGGCATTAATTTATAGGGACTGAAGACACCCAAACCAACCGTACGGCTGAGGCCTTCTAGTACCTAAACTATCCGTACGCTCAGCCTGGCGAGCTTCTGGATTTTTCTAAGTTTAATTCCTGAACAATCCTAAAGTTTTTGGTTTATTTTAGTGAGGTCCCGGCCTATCAGTTTATCCCTTAATGGTGCTAAGAATTCCTCTAAGGTTGGTTTCAGTTCAGATTGGGGTACTTACAGAGGGCTCCTCCCTACACCCACGACTAATACCCAGTTGTATGCTCCCAGCCCTTTTTATAAACCCCCCATTTCACAATCTGAAACCTTTTACTCCACACACCCCACCCAATCCTTTTTCACATATCACTCACTCAGCATGCCAATTCTGTATCAACCCAGATCACAAGGCCCCTCAATGCCCAGACTGTGGAAACTATGCATTGTATGGGTCCGGTCCATTGCCTGAAGCCTTGCCGTATGGTTCTCAGTTTTCTCCATCACCTGACATGAATTATGGTACTCAAAATTCCTAAATGGCTTCGTCCTGTGTCTTGGATTCCAGGGCAATGAATCACATGACATATTCCGTTGCATGATTCATACATGTTGTTCCTTATACAGGTACCGATTTGGTTACCAAGCCAATAGTTCTCAAATCCCTATCACTCATATTGGTAAATCCTCTTTCTCTCTTAATAATCATAATTTCATTTTACGAAATGTTTTATGTGTTCCTAACATGCTTAAATCCCTCATTTCTATCCGTCGTTTTACTGCCGATAATAATTGATTCTTTGAATTTGATGGTGTTAGTTTTTGTGTGAAGGACAATACCACGAGGCAGACCATTCTCTCTGGCAATAATTCCAACGGTCTCTATACACTTCGGTTCGATTCTTCGGCTCGGATCAACCCTATTGCTCTCATTGGTGAATGTGCATCTTCCTCCATTTGGCATGCTCGCCTCGGTGTAAGATACCCGCGGGAAAAATGGAAAGGTTTCCCCTTGAGAATCAAACACGGTGTAATTCCAAAAGATAACGGAGTCGCCACGTTAATTTAATTTTAAACCCAAACTTAACGAAAAATGGTTAGAGATTGCGAGTTCGGAGGTCAGGTTACACTTTGGGAAGAACACTAGTTCACCCAAAGTGCCTCGGAAAACCGAGTCTCCCTAAATTTTGTTGACCAAAAATGTGCGAGTGTGTGTGTGTATTTTCAAAATGGGAGAAACTGACTTTTAACAGAAACCAGTTAAAAAGTTAACAAAAAAGGTTTATTTTGCAAAGTTTATGACAGAAAAGGGTTAAAACAGAAAAAATTTCCACATGGCTAAACCATCCGTCCGGCTAGTCCAAACTATCCATACGGTTGGTTGGGCCATCCCAGAAGGTTTTTACAGATTTAACAGAAACAGTCCAGTTTCAGGCAGAAATAGGGGATTCTGCTAAAACTGGACTGATTTGGGTTTGTTCAGCCTATTTGCTAGTTACAAAACATGAATAAGATCATCCCTATGCCATTCATCACTAGTTAAACACCAAAAACAAAGATTCTTGGGTGTGATCAAGGCAATCATTGGGGAAATGTGAAGAAAGTTGATAAATTATGGCTTTTGAGCCAAGATCATCATTTGGATGGTTAAAGATTGGAACTTTAACATCCAAATGAATGATTCACCCATGGAAAACCATGGGGAAACAAGAAATCAACCTTTAGATGGATAAAGATTGAATCTTTACCATTAAAAGGGACATTATTATGAGTTTATCAAGACTTTGAATGGTAAAGATTGAGACTTTATCATCAAAATTCATCAAACTCAAGTAAATCAACATAAATGTAAAGACTTGGAGATAAATTGCATTAATTTAAAGACAATAAAGTAAAGACTTGAATGTAAAGTGAATTAATATAAATGACAATGAAATAAAGATACATTAAACATAACAAGCCTTGATCATCATGGTTTGTAACCCACAATCACACACTAGGCATGAAGGGCACCATTGATCACTCCAAGGCTTGGAGCCAATTTATATAATTGCAAGGAAATGTAAAGACATTATGTAAATAAAGAAGATAAAATAGAATGAGATGAAGAGAAGATGGGGGAAGGAGGCCTCACCAATGTTTAGTTCTAAGCCTATCTTTCTCTCTCTCTTTCACTCAATATGTGTTTGTGATTATGACCAGCTCTCAGTTCTACAGAGCTTTAGCTCACTAAACAGTTCCCCCCCCCCAAATGATCAGCTAGGGGTCTAATTTATAGGGACTGAGGGTGCCTAAACTATCCGTACGGATTGGCCCCTCTAGTACCCAAACCATCCGTACCGCTCAGCCTGGCGAGCTTCTGGATTTTTCCAATTTTAATTCCAGAATAGTCCTGGAGTTTTAGGTTTATCTTAGTGAGGTCCCATCCTATCATTTTATCCCTGAATGGTTCTAAGAGTTCCTCTAAGTTAGTCAATTTCATATTGGGGTACTTACAGAGCCCCTCGGCAACATTGCTTTGGAAAAGCGGGGTTGTCGATAAAAATAAGCATCCCAATCTGATGGGAAGACGGATTGACCGATTTGGTTGCATGGTTGGACCTAGGGGTATAGGATTCCTATGTATCTCGTAGTTCGGAAGGGGTGAGAAACTTTAAGGCTACTCAAACCTAAGGGCTAGGTGGATATCTGTCATCCTCTCCTAGGGGGACGGGCATGACTCTTGGCGAGTCAGAGGCGGGACATGGTCAACTTGGCTCTATGGAGAGGGTTGACTTACATAAGGAAGCGTGACTCTTGGGGTCAGAGGCGTGACATGGTCAACTTGGCTCTATGGAGAGGGTTGACTTATAAGGAAGCGTGACTCTCGGGGTCAGAGGCGGGACATGGTCAACTTGGCTCTATGGAGAGGGTTGTGTTAGTACCCGACCTGAAAATGAGTTTATTAGGACTTTCCCAAAAATACAAGGACTTTATAGGAATTAGAAACCTTGTAAAGACTTGTCCCGGATTCCCGAAATACCTCATTTATGACAAAATCTATCAAAATAGGTAACTTATGGTTTCCTTAAAACCATGCAGAAACCCTAGCTTAAGAATCAAGTCAGCCAGCAGAATTGGCCACGCGGCCAACCTTGCCACGCCTCAACCTTGGCCACGCGGCCATTCTTGTCGCCGTCTGTAATCATGGCCAGGCGGCCAACCTTGTCCCGGATGATCCTGACCGTCAGATCTTCCCCTCAGTTTACTATATAAACCAATCCCATGCTATTGGTTTAGGGGTCCGATTTTGAGAGCTCTAAGTCCGAATTTTGGAGTTCTTAAACACAATTTTATCCCTAATTAAGCATTCAACTACTCAAGGAGATCAAAGGTTTATTTCTTGCCAACATAGGTAAGTTTTCTAACCTTTTCTTCATGTTCTTGCATCATTTTTAATGTAGATCTTTTATATTCATATTCTTACATGTTTATTCATAGTTTCTTTATATGCTTTGCATGTTCATTCATATGTTCATAATATGTTCTTCGCATGTTCTTCGTGTTCATAGATTAAAACCTTATTTATGCTATATTTAGGGTTGTGATCTTCATAATTACATGTTATTTCATAGCCGATGATGATCTAGGGTTCATCAACCCGAGGATGATCTAGGAACTACTTCTAAACCCTAATCTTTAGGTAATTCCCCCCTCATTATGCATGATCCCGATTCTTCTGCCTATTCTAATTCTCTGCGAACTACGCTGACCTGAGCATCTCACATTGAGAGGAACGTAGGCAATCTTCGGATCCGGTCTAAATCACTAACACACTACTAACACATTCATCATGATAGAAAGACCGATCAATTCGGGCAATAGGAGTGATAACGTTCAATATTCTTCTCTTGTTGTAATTTGACCCCCGAACCCACTAAAAATGCTTTTTTCAATGTTTTGGCTTTAATTAAAACGGCGTGGCGACTCTCATAATTTTAATGTCGTTATGAAACTTTTTCAAACTTAGTGGGTCTAACTTTTGTCACATCATGATGCTTGCCATGTTTACACATGCACACACTTGCCATGTTTACACATGCACACACCTGCCATGTTTACACATGCACATACCTACCATGCTTGCACATGCACACTTGCCATGTTTTCACGTGCCCCCTACAGTTAAGCCATGTTTACACATGCACCCGCGCACTCTGCCATGTTAATACTTGTACCTTATACCTTGTACCATGTACCCTTGTTATCTTCCCTTTAGTATTAGGGTCAAACAAAACTCTGCTATGCTCTCTTGTACATTATTCTCTCTCTCTCTCTCTCTCTCTCTCTCTCTCTCTCTCTCTCTCATGCATTGCATCGCATCATCCTAACATTAAAAACTTCTCTCTGTTCTCCCTAAAAAGAATTAGTTTCTTGCCTCACACTACCACTAGTCCGTGTCAGCACTGCACAGGTCCCCATTACCCAGAGTATTCGATGTGCAGGAATTTGTGCGCTACTGTCGCACTCTTTTCGAGTCACTCGTCTATTCCACTCACCGTATACGGTGGGAACCTTTTACCTAACCCGTGTCAACCCACACTAGTATAGGTAACACACCTAGGTTTTGACCGGTTGGTTTGGCTAGCTTTTTCTTAATAGTCAATTAACGTGCTGTCTATGTCGAGTCATCCCCAAGTCAATGATGAATCGAGATCTTTGAGAGAAAGTGCACAAAAAAGTGATTTCCCTACAAGGGACGTGCCATGGTGAGATGAGTGTTTGTTGTCAAGATCTCCGCTCATCGTTAACTTGCGTAGGATGCAACATAGACATCACGTTAAATGCCTTTAAGGAAGGGTTAGTCGTAGGATCCGATGGTTGGTGGAAGCCGCTTGCCCTATATGACCCTCGCCCAAATTGTCCGTTTGGGGGTGTGCAATGCAGGTGGAAAACGAGGGGTCTATAGACGTAGTGATGGCCTCCACTAATCGTAGTCTTCTAACTAGTTGCGAAAAAGGGGTACCCCTTCCAACCAATTAGGATGTAAATAATGTATGTTTTTGTAAATTAAAATATACTTTGCATGAGCCTTCCCCCTCTCCTAAAAGCTTCATTTCCCTTCAACCTTTCAGCAAAGCAAGTTTGGATCCGTTCGGGTGGTCGACTACAACGTGAAGCTTCTACTCTGTCCACGTTCTCAGTCTCGTCATCAGCAATGTCAACTCCCGCTCCATCTTCAGCCTCTGCTCCTCCTGCTAGTGCCGCCGAACTCAACACTGAGGCTACTCTTAATGGTGTTCCCCCAAGCCTCCAGAACTTCCTCACCGATCTCGAAGCCAAGATCAAAAATCTCGAGGAAAGTAACAAGATTTTGGAAGACCAGAACCAACTGTTGAAGGACCACATTCAGCAAAAGGGGACTAGAATGGTGCCCGATGGTAAGAATTTCATTTATGTCGAGGATGAAGAGGTCAATACCAACTGTCCCTCCAACACCAATGCCACTACCTTCCCATTCCCAAGCTACCGCAATGTTCCACCTCCTTCTCTCTACACCCAACAAGGTTTCACTACCATGAGCAAGAACAAGGCTGTCTATGAACCTTCTCCTGAACTGCTTGGTGGCTACCTCTCTGCTAGCAAACTACCCGCACCCTCGTTGCCTCTGAGTATTGGGATGGCCGCTGCTACTACTTCCACTACTCCTCCCGTCATTCTGTTAGAATCTGTCCCCGACGTCTCCAATCACCCTGTGGTTACGGCCATGCAAGAGCAAATGCGCAAGTTGATCGAGACCGTGGATAAGCAAAGTGCACCGACTACCAAGACAATCAACCCTAGCCAAGTGGGGGCTCTCCCCAAAGATTTCAAGATGCCTAAAGTGGCGATGTTTCATGGTGACTCGTGTCCTAAGACTCATTTGGATAGTTATGTGTTGGCCATGAGGGCTCGTGACTGCACCAACGAACAAATGGCTCGCGTATTCCATAGCACGTTGGATGGTATCGCTCTGCGTTGGTTCTTGGGGCTAGAACCAAGTGAAAGGCAAACATGGGATCAAATCAGTGCCATTTTCTGTGAGAAGTATCAAGCTAACTTGGATTGGCATGTGAATCGAACCGACCTTGAGAACACTATGCAGAAGCCTGACGAGGCCATTTATGATTTCTACAAGAGGTGGAACCATTGGTTGTGCGAGGTTCAATACCCACCAAAAGCAAAGGAACAGAAGCAGATTTTCTACAAATGCTTGCTACCGGAGATGAAAGCAGCTATAGGTAATGGTTATTTCCCTGACTTGCGGGAAATGGTTGACGTCGGGGTAAGGTACGAAGCAGGGTTCACTGGGATTGTGCCGCCAAAGGAAAGTCCAAAGACCAACAACAACAATTCCTTCCGCTACAAGGCTCCTACTGCGCCTGCGCCTCCTAGGGGTGGAAAGGAGGCCGTCGGCCAAGTGAATATGGTCCAGAAAGAGGTCCCGCTAGATGTCCAAGCCGTAACAAGGAATGGGGCTCCACAACAGAGGGAGCATTTTGATGATTTTGGTATGCCCATGGGGAAGGTCTTTGACGTGTTAGTCAAGAGAGGTCTTATCAAGCCTTTAGAGAATTACCAACCCGCTTAGTTCAAGGGTTGATCAATGACAAGAATATTGAGAAGCCGAAGGGTCCTAATATGGTGAATAACCCTCTTCCTAACAATGGGGGTGGGGTGAATATGGTGCAAACATGCGAGATCAGTATCCTAGAGCTCATGGATGCCTTTGATAAGATAGGGCTCACGATGGTGGATATCTTCATGGCATTAGTGACGTTAGAAATTCTCGAACCATTAGAAGGACACCTCCCCCGTCTTGGTTGCGATTTGTCAAAGTTTTGCCACTACCATAAGTGCACCGGTCACACTACCGAAGAATGATTTGAACTCAAGAAAGCCGTGCAAGAGCTCATCCACAAGGGAGTTGTCGAAGACCCTAGAGATTATGTAGCTAGCAATGTACTCATGGTAGAACTTAGTGAGATCACTGATCCGGCCGAGCCTGTTGTGGCGGACTGTATGAGATGGGTTGTATTTCAATGATTAATAATAAAGAACCTTCTTGCTACATGCTGTCTTTAGAAGAACTAGTTAGTGAAGTCGAATCTCTAGAGGAAGAGAGTCCCAAACCCTCTCAACCTCTTTCTTGGGACGAAATCTTCGAGGAGGCCGAAAAGACCGAAGTTTCGCCCCCTTGTCGTGACACGCCATTGTCTTTGGAGGAGCTACGTGCAGAAGTTTGTCTCCTTACAAGATCCGGTCAAGTGTACCAATCCGACCCAAAAGGTGCAAAGAAAATCTTTGGGAAGGAACCTGAGCAAGCCGACCTAGACAAAGAAGACCCTATCCTCACTCAACTCAAACAAACCCAAGCCCATATTTCACTATGGTCCCTACTCACCTCCTCCCTAGCCCATCGCCTCATGCTCGAGCAAAACCTCGCCGCCACCATGGTACCATCCGCTACTACCCCGGAGGACGTCACCCACATGATTGGTAATATCCACTATGGAAACATCATCACTTTCTCGAAGCTAGACAAGCCAGTGTTCGGAGTTGATCATAATGAGCCTTTATACATCACTGTCGAGGTGAATGGCAAGAAAATTCCCCGTGTATTCATTGATAATGGTTCTGCTATTAATATCCTGCCCTCAAGGATGATGGATGTGGTCGGCGTTCATGGTGTTGATTTACGCCCATCCAAGCAAACCATCAAAGCTTATGACTCTACATGCCGCGCCGTGATAGGCGAAGCCACCTTGCCCATTACCATCGGAACAAAAATCCTACCCACCGACTTCCACGTCATAGGCATTCCCGCAACCTTCTCACTCCTCCTTGGACGGCCATGGTTACATCAGTCGGGCGCTGTCCTATCTTCCCTGCACCAGTGTGTGAAGTTTCAATCTGGTAATGAATTGACCATCATCTATAGCGATCTCGTAACTGCCCAAGGGACGGACACCAAGGGCATTCCTGTCTTACAGATTCAGCATGGGGAAGAGAGCAGACTCTTCAACGGTTTTGAAATAGTGGCCCAGGCACAGATCTGCACCATCGACCTCACCAAAACAACGGATAAAGTGGCACCTGTTGTCAAGATGCTGCGTAATATGGGCTTCATACCGGGGCTGGGGCTAGGTAAGAACTTGCAAGGCCCCACAGAATTGGTTGAAGAGGTTGATCATCGACGGTTGTTCGGTCTAGGATACACCCTTACTCCTGAAGACAAGATGGAGAAACAAAGGATAGATTTGCTTAAAAAGATGAAGCTTCCCTACAAAAAGCCTGAAATGCGGCCATACCGCCTGTCCCTGAATAGCTACTTTGTCAGGGAAGGCGAGGAGTTTTCGTGTTTCGAGTTCGCCGAGCCATGGATTGACCACACCGGGAAGTTGCATAAAGGGTTCGAGATTTTCAGAGATGTGGAATTCGATCGGTCCAACATGAAGCTAACTTACATGGAATATGACAAAGCCACAGGCAGAGTTAGAACCATCAGGCATGAGTACTCCGCCAAGGTTGCAGATGACTTGGCAGATCAACTTGAAGCCACAACCCTTGACAAGCCGACAGCAGAAACTGCAGAAGCTCCGAGTTTGACTGAGACGTGGAACGGCCAATATCTACTTCAGCATCTGGGTAATCTGGGGCTGGACAACGACATGATAGATGCTATTGGGGATGAATCAGAGAAAGACGTAGATCCAAGGACATTGGTGGTACCCATGGGAGACAAGCTCAAGAATTGGTGCATCATTGGGGGACCTATAGCTACTCCGGAGTTTATGGTGGGGACATTGGGGCTTACTCCTTCTCCTGTCGCCACTCCTGCAGCATCTCCTGTCACTCACCCAAAATCCCCGTCCCCAGATTCTAGTATTTTACATTTTGAATTTGAGTCTTCCTCTAAGTCTGACGACCTTACGTCCGAAGACTATGATCTTGTTGCAAACGCTATATTCCCTTTTGCCATGAATGAAAACCTCGACCTTTCCGAGTATCCCTCCATAGTCACTCTTTTAACTGATAAATTAGATAATAATCAAACTAATGATATACACTTAGTTAATAATGATTCATTAGAAGAGGCAGACACAGACCAATTAAATGATGAATACATTAAAGAAATTTCAGAACAGGTTATTAATCAAAAAGAATCTCGAGCCCAAGCTGCCGATGAGGTGCCTGTCGCGCCCCAGACCCGTGGTCCTACTTGGCCCCACGCTCGGGACACGATTGGAAGACGTTATAAAACATTTTTAGAAAATTTTTCGAAATATACTTTCATAAAGTTGAACAAAATCCACACTTGAAGTTCAAAGACTTCCACTGACTTTTAAACCAACTTTTCAAACAAGTTCCACAAACGAAAGTACTTAGCCCGAAGGCTTACAAACTTTTATACAAATGTACTCACACCAACATTATCCAAAATATAGGTGTTACAAGATGATGAAGTCAAGGAAACTCTACCCAAAAGGTTATACATCTATGTAATGTAACCTTGACAAAGCAAAACCCAACTCTCACCCCTTATTTGTTTACTGTTTTAGATAAAAGCGAATCCAGGGGATAGGACACTTTGGCACGGGAAGACGTTGACGTGCGTGAATTTGGGAACCGAAGCCGAGCCTAAGGAAACGCAGATTGGGAGCTTCTTTAGCGGAGCCGAAAGGGAAGCACTGATTGAGCTACTCAAAGAATATGTGGATGTGTTCGCATGGTCTTATAAGGACATGCCGGGGCTCGACAACTCGATCGTAGAGCACAGAATCCCAACAGGACCAAACGCTAAGCCAGTCAAACAGAAGCTGCGTCGCATTAAGCTGGAATGGTCTTTGCAAATGAAGGAAGAGATTGAGAAGCTACTCTGTGTGGGTTTCATCAGGGTGATCAAGTATCCAACTTGGTTATCAAATCTGGTGACTGTCAAGAAATCCAACGGTAAAGTCAGAGTGTGTGCGGATTTTCGGGATCTCAACAAAGCTACGCCGAAGGATGACTTCCCCCTGCCAAATATCGACATGTTGGTGGACGCGACCGCCCATTATGAGGTCAAGTCGTTCGTTGGTGGGTTTGCCGGCTATAACCAGGTCGAGACAACCGAGGAGGACCAAGAAGCGACCCCCTCCACAACCTCGTGGAGGACCATCAGTCGGTGAGTTCGAGCCGTGTTGAGAATGCGGTCTCCCCGGAACAAAGCCGAAAAGTAAAAGCTCATCAAGTTACTGCAATACCTCAACCATTTTACAACAGTGGGGGGAACCGACACTCAGAGAAATAGAAAGGGCCCGCGACCAAGAATGGAGTTCGAGGTGTGAGTTCGCGTTATGCTGCCTCAAGGAATACCTCGCGAATACCCCAATCCTGCACCCAGCACATGGGAATGAACTTCGGACCCCAACACCAACGACAGAATCGTGGCCCTCGCACCAGGAAAAGGAAATCAGTGAAAAAATGCAAAGATTTTTGGAAAAACACCCCCTCTCAGTCCCCCGCTACACAAGAATAGGGACCCCTTTCACAAAATTGTTCGACCAACTGAGACAAATGGGCAAGATGCAGCCTCTAGGAGAACATTCACTCCTCTCCGAATTACCACCCCTTCAACCATTTGAACCTACCAAAAGTTGCTCTTACCACCAAGACAAAGGCCACGACACCAACGACTGTGTCGCTCTACAAAGGAGAATCCAAGGCTTGATGGACGAGAATATGCTCACCGGCGTGAGAGGATTTTGGTTCTATAGGGAAAGCGAAAACTTAGAACTCCTCGGTTGCTACGGAATCGAGCCTTATGTGAGGAATGGCCCAGAGGTACTCTCGCACCTGACTGCAGAAATGATTCAGGACATCTCAAGAGAAATAGAGGATTTGAAGCAACGCGTCGACGCGATGACCAAAGCCCGAGGCGCGCCACAGGACTAGACAGAATGGCAGATTTGGATGGCAACCCGTTCAAGGAACCAGTCAACCTCAGCAAGCTCAGACGCTACTATGACTAAACTCCCCTTCTACAAAAAAAAAATATGTTTACTACGCAAAAAAAAGCCCGATAGACCAAAAACCCGCAAAGGGAGGTCTATGCAAAATAAGGGTGCATACAAAGCTCGCTAGATCGAAAACCCGCGAGGGCGGTCTAGGCAAAAGTTAGAGTATCCCCCCTTCTATCTTCCCTTTCTCTAAAATCATTCTAGTCCAACTGGAATGAACTACGGTGACCTGAGCCCCTTAGTCCTATTTGTAAAAGGGGAACGTAGGCAGCTTTTCAAAAGGTGCGGTCTAAAAAATAAATAAACATCCAAATCCTGTCATAAATCAATAAAGATAGAAGTTGTATTTTCTGAAAGCAAAAACTTTTATTTCCATAGTCATTGCATGTTAACACTTATTTGATGAGTCTAAGCTTGACATACTTTTTTGAATAAATAACCTATTCTGAAATTTAGACTAAAACGTAAAATAAGACTAAATTAAAATAATGTGTCTGCAATGACTATGGAGAGACGCTCGGGATTACTCCTTAGTGCCATTTGTGCCCTCGATCTCTTTCTTCTTGCTTTGCCCACGGTGAACTTTTTTCTTGCTAGGATTCTCACAAAATCTTCTTTCGAACTCGCTAACACCCTTAGCCTTGCCATTAGGAGCCTCTTCGCCCTTCCTCTTCTTTGACGTCCCCACTTCTTCTCCGCCTCCGTTAGCCACGCTCTTACTCATCCTCCTCTCATAAGCCTCAGCCTCCTTAACTCTCAACAAAAAACTCGGAGCACAGGATCCCAAGATAGTGCCCCTTAGGGTCTCTAGAGTCTGCTCCGCATGCCCAAGTCTCCCCATATACCAATCCAAATACTCGCGTGACAGGAAGGTGTTACTAGAGCGTGTGATGAAGGTCCTACGACTAAAGCCAGCCTCGCCCCACATCTGAGAAAGAAGGACTGAGGCACTATCATCCAACTGAAGTATCCCAAAAGGAAAATCATCTCTCTCCTCGTCCCAACCCTCCGGGATGGTCTGCACCAAACCATACTGACGAAGCACTCTAGAGGGATAGTAAAAGGTAGTCCCAGAAAGGGTCGGAACTTTGATCATGTGAAGTTCCACTTGTTTCTCCCTCACTGAGTGAATGTGCCAATGGGGCACCACCCACTGAATGTCGTCGGTCACCATCTCTGCCAAATACTTTTCCCAACCTTTGAGAGTCATGCCCTCAAACCGCTCCGCCATGCCTCTAATGTGGTGCATCCATGGGGCCACCTTCAGAGAAGCCGCCGGTTTATTCACTCGAAGCCTCTCTTGCAACCACATGGTCAAAAGCCTATCACTACCACAAGGCATCCCACCGTAAGCCGCGAGATGGGGAATCCCACAGAGCATCTCTCCAAGAATGGCCGGTATAATGTCATAACCTAAGCGAGCCGAATTCACCATGGTCAAACATCCCTCACTAGCACATCCGACTTCGGAAGGGAAAAGAATAGAAGCAAATAAGCACAAGGCGAGATGGTCCAAAGAACGGTCCGAGGTCACATCCGCGTGCATGAAGTGCCTTGGAATCCAAGAAAGGTCGACGTAGCCACCTCTAGAATACTTACCAATGTCATCTGCGGGCACACCAAAGGTTATCAACTTGTCATGCAAAGAAATAAGATCAAAGGGCAATGCAAGTGTACCCTTCCCTTCACAACCGCAAAGCGCCTTAATGTCTTCATAAGTGGGTACCATCTCATTAAAAGAAAAGTTGAAAACATGAAGAGTGTTGTTCCAAAACTTCCCACAAGCTTGCAAGAGGTTAGTGTTGGAGTTCATGTGCAAGAATGACCAAAGACACTTGATCCCATAGCGCTTCTCAAACTTCCTACGACAAGGACCGGATATCTTGGCAACCCACTTCTCCAAAGATGTTATGGAAGCTCCTTTTTCAAGTCTAGAAAGCCTTGCATTGTGATCTATGGCAAAAGAAGAGCAAGTTGATGATTGGAACTTAAAATTGACCAAAAGAGCTGCTGTTACGAAGTTGAATAGGACACAAACTCCCATTAAATACTACACAACCTCCGATTCTTGCCAGGAAAAGGAAAACCAGAGGCGGCGCAGGACTTGGCCACGCGGCCACATATGCTCTTGGCCACGCGGCCGATGTTGTCCTTGGCCAGGTGGCCAACTTCATCCTAGGCCACACGGCCACTATTGCCCCATGCAAAAAATTCGAAGATTGATGCTCCCACTCCGCAATGGATCCATGCAAGCAACGTACCCTTCCCCATGGCTTATGCATTGTATAAAATTAGGCACATTGTAAAGTAATTAGTTTGTAAAAATAGGTTATCACAAATCATTTTCATTTTAGTACATAAATACATTTGCATACATATTAAATATTTGTCCAGTACATATTTGCTTCTACTAACTAACAGTGTAGGAAATAAAGATGGAAAGATGGGCCCCGCCTAATCAGAATCCTCCTCCGTGGTGTCTCCACACCGCGCTAAAGCTCGAGAGCTACCGGCACCCGAACTCCATCCCCGGACCGCTCGACCACCAGTGTGAGAAGAGCCCGCACCATTCGGAGACCGTTCCCGATGCTGGGGTGACGCAACGTCGTCCCTCTGACAAGTACATGAATGGTACGCCTCCCTCAGTAAGCGCATCAACACGTTCTCCCGCCGGGATGAATGGATATATGCCTCCCGAGTCACCTGAAAGGGAAACCAAGGCAATGATTATAATGCAGAAAGAAATAAGTGTGTGCAAACATGACTAATATAAAGCACAAAGCCGTACCCCAACGTCGGGTGGAGGAATGAATGTCTCCTCAACAAGATCTGCATCAGTCGGCTCCAAGGTCAGCTCCACCTCCCGGCTGCCCCTCATCACTCTCACGCTACTCGAGCGAAGGGGCATGTCAACCAAAGGCCGACTCCGACCAACATACCGGGCCGAGCTCGATCCCTCTCCCGATAGCATCTTAGCCCGAACCTGAGGGCTGATCAACCGAGTCCGCACATAGCCGGCGTAGTCGTCACTCCCTCTGTAATGCTCTGCCGGAGTGGGAACCAAGAAAGTCACCAACCTCGCGGGACGGAGCATATCCCGAGGAGGGTCATAAGAAGCCCACGGTAACGCACCAGCCCTGTGCTGACGAACCACCCTCTCTCCGAGATACATGGCCTCCCCAGTGAGACCCACAAGCAGAACCCTAGAAGCGGTCAACTCCACTACATAGGGACCCACCGAAGCCTCATTGGCCAGACTCCATGGGTAAAATCTAACCCCGACAGGCTCAGACATCGCGAACACCCTCCTCAGATCAGCAGCATCGGCCGTCTTCCTATCCCAGTTTCTGCGGGGAGGAGCCCTGTTGCCCTTGCACCAGTACGACATGATGGGAATAACTTTGTTGGTACTCATCACCAACTGAAAAGGGGCGATGCCGAAGATCTCGTACACCCAAGCATGTGCATACAATGAAAGAGACATTTCAGACCAAAAGATAGAGAAGAAATCTCAACAATGTGAAAAAGAAGGGTAGTCAAGAGCATAGCGAACTGAAACCCGTCAAAGGCCGACGAGCTAGCCCTCGAGCAATAGTCCAATGCCCGGTAAATCTCATCCAAACCGGCTCCACCCCAAGAAATCTCACCGACTTAGTCCAAGTCCACCAAAGCCCCTGGCAGTGAGTACCTACAGACAGTAGCCCCACTGGGAAACAAGATCTCTAAAAAGCTGTACCATAAGAACGGCCGGACCAAACAATCCAAATCATACTCCCCCCTACCAAAGGCTTCAATAGCCACCTCCACCAAACGGTTCACCTTCCCGGTCTCCACTCCATAACCCTTGACACCTCCTCCCAGATCAGTGTCAACTCCCAGCAGAGCCTGTCTATAGTCCCGCCGTTCCGCCAAGCTCTCATCAAAAGGCAAAGGGGTAGCAGTAAACCTCAACCCCGTGATAGCCGCGAAATCCGTCGGCGTGACGGTAATCTCTCCCCAACTAAAGTGGAAGGTATGGGTGGTGTCCCACCAGAACTCCCTGCACACCTCTATCACCGCCGCCACCTTCAGGGTGCCCCCAACCATGCGGACACTGTCAAAGAATGGGCCAAACCCAATAGCCTCGATCCGAGCACGCAAACCGCCCGGTCCCTCCGGCAGGGACGCCCACAGTTTGCCCACAGTCACTGTGGACCCACGAGCCTTGATCATCTGCAGGTAAACACAGCACAGGTATGTTACACTCCTAGCAATTTACATTTCTAGCAATCTACATTTCTAGCAAATTATGATTCTAGCAATATATATTTTGTACAAAAGTGCGAAAAATGTGAAAACGAGAGGAGCGAAAATTTGAAATTTACCTCTCGTGTCTCCGGAAGGCCCATCGACCAGTGACGCTCTGAGTCGATGTAGAAATAATAGTCTTGATCAAATGTTGACCGAAGAAGGCCGTCGCGAAAGTTTCGAGTCGCCGCTCGTGGTCTCAAACCGCCCCGTGGAATCAAGGGCGCCGCTTCAAAACCCGCTCTTGGGTCAGCCCCTACATTTCCCTCGCCCTGAGCATCACCGTGCCCCTCTCCTTGTTGCTCTTGTTGTGGAAGCATATACCCACCTTGGCCCGGAAAACCCCTAAATAATGCCTCATTGATCCAATTTGCCATAGCTTCAAGAAATATGTGAAATGAAGTCTTCAAAATTATCAAAATCCAAGCTTTCTCTCTCTAAAACTCAATTTTCTCTCTCTAACTCGGCAACAATGGTGGAAGGAAGAAGAAGGAAGAAGAAAAGAAGGAGAAGAGGGAGGGTTTCTGGTGATGTGACCAAGGAGTCAGCCCGACGGCGACCTTGGCCACGCGGCCACTTATGCCCTCGCAATCCCAGCCGTCAGATCAGCGATCCGCGTGAAGGAGATCTGACCATTCAGCGTCCTTGGCCACACGGCCACTATTGCCATTCAGTAACTTTGGCCACGCGGCCAACCTTGTCCCTTCAGATAAAATTCCATTTTTGCCCTTAATCTTTTCCCTTTAATTCATTTTAAATGCCCTTAGCACTACTTTGACTGATATTCGTTACCTTTGGGTACGGAAAGCCCCTTAAAATTTCCATTCTTCACCGAATATTTTCTTAGGATTCGTATGATTACAGAGACTTCGGCGCCTCTATGTCATATGCATCCTAGATCGATCGTGATTGGCAGAAGCCTCGGCGTTTCTGTTTGCGAGAGATCCAGCATCTATTATTAGGATTCGTATGGTTGTAGAGACTTCGGTGCCTCTATGACATACGCATTCTAGATCGATCGCGATTGGCAGAAGCCTCGGCATTTCTGTTCGCGAGAGATCCAGCATCTATTACTTTAGCGCAATCGGCAGGAACCCTGGCGATCCTGATTGCGTTTACCGTTCCATCTTGGGATTATTTAGACAACGTAGTCTTTATTTTTCCCAAATAACTTCATTGCTTACGAATGTTCGTTCTTCATACAAGATAGTATCCGTAGGTTTATTATCCGCAGCAGAAGTTCGATGTCTCGTCTTTCCCCAATATCTCTGAACTACGACCGGCTTGATTCCTCGGAGGATACGTAGGAAACTTGAAAAGGTCCAGCCACCCGACCGACATGGTCATCTATCGTCCCCAGCGGGTGCATTTTCCCCAGCAGAAGACGTTTCTCCCCATCAGAGGATAGTCATTCCCAATTTCCCATCAGATTTGAACTACGTTTGGCTTGATTCCCCCGCGGATACGTAGGTCGCCTGTCAAGGTTCAGCCGTTCCCTTACCTTTCATCTGTTTTGAAACTCATGTTTCAGACGGATCCTTCTTTTATCGTCGACCCCACATTGCCTTGCAAGAAGCGTCGCCGAGGGGCTACTGTTAGTACCCGACCTGAAAATGAGTTTATTAGGACTTTCCCAAAAATACAAGGACTTTATAGGAATTAGAAACCTTGTAAAGACTTGTCCCAGATTCCCGAAATACCTCATTTATGACAAAATCTATCAAAATAGGTAACTTATGGTTTCCTTAAAACCATGCAGAAACCCTAGCTTAAGAATCAAGTCAGCCAGCAGAATTGGCCACGCGGCCAACCTTGCCATGCCTCAACCTTGGCCACGCGGCCACTCTTGTTGCCGTCTTCAATCATGGCCAAGCGGCCAACCTTGTCCCGGATGATCCTGACCGTCAGATCTTCCCCTCAGTTTACTATATAAACCAATCCCATGCTATTGGTTTAGGGGTCCGATTTTGAGAGCTCTAAGTCCGAATTTTGGAGTTCTTAAACACAATTTTATCCCTAATTAAGCATTCAACTACTCAAGGAGATCAAAGGTTTATTTCTTGCCAACATAGGTAAGTTTTCTAACCTTTTCTTCATGTTCTTGCATCATTTTTAATGTAGATCTTTTATATTCATATTCTTACATGTTTATTCATAGTTTCTTTATATGCTTTGCATGTTCATTCATATGTTCATAATATGTTCTTCGCATGTTCTTCGTGTTCATAGATTAAAACCTTATTTATGCTATATTTAGGGTTGTGATCTTCATAATTACATGTTATTTCATAGCCGATGATGATCTAGGGTTCATCAACCTGAGGATGATCTAGGAACTACTTCTAAACCCTAATCTTTAGGTAATTCCCCCCTCATTATGCATGATCCCGATTCTTCTGCCTATTCTAATTCTCTGCGAACTACGCTGACCTGAGCTTCTCACATTGAGAGGAACGTAGGCAATCTTCGGATCCGGTCTAAATCACTAACACACTACAAACACATTCATCATGATAGAAAGACCGATCAATTCGGGCAATAGGAGTGATAACGTTTAATATTCTTCTTTTGTTGTAATTTGACCCCCGAACCCACTAAAAATGCTTTTTTCAATGTTTTGGCTTTAATTAAAACGGCGTGGCGACTCTCATAATTTTAATGTCGTTATGAATATACCCTTTGTAAATAAAAATAATCACAAGATACTTCCCATGCGTCGCTTCATCGGAAAGGGGTATTCACAGGTTGACTTTCATAAGGAAGCATGACTCTCGGGGTCAGAGGCGGGACATGGTCAACATGGCTCTATGGAGAGGATTGACTTACAAGGAAGCGTGACTCTCAGGGTCAAAGGCGGGACATGGTCAACTTGGATCTATGGAGAGGGTTGACTTTCACATGGAAGCGTGACTCTCGGGGTCAGAGGCGGGACATGGTCAACTTGGCTCTATGGAGAGGGTTGACTTACACAAGGAAGCGTGACTCTCGGGGTCAGAGGCGGGACATAGTTAACTTATCTCTATGGAGATGGTTGACTTACACAAGGAAGCGTGACTCTCAGGGTCAGAGGCGGGACATGGTCAACTTGGCTCTATAGAGAGGGTTGACTTTCACAAGGAAGCGTGACTCTCAGGGTCAGAGGCGGGATATGGTCAACTTGGCTCTATGGAGAGGGTTGACTTACACAAGGAAGCGTGACTCTCAGGGTCAGATGCGGGACATAGTCAACTTGGCTCTATGGAGAGGGTTGACTTACACAAGGAAGCGTGACTCTTGGGGTCAGAGGTGGGACATGGTCAACTTGGCTCTATAGAGAGGGTTGACTTACACAAGGAAGCGTGATTCTCGGGGTCAGAGGCGGGACATGGTCAACTTGGCTCTATGGAGAGGGTTGACTTACACAAGGAAGAGTGACTCTCGGGATCAGAGGTGGGACATGGTCAACTTGGCTCTATGGAGAGGGATGACTTACACATGGTGTTGGTGTTATGCCCTAGGCATGTTGTTTGTAAAACAAATGTTATTATTTATAAAGATATTGAATGTTTGATTATTATGTCTTTTGCATGTTTATTATAATAATCCCCGTCCCTAATAATTATGATTAATTATTAGTATAAGTATAATAGATAATCATATGATGCTTATGGTGTATGGGATACAATTAGACTTATGGGTATTTGTTGGAGAACAAATTCTGGACTGACCCCTATGAGATTTATGTCATGGTCACAATGTCATAATTAAGTCTTATATAGTTATATCACTGGAATCTTTAGACTTGAGGTTATTACAGTCTTCCACATGATGAACATTACGTTTGACATATTCAAACGTTATCCCTAACCGGATAGCTATAAAGAATATGATTGGCATAATCGGAATCATGTAGGGAAGAGTAATAAGCCAAGATGGGATTTGTTCCTCGTCAAGAGAGATGTCAAGCTTTGGCCACTCGATGAATGGTATTGATGAAATGCATGGCCGTGCTCAAATAAGATTTGTATTATCAATACATTCGGGATCGAGAAAGCATTGAACAAATGTTAGTTGACCATTGACCATGGCTTACGTTCAATAAACATCGTGTAACAAAGAGATTGTGTTATGTTCTATTTTAGGAAACTTTGGAGTTCAAAGTTATACTAATTGGGTAGTCATAATGGCTTGCTAGAGTCCGCTTATGACTTATGAGGTTTGACTGGTTCGGACTCGTTGCCAACTTAGTATAATCCTATTGGGTCACACACGCAGAACAGATAATTAAAAGGAGTGAAAAACAAAGTAAAACGGATCCTGCTAAAAGGATACGTACGGATAAATCTGGATGCTACCAGAAACATCCGTACGGATGGTTTTGCCCGGCAGAATCAGTTTTAGGAAAACTTTTGTTGAACAAGAAAACCTAAGTCCTAAAGGGTTTCTGAAACCCCTTGAATATAAATACAGACTGACGGGAATTGTTCCTTGGTTGTTGATTTGATCAATTCCAAAGTCTTTCTTAGAGAAAGAAATCACACATTATATTCTTGGGTTATTGTGATTGATTAATCTCAATTATCAAGTCACAATAATAATTAGGAGCTTTAAAGAATCGTTCTTCAACATCGTTGATCAATCCGAAGACCTAGCAGTCAAGTTCAAGAAGGCGTTCTTGAAATCTGTTCGTTGTGTAGATTACCGGTAGAGGGCGTTCATCTTAACGCTTAATCCAAGTTTTACATAACGATCTACAAGGGTTAGTTTCTTTCATCTTGTTATTATAAATTATTGTTCATAGCGGATCTAGGCTATTGGGTTTTATTCATGTCTATATTCTGCTGCGCATGATTGCACGAAACCCAACAGTGGTATCAGAGCCCCGTTAATGATCAATAATTCTAATATTATCATGATATAATTATTTAATGCGATTATTTAATTGGTATGATCATGAGATTGATGAATTTATGTGATGGATTTTATATGAGATATAAAATATGCATGCTAATTGATGTGGTTGTAATATTGATTTGATTAATATGTATGATTGCATGCTTAGATTATCATGTTGTAATTGGATTATTTTATTGATGATCTTGATCTAATTTGTATGTGGAATAATTGGTTATTGAATATATGAATTAGATGGGTTAAAATTCGTAATCTGTAATTTCATGTTTCTGTAATCTAATTATGTATAAACACGATATTAAGATTGATCGAATTTCTGAAATCTGGAAAACTGGAAAACTGGGATTCTACCTAAAAATCCGTACGGATGGTTTGGGAGCCTCCAAACGAATCCGTACGGATGGTCTGGTTCATTCCCATATTTCATTCTGACTTCTCATGTTCAGATTGTTCTGCAAATTGTTTGCAGAATTCGAACCTGGAAACTGTAGACACCCCGCCTTGGACCTCTCACCCCGATTGCATACATAGTATTTTTATTTAACTTGTTTTTGTTGATTTCTGTTACTTCGGTTAAATTCCTAACTGATTCCGTTAGTTTTGGACTAAACTGCATAACAGAGTTAACTTTTAGGGTCATTCTGTCTTTCTGTCCTTTTCTGCCGCGGGCGCTTCCGGGACTGTTAACGGGATGCGCGCGCGTCTCGCCCCAAAAGCGGGACTCGCGCGCTTCCCACTTTAGCAGTAACGGATTGCACCTTATTTCCCTCCCTTTTCTTATTTACAAACATCTTTTCTTGATCACAAACAACCCTTTTTTACATCCACATTCATCCCCCCTTTTCTCATTAACTCCCAATCCCATTATTCTAGCCATCTCTTTAAAACAAAATAATTCATTTTTATTTTATTTGATTTTCTTTTATTTCTTTCATTTATTATTTTATTTATCTTATTTTCTATTGGTCAATTCCATCTCACATGGATTGACCAATTTCCCTCCAACCTTTCCCTCTCTTTTTTACCTATAAAAACCATCATCTTCTACCTTAGAAATGGACTTCTTTTTGGACTCCAACCTTGATTCACCAACTACATTATACACAAATTCTCCCAACAAGAGTTCTTAGTAACAAGACTCTACACAAATTGTTCTACAACAATTTCATTACAACAACAACACTTTCAAGTCAAGGTTCCAAGTCCTCTTTCTCAAGGTACAACTCCATTTTCTTTCTTTGTTTTCTTCTTCTTGATGTATGCAATCCCCATTAATGGGACATGACCAACACGACTACTTCACATATTGAAGTTAGTTAAGGTTATCTCCCTACATTTTAATCTTAACTTTAATTCACCATGTTAATTTCTCTTCATCTCTTAATGTAATTCTTTAACATTACTTGTTACATGTAATCTTTATCATTAAATAAATAAAACAATTCTATTTTATTTCCCCTTTATTTCCCCTTTTCTTCTCATCACAATTATTAGCACATTTCTATTTAATTAATTGAAGGACATGTAAATATTAGAACACCAATAGTAGCAAGACCCGCGTAAGCGGGGCAGAGTGGGTGTTTAAATACTTCCCACTCCGTCACCTAACCCCCGAACCCTTCTCTCCCGAATCTCTGGTTTTGTACATAAATTAGGCTATTTCTAGGTTTTTCTTATGTTCCTTTAAAAACATAGGTGGCGACTCTAAACAATCTAAAACAAGTTAGACATCCTAGGATAATTCACCGCTCTAGCCAAGCCGTGGTTCCCCGGGGTATCTACAGAAACAGACACTGGTTTCAGACGGCTGGTTTTCGAAACCGTGTTTCTTGAAATAGTTTTCTGTGAAGAATTCAAAGTAACTGCAGAAATCAGAGTTCTAAAGAGTTTAGAACTGCTGTAATTTGTGAGATTAAGAGACAATGAAAGATCTTGAGACAAGTGGCCAATCTATACGGGAATGTGGATGCCTTTTGGCTTAGTTTCGACCGTATAGAGAAGTTGCTTGGTTTCTTGATCCTAGTATGGGAATGTGGATGCCTTTTGGCTTAGTTTTGACCGTACGGTTTGTGCTCTCAATTTCAAGATGCTCTGCAGAAGGTTTGGACTATACTGATTTGATCCATTTCAGATGGCTGGTCTTTGAAATCGTGTTTCCTGAAATAGATGTAAGTTCAGAAGTCCAGACATAGAGATTAGAATCTTAAAGGAGTTTAAGATTGGAGTAATATCAAAGGTTTCAGACTTTAATCCCTAACTAGCGCAACTAATGTCACATAAAATTAATTCGGTTAATTGATTAACTTTATGTGCGTGAACCTTCTTAAAATTTAAGTTATGTGTCAATCCATGATTAAAACACTTGTGAGTACATGGGTAGTTTTATGTGGGTTACGCCCTAGCGTAGGCACATTAATTCTATTCATCTATAAGCAAGATGAGGAAACAGTGATTCCTATACGTTTAAAATGGTTTAACTTAATTAGGCTATCAAAATAGTTTTGGGCCTAAGGCACAGATGAGATTAAAACATGTTTAGACATATGATGTCTGAAATCTCAAAAAAGATCTAAGAGTCATATATGATATGATTGACAAGGAGTTGTCTACCTAAATAACTTATTTTGAGCAGCCGTGCCCTAGCCGACTCAAAATTAAGTGAAAAATGGATCTTAGCCCATTTTAATTATATGATACATTAGATGTATTTGAAGGTTATATAATTTAGTGGGAGTATTTGTGAAATACTTATAATATGTTTAATAAAGTTGGTACTTATATTTAATTATATGTTTGCATAATTGTAGATAATGGCTCAAAGTACTGGTTCTTTATCATTGCGATCTATCCTTGAGAAGGAAAAACTTCAAGAAAATGGAGCTAACTACACGGATTGGATCCGTAGCCTTAGAATTGTTCTTAAGCATGAGGATAAGCTCTATATTCTTGATGAGCCAGTTCCTGAAGAGGAACCTGCTTCTAATGCACCCAAGGATGAGAGAGAGAAACGCCTACAAGAAACACAAAAGTGATTCTCGTGAGGTGGGTTTTCTTATGATTGCGGTCATGTGTCCAGAGCTTCAGAAGACTCTTGAACACTTGGAGGCATTTGACCTTGCTGTTTCGTTGAAAGATATGTTTCAAGAACAAGCAAGGCAAGAGAGGTTCGACACCATAGCTGCCTTGGTCTCATGCATGATGAGCGAAGGGCAGGCTGTGGGCCCTCATGTTCTTAAAATGAAAGCTCATTTTGAGCATCTAGAGAGGCTTGGACATCCAATTGATGTTGAGTTGGCCACTGATTTTATTCTTAATTCATTACCCAAAAGCTATAATCAGTTCGTCATGAACTTTAATATGCATGGGATGGATAAGTCATTGTCTGAATTGCATGGGATGCTTAAGACAGCGGAAAAGAAAATCGGTAAAGAGGCCGCTCCTGTGCTCATAGTGTCTAAGGAAGGAAAGGGCCAGAAAGGCAAAAGAAAGGGTAAGGCAAAGGTTGTCAAACCCAAGATTGGCAAGGCAATTGTTGCCAATGCTACTGTGACTAAACCTACTTCCCAAAAGGATGCAATCTGTTTCCACTGCAATGAGATTGGTCATTGGAAAAGAAATTGCAAGGTTTACAAGGAAAAATTAAAGAAGAAGAAGAGCAGTGGGACTGCGTCTACTTCAGGTATCTATGTTATAGATATTCTACTTTCTACTTCTAGTTCCTGGGTATTAGATACCGGATGTAGATCTCACATTTGTTTGAATGTGCAGGCACTAAGGAATAGGAGGCTACTCAAAGATGGTGAAGTGGACCTACGCGTGGGAAATGGAGCAAGAGTTGCTGCATTAGCCGTAGGAACATATGATGTCATTTTACCTAGCGGATTAATTCTTGTTTTGAACAATTGTTATTACGTTCTGGATTTGAGTAGAAATATTATTTCAGTTTCTTGTTTGGATAATGAAGGTTATAGTTTTCTTATTAAAAATAAGAAATTTTCTATTTATTTAAATGATATGCTTTATTGTACTGCATGTTCATTTAATAGCCTTTATGTTCTTGATGTTGAGAATGGAAATAATGAAAATATTTATAATGTAAATAAGAAATCCAAACCTAATGATGTAAATAATACTTATTTGTGGCATTGCCGTCTTGGTCATATTAATGAGAATCGTATCTCAAAACTCCATGTGGACGGACTTTTAGATTCACATGACTTTGAATCATATGAAACTTGTGAGTCTTGTTTACTTGGAAAAATGACTAAGGCACCTTTTACTAAGAGTAGTGAAAGGGCTAGTGACTTATTGGGACTCATACATACTGATGTGTGTGGACCAATGAGCAGCAGTGCTAGGGGAGGATATCAATACTTCATAACTTTTACTGATGACTTTAGTAGATATGGCTATGTCTACTTAATGAAACATAAAAGTGAATCTTTTGAGATATTTAGAATATTTCAAAATGAAGTACAAAATCAACTTGGTAAAACTATTAAAGCACTTCGATCTGATCGAGGTGGAGAAAATTTAAGCCAAGAATTTGACAATCATCTTAAAGATTGTGGAATTTTTTCACAATTAACTCCACCTGGAACACCACAATGGAATGGTGTGTCTGAGCAGAGAAATAGGACTTTATTAGATATGGTCCGCTCCATGATGAGTCAAGTTGATATTCCTTTAACCTTTTGGGGACATGCACTAGAAACTGCTGCTCTTACACTAAATAATGTTCCAACAAAATCTGTTCCAAAGACCCCACATGAGATGTGGAATGGAAGAAAACCTAGTTTGTCTTTCATGAAGATTTGGGGTTGTGAGGCTTATGTTAAGAGATTAATCTCTGACAAACTTTCACCAAGATCCGATAAATGTATTTTCGTTGGTTACCCTAAGGAAACTAAGGGTTATTACTTTTACAACCGCACGGAAAACAAAGTGTTTGTTGCCCGTCATGGTACCTTTCTAGAGAAAGAGTTTCTCTCCAAAGGAATTAGTGGGAGTAAAATTAATCTCGAAGAGGTTCGAGAACCCGAAAATAATATGGAACAAAATGTTGGATCTGAACAAGTTTCACAAGGAGTTGTGGAACCTATTCAGAATACTCAAGTTCCTCGCAGAACTGGTAGGGTGCGATCCGAACCTGAGAGATATGGATTTCTCATGACGGATAGCAATGAAGTGGAAGTCATAGTTGATGACGAACCTACTTCCTACCAAGAAGCGATGTCCGCTTCTGATTCAGATAAATGGCTTGGAGCCATGGAATCTGAAATTAAGTCCATGTATGACAATCAAGTTTGGAACTTGATTGATGCGCCCGAAGGTGTAAAAACCATATGATGCAAGTGGGTTTTCAAAAGGAAGACTAACATGGATGGAAAGGTGCATACTTATAAAGCTATACTTGTAGCGAAAGGCTATAGGCAGATTCATGGAATCGACTATGATGAAACCTTTTCGCCCGTAGCAATGATCAAGTCTATAAGAATTTTACTTGCCATAGCCGCATATTTTGACTATGAGATATGGCAAATGGATGTCAAAACAGCGTTCCTTAACGGGAACTTACTTGAGGATGTTTATATGACACAACCTGAAGGTTTTGTAATTCCAAAAAATTCTAACAAAGTATGCAAATTGCAAAGATCCATTTATGGATTGAAGCAAGCCTCTAGGAGTTGGAATCTTCGATTTGATGAATCGGTCAAAGAGTTTGGCTTCATCAAAAACGAAGATGAACCTTGTGTATACAAGAAGATTAGTGGGAGCATAGTACTATTTCTTGTGCTATATGTTTATGACATATTAATCATTGGAAATGACATTCCTGCACTGCAGTCTGTAAAGACTTGGTTAGGAAAGTGATTCTCAATGAAAGATATGGGAGAAGCCGCCTACATCCTTGGAATAAGGATCTATCATGATAGATCCAAGAAATTGATTGGTTTAAGTCAAGATACATATATTTACAAAGTTCTTAAGAGATTCCGCATGGAAAACTCTAAGAGAGGAAATTTGCCAGTAGGTCATGGTATATCTCTAAGCAAGAATCAGTGTCCTAAGACAACTAATGAGCGTGATAGAATGATTGGGATTCCATATGCTTCCGTAATTGGATCCATCATGTATGCCATGATATGTACTAGACCCAATGTCTCGTATGCTTTGAGCATGACGAGCAGATACCAATCAAATCCTGGTGAGAGTCACTGGATTGCAGTCAAGACGATTCTTAAGTACTTGCGAAGGACTAAAGATTCGTTCTTGGTGTATGGAGGAATGGAAGATGATCTTGTTGTAAGTGGTTACACAGATGCAAGCTTCCAAACCGACAATGATGATTCTAGATCGCAATCTAGATTTGTATTTGTGCTCAATGGAGGTGCTGTTAGCTGGAAGAGTTCTAAGCAAAGTACCGTGGCAGATTCTACAACTGAAGCTGGGTTTATTGCTGCATCCGATGCTGCTAAAGAGGCTGTTTAGATTAAAAAGTTCATTGATGAACTAGAGGTGGTTCCTAGCATTTCTAATCCAATAAACATTTATTGTGATAATAATGGTGCTATTGCTCAAGCAAAGGAACCTAGATCGCATCAGAAATCCAAATACATACTTAGGCGTTTTCATATCATTCGAGAGATCGTTGATAGAGGAGACGTAAATATATGCAGAGTACCAACTGATGATAATATTGCAGACCCATTGATAATGGGTCTTCCGCAAGCAAAGCATGATGGTCATGTTAGGTCTATGGGTATTCGATACATTAATTAGGCCTAGTGCAAGTGGGAGATTGTTGGTGTTATGCCCTAGGCATGTTGTTTGTAAAACAAATGTTATTATTTTGAATGTTTGATTATTATGTCTTTTGCATGTTTATTATAATAATCCCCATCCCTGATAATTATGATTAATTATTAGTATAAGTTTAATAAATAATCATATGATGATTATGGTGTATGGGATACAATTAGACTTATGGGTATTTATTGGAGAACAAATACTGGACTGACCCCTATGAGATTTATGTCATGGTCACAATGTCATAATTAAGTCTTATATAGTTATATCACTGGAATCTTTAGACTTGAGGTTATTACAGTCTTCCACATGATGAACATTACGTTTGACATATTCAAACGTTATCCCTAACCGGATAGCTATAAAGAATATGATTGGCATAATCGGAATCATGTAGGGAAGAGTAATAAGCCAAGATGGGATTTGTTCCTCGTCAAGAGAGATGTCAAGCTTTGGCCACTCGATGAATGGTATTGATGAAATGCATGGCCGTGCTCAAATAAGATTTGTATTATCAATACATTCGGGATCGAGAAAGCATTGAACAAATGTAAGTTGAACATTGACCATGGCTTACGTTCAATAGACATCGTGTAACAAATAGATTGTGTTATGTTCTATTTTAGGAAACTTTGGAGTTCAAAGTTATACTAATTGGGTAGTCATAATGGCTTGCTAGAGTCCGCGTATGACTTACGAGGTTTGACTGGTTCGGACTCGTTGCCAACTTAGTATAATCCTATTGGATCACACACGCAGAACAGATAATTAAAAGGAGTAAAAAACGAAGTAAAACGGATCCTGCTAAAAGGATACGTACGGATGAATCTGGATGCTACCAGAAACATCCGTACGGATGGTTTTGCCCGGCAGAATCAGTTTTAGGAAAACTCTTGTTGAACAAGAAAACCTAAGTCCTAAAGGGTTTCTGAAACCCCTTGAATATAAATACAGACTGACGGGAATTGTTCCTTGGTTGTTGATTTGATCAATTCCAAAGTCTTTCTTAGAAAAAGAAATCACACATTATATTCTTGGGTTATTGTGATTGATCAATCTCAATTATCAAGTCACAATAATAATTAGGAGCTTTGAAGAATCGTTCTTCAACATCGTTGATCAATCCGAAGACCTAGCAGTCAAGTTCAAGAAGGCGTTCTTGAAATCTGTTCGTTGTGTGGATTAACGGTAGAGGGCGTTCATCTTAACGCTTAATCCAAGTTTTACATAACGATCTATAAGGGTTAGTTTCTTTCATCTTGTTATTATGAATTATTGTTCATAGCGGATCTAGGCTATTGGGTTTTATTCATGTCTATATTCCACTGCGTATGATTGCACGAAACCCAACACATGGAAGCGTGACTCTCGGGATCAGAGGCGGGAAATGGTCAACTTGGCTCTATGGAGAGGGTTGACTTACACAAGGAAGCGTGACTCTCGGGGTCAGAGGCGGGACATGGTCAACTTGGCTCTATGGAGAGGGTTGACTTACACAAGGAAGCGTGACTCTCAGGGTCAGAGGCGGGACATGGTCAGCTTGGCTCTATGGAGAGGGTTGACTTACAAGGATGGTCTTACGTCATTTTGGACTGCCGCGGAGAAAGGTTTTAAAGTGACCATTCTAGGTCAAGGTTTGACTTGGGTCAACTCCACCTTTGGGGAGTTTGACGGGAGAACGGGTCTTACGTCCCACTAAGGATGGCCGGGGACAAAGGCTTGAACCTAAAGAGACCATTCTGGGTCAAGGCTTGGTCAGCTCCATCTTTGGGAGTTTGACGGGAAAACTGGTCTTACGTCCGACTAAGGATGGCCGGGGACAAGGACTTCAACTTATAATGACTATTCTAAGTCAAGGTTTAACTTGGGTCAACTCCACCTTTGGGGAGTTAGACGGGAAAACTGGTCTTACGTCCCACTACGAACGGCCGGGGCCGAGGACTTCAACTTATAATGACTATTCTAAGTCAAGGCTTGACTAGGTCAATACTACTCTACGGGATGGTTGACACATTTTCTTGACACCAGGGAGAGCCTAGGGGCGACCTTTAAGACACATTGTGGACGCAAAAGTCCAAGACCTTGGAAAAATCATTTTTAGAGGAGATCAAAAGCATTTTGCTTGAAACATTAATTTTTGACAAATGACACCAAATGGGCAAATTTAGAAACGCTTATTTCTAAAGGCAAATCTTTTAACAAAGCATTTTAGTCAAATTTTGATTTTAACTTAACCACGAGGTTTGTTATGCATAAAGTCCTTTGTATTTTGTCTAATCATTGAGAAGTAACTGATGGTAGGA
This sequence comes from Campanula takesimana, assembly GCA_026119855.1. Classification (NCBI taxonomy): domain Eukaryota; kingdom Viridiplantae; phylum Streptophyta; class Magnoliopsida; order Asterales; family Campanulaceae; genus Campanula; species Campanula takesimana. The sequence continues at coordinate 810,601 of JAOWBW010000167.1, read as the reverse complement.
AATTTGCTCGTCATTGTTGTGGGGATAGCCCCAATGCCATCTTTTGTCGTTGATGTGGAGGTAGCCCCATGTCCTTGTGGTTGTTGATGTGGAGGTAGCCCCATGTCCTTGTGGTCATTGATGTGGAGGTAGCCCCATGTCCTTTGAAGTGAGGTTAGGAACCCATCCCTTTTTCATGACGCACCCTTTCTTTTGCCTAGGCCGCCCTTGCGGGTTTTCAACCTAGCGGGCATCTCTTTTGCGTCTTTTATGGCACACCCTGTTTTTTGCCTTATGTTGGTGAGCTCTTTGAGCAATGTATCATGAAATGGGAGGAAGCCCTTGCTTGACAGAATACAAGTGTTTAGCTCTTTCCTAAGATGCAGAGAAGAAGACTTGTCGAGACATTTGAAATTTGCCTTAGTCAATATCATCCAAATGATTGCTTGAATGGACCATGTTTGTCATTAAGTCAAGATTATAGCAAGCAATTAGCCTTAACATGTATAAATCTTGTGATCAATTAAGATTAAGATTCGATCAATGGAAAGATCGGGAGGAGAATGTGTTTATGGGGAATTGTCCTAAAGAAGGTGTGTCTGGGAAATCGGTCATTGAAAGGACCGGGGTTTGATGGCTTTGTTTCATGTTATGACCGGACCCGAAGGTTGCCTACGTTCCCCTCAGTTTGAGGAGCTCAGGTCGCCATAGTTCGGCCATGGATCGTCTTTTGTTGAAGTCGGTGTCCTTTTTAAGGATGTGGTTGCTTTGCTGATGTAGATCATTTCGCTTTGCGGTGAACTCCTCGGGATGTTCTTTGAAGTGGACTTTTGCAGTGAACTTGGTGAGCTTTTGAGTTAAACTTTCTCTTTGCCCATATTCATTTCCTTTACATATTCATTTCCTTTCCCTCTTCTCTTATTTTTTTTTTTTTTGAGGGAGAGGGGAAACATTAGCCCCAACTTGATATCTTGGACATTGGCTCATTTGTAGCCCTTTGTAGGAATGTCTGTCACTTCTCGTTTTGACTTTTGAATATCCCGGAAGTCCTTTGCTTGGTTGCTCACGCGTGGTCACGGTTTAATCTTGGTGGTTGAGCAACAACATCCTTGCCTTTTCATTGTCTCGGGATGCCTTTGATGTGCATCAAGGATTTGTATCGGAAAGGTGTATCAGGTTGTGTATCGGGAATGTGTATCGGGGAAGGCTTGCCATTAATGGTTTCTTTATGCCAATTGATAACAACATTTATTCACAACAATATTAATTGTTTGCATTTAGCATTTTTATTCGTGTTAGGTCCCTTCGTCCTTAATGAGTCGTCATTGACTAGTATGCTTAGAAGTCAATTCATCATTTTAGGGACGTATCAATCAATTGATAATAACAAGCAAGGCAATTTCAAGATTAAATGTATATTGCAAATGATGTCTCAAGTCTAGAGAGAAGAGAAGGAAAATGAGTCTTTTATTCAGATAACTTTATACATACATGTCCAAGTACGGACCTCTGCAAAAATAAAAAGACACAGTCCGGGACGGACTTTGATGAAAGTCTAGATCCTACGAGGCTGGAAGACTCACATTTTTTTTAGGGATGGGCTCCCATGAGGCACGATGATCCATTTTCTTCCTCAGTTGTTGGAGGGGTTGTCAGCGGCATATTCCACGTCTTCTATGGGGAACTCGGGTTCCATGTCATCGGGAAAGATGTCGCGAGGTCTCCATTTGGCTTGGCGTTGTAATTGCCGGATCAGTCTACTCGTGAGTTGGGAGTTTGCTTTAGGCTATCTCCTTTTGGTGATTTCCTTTCAAGGTGCGTAAGCTCATGTGGACGGTTGTCTAGGACGCCGATTCAGATGTGGGCTCCTTGGTCAATGTTTCCAATAGACAGAACCGCGAAGGACTTTTAGCATATTAAACCTCAAGGTGAAATTATAACCATGATTTGAGAAAAATGCTTCATTATCGGATTAGCCTTTTAGGAAAAACTTGATCTTTTATTTTAAGAAAACTCTTTTTTTAAGACACACTTTTGTTTTGAGTGAAAGACTCACACACATTTTATGCAAACTTTTGACAAGGCAATAATAATAAAAATCTTATTAAGAAAACTGACAATGGATTCCGAATGGTTACCACATGGCATCAACCGGGGAGTCAAGACTCTAAACCTAACTGACCTTTCTTAAGGGCTTACCACACATCTTGAAAGCAACTGACTCTTCCTAAGGATGAAAACAGACTCTTTCTAAGGGGAGGTTGATGGGAGAGGTTTTTGACATTCCGCTTCTGACCATAACTGTAGCTTCATTTCCAATTTCCCAACCGAAGTAAAAGCATTCCTTTCGCTATCAACTTCCGGATGACACGTTTTAAAGCGGTGCAATCGTCGGTATCATGTCCATGATAGTTGTGAAAGTCACACCTCTTGGTCTTGTCGAGACTCCTTTTGGGGTTTTTAGGTTGAAAATTGATAAGAGGTGATGTGAGGCCCTGCTTGACCAATCCTTCAAATACCCTTTTTATGGGAATTCCGAAATCCTCAAACCTTATGAAATGGGGTTTGGCTTGGAATTTGGCTTTTCTTTCATCATTGACCGGAGCGTGGCGTGGACAATAATCAATGTCTCTCCATGCAAAGGGGTTCTCATTGAGTGTCCTTTCGAACTTAGGTGCCATTTGCTTTCTCTTTCCCAATGGATGGTTGAGGGGATTTTGCGGGGGCGTAGGCATACCCATAACCTTGGTTGCTTGCAGGAATATACATTGGAGGCATGCAAGGAGATTGTGGTCCAAAAGGTCTTGGATTGTAGAAATGATACGGGTCACCCCAGAATCTCATTGGGAAATCTGGCGGAGGCAAGTTGGTGATGCCTGTTCGGGTATTCATATATGGTCTAAACAGTGACTGAGCTCTGGTGACTTGGTTGATGGCGTCAAACCGAGAAGGGATTCGATTGGGAAGGTGTTGTGAGTACGATGCTCGAGGCATAATCGGTGTGGACAGCGGTTTGCGGGCCTTTGGAGTGGATTGCGCTCGGGGTTTTATAGGAGGCGTCCCATGGGAGATGTTGGATTTGGGTTGTGGCGGTGATGTTTGGTTGCAATTTGGAGGTTGGGTGGTTTCTACCTCTTCTTTGTGGTTGGCAACTTTGGCGAAGGAGCCACCAATTTGAAACAGAGCTGTGACACCTTCTTGTCTCGTCGACTCATCAAACGGACTTTGCATTTCTTTGTGGCTCTCTGTGATGACTTCTTTCTCAGCCCCGGGGGTTTCTAGAGCTTGGAGCAACTCTTCTTTTGTAGGGCTACATGGATTGTCTGCGACATCATTTCTCAAGCTACTGTCCACTGAGGTGTTCTTTCTGAGGTACCGGGTTGGAGGAGTTGTAGTGACCGGGGAACTTTCTGACTCCACACGCACCAGTCGGCGGCATGATGCTCTCTTCCACTTCATCTGAGCCACGGGGAAGAAAAAAGGTAGCTTAGGCTCGGGTAAACACTGGGTGAATGCTTGGGCCAAAGGCTATTTTGAGATATTTGACCGGGCCGAAGTTGCCTACGTTCCCCTCACCATGAGGGAGAGGGTCCCACGCGATGAAAGGCTCAGGTCAACGTAGTTCGAACGGGTTTAGAATTCTAAGAGGAAAAGATGAACATGACTGACTTCTTGGAGGATAACAGGGATCCGTCCAAGGACTTGACTGGCTTCTTGGAGGATAATGGGGATCCATCCAAGGACTTGACTGACTTTTTGGAGGATAACAGGGATCCATCCAAGGAAGTGAATGACTTCCTAGGGATTTAACGGGAATATTAACGGGGATCTAGGGGACTATTCTTAAGAATCTAACGGGAGCTTAAGAAATTAACCCTACGACTTCACAGAGATCTTGGAGGATAACAGGGATCCATCCAGAGACTTAACGGGTAAGAATCTAACGGAGATTCTTAGAGGATAACGGGGATCCATCCAAAGACTTAACGAAATGACGCTTGTTAATGAAAGAAAGCGATGTGTCAAAGAAGCAAAAGGGGAGAAAATTCATGCAAGGTGCAATTAATTAGCCATTCAAGTTTACTTAAAACACATTTTTATTCCTAAATGATTGGAAAAGATTTCTCTTCTTTTTCACAACTACTCTAGATCCTGGATTAGTGGAGGCCAACACTACGTCTATAAGCCCCTCGTTTTTCATCTCTATTGCACGCTCCCAAGGACGGACTATCTCGGGCGAGGGTCTTATAGGGCACGTGGCTTCCACCGACCAAAAGAGCCAATCCTAAGGCCTAGTGTGTTACAAAGTTCCAACGCGTGGGCCATTCTTATCATAATTAAGGCCCGGTCAAGGTTAAAATTGAGTTAACGCTTCAACGAAATTCCGGTATGACCTCATTTTAAATGAGGGATCTTGGACCTTAACCTTGGGCTTAAGGATGATTAGGATGGGCCAAACATAATGACACGGTGTCATCCTATCCTTAATACATGACTTAGGTTAATTATGGTTAATATTAACGCACAAGTCAAAGACCGGGTCAAAGATGACCTTGGTCATGCTTGCTTTCACAAGGAGTTGTAACTCGGGCGTTAGATTGGCCATAATTAACTTTGGGCATGTATTTGGGACGTGATGACGTGAGCTAGACCAAAAACCAACCAAAGTCACAGTATTTGTGTGTCATGGACATGTGTGGTTGACTCGGCTCGGAAGGGGAGGTGGAATGGACCCGTGCGTGCGAGAAGGGCACAAGAGTACCAATCAAGTTGCATCGTGGCATCCATCCTGGGTTTAAAGGGTTTTTGGAACGTGCACAAGGTCAAGTGCGCGTTGTGTGAAGCCTTCTATGTTCCCTTTTTAGCCAAAATAGGAATTTTCGGTCCGTTTTAATACCATGAGCATTGTATGAATAATTGTATGGACAAGTATAATGAACAAGTAAGATGGACAAGTATTTTTCACAAGCAAGTTAACAAACATATTAACAAGCAAGAATCAAAATATGTACATGAAAAGGTTGTGCACAACCAAAGGTTTTTGAAACCAAAATTTGGCAAGAAGAAAAACCTTTTGAAAGTCATTTGTAGAAAAAGATTGTGCACAACCAAGAAGAATTTGAAGACCGAAATTTTTATAAAAAAGGGTTATGCCCAATGAGGCTTTGAAAACTCAATTTTATGTCTAAAAATTTGTGCATAACCAAACTTTGAACATCCATTTTTGGCTAAGAAAAAGAAGGTAGAAGTGCACAAGTAGAGGCTGTAAATTGGAACCTGGACAAGAAGAAGCAAGGGGACCATCAGAATGTTTCTGCCTTGCACAAAATTGTTAATTTGAAACATTCTGTGGGCCCGGAAAAACCAGCCGTATGGCTAGGGCTGGAGTTCCATTATTTTTGCAAATTTTCAGCTTCTGATCATCAAGCCCCAGTTTATTGCAATCCCATAACAGTTTCATTCCCAGAAATCAAAACAGAAACATAAAATACACACAAAATACACATAAAGTCAACAAACGGGGACGGGAGTTTGACCCACACAAAAGTGTCCCCAAAGCTTCTAAAAAGAAGTTTGAAAACACTTTATTCCCCAGCGGAGTCGCCACTGTAAGATACCCGCGGGAAAAATGGAAAGGTTTCCCCTCGAGAATCAAACACGGTGTAATTCCAAAATATAACGGAGTCGCCACGTTAGTTTAATTTTAAACCCAAACTTAACGAAAAATGGTTAGAGATTGCGAGTTCGGAGGTCAGGTTACACTTTGGGAAGAAAACTAGTTCACCCAAAGTGCCTTAGAAAACTGAGTCTCCCTAAATTTTGTTGACAAAAAATGTGCGAGTGTGTGTGTGTGTATTTTCAAAATGGGAGAAACTGACTTTTAACAGAAACCAGTTAAAAAGTTAACAAAAAGGGTTTATTTTGCAAAGTTTATGACAAGAAAGGGTTAAAACAAAAAAACTTTCCACATGGCCAAACCATCCGTCCGGCTCGTCCAAACTATCCGTACGGTTGGTTGGGCCATCCCAGAAGGTTTTTACAGATTTAACAGAAACAGTCCAGTTTCAGGCAGAAATAGGGGATTCTGCTAAAACTGGACTGATTTGGGTTTGTTCAGCCTATTTGCTAGTTACAAAACATGAATAAGATCATCCCTATGCCATTGATCACTAGTTAAACACCAAAAACAAAGATTCTTGGGTGTGATCAAGGCAATCATTGGGGAAATGTGAAGAAAGTTGATAAATTATGGCTTTTGAGCCAAGATCATCATTTGGATGGTTAAAGATTGGAACTTTAACATCCAAATGAATGATTCACCCATGGAAAACCTTGGGGAAACAAGAAATCAACCTTTAGATGGATAAAGATTGAATCTTTACCATCAAAAGGGACATTATTATGAGTTGATCAAGACTTTGAATGGTAAAGATTGAGACTTTATCATCAAAGTTCATTAAACTCAAGTAAATCAACATAAATGTAAAGATATGGAGATAAATTGCATTAATTTAAAGACAATAAAAGTAAAGACTTGAATGTAAAGTGCATTAATATAAATGACAATGAAATAAATATACATTAAACATAACAAGCCTTGATCATCATGGTTTGTAACCCACAATCACACACTAGGCATGAAGGGCACCATTGATCACTCCAAGGCTTGGAGCCAATTTATATAATTGCAAGGAAATGTAAAGACATTATGTAAATAAAGAAGATAAAATAGAATGAGATGAAGAGATGATGGGGGAAGGAGGCCTCACCAATGTTTAGTTCTAAGCCTATCTTTCTCTCTCTCTTTCACTCAATATGTGTTTGTGATTATGACCAGCTTTCAGTTCTACAGAGCTTCAGCTCACTAAACAGTTTCCCCCCTCCCCCCCCCCAAAATGATCAGCCAGGGGTCTAATTTATAGGGACTGAGGGTGCCTAAACCATCCGTACGGATTGGCCCCTCTAGTACCCAAACCATCCGTACGGCTCAGCCTGGCGAGCTTTTGGATTTTTCTAATTTTAATTCCAGAATAGTCCTGGTGTTTTAGGTTTATCTTAGTGAGGTCCCAGCCTACCAGTTTATCCCTGAATGGTGCTAAAAGTTCCTCTAAGTTAGTCAATTTCAGATTGGGGTACTTACACTCGGTCATCCATCAATTCAGGTTTTCAAGTCTCTCGTCAATAAAGTCCACATTCCAGTTAGTGGATATCTTTCTCAGTCTCAATGTCATGTTTGTCCGTTAGGAAAATCGAGTTGTCTACCTTTTCCTACTCGCAATTTTAAGTCTTTATTTCCTCTTGCCTTGTTCATTTGGATGTATGGGGTCCTTCCCCAATTACTTCAAATAATGGTTTTCGATATTATCTTAGCATAGTGGATGATTTTTCCCGTTATGTTTGGTTGTTTCCTTTGATTCGTAAGTCTGATATGTTAGATGTTTTCACTACTTTCAAACTTCAAATCGAAAATCAACTAATTCGAAAAATATCTGCTATACATACAATCAAAACCATTCAAACAGATGGCGGGGGTGAATTCATAAATAGACAATTTTCGATCTTTCTTAAATCTCATGGCATTAAACACCAAACTACGTGCCCTTATACTCCCCAACAAAATGGAACAGTAGAACGTAAACACCGTCACATAGTCGAAATGGGCTTATGTCTCCTGGCTCAATCGGGGGTATCTCAAAACTATTTGTTAGAGGCTTTTAACATAGCCGCTTATCTAATTAATAGGTTACCAATGAGACATATGAATTATATTTCTCCCTATCAGAAATTACTCAAACAGGTTCTAGACTATACTATTCTCAAGACTTTCGGGTGTTTATGTTTTTCCCCATCTTGTTCCTTGCAATTGGCACAAACTTATGACAAAATCTACGCCTTATGCCTTCCTTGGGTACGATGATTATCGAAAGGGATACCGGTGTTTGGACTACTCTACAGGAAAATTTTATATATCACGACATGTATTATTTGATGAACGTTTTTTCCCTATGAAGAACAGGTCCTCTACCAAGAGTACTAATGATTTGCTCCCTGCTGGACATATTGGTCCACCTTCTTATGATCGGCCCAGCTTAACACCTAGCTCCATCCAGCCTAGTCCAGTTTTGAGCGAACCCCAGTCCATTTCAGAGTCTTGGGCCAACGTGAGCAGTCCTTCTTGAGACCTAACTGGTCCTTCTTGTGCGCATCATGGGAGTCCTCAAGACCAAGCCTGCACCAGCCCGTTACATGCTTATGTTGGACCATCTGCCTCAAGCCCAGAACAGCCACCACCTTGCGGCCCAACATCTGCAACACCTCCAGCAATCCCACTTCCTGGGAAGTCCACTCTGGCTTCCTCGGACCATTTTTTGGACAGTCATTCTGGGCCTGCTCCTCCTCAAGTTCCTAGCACAGCCCAAAGTATTCACCCCATGATCACTCGGGCAAAAGCTAGAATTTTCAAGCCTCGGAAAATTGTTGATACTGCACTCAGACATCTTGTGCCAGCCGCACTTGCTGCAACTCTACCTGATTCAGTAGAGTTTGAGCTCAAGACACTCAAACAAGCAGCTTCTCATGACCACTAGAAATTAGCCATGCAGAATGTACTGTCTGCAATGCACAAAAATGGCACTTGGTCATTAGTGCCCCATCTTCCTAACGTGAATGTAGTTGGAAATAAATGGATATTCAAAGTTAAACGTCGGGCAGATGGAACAGTTGAACGCCACAAAGCACGCTTAGTGGCACAAATATTTTCTCAACAAGAGGGCGTTGATTACGATGAGACGTCCAGTCCCGTTGTAAAACCACCTACTATTCGTACTATCCTTGCTCTTGCTTACTCTCGCTCCTGGCCGTTACAACAGTTAGATGTCCGAAATGCTTTTTTGAATGGTATACTTCAGGAAGAGGTCTACATGGCACAACCTCCGGGTTTTTCTCATCCTAAGTTCCCGAACCATGTGTGTCGCCTTCATCGATCTATCTATGGCCTGAAGCAATCTCTACGAGCATGGTTCTAGCGTCTACACGACTATTTCCTCTCCATCGAATTTTTCAATAGTAAATCTGACAGCTCTCTGTTTATTCGCCGCTAGACGGATTCCATTGTTGCCGTCTTGGTATATGTTGATGATCTTATCATCACTAGATCTTCCCCGGGTGAAGTCTCTAAGGTCATCGACAACATATGTGCAATGTTTGACAGTCGGTGTCTTGGACCACATGGTTTTTTTCTTGGAATTGAAACTCATCGGTCCGACTCTTCGCTTATCCTTAGTCAAGCACGTTATGCGTCCGATCTCCTCCACAAGTTCAAAATGTATGGGCGTAACTGGCCACTACTCCGTTTATTTCGGGGTCTCACCTAAGCTCACTTGGCGGGGATCCTATTCCTGACATCACTTCTTATCGTAGCATGGTTAGCGGTCTTCAATATCTCATACTCACTCGCCCGGATATTACTTTTGCAGTCAACCAGGTGTGCCAGTTAATGCGCTCACTCCATCCATCATTCTGCTATAAATTTAATGAAATCTAGTGACTTGACCCCATTTGACCAACTTGAGTTGGGGTTTTAACAAAAAATCTAACATTTGAAACCTATTTCCTAACACAACATAATACCCATTTTGAAACCTAACATCGTCTCCCCCAAACTTATCGACTGTAAAACCTCAACCCAATTGACTACCCAAATCAGATTTGCCCAAAACCAAGAATCATAACTGTTCTTAAAAGATCGGATTCAATTTTAGTAAATCAAACAATTTCCCCTTCTATACTTCCCACCGCCACTACCAATTTTCTCCTCAATCACACACTGAACAACCCACTTCAGCGGAGGGCTAGAAATCGGAGGCGAGTGAGATACCGTTGCAAGGAATAAGAAATTGAGGCCGGAGAGAAGAGGTCGAGTAGGGGGATGGAGAGGATGGTGGTTTTGTCTATGAGCTATTGACGGCAGAGACGAAAAGAAGATTGTAAGCAGATGTCGGCCCTATAAATAGAAGATAGAGGGTTTGACGATGATTTTTGACGAGAATGGTGAAGATGGGTAGGAGGGGCGGAGTAAAAGGGTGGAGAACAAAGGTGCATAAAGATTGGGAAGGGGTGGCGCCATGGCGAGAGGGGATTGTGGTGGCGTGGACTGGGGTGGATTTGAAGATGAAGGGTTGGAGAGGACAGGGAAGGGTCGATGCTGCGATGGTGGCCGCCGGGTGGGGTGGGCGTGCGGTGGAAGGTAAAATAAGTTCAGATATTGCTGCATCTTTTTTTTTTTTAAAATGATTTAGGTTAGAAATATATTTTAGCTTCGTTTATAAGGGAAGGGAGTGTTTATTGTAAATTGATATTTCGCTTTCATTAAGTTTTTAGCTAAATTAGTCATCTGAGGTCATGAGACTAGATTACGTTAGGCCCGTTTGTCGCAGCTGATGGATGATGACTTATGGCTGATGGCTGATTACTTTTGGCTGAATGACTTATGGCTTATTGTTAGAATACTGTTTGTTTTGGCTGATTTGAAAATGCTTATGAGCTGTCTTAAGCTAATTGTGACTGTTTGTTAAAAAGGCTAAAAAATGGCTGAATATAATACAAATACCAAAATACCCCTCATATATAAATAAACACATAATAATTATAATATAATAGTATAACTATTATTATCTAATTATAATTATTTAATTTTTATAATTATTAATGATTATATATTCATAATAATCATAATTATATAAAAATTAAAATTAAAATTATATATAATTTTATTAAGTATATATTAATAATGATAAAATAATATTAATAATAGTAATATAGTTTTAATAATATGATGAATATATAATATTAATAATATAATTATAGTAATAATAATAATACTAATAATAATATAATATAATAATAATTTTTAATAATTTTATTATTATTAATTTTATAATGATAATAATAACACAATTGTAATACTAATATATTTATGATTATATAATGATAATAATATAATTATAAAATAATAAAATTATTATTATTATTATTATTATTATTATTATTATTATTATTATTATTATTATTATTAATATTATTATTATGTAACTAACTTATATAAATCATACATAGAAAAGGAAGAGTATTATTGACTTACCAAAAGTGATGAAACTTCCATATTTTCAATAAGCCAAGAAAAGCATCATTTTTCTAGCTTTTTAGCTTTTACTTATGGGGCATTTACCATATAGTCCCTCAACATAACCTTATTTACCTCTTAAGACAAGGAATATTTTGACTAACCATATAGTCCCTAGCTTACATCTTCCTCAACATATTACTAATTACACCCTCTCAACATTTTACTTTCACCCCAACCACTATCCCCTTAGGCTATCCCTCACCACCTTCTCCAGTTAACAACTCCGGCAACCACCATTTCCGGCGACCACCAACTCCGGCGACCACTCCGGCAATTTTTTTTTTTTTAAGCTTCAGTGACCTTCCAACAACCAAACAGTTGAGAACTTATCAGTAAGTTCTCAGTTGTCAACTAAACTACTAATAACACGAACAATTCCGGCAACCACCAACTCCGGCGACCAAACAGTTGAGAACTTATCAGTAAGTTCTCAGTTATCAACTAAACTACTAAGAACACGAACAACTCCGGCGACCAAACAATTGAGAAGTTATCAGTAAGTTCTCAGTTGTCAAATAAACTACTAAGAACACGATTAACTCCGGCGACCATCAACTCCGGCGACCAAACAGTTGAGAACTTTTCAGTAAGTTCTCAGTTGTAAAATAAACTACTAAGAACACAATCAAATCTGACGACCACCAACTCCGGCTACCAAACAATTGAGAACTTATCAGTAAGTTCTCAGTTGATTCTCAGTTGTCAAGTGAGAAGACAACCAAGTCCAACGACCAATAAATGACAACTTCTCAATTGTGACATCTAAAATGACAAATTTTGCTATTTTAAATGGGACAAAAGGCGTACACATTTGAGAAATATAGGTCTCATTATTATGTAATCTTTTAAGTTAAAATCTCATCTTTTTATTTTCAAAGAAAAAGAACTATTTTTATGAAATGGATGGGTGAAATATTTTTATTTCTTTACAAATTAAATTGAAATTTATTTTTAAGATGAAAAAAAATCATCTCCAAGTAATATACAAATGTAATGTAGTAAAAACGCATCAGTAAGTTCTCGGTTATCAACTATACTACCAAGAACACGATAAATTTCGGCAACCACCAACTCCTGAGACCAAACAATCGAGAACTTATCATTAAGTTCTCTGTTGTCAACTAAACTACTAAGAGCACGATCAACTCCGTCGATCACCAACTCCGACGACAAACAACTGAGAACTTATCAATAAGTTCTCAGTTGTCAATTAAAAGGGAAAAATTATGGTGTACTTATTTACGGGTATTGGGAAGTACTATATACTATTTCCGTCCCATTTCAAATTGCAAAATTTGCCATTTTTGCTATCTCATAGATTTTGCAAAATCAAAAAATATTTTTTTAAAATAATTTTCAATATTTATACTTACAACACATTACCTTTTCATTTTTTTTACTTAATTCTTGTGCCATGAATTATTATTTTTTGCGATTTAAAATGGGACGAAGTGAGTATTAAATATAAGTAGTCATCATCATACAAAATGCAAGTGAAATCACTGAAAAAAGTGAAAAGAATTTTTTTTTACAAGAGAGAGGAGTATTACTATTTTTTTTTTTTTTTTTTTTTAAAGAGAGAGAGATGAAGGTCAGCTACTCCGACCTCAGCCTTCCACACCCAGTAAACAGACCTGGACATGAACCTTAACGCCAGAGGAGGTAAGTAGGCCAGAGGATGGGATCGTCAGATCTAGAGAGATGAAGGTGGGATACGCCGGAGAAGATGAGGATGAAGACGCCGGAGTCGACGAGAGTGACATTATGTTTGGGGCAGACTCAGTGTCTAAACAGAAAATAGTCGCCTGCACAAGAAAACAAGGGTCAGATGGAGGGAGGGAAGAGAGAGAGTGCGCCGGCGCTGGGATCTATTTGCCGGAGTTGTTTCAACGACGGTCGCCGGAGTAGACGGTCGCCGGTGTAGGGGAAGATTGTCGCCGGCGTAGAGGAAGATTGTCGCCGGAGTAGAGGGAGACGATCGCTGGGGTAGAGAGACAGTCGCCGGAGTAGAGGGAGACTTTGCCGGAGTAAGGGAGGGGAGAGCTGGTCGGAGTTGAATGGGCAGAGAGAGAGTGTAGAGAGAGAAAGAGGAGGGGAACAGTTGCAGACGTGGTGCAGAGGGAGAGGGGCGGGGTCGCCAGAGTTGTGAGGGGTTGCCGGAGAAGGAGGGGTCGCCGTGGTTAGGAGGGGAGGGGAGGGGTCGCCGGTGAGTTAGAGAGAGAAGAGAGAGAGAAAAAAAATCTGGGTGTGTGAATAAGAGAGAGTAGGGGCGGGGTGTAGTTAATACACTAAAGGACTATATGGTTACAGAAAATATTTTTTAGGACTAGGAGGTAAATTAAAAATATGCTTGTCCTAATACGTAGATTCAATATTACTCAGGGATTAGGAGGTAATTTTCTCTTTACTTATTTATGCTTTGAGGGAGTTGTACTTGACTTATTTGCTTTTAGCTTATAAGTGAAAACAAACACTACTAAAATAGCTTATTTTATGTCAAAAGTCATGAGCCAACCCAAATAAGTGAAAACAAACAGGCACGTTAAGTTTTTAGCGAAATTATGGATGGAATGAGCATATTAAAAAAACTGAAAGAATTTAATGAGAACATTTGGAAAAAATATAGTTTAATGTGAAAATTGACTTATAATTCAGTTACCAAAATATGCTTTTTGCCGAGAAAAAAATCCCCAAAATCGCTAGGATCTCATTTGCCGAGTCCAAAACTTTGATGTCTCCGGCCTTTCGCCACGTGTATTATCAAACACCCACATGCCAACACGTGTGCCTCCAAAGACTCACTTCTCGCTAGGGCTGAGCAAAATAATTTCGGAACCGGACCGGACCGGAGGAACCGGACCGAACCAATGAAAACCGGACCGGACCAATACTTTTGGTTTGGTCCTGGTTCTAAATTTCTTAAGAACCGACAAATTGGTCCGGTTCCGGATTTCATAAATTTAACATCGGTTTTGGACCGGACCGGACCAATAATATAACATATATAGTTTTATATAAAATGCTAATATATAAAAATTGTATTTTTCTAGTTATATAACAATATCTACTGTTTGTTAACAAAAATTACAAGCCTACTGTTGTTGGTCTTCTTTTTGCTAATCAAGAAACATACATACATGTATATTTTTTTACTGAACATAAATATATCATCATGAAAGTTAATGTACTGTTCAAGTTCATGTAATTCTAGATTGCAGATTTGGATTTCTTAGTTCTGCCCATCAATTATGTGCATCTAGTGAAAAAAAGATTTTCTTCTCTAAATAATTTTTTTTCTTAATCTCTTGCTAAAGTTATGACAAAAGGAAAATTAATAACAAATGTATATTTTAGCGGAACCGGACCGGAACCGGACCAATAGAACCGGAACCGATGTTTTGGTTCTTGTACGTATTGGTTCGGTCTTAGTTCCAAATTTTCGTAGAACCGAATTGTTGGTTCGATCCCGGTTTTATGAAATTTTGACGAAAACCGGACCGGACCGGATCGTGAACCCCCTACTTCTCGCCCTTTTAATCTAAAGCAAAATCAGTGTTTCGGCACCCGCCGCGCACACACACACTTTTCCCCTTTCACTTTCCCAGTTAAAATTCAGAAAATCAAATTCAGACAGCCAAACAATCAATCAATGTTCTTGGAGGGTAATTTCAATAGATCGAAGACTTTTCAAATACCCATTTCCTTAATTATAGTTTCATCTCCAAAATCAAATCAAGTGGGCCAAATTGGAGAACAATAAGTCGCTAAGTTCAATTAACCAGATCAGTTCGTTGCTCCTCTCCATGACCATCTTTGTCAAATCGGTTAGTATTCAGTGAAAGTATCAGTATTTATATAGTGATTTTCTTTGATGAATCCATTTTTATTTGAAAAAATCGATTTCTTTATTGGGAATAGTGCGTGCATTTAATCTTGCTCATCCTTCAGATCTATGTATTCATCTTCTCACGTTTGTGAAGAACAATCTGTTTGATTTGGTTTTGCAGATTCGCGTCTCTGGTTCGATTTGGATCTGCATTTCCACAGTTTGGTGTAAGTCATTTTCTTTATTCTGTTAAATGTTTATTGAATATTTGGATGATGTTCTAATGTGATCTTAATCTACTTAAATGGCATTTTTTTTAAAGAAATGATTCATCTAGTTAAATTCATGGCTTAACCAGTTGTTCATATAATTCATACCAGATAGTTAGATAGATAAATAGAAATTCCTCGTCTTACCTCTACCAAATAGAGCTTATTTTTTATTGAATTTATAGAGCAACAGTTCTTATATCCTATGACTTTGATACATCATATTGACATTTCAATAACCATGAAACCTAAGGAAAGGGAGCATAACCTGGTCAATTCAATAGTGCTAATTCTTTGATTTCATAAATGATTTATTTTCATAGTGCAGGATATGAATATATCATTATTTGTTTGTTTTTATATTGAAGAGCTCCTCTTCTTTGTTTTCATTTCAGCTGATAAGTGATGATTGCATGTCTTCATATATGTTAGAGGACGGAATATGAGATGGCTGCAGATGCTTCAAATGTTGTTTTTGGGGCATTTTTTTGAAAAGCGATAATGTCAGATGCGGATGTCATTGGTTGTCAATTTTGTTATCTATTCGTCTACAAGAGTAAAATCAAGAATTTGGGATAGGAGTTGCTCAACTGCGAAAATTCAGAAACAATGCTATCATCTTTTTCTAAGGACATAGCTGGAGCAATGAAGAAGCAGCACAATCTAGTTCTTGGTGGCTAGACGAAGTTGAATCAGTGACCGAAGATGCAAAAGAAGTTGAGAGAGCCCCATCTAAATAAAAAGGTGTCTGAATCTAAAGGCCCGATAAGTGCTAGGCACAAAATCTAGAAAGCTAGTTTTAGAGATCTAGACACTATAGAATAAAGTCCTAGGACGGAAACTATGGTTGAAGTCAAGGTTTGGAAAATAATTGCGTCTACGTTTTTAATATGTGGCTTATGCGGTTTAGGGATTACCACATTGATGCATGAGGTTTGTGAAATGACAAGAAAGCAAAATCTATTTGATGAAGTTTTATCATCACTGTGTTCTAAAATCTAGACTTGTTTGATAGATATTAAGTGATCCTGTAGGGATGTTCGGTTTGACCAGTTTCTAGAGGAGAAGTAAAGATCTTGGTACTCGTAGTCACCCATTTCCGCAACTGATAGGCTTTTGAAGTTACATTTCTCTCTTCTTTGAGGTCGGTCAAATCCAACATCTCTGCAAGATCACCTTAAATTTCGAACAAGTCTTGATTTTGGGACACAAGGATTATAACAATCTCATCGAATGATTTTGTTTTTTTACCCTTTCTCGAACTTCATGCATCAATGTCATTTTTCCGACGTCGTATTAGCAATATATTTCGATAACGATAACAGTGATCACATTATCTTGCAAAGCTTTCATGACTTCATCCATTGTTATTATCTTGGTCTTGTAGCCCTAAGAAGCGTAGTTAGCCAATGCTGCAGATAGTCTCCCCTAGAAGAATGTTTGTAGTAAATCATTATGGGGCTTTGTTCGTTAGTGTTTGGATTTCCACATCCAGCTTTGTAGATTTCCTGCTTGGCACGTATCCGTCCCTTAAATTCAGACACCCCTTTAATTTGGTTGTGTCTTCCTCAACTTGTTTTGCATTTATAATCATCTCTTCGACTTCCTCTAGCCACCCAACTTTAGATGTGCTGTGAGCAGAAGCTTTGGTGTCCATTGAAGAGTAACATCAGATATCAATGCGGGCATTTACTCGTATATTTCCAACACTTGACATCCATACTTCATTTTGCAAGGGAAGTACACACTGCCATCTATTCTAATAGCTCCCACAGGCCACAATGCTAAAAGAGTAAGGGGCTAAGTTTAATTAACCAGATCAGTTCGTTGCTCCTCTCTATGGCCATCTTTGTCAAACCGGTTAGTATTAAGTGAAAGTATTATTTTCTATTGTGATTTTATTTGATGAATCAAGTTTTATTTGGAAAAGTCGATTCATAGTGCGTGCATTTAACCTTGCTCATCCTTCAAATATATATAATCATCTTCTCTCATTTGTGAAGAGCAATCTGTTTGATTTGGTTTTTGCAGATTGTGACTCAGGTTTGTCAACGCCACTAAGGACCTACAGGTTCGCCCGATTTGGATTTGCATTTCCACAGTTTGGTGTATGTCATTTTCTTATTCTGTTTAATGTTTATTGAATATTTGGATAATATTCTAATGATTATGATGTTAATCTTGTTGAAGGGCAATTTATTTTAAGAAATGATTCATTTAGTTAGTTATAACAATGAAGTTATTAGACCATTATGGATAAATGGTTAACTTAGAGTAGCCACAATGGCAGAGCTCTTTTAAGCAGCTTTTTTTAGTGTCCCCTATGCCATTCTCATCGAGTCAACTAATAAAAACCTAAAGGTTTTTTCACAATGGTAGAGCTTTTTCCCCAACACGGAAATTGGCGAAAATTAACAGAAATGCTAGTAAAAAGAAGCTCCTACTGGAAAGTTGGAGCTTTTAAACTATCTCCACAATGGCCAAAAACTCTAAAAAGCTTTTTCATAAAAGTAAAAAAGCTCCAAAAAAAACCCTCCCCTTGTGGATGCTCTTAAAGTCGAGTTAAAAATTATTCATGACATATAAAGCAGTGTCATAATGTTTTTTAAGAACTACATAGATTGAAATAGAAATTCCTTGTCTTGTCTCTGCCAAATAGTGCTTATTTTATTTAATTTATACAACAACATTTCTTAAAATCTACACACTTTGATACATCAAACTGATATTTCAATAATCATGAAACCTAAGCAAAGTGAGGTAGCCTGGTCAAATCAGTAGTGCTAATTCTTTGATTTCATAACTGATTTCTTTTTATTGTGCAGGATATGAGTAAATCACTATATATTTGTTTTTGTAATGAGGGGCTTATCTTCTTTGTTTTCATTTTAGCTAATAAGTGATGAATATGAGATGGCTGTAGATGCTACAAATGTTGTTTTGGGTGCTTTTATTTGAAAAGTGAGCAACGTCAAGAATTTGGGATAGAGTTGCTCAACTGCAAAAATTCAGGAATGGTGCTGACATTGTTTTCAAAGGTCACAGCTGGAACAATGAAGAAGCAGCACAATCTAGTTCTTGGTGGCTAGACGAAGTTGAATTAGTGATAGTAGATGAAAAGGAAGTTGAGAGAGCCCCATCTAAATATAATAGGGTGTGTGAATCTAAAGGCTCGATAAGTGCTAGGCACGAAATCTAGAAAGCTAGTTCTGGAGATCTAGACACTACAAAATAAAGTCGTAGGACGGAAACTATGGTTGAAGTCATGAAGGCCTTGGAAAATAACGCCATCAACATTTTCATTATGTGGCTTATGCGGTTTAGGGAAATCAACCATGGTGCATTGTGAGATGGCAAGAGAGCAAAATTTATTTAATGAATTTTATCATCACCATGTCCTAAAATCTTGACTTGTTTGAAAGATTTTAAGTGATCCTGTAGGGATGTTCGGTTTGACCAGTTTCTAGAGGAGAAATAAAGACTATGATACTGGTGGTCACCTATTTCGGCAACTGATCAGCATTTGCAACTCTCTTCTTTGAGATCGGTCAATCCCAACATCTCTGCAAGATCACCTTGAATTTTGAACATGTCTTGATTTTGGGACACAAGATCATAACAATCTCATCGAATAAATTTGGATTCCTTGCCCTTCACGAAGTTCATGCATCATTGTTATTTTTCCAACGTCGTCTAAGCCACATATTTCAATAACGACAACCTTTGATCACGTTATCTTCCAAAGCCTTCATGGCTTCATCCATTGTTTTTACAGGTGTGCTCCCTTTGAAGAACAATGTTTGTAGTAAATCATTATGGGGCTTTATTCTCGAGTGTACGGATCTCCACATCCAGCTTTGTAGATTTCCTGCTTAGCACGTATCCGTCCCTTAGATTCAGACACCCTTTTAATTTGGATGTGTCTTCCTCAACTTGTTTTGCATTTATAATCATATCTTCGACTTCCTCTAGCCACCCAACTTTAGATGTGCTGCTACCAGAAGCTTTGGGGTCCATAGAAGAATGACATCATAAATCAATGTGATTGTGGGAGAATCCACTTTGTTTTTTAGGATAGTATAATATATTTCGAACGCTCAACA
Source organism: Campanula takesimana (assembly GCA_026119855.1). Classification (NCBI taxonomy): domain Eukaryota; kingdom Viridiplantae; phylum Streptophyta; class Magnoliopsida; order Asterales; family Campanulaceae; genus Campanula; species Campanula takesimana. The sequence goes on along the minus strand of JAOWBW010000167.1, from coordinate 791,239 downwards.
AAGAATACTTCAATTTGCAAGGGAAGTACACACTGGCTTCTATTCTAATAGCTCCCACAATGCTAAACAAATCAAACTGATCTCTTGGTCTCCCCTTGCCCTTGCAGGTACAATGAAACTCAGTAAAAACTGTAGCCGTTAGTATGTAAGCTGTAAGTGCAGCAATGGAGGCATATTCAGATCAAGTGAGGGAGATTGGATTGGCAGCTACTATGGCCGGCTCATGGACCGGATGATGAATCACACCATTTTGCTGCTATCATGGGTGACATCAAGGCACTCGTCACGTGTACCAGTTGGCACAATCCATTGATGGGTGGCTGAAGTCAAAGAGATGATCAATGATGCTAAGTTGAGGAAGTCATTAGCTAAATTAAAGGGGTGTCTGAATCGAACGGACTGATATCTCCAAATTAGCCAATGATCAAGGAATCCTTCTAAAGAATGGTGCATGTGGTAATTCTTTTTGGGGCTTTGTTTTGTAGCGTTTGGATCTCCACATCCAACCTTTTAGAGTTAGTGTTTAGCATGTATCTGTCCTTCAGATTTAAACACCCGTTTTATTTAGTAGTGGCTTCGTTAATTTATTCAGCATCTTTTGATCACCTCGTTGACTTCCTCAGCCACTCATCACTACACATGCATTCTTCGTAGATTTCAAGAATTAGCAGATATACATGATTATAGCATTGTAAGAACATATTAGGACCTAAATATCTTAATTGGGTTTCATGGTAAATTCATGTTAAATCTAGTTATCATTTGCCATGACATAAATGCTTATCTCTGCATTTACTAGTAATTTTTGCTTACGCGTTTAGTTATGTGATTCCTCTAAGGACATTGGATGGATGTCAGGCATGGACATTTCTGGCAGATTTCTATTTTATGTTGAGTCTTCCAAAAGAGAAAACTACATTAAAATGGATCCCAAAGTTTTTATGTTGAGGCTTCACTAAAAAAAGTGAACAAAAAATTAATGGTGGATCTGAAATTATTTGATTGAGGCTTCACTAAAAAAGTCATCTTAAATGTAATTGTTAATTGTTAGAGCAATTAAACAAGACTTGATGAGAAAATAAAGCAATCACAAAAACACAGATTTACGTGGTTCACCAACTTGGCTACATCTACATCAACGAGGAGGGGAGAGAAAACTATTATCACTGGAAAACTATTAAACGAGGAGGGGAGAGAAAACTATTATCACTGGAAAACTATTATTACTGGAGAAACAATTACACAAGATCACACTAATCTACTTTGCACGAATTTTGATCACAAAATTCTTAAGTGTGCAAACCTTAGATCTAGAATCATTGATCTCTCTCTTTCTGAGTAAAACTGAGCAAACTGAGTAACTGAATTAATTTAGGACGGAAGATAGTATACTCCCTCCGTCCCGCTCGAATTAGGATTCTTGGTCGAGCAAATTATACTTTGACCAATAATTTGAAAAAAAATAATAGCAGGACAGAGGGAGTATATTACTATACACGTATGTTTGGTATCCTAATTACCAAATCTAACTCCATTAAGGAATCCTCAATTCCAATTCCATGTTGACTAATGATGGCCAAATTCAAGTTTCCTAACTACAGCACATGTACTAAAGTCCTTAGAGCCATAAGGACTTCAACTGCCTAAGCCAATAACGTTTCTTTAAAGTTTAAACCTTATTGAAAGACCCAGCATATGTGGCGAGCTTTAAGCTCCTGCCATAACATCTTGTGGTACCAGTTTTTATGGCCTTGGCTTTCGGCCTTCGCCACAAAATCAGCGTAGTCCCAGATTTTATGGCCCTAGCCCTTGGCCGTTGCTCCAACTCTTCCTGTCTCGGAATTACGAAATCCTCGTTGCATAATCCTTTAAGCGGCGTCTCAACTTCGAAAACATTTATCCCAACTATCTTCACCTTTTATTTGAATCTCCCAAATAACAAACCGATCTCCCCCCTCGCCTCTTCTGCTATCTAATAGCTGCGAACATTAAGCAAGTCCAAACAATGTTGGAACTTGCTCCCCGTCACGGGTTTTGTGAACATATCTGCAGGGTTGTCCGCCGTCCCTACATTCTTCACCTTTACCCGTTTCTCATCCCTTAGGAAATGATATCTGACATCAATGTGCTTGGTCCTCTCATGATGAACTTGATCCTTGGCTAAACAAATCGCGCTCAAACTATCGCAATAAATAATAGCATGTTCCTGATGTATCCCAAGATCGCTGATCAATCCCTTCAACCATATTCCTTCATTAGCAGACTCTGTCAATGCCACGTATTCTGCCTCTGTTGTAGACAACGTCACTGTCGCCTGCAATGTAGCCTTCCAACTGACAACTGGCCCACCAAGTGTAAATACATATGGTCATTGATGTTCTCGTATTAACATCACACGAATAGATGTACGACACATCTACCAACTTATTGTGATACACACAACAATCATACGGGCTCCTTGTGTATCCGATCTCTGTCATATAGCTATCAAACCTCTTGTACCACTGCCTAGGCGACTACTTAAGTCCATACAAAGACTTCTTCAACCTGCAAACATAATCCTCCTTACCAGGAACTTGAAATCCGTCTGGCCGTGTCATGTATATCCCTTCCTCCAACTCTCCATTCAAGAAAGCTGTCTTGACGTCTAGTTTCTCAAGCTCCAAATCCCTTTGTGCTATTATTGCTAGAAACACTCTGATCGAAGTGTGTCTGACCACTGGTGAGAAGATCTCGTTGTAGTCCACCCCCTCTTTTTGTTTGAAACCCTTTGCAACAACGCGAGCTTTATACTTAACCCCTTCTGCCGATGCATCCCTTCCATTTTCTTGAAGATCTACTTGCAAGTCACAATCTTTCTACCTTCGGGCCTTTTGGTCAACTCCCAAGTCTGATTCTAGTGAAGAGACTCCATCTCATCACCCATAGCCGCATACCACTGAGATGACTCTGAACATGTAGCTGCTTCCTTGAAAGTAGAAGATTCCGTAAGATCGGGCTCCACTTCCTTAGCAACCTGCAGTGCATAAGACACCATGTCTTCAAATCCATACCTCTCCGGAGGCTTCCCGAAATTAGCTTTTCTAGACCTTCCTTGTACTAATCCATGTTCTTCGGGAACTGAACTTGAACTTTCTGGTGCTTCAGTCTCTGTCTCTGTCGGTGGATCCTGATCAACATCTGACTGTGGGACAGCTAACTCTTCAGTAACTTGTTGCTCCACATGTTTATCAACACCGCCAACACTCAAAACAATCGTAGATCTCATAATAGGGTTAATAACAGAATTCTCATCAAATACGACGTTCCTACTGATAATTGCCATATTTTCTTATTGAGACCAAATACGGTATCCCTTGACACTGTCCCCATACCCCATGAATACTCATATTCTAGTTCTAGGTTCTAACTTCCCATCATCCACATGATAATAATTAGTACACCCAAAAGCTCTTAAAATAGAATAATCAACAGGCTTACCAGTCCATACCTCATGGGGAACTCTGAGGCCAATACTGGCGTGAGGTCCACAATTAATCAAGTAAAATGTTGTATTAACCGCTTCTTCCCAGAACCGCTTAGACAACCCTGCATTGGAGAGCATGCACCTCGCCATCGCAATCAATGTCTGATTCATGCGCTCTGCTGCACCATTCTGCTGTGGCCTACCTCTAATGGTGAGATGTCTAAAAAACTCCACCTCTCTGCACAACGCATCGAACTCAGTACTGCAGAACTCCAAACCATTATCTGTCTGGAGCTTCTTGATCTTCTTCCCTGTCTGATTCTCCACTAACGTCTTCCAGTCCTTAAAATTCCTTAGAGCCTCATTCTTGTGCTTCATGATAATCACCCAAGTCTTCCTCGAATAATCATCAACCATAGACAAGAAATATGTGTGTCCCCTTAGTGATTCCTGACGTGAAGGTCCCCAACAATCTGAGTGGATGTAATCCAGAACTCCTTTTGTGTTATGTATGCCCTTGGGAAAACTATTACTCTTCATCTTCCCTACCACACAATGCTCACAAAATTTAAGATCCTTGATCTTATGGCCACATAGAAGATCTTTTTTAGCCAACTCTTGCATCCCTCGAATGCTCATATGCCTGAGCCTGATGTGCCACAGCTTAGACATATCTCCCTCATTCACTTCTGATGATACAACCATAGCTGACCCTGCAAGCGTCCTTCATTGGAGGAAGTACAAGGATCCCCGCTTAAGGCCTCTCAGCACCACTTCTGAACCGTTACACACACTGACTGCTCCACCTTTACCTTTGAAACTGAACCCTTTATTTTCTAGTTGACTAAGAGAAATCAGATTCTTCGTCATAAGCGGAACGTGTCGAACCTAGTTCAAAGTGACAAACCTACCATCATGAGTCCTGACCTTGATCGAACCAATACCGATAACCTTGCAAACTGCACTGTTGGCCATGTTTATATCACTGCCATCTATCTGTCTATAATCAGTAAACCATTCTCTCCTACTGATATGGTAAGAAGCTCCTGAATCAAGAATCCACGTATCAGATGCACGTGCTGATTCTGATGTAATTAGAGCATAATCCTCATCTGAACAGCTACCCCTGGCCACTATGGCCTCTGCTCTGACTGGTGCCTCGCCTCGCTTGTTTCTGGGACAATCGAATTTACAATGACCCTTCTCCTTGCAGAAATTACAGACATCCCCAGGTTTCAGACCCCTCTTGTGTGAAGAATTACCTTTATTGTTATTCTTCCCACTAGAACCCTTATTACTACTACTAGCAACCAAACCTGATGACTGTGTATCTGCCCCAATCCCACTCGCCTTTCGGCGTAGCTCCCTCGTCTTGAGAGAAGTTTTCACTTCCTCTAGAGTGATACCATCTTTACGATTTATGCACGAATCGACATAATGTTCATAAGACATAGGTAAAGATACTAAAAGCTGCAAGGCTGCATCCTCGTCATCCACAATAACGCATCCTCGTCATCCACAATAACTCCTATATTATGCAGTTCAAGTAATGCAGAAGTAAATCTATCAAGATGATCATTAATGGGCATACCTTCTGTCATACGACAATCATACAGCTTCTTCTTCAGGTATAACTTGTTGGACAATGAACGTGTCATGTACATATCTTCCAACTTTAATCAAAGATCGCTTCCGGAGTCTGTTCCTACAACATTGGTTAGAATCTCATCATCCAACTGTCTGATGATCTTGGCATGAGCCTTCTGATCTAACTTTTTCAACGCTGTTGCCTCTTTCTGTAACACCCCGAGTTCCGGGGTCCTATTTGGTACCTCGAACCAGGCGCGTTATCCTTACTATAAACCAACCCTGATACCAAAGCCTGTATAAATATATATTAAATTCACTTAATCGACTAATGGTCATAATATTAAACAACCTATGAGAGTTATACATACAACTCCACTCCACAAATATAATACAATACTACCCAAATACAGAGTTTAAGTAACTCGTTACAACCAACGTCCTCATAACAAAAATATATACATGCTCCGTAGAGCAACTACCCCAAAGAAGATAACCTGCTCGATAGATCTTAGCCACATGCGATCTCACAACGTACTATCACTTGCTTCCTGGGGGGTTAAGGAAAACAATTTGAAATGAAAGGGGTGAGAATAAATCTCAGTAAGTTACTAATGCAACTACATGGAATGGAAATATGTATAACAACATAAAGGATAATAAACAAGTAGCACATAGTCATGCAGCGGAATTAAACACATTACAAAGGATACTGAGTCAAGGTTTTCCGTAAGGATATAAACTCTGAAGCTTCAACAAACCGAATCAACAAACATCTTCAATAAATGAAGCAGGGGTTCCGGAACCAAACAGTAACCAAACAACAACGGGGGGAAAATGGCACAAAGTCATATCCCAAAATACCCAAGCTGTGGCCCAAAGGAAGGGGTTAAAAATGGGAAACCAATGGAGAACATTATAATGGACTTGACTCGGGTGCCATTATAATCTTCAACCATTGCCCGATGCACATATACCAGCTGGACTTTTCTAAACTATTGCACAAACATTACATAATTCCAAAAGAGGGAATCATGCCAAACACATCATAAAGGTGATAAACTTTGCTCATAAAGCGCTCAACAACATTGTGCAATATAAACAATCTCAACACGAAGGATTTCAAAGTAGGAAATCCCACAATTGCATCACAAGGATAATCACAACACCAATTTAACCCCCACACGGTTACATATCTTGAACTCGATCACAAACGGACCATTCCATTACTTTCGTGCCCTAAAACACCTATCAGAGTACCATAAGGTAAAACCCAAAGCCTAGCCACGCCTTGCCTAATCAAGTCGAACAGAACCATTCTATATTTCTAGATAACTATACGGCCAACAAAACCATTTCATAGTATTCGAAGAGATATTTCCAACGATAGTTTACACGTCCAAAACGGAGTCTGGATGAAGAAGTTATGGCCTCCGGAAGATTGAACGTAAAACGGACAAACTGCGAAAGAGGAGGGTGCGCGCGCCCTCTCCCAAAAGGGAGCGCGCGCCCCCTTTGGACAGAAATCTGGTTTTTGAGTGCACAAGAGGGAGTGCACGCCCTCCCTAAAAGGGAGCGCACGCCCCCTTGCCCGATTCAGCTTTACCTTGCAAATTTTCTGGGTTTATGAACAAGGGTACCTACATCCTAAGCCTAAGGTACAAACAGACCAAACATCACCCAAAATCCAGTTGTATCAAGCTTACTCCTACAACAACTTTTCTTTATCTCTCAACACAATACCACCAACTAGTTCCAAAAACATCACAAACAACATGCAACCACAAGAATAAGTCCAAAACAATGCATGAACAATCCTAAGGGAAAAAGGGGTAGTAACTTACCTCTTCCAAGCTAAAAGTTGAATATGATGAATCTTTGATCAGGTAGAAATGATCCATTCTCCTCTAGGAACACTTAGATATAATTCTCTCTTGATTTGGGGAAGGAATGATGAAGGAATTGGAGGAATTGATGGATGAGTCTTCTTCTACTTCTTCTTCTTCACACAAGAAAAGGAGAATGGGAATGAATTGGGAAAGTGAGATGAGCTGGGGTCTTCCCCCAACCTCATCCACTATTAAGAATCAAATTGGTCCCCCAAGGTTGGCAATGAACAACTAAAGCCCTGTACTCAACTTACACTAAGGTCCCTTAAGTTCTAACTAAAAAAAAAATAACACTTAACTTTCTTATCAATACTATAATCACTAACTCCACTATTTTAACTTCTACTCATGCTAGTTAGTCAAGCAACTAAAATAATTGATTTAATATTTTAACTCATCAAGCAAGTCTTTTAAAATAATAAAACTAACTCAATTTAAATTACAAAATAATTTTATGTATAAAATTTAAATGAAATTAGGACGGGTCGTCACACCTTCGCTGCTGTTTGTTTGTCCTTCTCTGCCAATTCTACCGCAGGGGTAGATTCACTTTCGATTGCGTTACCCTTGGGGTCCTTACGATCCCTGATTGCAATCTCCAACAGTTACCATAAATCTTTGTCTATCAACAAAGCATTCATCTTGATCTGTCAGAGAGAAAAACTATTATTCTCATTGAACTTGTCGATCAAATCTGCTCATTGACCCATCTTCTCGTTCTCTGCAGCGGAATTCCTGAATCTCTAACCACGAACCAAAGCTCTGGTGTCACTTGTTAGAGCAATTAAACAAGACTTGATGAGAAAATAAAGCAATCATAAGAACACGGATTTACGTGGTTCACCAACTTGGGTACGTCCACAGGGAGGGGAGAGAATATTATTATCACTAGAGAAACAATTACACAAGATCACACTAATCTACTTTGCACGAATTTTGATCACAAAATTCTTAACTGTGCAAACCCTAGATCTTGAATTATTGATCTCTTTTTTTCTGAGTAAAACTGAGCAAACTGAGTAACTGAATTAATTTAGGACGGAAGATAGTTTATATTACTATACACGTATCTTTGGTATCCTTTAATTACCTAATCTAATTCCATTAAGGAATCCACAATTCCATGTTGACTAGCCAAATCCAAGTTTCCTAACTACAACACATGTACTAAAGTCCTTAGAGCCATAAGGACTTCAACTGCCTAAGCCAATAAGGTTTCTTTAAAGTTTAAACCTATTGAAGACCCATCATATTTGGTAAGCTTTAAGCTCCTGCCACAATGTTGGGTATGCTTATCACTTAACCCTCCTATATTTGTTAGAATTGATTGATACCATCACCTATAAGTATTTTTATGGACTTTAGGACCTCATGTAAAGAAGTTTATAACTTCAATTTTTAGCTAAGTCCTTTTTATAGTATAGGCTTAGATGATAGGACTTGAAGCTTTAAAGATCGAAGATTACCTAAGCTAGGATTCATTTCGCTACGCAGAATGTTCTCTGCGCAGGTCGCCACTGCGCATAGATATCTTGTGCAGCCCTTGACCCTGCTCAATTTTCAAGATCTTACTTCCTAATCTCTCGAGAGATCTCTTTGTGACCAAGCATGGTGCGCATGCTGCTCATGCGCTGAATCCATGCGCGCCGGCAATGCGCATGCCTTTGTGCGCGGACACAACCTTGGTCAAGTTCCTCATCTCCTGATCTCACATTCTAGAAAGCTTGGAAAGCGCTTAGAAGATGCACGCTTATTAAAATGCTGAGGTGTGCACAAACGACAAAATAAGCACACTCAGCAAAACTATTGGTGGAGACACGCTTCAAAGAAATATCTCAAGTGAAGACAGCTGTCAACCTTCTAGAAGAAGCATTTGAATTTGGTCTTCATGCTCAGTCTTCAACGGCTCTAAAATCACCTGCGCACCAATCATATTGTGCCAGGTCATCATCTTTTATCAGAGCCCCAACGGCTATAAAGGACAGCTGCGCGCCAATCACGTTGTGCCAGCTCATTGTCCTTGCTCATAGCTCCAACGGCTATATTCAAGCTCTCAGCTATAAATAGCTTGCTCATCTTCATTTCCAAGCTGCCTTTTTCTGATTGGCCTTTAAGCTGCCCCTTGATCGGCCGCTGTTTGATCACCTTTGATCAAGCCCCTCTTGTTGGCCACTATGCTTCAGAGCTCGAGTTTCATGCTTCATTGAAAAACCATGAAGATCTGAAGACTGCTGCTTAGTATTTCCAGATTCTTTAGAACAGTCTTCAAGATCTTCAAACCTTCAAAACTCCTGCTCATATCACAAAGCCTATATCACCAGAATTCTTGGTGCTCTTCATCTTTCATATTCATAGAGCCCAGAATTTCTGTCACACATACACCTCTTGAAGCTTTGATCATTTTGATCTAACTTCTTGAGATACACCGGTTTAGTCTAGGATTTGTTCTTCATAGATAATAGATCTTGAGTTAGTATTGAGCTCAAATGTTGTAATTTGTAATACTCTCTCATATAATAAGATCTCCATTAGAAATCCAAGACTAACCATCTTGGTAGAGGATGTAGATCTTTCATCGATCGAACCTCTCCAAATAGCGTGTTCATAACTTATTGCATATTTCCTGCTTAACTTTTTATGAACTGCTTTGTTTGATCTTTCAGATTGCTACACTTTAATGTTGTAATTGTTATTGCTCATTTGCCTTAGAATCCCTTTTTGCGCCACTCTTTAGCCTCATACTTAGCGCGTGCGTTTTATCTCTGCGCAGTATACCCTGCGCAGAGCTGCTTTAAATTTCCGCTGTGCATTTCACACTCTTACCGTGCGCTATACTTAGCCAAAATAAGAGTTGTGCGCATCTGCCATTGATTTGCAAAAGGGTTTGAAAAGAATTTTAAAACGCTATTCAACCCCCCCCCCTCTAGCGATTTTCACAACCTTGTTGCCCTTTAGGGACCAACAAGTGGTATCAGAGCAAACACCTTCATAAAACATGTTTCTGTTTTTCAAGCTTAACAGCTTGGGTGCCGATTCCATATGGCTTCAAAAAAAAAAAAATCTAGGGCAATGGCTAACTTTTCACATATTCCTGCGCCTGCTCATACCTCATATCAAATTCAAAAAGTTCTCCAAACTTGGTGGATCCTTAAGCAAACCTCCTATTCTCTCTTATAGAGACTCAAAGAAAGATGACTTGGTTTACTGCAGAAAGCCAGGACATTACGCTTCAATGTCCTCCAAAATTTGAGTACAAGGAAAAGCAACCCTGCGCACAAAGCATCAAAGCAGTACAGAATGGTTGATGAAGAGAACTGCGCAGAGAAGGAGCTAAGGACTCGGAGACTTAACACTGAAGACAACGATGCTGACTCTGAGGATAGACTGCTCTGCTTAGTGGCAAATGCTGATTATTCTGAAATGGAACCTGAGCATATGCCAAAGACAATCAAAGAAAGATCCCTTCACTCTAGTGGAAATGGGATACCTTCACCAAGCAGACAGAATGACAAGCACCTATCTGCCAAAGCTAACCTGTCAGAAGCTGCGTCATCACCAACTCCGCAGCCGCGCAAGGAATCTCTTAAAGTGCCTGCTGATCTTAAATGATAACTCTGCTGTAGAGCGCAAGCCAATGTTTCATCAAAGCAGGAAAGATAAACTTCACTGTGCTCTCTCAAGCTCAGTTGATATCGACAGTGGATTCTAGACACTACTGGAGATGTCAACACTCTTAAAGGTGCGCACGAAGGAAGAGATCACTCAGTAATATATGGTGACAACAACAAAGGGCACAATTGGATTTGGACTAATCATAAAAGATAGTCTCAAGCAACCTGCTCTCCATATCACAATTATGAGATAAAGGTCTGGAATGCCATATCACTTCAAAGCATTGCTATATCAAGAATGGCGTTTCTGTACTAACTTTGCTCACAAGGACTCGTAAGACCAATTTTTTTATTGATCTTACCGCTATAATTTCTATTTACTAATCCTTGTTTTGTAGCAATGAACCTAAGTGAATGCAGCTAGTAATGGTATAAGCACCATGCCAGCTTAGTAAGCAGCCTGAGTAGTTTTCCTCCAGCAAGATTGCTCCAATGTCAAAACGCTTACATCCGCTTCACCTCATATGTTTGGACCGCTCACTACCGCGAAGTTTTGGACCAACCTGTGGTATCTCTAATGATATCCTGGCTGCTCTCCTTCTAAATCTCCAAACATAGAAGACATCAATAGAGTTCGACACTTCAATGGAATATAATTTATGAACAACGATGTCGCTCAATATTGTGAGAACCAACAAGAACCACCAAATGGTATTCTTCACAATTTCTCTGCTGCTGGAGTTCCGCAATAAAATGGAGTTGTGGAAAGAATCGCTCGTTGATTGAGGATGGATAAACAATGATAGTAGAAGCAGTACTTCTAAATATATTTCTGGGAAAAAGCTGTCATCGGTGCATGTTTACTCAGAATAAAGATCCATCATCAACAAAGCCTACATCAATACTCCATACGATCTATGGAGAAAGAGAAAGCGCCCAACATTGCTTTCTTCAAAGTTCTTTGGCTGCAAACGCTATTGAGGTAAAATTCGACGCCAAAGCAGATGAAGGTATTCTCGTTGGGTATACCAATCATTCTATAATCTTTTCATGATCTTAATAAGATAAATCTCTAGTTATTTTAGTATCTGTACATGCTACTTTTTGATAAGCATTCTCTCCTTGAGCCACATTTGGCTCCCAATGATTCTGATGACTCTGCTGAGCTTTTTAGACAGGTGCGCAGTAATTCTATTCCTGCGCAGAATATAGAACAAGCAAAATCAAAATCAAGTCCATCTCATGCGCATACTATAAATGCTGCGCCTGAAGTTGCAACTCCTGATGCGCAAACACCTCCTCCTGCGCATGATGTTTCTCCACTTCAACAAATCATCTTTGATGATCGTGATGCTGAAGTAAATGAAATACCCATTGATCTTCGTATTCCTATCATCTCAATGTAGGGGTTCGCACATCGAGAGCATCAAACTTTGCCGTGTAGCATTCGTTTATCTCACATGTCGGATCAAAGAAGATTGATAGAGTGCTCCATATTTCAAGCTGGATCGATGCTATGCAAGAAGTGCAAGAAAAGCTCATCCAATATTAAGCGCTTCAATGGGTGTTCGGAAACAAGATGGATAAGAATGGAAGCATCACAGAATCAAAGCAAAGAAAGCTTTGTATGGTCTTAAGCAAGCTCCAAGAGCATGGTACGATACGCTATCAAAATTCCTACTAGAGAAAGGCTTCAAGCTTGGTAAAATCGATACAACTCTTTTTATTGCTAAGTATAATGATCACTCTTTACTTGTTCATATTTGTCAATGATATTATATTTGGTTCTACTAATGAGTCACTTTGTAAGCGCTTTGAAAAGCAAATGAAAAGCAAGTTTAAAATAAGCATGATGGGAGAACTCACATTCTTCCTCGGGCTTCAAATCAAGAAATTGAATGATAGCATCTTCGCCAATCAAGTCAAGTACACTAGGGACTTAATCAAGAAGTTTGGACTTGAGTGCTAAAGTATACGACACTCCAATGGCCACCAGCAACAAATTTAACAGACTTAAAAGGTAAAGTTGATCAGACTATGTCAAGGTATGATTAACTCTCCTTCATCTTCTGCTAGTTGGCCAAGATATTATGTTGACTGGATCTGTGCGCACAATCACGCTAATTCTTCTGAAGCGCACATAACTGCTGTAAAATGTATTAGATATATTTTTGGCTCTATTAACCTTGGACTTTGGTACACCAAAGATTCGAACTTTAAACTTGTAGGTTATTCAGATGCGGACTACGCAGCGTGCACCATTGACAGGAAGAGCACAAGTGGAACATGTCATTTCCTTGGAAATCGACTTGTAGCATGGGCAAGCAAGAAGCAAGCTGCTGTGTCCATCTCCACTACTAAAGCAGAACATATTGCTGCTGAAAGCTGCTGCTGCCAAATCTTATGGATGAAGCAACAACCTGTGGACTATGGGATTCATGAAGAGAATTATACTATTCTCTGCGATAATATGTCCACCATAGCAGTTTCCAATCCCGCCAAGCACTCTTACCAAGATCATCAACATCTAATATCATCTCCTCAAGAATTAACAAGTGATCACTTGAAAGGAGAAATGGGTATGCTTAATCTTAGCTAACTTGACCATATGATTTATTGATACTAATGTATTTGCTTGATAAGTGTGCAAAATAGGTTAAGTTTCGTGCGCCCTGCGCAACCCATGCGCAACTAATGTATACGCATGAAACAACAGTTCTGAGATTTATAGAATCTCTGCGCTATTAATGTGCTGCTCATAACTATCCATGCGCAAATCATCGTGGACCGCAGGTAAGTGTTCTATTCATTAGATTTTGCACATAGGTCCTTGACTGAAAAGTCAACGCTGAGTCACAAGGGTACTTGTGTAATTCAATTTTTCCCGCACTTTTATTTTTTGAATTTTCTTGGGAAATTACCTTTTTACCCCTGCGCATGTCCCATGGTCATTTAATGCAAACTGCAATTAAGTACAGCGCACCTCGCGAATGTCTGATCACCATTTAATGAGGAAGGTGATGCGACAGCCGTCAGCCTCTTTTCGCTGACACACGCGCGCGCAAAGACTGCGCACGCGCATTCCCCATTCGGCCACGTCACCCTGCTAACGTGCGCCCATCCTTTCACTGACTCACCATTTATGAGGAAGTCGACTTGACAATGAGCGGCTTAGAACTTCACGCACACGCGCGCATAGGCCTGCGCACGCGCGTTCCCTTTTATGACACGTGGTATCGCTATCCTGCGCCACTGTACTTTTTCTCAAACATTTCGTAGCTATCGTGCGTCCAACATCTCCTTCCCTACTTAAACCGTTTCTCTCTCTACTTCTCTCTTCCCTCTAAATTTTCTCTCACTCTCTTTCTAACCTCTGTTCTAAACCCTCATCTCTCATTTCCTATTCTTTATCTTCAACCTCAACCTTTCTTCTCTCAAAACCATTTCAATGGCGCCTAAGAAAACCAAAACTCAACCAGAAATCATCATCTCCGACTCTTCTTCGCACTCCAATCCTAGGAACTCTCACGAAGAAGAAGTAGAACGACAATCAAGGCATCCCACCGTCAAAGACATGGTATGTTTCACTATAACTCCTTATTTTTTTCCGCCATTGTTGTTCTTAGAGGTCTCAAGACTCCCTTTTTCGATTTCTCCCTTATTTGTTGATCATTTTTGAAATCGATCGTTGTGTTGTGTTCGTATTTGCCTGATCTATTCTTTCATGTAGTTTATTTCATGATCAATGGTCGTTACATGTGTTTTTCGTCAATTTCTGTGCTCCGTAACTTCCTTAGCAGACGAACCATTTTTTTTTCTGAATTTCTGGGTTTGTTTTAATGTCTTTGACCATACTTTTTACATGGTTGACTTCGTCCTGTTCACGCCGTCATTTCGATGTACTTTTTGTTGAATTTTGTCACAACTTTTGTTTTTCTGTGTTCTTGGGTGTTCTTCATGTTCTTAAAAATTCCTTTTTTTTATATATATATTTTATTTAGTCTATTATTCATCCCCCCATCTTTGTGCTCTGCGCATAGTTTCCTGCGCATGGCTTTCTCAGCATATAGTTGTATCTATTTCTCTGCGCACACTTCTTTACTAGTACTCCCTCCGTCTCAAAATAGATGTCGTTTCAACCACTTTACACATATTAAGAAATACAATTAATGTACGTGAAAAAGTCATATATACCCCTAAAGTAATGCAATTACCTAGGCAATTAAATAACTGTTTAAGAGATAGTCCACTATCATTAATAAGGGTATAGTTGGTATACAACAACAAAATAGCATTGAAAATAGTAAAACGACATGTATTTTGAGACAAAAATTAACTCTCAAAACGACATCTATTTTGAGACGGAGGGAGTATTTATTTTCTGTGCGCACGATCCCTCTGCGTATGCATTCTTATTTAATGCGCACCCTCTTCCTATTTTCTGCGCATAATTTTTTTTTCTTATCATGGAACTTGTGCCAAGGTATATCTGCATTACTTGCATATGCGCACAGCTCTATAAGCAATAGGTTGTCTAATTCTATCTATTGTTTTACGCAGGGACACGTTTACTTCATTCTGGGTTGGGAACTTATTCAGGCAGATCTCTCTTTAGATGCGATTGGTCGTCATCTGCTTCATCTTCTCAGCTCCTCCGGCATTCTTCCTTTATTCACTCTTGAGCAATCCTTCATAGTGCCTGCGCTGTTAGATGAATTCTTCAAGACATCAAGAGTTGTTCCTGCACAACTTGAAGGCAAGACAACAGAAATGATCATGGCCACCGTTCAGAGCAGTGATGTAGTGGTTCACCCCAATCACATTCGCAGCCTCCTAAACTTAAATATTGATAGTTCTTCAGTCAACTATGATGAGGCTCATCAAAATGCGCTTGCACAGAAGCTCATTGGCATTCCTTCCCTCAACAAGAAGTGGCCGATGTATAATAGAAAGGAATTTGGTGAGGTGATGTATCACCTGTGCACCCTAATTAGAGATTCCCTCAACTGCAAGAATGGAAATAATGGACATTTCATATCAAAGCAGTGGGAATATGCGCACCCATCTTCAACGAAGATCAACTCGACTGGCCGCAGATTATCTTCAATGAGATTGTGAAGGGGATGACCAGCTATGAGAAGAAGCTGAAAGCAGGGAAGACCAAATACCGAACTCACTGCAGACTGCTAACCAAACTCTTATTGACTTATGGTGAACTGGCCACCTATGTTGAAGAAAAGTCAATCAAGAAGCAGTCTTGCGACGTAAAGTACTATTCCAGAGTACACCTCCAGAATTTGCGCAGTGAGATAGGTAACGCCGATTACTATGAAATCTGGCTGTCTGATGCCGCTCTCGACAAGGAACCCTGGATAGGCCCAATTCCTGTGGCCAAGTCCAAGAAGAGTGCAGGAAGATCTTCAACTGATGTTGTGTAAGAGACCGCAGAAGAAGCGTATAATCGCAAGGGGAAGGGCATTGCTCCGCCCAGTAGCAAAAAGCTCAAAGATATTCATTTGGTTCAATCCACCAAAGGGATTTCTTTCAAAGAGGCAGATCCTACCAGCAATCCAACGCCTGCTCCCTCAAAGCCAACCACAATGAAGCGCAAGGCTGCTTTTCGTGGTGATTCAGATGATGATGCTGTTGAGGGGGAGCAAATGCACAAAGCCTCTCAAGAAGCCATCCCCAGTGCTGATATCGCACATATCTCTTTTCATCTCAAGCAGAAGGTGCGCAGCAGCGCTAAAGGATTGAAGAAGCGCCGCACTAGTTCCACAGCCACTGACAGCAGTGATTCTTCTCCAGTTCAACCTCCATCTTCAGCCCCTGAGACTCCTCCTTCCTCTTCAGCTGAGCTGCGCCAGATCGTGCAAAGCTTGCATTCTGTTCAAGCGAATCAAGTCGCTACGCAGCTGCAGCTAAATCAACTCCTTACTGCTCAAACTGCTTTATTGTATCGTCTTGATATGCAGCGTTTGGAGATTGATACCATTAAGGGGGAGAAAGCAGCCAAGGAAGAAGCAAAGGCAAGGGAGGCAAAGGAAAGCACGCAGAGTGCTAAAGCAAAGGCAAGTCCATCTGAGCCTGCGCAAGAAAAAGTTCCTATCACTTTGGATCATCTTATCCTAGACTCCCTGAGAACCATCAGCGCCCAGCTTGAAAATGTCTGCGCACAACTCAAAAATGTGTGCACCCTTGGAGCGCTTGATGGTGGACTCAGGGACATTCTGAAAAAGCTCAAGAAAACCCTTGCAGATGGGTTACATAGAGGATTTGATGATCTTCAAGCTCAGATGGAGGCTCAGATAGAGAAGATTGAACAAGGAGGCTCTGCGCATAATATTGAAGAAGTGCGTCGATGCATTGCTAAGTCCATGACAGATTTTTCTTCTGCGTTCAACGACAAATTGGACTACGCAATGCTAGATATTCAAGCAAGCGTCAACACTCAGCGCCTCCATACCGACACAAGATTAGAAGCTACGTAAACTGCCATCCTGACGGACAGCAGAGCAAAGTTCAGAGAGCTAGTGGATGATAATGCTGATATGCGCAGAGGAATGAACACTTATGTTGGTAAAGCTGTTGAGTTCCAAGACAAATTTCAAAATTTAAAGGTGGAACTCATGAACAAGTTCAACAGCCTTCAGAATGAGATGCGCGAAGCCCTACAACGGATCAACATAGATTAGATTTCCTTTGTAAGTATTTTGTTATTTTTTGGAACCTTTTTTACTCTCGTTGCGCAGTATGTTTCATGCGCTTTTATTTCGTGCGCTTTTGTTTTTGTGCGCACCTCTTTTGTTTTTCCTCTTTAAAACTTGTACTCTGTAACAGTCAATCCTTCAAAGTTTTAATGAGAAGAATGCATCATAAAGCTTTCACAAAACCTTGTTCAATTCAAACCATTCGTTTGTGAAACATTGAATGCATTACTACTTAAACTCATGCGCATAATCTTTACAGCTCACATTTCATTGCATGATGTTTAAACATTCAGTTTAAACGCATACTTAAAACTTCATCTCACATTATTTGTATGCTCTGAATGATATCTCTATCTTTTCTATCTTGTAAGTTTTTAATCTTTTGGATAGATTAGAAATCTATAGCACTGGCTAGTGTGTACATTGACTTGAGGCATGATTTACCATTCACATTTTTATGGACATGTTATTATCAAGTACAATGAATTGCCTTTGCTATAGTAGGTAACGGCATCAATCATTTAGGGGGAGATTGTTGGGTATGCTTATCACTTAACCCTCCTACATTTGTTAGAATTGATTGATACCATCACCTATAAGTATTTTTATGGACTTTAGGACCTCATGTAAAGAAGTTTATAACTTCAATTTTTAGCTAAGTCCTTTTTATAGTATAGGCTTAGATGATAGGACTTGAAGCTTTAAAGATCGAAGATTACCTAAGCTAGGATTCATTTCGCTACGCAGAATGTTCTCTGCGCAGGTCGCCACTGTGCATAGATATCTTGCGCAGCCCTTGACCCTGCTCAATTTTCAAGATCTTACTTCCTAATCTCTCGAGAGATCTCTTTGTGACCAAGCATGGTGCGCATGCTGCTCATGCGCTGAATCCATGCGCGCCGGCAATGCGCATGCCTTTGTGCGCGGACACAACCTTGGTCAAGTTCCTCATCTCCTGATCTCACATTCTAGAAAGCTTGGAAAGCGCTTAGAAGATGCACGCTTATTAAAATGCTGAGGTGTGCACAAACGACAAAATAAGCACACTCAGCAAAACCATTGGTGGAGACACGCTTCAAAGAAATATCTCAAGTGAAGACAGCTGTCAACCTTCTAGAAGAAGCATTTGAATTTGGTCTTCATGCTCAGTCTCCAACGGCTCTAAAATCACCTGCGCACCAATCATATTGTGCCAGGTCATCATCTTTGATCAGAGCCCCAACGGCTATAAAGGACAGCTGCGTGCCAATCACGTTGTGCCAGCTCATTGTCCTTGCTCATAGCTCCAACGGCTATATTCAAGCTCTCAGCTATAAATAGCTTGCTCATCTTCATTTCCAAGCTGCCTTTTTCTGATTGGCCTTTAAGCTGCCCCTTGATCGGCCGCTGTTTGATCACCTTTCATCAAGCCCCTCTTGTTGGCCACTATGCTTCAGAGCTCGAGTTTCATGCTTCATTGAAAAACCATGAAGATCTGAAGACTGCTGCTTAGTATTTCCAGATTCTTTAGAACAGTCTTCAAGATCTTCAAACCTTCAAAACTCCTGCTCATATCACAAAGCCTATATCACCAGAATTCTTGGTGCTCTTCATCTTTCATATTCATAGAGCCCAGAATTTCTGTCACACACACACCTCTTGAAGCTTTGATCATTTTGATCTAACTTCTTGAGATACACCGGTTTAGTCTAGGATTTGTTCTTCATAGATAATAGATCTTGAGTTAGTATTGAGCTCAAATGTTGTAATTTGTAATACTCTCTCATATAATAAGATCTCCATTAGAAATCCAAGACTAACCATCTTGGTAGAGGATGTAGATCTTTCATCGATCGAACCTCTCCAAATAGCGTGTTCATAACTTATTGCATATTTCCTGCTTAACTTTTTATGAACTGCTTTGTTTGATCTTTCAGATTGCTACACTTTGATGTTGTAATTGTTATTGCTCATTTGCCTTAGAATCCCTTTTTGCGCCACTCTTTAGCCTCATACTTAGCGCGTGCGTTTTATCTCTGCGCAGTATACCCTGCGCAGAGCTGCTTTAAATTTCCGCTGTGCATTTCACACTCTTACCGTGCGCTATACTTAGCCAAAATAAGAGTTGTGCGCATCTGCCATTGATTTGCAAAAGGGTTTGAAAAGAATTTTAAAACGCTATTCACCCCCCCCCCCCCTCTCTAGAGATTTTCACACCCTTGTTGCCTTTTAGGGACCAACACACAACATCTTGTGGTACCAGTTTTTATGGCCTTGACTTTCAGCCTTTGCCACAAAATCAGTGTAGTCCTAGATTTTATGGCCCTAGCCCTTTGCCGTTGCTCCAACTCTTCCTGTCTCGGAATTACGAAATCCTCGTTGTATAATCCTTTATGCGGCGTCCCAAATTCAAAGGCATTTATCCCAACAGTAATCAAGGCCGACAAAAATTTGGTATTATGTGTTTTGTTCATTTTTATAGATTGATTTTTAAGAATTTTAAAAATTGTAAAATGATCCCTAAGTTTTTTTATTTTGTTGCAAGTTTATGCAAAAAAAAAAAACTGTGTTAATTAACAAAACTTGGGGTACTGAACTGCAACAAAAATGTAAATGATAAAAATGGGGTTCCAACTCTTTATACAGTTTGCAGTAAGATGTTTTGTACTGCTATGTTCTTTTCTTAAAAATGAATGTTCCTTCGATTTTTTTTTTGTTTCAAAATGTGTCCTTTTGAAAATAATTTTGTTTTTAAATGGTTTTTTTCAAAAAAAAAATCACTAATCTTTTTATTATTGCAAATTTGAATGGTTAGAAAGAGGATTACATGATTATATATAAAATTGTGCTACTAAATTGTATAAATAGTCAAAATTTTAAGATGTTTTTTTTTAAAATGAAATTTGGACATTCATTTAAAGACAGAGAGAGTAAATGTTTGAGTTACAATATTCGCAATCTTAGGAAGCAAATTGTAAAATGCCCAAAATATAAATTATTAACTTGTGATTGACCTATTTTTTTAAAAAATTACTAAAATAACAACGTAATAAAAAATATGTACTAGAATGACCAAGTTTCTCTATATCGCTACTTGTAGTGGCGAATCACCAAATGAAACTAGCAATATCTATTCACTTTATTAACTAATTACTTACACTAATACGGGTAATAACCGGTCATCAGGCAAATTCAACACAATTTGCTTTTTGTAGTAGCATATTCCTTCTAAATGAATTCGCTATTGGTATCAAACTATGCTGGACCGAATAAAGTGTTTCTTCTTCGCACATTTTCTAGAAAACTTAATAAAAATTCAAACTACGGTGAAAGTTCTATCCATTTTTGGCTTGATTGTGAGTGGCGAATCTCAATTCGTTAGTGGTATTGGCGATTTCCAAACTAAGATTCATCATCCACAGTACAAATAGTAAGTTATTTGTTTCCTTGCAAAGGTGTAGTGTATTTTAGCGAGGTTGATTTTATTAGCAAATTTTCTATTTTTATAAAATTTATTTATGTTGATTCCATTTTTGTTGCACATAACTGTTGTAGATGGCTTTTATGATTTGGGTTGGGGTTAATTTTTGCGTTATTTGCATATTTGATTTCAAAAATTTGTAATAAAGGTTTTTCATGAATTTAAGGCTATTGTGATTTTAGGGTTTAGTAATGACAAATGTTGTTATTTTTTGCTTGTGGAAATTGTGGATTTTGGTTAAACCGGTAAAAGTATGATTGAATTTGGGACATTGGTTAAAATTTTGAATTTTTGTGTAAACAGCGTTATGTTGTTAGTTTTTTTGAATGTAGGGTTATGTAATTTTGAATACATGTATACTACGGGGTGATCATATAATTCATCTTAAATTTATACGCATTTTCAATCGGATCCTCATAGATATTAAACTCCTCAATAGCTTTTAATGATAACATACAACTGTAAGTTACTCATCCTTGTAAGCGATACATTCACATCGACGGATTCCACGCCAAATATCTCGTCACATACCGGATAGTTAGGCAGTAAATATTGTAGAGTATAGAAAAGATTGGCTAAACTTGCAGACGGAAAAGACAACCCACAGCGTGCCTTTTTCGACCAAGCTTCGAGTCTTGTCTTGGGATGGATCAAGGCTACCGTCTCCTCCAAAATTCCGTCCTGTCTCAACTCATGTCTCACCGCTCTGGCCTCTTGGAGTCTTCTTGAAAAGAGATTTAGTGGTAAGTCCTGTATTCACATACAAAAGCTTCGCACTAATCTCAATTCTCTCTCTAAGAAGCAAGACATGAGCATCGATGACTATTTTCTTTATGCATTGTCTATTTCTGATGCACTTGCCAAAGTCGGGGAAATAGTTTCGGATGACGATCTACAACAACGCCTAGTGGCAAGACTTGGACCTACTTTTAAAGAATTCATTACTTCTCAAAACAATAGACCAGTTGAGTCTCTTGATGATCTTCAGGACTTGTTACTACAGGAAGAAGACTTACTATCCAAGTTCAACACCATGTCTCTACATCCGACAAGTGCTTTGGTGGCTAGTAATCCTATGGGATATTCTTCCTCTTCGGAATAGTCTGGTGGCACACAGATTGCGGGTCAGGGTTCAAATAAGGGCAGAAATAACCGGAACAACAATCGGGGAAAAGGGAACGAAAATGGTCGAGGGTGTAAGGTACCCGCGGGAAAAACGGAGGGTTTCCCTTGAGAAGCCAAACACGGCACTTTATGTTCTAGGAAAAACGGAGTCGCCACGTTAAATCAATTTTAAACCCAATTTTAACGAAAAAAGGTTAGAGAAAATGAGTTCGGAGGTCAGGTTACGTCTTGGGAAGAACTTTTGATGGTTCACCCAATCCACCTCAGAAAACCGAGTCTCCCTAAGTTTGTTGACCAAAAACGTGCAAGTGTGTGTGTGTGTATTTTAAAAGGGGAGAAACTGACTTTAACAAAGAACAGTTAAAAAGTTTAACAAAAGGGGTTTATTTGCAAAGATCGTAACAGAAAGTGGTTAAAATTGGAAAAAATAATTCCCCGGACAAACCATCCGTACGGCTGGTGATGGCTGTCCTGGGAATTTACAGATTTATCAGAAAGCAGTCCAGTTCCAGGCAAGAACAAAGCATCTTGCTGAAACTGGACAGAATGAGACTTTTTCCAGATTATTTGGTAGTACAAAAACATGCATAACAACATCCCTATGCCATTGATCATTAATTAGACACCAAAAACAAGTAGTTTTGGGCATGATCAAGGCAATGATTGGGGAAATAAAGACAAAGTTGATGAACATGGCTCTTGAGCCAAAACAACCATTTGAAGGGTTATTGAGTATTGCATTTATAGATGATGACTATAAGTAGAATTAGTCTTTTATAGTATTTAAAAATAATAAATTAAAGATAATATTATCCTATATAGTTACTAATAAATTAGCTAATACTATTAGCTAAGAATGAGAAAAATAAATAGCCTCTTAGTTGTAGGGGCAATGGTGACATCGCTTCATGAGATGTAAGATTTGGTTAATTAATATTATAAACAATAATAGTTAATATATATAATAGCAATTATAATTAACTAATAATATTAATAATAAAAGTTAACTTATATAGTAACTATTATGGTTAACTAATGTTATTCATAGTATTAGTTAACTTATATATATAGTAACTATAATAGTTAACTAATACTATTGATGGTAATAGTTAACTTTTATAGTAACTATCAGTGTTAACTAATACTACTAATAGTAATAGTTAACTTATATAGTAACTATCATTGTTAACTAATACTACTAAGAGTTGGTCTCCTGTAAAACGCGTTTTTCCTAGTGGTTAGGAAAAACGTGTTTTTCAAAACCTTCTGGCTATCACTTTCAAAGGTTCTGACTATCAATCTCATATCCAGAAGACTTTATATTGATATTCAGAAGGTTTTATACTGATATCCAGAACCTTTCTGGCTATCACTTTCAAAGGTTCTGACTATCAATCTCATATCTAAAAGGCTTTATATTGATATCCAGAACCCTTCTGGCTATTACTTTCAAAGGTTCTGTCTATCACTTTTAAAGGTTCTGGCTATCAATCTCATATCCAGATGGTTTTCTATTGATATCCAGAATCGTTGAGAAGTTCCGATTATTTACAAAAATGCCACCGCGCGTTTTTTAAAGAAGTTCCACATATTTACAAAAATGCCACCGCGTTTTTTTAAAACACGTTTTTCTTAGGAGTTAGGAAAAACACGTTTTTCTCAAGATTTTGTGTGCTACTAATAGTAATAGTTAACTTATATAGTAACTATTATGGTTAACCAATACTATTAATAGTAATAGTTAACCTATATAATAACTAATATATTTAACTAATAGTATTAGCTAATAAAAAGAATATCAAAAGTCACTTAAAGTTTAAGGGGGTGATGACATGGCTTCACCAAAAGCAACCTTTAGCAAAAAATGTCCACGTGACGAATCCACATCATTCCGCCTCAGCTTTTAATATATACTCCTTCCGTCTCAGGTTAGTGTGGACTTCTTTCCTTTTTCCATCCGTCTCAGGTTAGTGTGGACTGGTCCAAAATAGCAACGAATCTTTACTATTTCACCCACTCATTCTATTTTCTACTTTACTTTTACACTCACAAACACCAATCAACTTACTATTCCTCCCACTTATTATGTCTCATATTTAATTTTTCATACTCACAAATACCACTATCCATTATTTATCTATTTTTTTTTTTTTAATTTGTGTGCCCAAAATTTTGATCCATAGTAACTAGAGACGAGGGAGTATAGATTTGGAATGACAGCATACGTGCTTAAAGAAAAAGTAAACAAAGGTAGTGGGAGATGAGAACGAGTTGAACAGTAGCGATTCCACCCACACCCCACACACAGACCCTCTCTCTCTCTCTCTCTCCCTCCCTCCCTCATGACCTTCAACTACGGTTCGATATCTTTCTCGTGACACAGGTAATCCTTAACTTTAATGTTCGACTTTAGCGAAGCTAATGCATTTATCCTTAGCTGAATTGTTTTGATAACACTGATAGAGATCGGATTCATGATTTATATCTCTCTATTTTTTTTATTTTTTCTTGATCCATCCAGTCTCCATAAGATCTCAATTTAATTAGGAATATAAGTATGTTACTATTTTTTTTTTTTTTTTTTTTTGGGGGGGGGGGTTCATTAACTGTAATTCATGTAGCGGTGACATGAAATTTATGATAATTTGATGATTCAATAGAGTTTCAGTTAATAATCTGTCACTTGTTTTGTAAATAAGTACTTACTTCATTCCCCTGCTGTTTAATTATGTCTGATTATTTAGGTATTTCTACTTATAGGCACTTTAATCTCCTCTAAATTCATCTCGTGCCGAGTAGTATACTTTTGACCCAATATATCCTTCGGTATGAAGATAAAAGGTTGGATGGATTCATAAATGTTTATGATTCTTTCTTTTTTGAAGTGAGATAGACGATTTAAAGATTGGAATTTGGGGGGCTTCGTACTAGTTAAAGGTCGTACATTTTGGTAATAGTGGGAGGGCTAAGTGATTAATTTTTCGGGTCATATATAGCTCAGATTGTATAACTGTTAAATGCATTTCCATCAGACACCCTCAAGTTTTCCGGTTGTGGTTTTTGAATGATATTTGAGAGGAACTGATGCATTGATGAAAAATGAATTTGTAACGGGAGGTTTGTAACATCAATTAGGATGCTTGATGAAGAACTATGATCTTTCTCATTTCTACTAGATTTTGCAAGAGTCTACTTTCCATGTATATGCAATTTTTTTTTTAATTTGGTGAACAACTAATGCTTGTTGAGTTGCAACTGATGGAAGTAGAATATTAAGTGGATAGTCATATTAGGGGAAAAAAAAAAAAGAAAAAATTACCAAACAATGCAACGTACCAAGCCTTTGTTTACAATTTATGCAATGTACCACAAGTTTACCACATAATGCCACGTACTTTCAAATTTATTTCAAAATATGCAATTTTCGTAACAAATAATGCAACGTACTTTGCAATTTTTGTTTCAAATAATGCAACGTACTACAAAGTACGTTGCATTTTTTGGAACAAAATTACAAAGTACGTTGGATTATGTGGTAAACTTGTGGTACGTTGCATAAATTGTAACCAAAACGAAATGTACTTTCTTTATTGTTCTCTTTTTCATCCTTATAAAACAAAAGAGAGAACTCGACTTTCTATTGGTGCATTAAAAGAATGATGGTGGTTATGGAACTAATCGTTATGTGAACTTCGTTGCAGGTGGATTATTTCGACGTTGCACTGAACGTTGGATGTACTTTCTTTATTGTTCTCTTTTTCATCCTTATAAAACAAAAGAGAGAACTCGACTTTCTATTGGTGCATTAAAAGAATGATGGTGGTTATGGAACTAATCGTTATGTGAACTTCGTTGCAGGTGGATTATTTCGACATGATAGCTTAAGCAATCTTATATAATTGGCTGAGGAAGATGCCGTGTAAAGGGAGTTGAGGGAGTGCAATACTAAGTATATTGATTATAAAATATATTGGTTCTTGACCAAATGGATGATGATAATACTCTTGATCTTACCTTGGGTATGGCGCTTGGTGGGCCATCTGCAAGTTCAAAGGGGAAAAATAGCAGTTCCTCAGATGTTAGGACGGAAGAAAGTGATAGAGGTAGCAAACTGATTGATGATTTCAAGAACTTTCTTGATGGTGGTACACAGATACCAGCCCCTCTCATAGGGTCTCAAAAAAGTGAACCATCAAAACCAGAGGAGAATCTCTTTTATGACTTGTCAAAATCAGACGCTTCAATAAACTTGAACAATGGAGGAATTTGGGTTGGAAATGATAATAGATCTTCTGAAGCTGAAAAAGAGAGGACGGAAGAGGTAGTAGGTAACAAGCGGAAGAACCTTTTTAGTGAAAAAAACCATCAAAAGAAGCAAGAGAGAGATGACCAGACAAGGACTTCACACATCTCAATAACCACAGATGAAGGCTCAACAGCTGAAAATGAGGACGGTGCCGATTCTGAAGCGGACGGTTCAACCTCGAGGCTGGTTCAACACCACAATGACGGTTCGAAAAAACGCTCTGGCAGTATTGGCTTATCTGTGGGCCACAAGGATGTACTTTCTGATTCTAGTGCTGTGGATCGGCACGGACAGATTAGGTTTACCATATCATCAGAAAAGGATTTTAAGATGGGGAATGTTCCATATGGTGCAACATATCCAGGTCAATCGGTCAACATCTTGAATATGCCTTACCCGTTGGCTGGGAAGGATTCTAACTCTGACCCCTTTGCTGGACCTATCACATCAAGCTACACATTACCTGGCATGACTCCGGTGATGACTGCTGTAAATAATGACAGATCGGTGACTCAGCCTGTGATACCTGCAAACTTACCAGGGACGTATGGATACCCTCCGGTCCAGGTGCCAACTTTGAACCCAGGTAAATCTGGGGTTTCAGGTTCACACTCTCTGCAGTTTCACCCCTCCTATGTTGGTAGGGGTCCACCAAACTCAGATAAGCAAAATGAAGGACTGAAGATATCTCAAGGTTTTCTTTTCACTCTTTCTACTTGTTGACTTAGTGGGTGTGCGGCAATGATTAATTAGCGCATTTAAATCAGAGGATTAAGTGGGCTTTAGTAAAAGGTATCCTTTTGGAGAAAAATGAGGTAGGCATAATAGAATACATGAATGTGTGTTTTTGGCTGCCAAGTAAATAAGTGGTTATTACTTGCTATAAAAATCTTTCTCTTCTGTTGGATGA
Source organism: Campanula takesimana (assembly GCA_026119855.1). Classification (NCBI taxonomy): domain Eukaryota; kingdom Viridiplantae; phylum Streptophyta; class Magnoliopsida; order Asterales; family Campanulaceae; genus Campanula; species Campanula takesimana. The sequence continues at coordinate 764,175 of JAOWBW010000167.1, read as the reverse complement.
ATGTTAACCAATTTAACCTTCCTTAATTAAAATCAAATTAGAGAACCATAGAAAATAATAAAGCATGGCAGCACAAGGTATACAAATGTAACTTTGGTAAAATATTTCTTATCTCGCTTATACACTGCCAATGTTTACAAAGATTTGAAAAAATATCCTACTAGTAAATTCCCCTTCTGTTACCTCTGTCTCTATATCGCAAATCTTATGTTTCACAATTAAAATCAATATGCATTCTACTAATGTTGCAAGTCCTGTTCTATATTATGTGGGATAAAATGTTCTGGGTCCTGCTAGATCAGGCTACCCGTGAAGTACTTCCGTAAATATCTTGCATATGGAACTACATAAATGTCTTATTAAATGCACCCACTAATATCATGGAGGCACACTATAAGAATCTGTATTTGGAATATACATCTATGCGCTGGTGAATGTTCCTATGCTCTGATAAATGCGAGAGGAAATCCTCTGTACCACTTTTGATGTACCATTGTGTACCACCAGTGATCCAATGGTTATATCTTATTAAGATTGAGATAATTATAATATCACAAATGATGCATAGCCGTCAGATCACTTGTGGTACACAAATGGTATACAAATTGTGGTACAGAGGATCTCATCTTGATAAATGCTTCTGTTGAGAAATATTGCCATAAATAAATGTACAAATGTTGTTCTTACTATGGCTCAGCGCCAGTTTGTACCACTCCACGTTCTTACTGCAAGTCAAAATAGTTTGTAATTGATAATTACTTTGAAGAGTTAATAGTGGATGATGCATAAGGGGGATAGGCGTCACTGGAACGAATTAGATTTATTGGACATTGAGCATCATGAAACGGGTTTCACTATGAGATAATCAAATTATGTAGAGCATGGCTCTACGACTAGACCTTTTTTTGATTTACTCATTATGCATCATTCATTAAAAATGGAAAACATATACTCCCTCCGTCCCGGAGTAAGAGTCCTACCCCTCATTTGCATGCTTATTAATAAATATTGGAAGTGATGTAAATGTTGTGAGTGTAAAAGTAAAGTAGGAGAGAGAATGAGTGGGAGATAATAGTGAATTGATTGGTGTTGTGAGTATAAAAGTAAAATAGGAGAGAGAATGACTGGGGTGAATAGTAAAGATTCTTTGCCATTTTAGGAATAGGACTCTTACTCTGGACGTACCAAAATGGAAAGTAGGACTCTTACTCTGGGACGGAGGGAGTACCTCTCAATATGTGATAGAGCATCATTTACACTTATATACCTGAATCATACCCATAACAATTACTCCCTCCGTCCCGAAATGATCTTCCTACTTTTTTTGTCGTTAATAGAATGTACTTTGAGCAATAATTTTAGGTTAAATTAATTATTCTAATGAACATCTAAAAATTGTTATCGATAGTATTGTAACGATATATCAATAATAAGTTTTGAATTTTCATTCAGATAACTAAATTAACCCAAGTTTATTGCTCAAAGTACCTTCATATTAACCAAAAAAAATGAGAAGATCATTTCGAGACGGAGGGGGAGTATACACAAAGAAGGTAGAGATGCATATTGCAAACATGTAGGTCATATATCTGCATTGCTTTTTGACAATTCTGATTTTGAAACTGCTTAATGAGGTTTCTTCATCAACTTTTTCCCCATATCAATTTAGGTTCAAGACCCGTAATTGGGCACCAGCCATCTGAACTGATCAAGGGAGATGGAAAACATGCGCGGGAAGAAGGATCGTCATTGCATAGAGAAAATGGTGAAAAGGAAATAGGGCCAACAAGAAGTATGAGTAACCAGGCAAGGTCAGAGCGATTTCCTTCAGAATATCCATCTATAAGGCCTGGTATAGCTGCAGAACTGAAATTCGGAGGGAGTGGGTCTTCACCAAACTTACCATGGGTTTCCACCACTGGAACGGCCCCCCATGGTAGGACCATATCAGGTGTCACGTATAGATACAGTGCTACTCAAATTCGAATCGTTTGTGCTTGTCATGGGTCCCACTTGACCCCAGAAGAGTTTGTACGTCACGCAGTTGAAGAGCAACCCAATCCAAACCTCGGACCAGCTCCGAACAGCAACCCGTCTGCCTCAGCTCAAAGCTGAACCCCCCTTTTTGTCCAGCTTATCGGCCATGCTAAAATTATTTATCTTTTCTTTTCATTTAGGCTAATAAATTCAGCAAGAAATTGCTCTTTTTTTTTTCCTCCGGGCACTGCATGTTGTAATACCCTTCTCGTTATATATTATGCTTCTAGATAGAATGTACCTTCACTTGAATATAAAAAACTAGGAATGTTATCTGTCAAATAAATGCATTGTGTAGTGATTTATTTAGCAAATTTATGTTATTGAAAAGATGTCCACTCATCTGTGTACATGATGAATATAGATGTATGGGTTACAATATTATTTTAGCAAATTTAGTTACTAAATTATTTGAGTGCCTTTTCCTCACTGTTGAATATAAATGTATTGTGCTTTAGGCACTTGTACCACCCTAATTTCTTTTAGTGCATTAGGCACTTGTACCACTATTAGAAAGAACAATGTTCATCATCTTTCATGTGCACCATTAAAACTGCTGAACTTCTCGTGTGTATTTATTTGTTGCAACTGTATAGTGTCCAAAAAGAGAAAAAAAGCTGTAACAGACTCTTTAGACCATGCTCTGATTTTTATTTTTTTTCCTTTACCTAAAAAGTAGCATGCCTTTTTAACTGATTTTAGGTAACAATTTCCTTTGATTCTGAAAAGAGTATCACCTACTTTTCCCTCCAATATTTCTTCAATTCGTAGTATTTATTTCTAACTTTTCAATACCAAATTAATAATCGGTTTTTTAACCTATGCCCTTAGGGCATAAAGTTAGACTTAATTATTACATTAACTCTACATTGTTATAGTAACTTTTGGTAATGAGTTTAGATTTTTTAAGTAAAATTTCTATAATAATTATGTAAAATTAATGTCATAATTAAATCATATCTTATGTCCCGAGGACACGTTAGAAAAGAAAAACCAATTTATAATTATCTATCATGATGGTCTAACTGATACAAGGTATTTGCAAACATATTGTTAGAAGAGGTGCTCTCACGTGACGAACACTTAAATCCGTCTCATAGTAAAGACGGGTTGACCCATAACTCGCGTATAATTTTTTTTTTATATTTTTTTATTTTTTTAATACATTTTTGGGTGTTTTTTTGGTTTGGCAAAAGTAATACTTACTATAACTAAATGTAACAACTGTGTTACCTATAAGTAACATTGTTTATAAGTAAATGTAACACATGTTTACAAAAAAAAAATCTCTCATTTTACTCATCTTTAACAAATACTAACTATAATTACGTGTAACACTGATTATAACTAAATGTAATAGTGTTTTTTGTAGAATAAAAAAATTAGAGTATTTTGATTTTATTTTTTGAAAAAAAAAAGTAAATTTTGAAAAATAACAACTTATATACATGAAGTAGTTTTTTGTACGAGTAAATGTAACACTTTAGTAGACGAAATTGTAACACATTTCTATAGATAATGTAATACTTTTACATGTATCATGATAAATTGAATCTATTGTAACTTATTACAGTATTTGAAAACATATGAATATAGTTATTATACAAGTAAACGTAACTTTTTTTACACAAAAAATAATATTTTTTTTTATTAAAAATGTAACATATTATTTGAAAAATGTAACAGTTTACACATTGGTAAAAGAAAATATAGTATAATTTTCTATACAATAGTGTTACATTCATTATTGAAGAAATTGTTACTTTTTTTATTTTACAATGTTACTAAAACAAGTGTTTTTAGTTCTTAAGTGTAAAGGGTTGAACTATTACTTTTATATACATATGTATTACAATTATGTATAAACACTATAACACGTTTGTTACATTTAGTTGTAATAAGTATTACATTTTGCAAACGAAGAAAACACACACACACACACAAAAAAAAATACTTTCATATACATATGTATTACTTCTATTTATACAAATTGATACATATAAGTAACACGTTTGTTATATTTAGTTGTAGTAAGTATTACTTTTGGCAAATGAAAAAAACACCAAAAAATAATATAAAAACTATTTTTTTTACCGCGGGTCATAGGTCCGGGTTGTGGGTTCGGGTCATGGGTCGAAAATACACCAGAAACCCGGATTCATGATCCGTATCTACTATGAGACGGGTTATAGTGTTCTCATTCAAATTTTTGTCTTGTTAGATAATGATACCATCAAGAATTTACGTATATATAGCTTATATATTTTCCATCAATTGAATATGAGTAGGTATTATGAAAAGCGTGTTTTACTTTAAGAATAGGAAAAACGTGTTTTTGCAAAAACGCTGACGCTTATTTTTAAAAACAAGCGGTGACATTTTTGTAATAACTGACAAGCATCGTAAATGTCAGTGTTAATATTACAAAATGTCAGTTATTTGGACTAGCGTTTATAAACATTGCAACTGGCACTTTTAATAAGTGTCAATGTTAGTGTAAAAAATTGTCAGTCATTATATTGACACTTATAAACATTGATACTCGCATTTATCAAAAGTGTCAGTGGTAGTGTCAATAAGTGTCAGTGTACATGAATGACACTTTTTAACACTAGCACTGGCACTTACGATAAGCGTAAATTATTTTAAAAAAATGTCACCGTGTGTTTTAAGACAACTTTCCGTTTTTTACAAAAATGTCACCACACCATTTTTAAAAAGACGTTTTACGCGAACTTAGTGTAAAACACGTTTTTTCCCAGTTTTTTCACATTTCTCAAGTTATCTTCTCTTTTATACTCTCTCCGTATCACTCGAATTAGGACAATTTTATTTTGGATGTCCCATTCAAATTAGGACAACCCAAAAAATGGAAGTGTTTTATTTAATGGGACCCACATTCACACTCACAACAACTTTCCACTCGTTAATCTCTACCTCACTTTCTCTCTCCTACTTTACTTTTCATACTTAGAACACCTACTCCAATAACTATTTTTCTTAATCTCCATGCCCAACCCAAAAATCCTATTTCGGGTGGGACGGAGGGACTATAGTACAGTCTACAATATACTATAAAATAGTCTTTGTTAATGCTCCCTCCGTCCCAAAATGATCTTCCTATTTGTCATATCTCATTGTCCTAAAAAGTTCTTCTTGTTTCTACATTTTGGCGTTAAAAGTTTATAAGCAAAACATGGATAGCGAAGCAAGTATTCATATCCTTAAAAGTTTGAATAGTCAAATAAGAAGATAATTACTTAAAAAGTTTGAATAGTCAAATGAGAAGATAATTTTAGGACGGAGGGAGTATTTTGCTATTTTTCAAGATAACCACGAACCAAACTTGTCGTGCTTTCGTAGTAGAAAACTAAATTGAAATTTGCTTTCAAGAATAGCCTATAGTATAGATAAAGGTCAATCCTTTTGAGTTTATGAAGAGTTGGTATTCAGATGAGGTTCTTTCAGCTGACATTGGCTATTCATATTTTAAATTAAACAATAGTATATTGCTATATTATTTGCTGTATATGTAATGAAATCACCTAATCTATTGTCAGCAAATTTGAAAATTGGAATAGCTTCTAGCCTTGAACTTCTTGACTTTTTACCCTTGTTTTTTCAAAATAATGTCAAATATTATTCTTAATTAAGAATAAAAATGAATACTTATTTCGAGACGGAGAATATAAATTTCTGTGTTTTTGATGCTACAGATTTGAATTTAGATATCTATAGACTATAATGGTACTTGAACGACGTAAACTGACCGATGAAGTTGAGCCGCGATGCGCACAGGTCCAAGCCCATGATCAAGGGCCAAGACGTAGCCCAGCTAGGCATATGCCGAGGTGAGGGTCGTATACCGACTTGTGCCGACTTAATAGGGATAAAGTTGCATTCCTAATATAACGCTGTACCAACAGGCAGAATCCAAGTTCTATATACAAATACAGATAATCCTTATCTAAATAAGGAGACCTCTTCTACAAGACAACAGGGACAACGATCATCCTTATCAGGATTCTATCCCACAGAATATGAGTTCTACTTCAATACAGGATCCTTGGCTTACTTGACAAGTCAGGACTTAATTCACATACACTATATAAACAGGCCCTCAATACCATTTACGGGTAATGAAATTCTTGGCTTTCACTCTAGTCAATTAATTTCTCTTTGTTTTATTACATACAAAACATATTCTTACTCATACGCCGGAGGGCCTTCGCCGGTGAAGCCCCGGCTAGTTCACTTTTTATTGTTTCGTGTGTGTAGATCCGTACGAGGAGTTCTCTTTGCTGGATTTATCCGAACCGCTAGACGAAAGGCTGATCCGATATGTTTTTGGCAGCATCAGTTTGGTTCAAATGCCGGGAAACGTCCGATCGGAGAACTTTTTGTCCGGATAACCACAATCTCCTCATGGCTGAAATTCTGGCCGACGGTCAACAGGAAAGTGTTACTGTAGATACCCCATTTTGGACATTCATTTATAATCACACTACTTCTGTGTCTCGCCTTTGATTTGGGTCGAAACTCGTTAAGTTGGACATGTTTTGTTAAGTTTCTAACTGACTCCGTTAGTCAGGGACCAAAATGAACATTAAAACTACTGCTGAGGGCAAAAAGTGAATTCCAGCACTGAGATGCCTCGTACGAGACATTGATATCTCGTACGAGACATCCCCCTTGACAGTCGGGTTTTTGGTCAGTTTCCTTGTTGATCTTAACCCCTTTTCTTGGCAAACACTTAAGCAATCCGGGAAAACTTAATGGACGATCCTAGAGTCCAAAAATACCTCTGTGAGAATCAAGTCTTGGATTCCCATTTGTTAGTACCCGATCTGAAGATTTAGGACTTCCTAGACCTTTAGGCATCTCTGAGGACCTTTTAGGTAATAAAAACCTGACAGGGACCTATCCGACAGACTCCCAGACTTCCTGATAGACGAAATCAGTTCTAGGTCGAAATCCATCCAGATAATAGACAAATCCCGAGAACAAACTGATAAGGATTCGATGAGATTTTGATAAGCACGGAAATCGAGGATTGCCACCGTACGCCTAGTAAGAGCCGTACGGCTTGCATGTAGCCGTACGGCCACTTCTTCCAGCCCAGCCCGTTTTCCTATAAATAGGGTCCCCCTCTCAGCTATTTCGACACACAATTCATTCTACGAGTTCCACTGTCAAAACTGACGGGAAAACTCTTAGTTTAAGCGTTTTTGGCACCCTCGAAGCCTCTTCGAATCTTCAAGAAGCTTCGATCATAGTTCTTGCCGATCAAGGTAAGTCTTCTTACTTTTCTTATTATGTTCTTGTTATGATCTTAGGCTAGATCTATATTATGCATGTTTTCATTATGTTTATGCATCCATATTCATATGTTCTTCATGCGTTCTTCATGTTTTTAGTCTAGATTCATAACATAATGCTATATTTAGGGTAGCGATCTTCATGTTTATGTGTTTATTCATATGTATTCATGATGTTCTTACTATTATGCTAGATCTAAGTCTCATACATACATGATATGCTAGATCTAGGATTGTAATCCTTATTTATGTGTACATGCCATAGCCAATGATGATCCTAGGGTTTCATCAAACCTAATACGATCTAGGAACTACTTCTAACCCTAATCTTCCCCCTCTATATGCATGATCCCGCTTCATCTCTCCCCATTCTAATTCATCAATGAACTACACCGATCTGAGCTTCTCATGATGAGAAGAATGTAGGCAATCTTCGGATCCAGTCTCAATCACTAACACACACACACACATTGATCATGATAGAAAGACTGATTCGTCGGGCAATAGGAGTGATAACATGAATATTCTTCTCTTATTGTAATTTGACCCCCGAACCCTATTATTCTCATAAATGGTTTTCTCAATGTTTAATAACAAATAAAACAACGTGGCGACTCCCGATTTTCATCTCACGTATTCACAGTGGCGACTCCGCTGGGGACTTGTTTTTGAAAACTTTTTTCAAAACTTAAGAGGGTCTAACTTTCATTAACTTCACGATTTTGTGTGTGTTCTAACTGCCCCGCGCACCCCTTTTCTGCAAATCTGTTTATAACAACTCCCTGCAGGTTCTTGGTATTCATAGCATGTTTAAATATTATAGATCCGCTCTGTTTGTGTTTATTCCATGCTTAAATACTGTTACTATGAATTGTTATGCTAGTAGACTCCTCTCTTGCATTGCATATCATCATAAAATACGTAATCAAATGGCACACTACCACTAGTCCGTGTCACACTGCACACCCTACTGGATACTCCGCTGAGTGCACAGATTTTGGTGATCCTGTCGCCTCTATCTTCGTGGCACCCAGGCTATCTAACTCACCGGTTTCACTTGTGAAGCGGTCGAGGTTAATCCTTGTTCATTTCTAAACCATGCACCTTGATCGAGTTAAGAACACTTATCAAAACAAGTAATCCTAATATTAACTAAAATCATTCTTCATATTGCGTGTGTCTACCCTTGATCAACTCTATTCAAACCTTAGACCCGTCAAGGTCAACCCGTCTAGGTCAACCTAGTCTACCCTAGATCAACTCTAGTCAAACCGTAGACCCGTCTAGGTCAACCCATCTAGGTCAACCTATCGCCTTGACCCGTCTAGGTCAAACCCTCACCTCAACCCGTCTAGGTCAACCCGTCTAGGGCAATCCGTCCTTGATCCATCTAGGTCAACCCGTCCTCGACCCATCTAGGTCAACCCGTCATCTCGACCCGTTTAGGTCAACCTATCGCCTAGACCCGTCTAGGTCAAACCCTCATCCTTGACCCATCTAGGTCAACCTATCGCCTTGACTCGTCTAGGTCAACCCTTCACCTTGACCCGTCTAGGTCAACCTATCACCTTGACCCGTCTAGGTCAAACCCTCATCCTCGACTCATCTAGGCCAACCCGTCATTTTGACCCATCTAGGTCAATCCTTCATCTTGACCCCACCTTTAGTCAAGCTAGCCGATCTTAGACGACCTACCTCTTGGCCTACCCATGTCAAACCTTACCCGACTTCATGTAAAAAAAGCCACCTTACCTAGGGTCCCTCCACCTATACCTAACCAAGGACCGAGTCATCTCCCCTTACTTTTAGACCTCTACGGTCATCTTCTAATACGTATGGTTTTCAAAATCACTGACCTCTTGCGGTCACTATCTCACTTGTTTTACTAAACCCGAACTACGGTGACCTGAGCCTCTCATTGTGTAGGACCTCTCCTGCATAGGAAGGGGAACGTAGGCATCTCCGGCCTGGTCAAACTTTTAGTCTTTCCATTCAAAGAACATTTCAAAAATATGGAGATCGAGTCTTTTTATAAAAATGATTTTATAAATGATGCCTTGTCATTAATTATGAGTCTAATTTAATTCAAAGACTTAACTCCTCTGCAATCAATTACAGAATCCTGCATCATGTCTGCCGAAGGGATCAACACAGTCACAACCGAAGCTACCATCCAAGATGTTGAGACAATTCGCCACCCCAACACCGTTCTCAATGGGCAAGCAGCCCACTTCACCGCCATTCTCAACGAGCAAATGGTCCATCTTAACACCGCTCTCAACAAACAAGCGGCCCTCTCGAGACCATCCTCAACAAGCAAGCGGCCCAATATGAGACTATCCTCAGTGAGCAAGCAACCCTCTTCCGAATCGCTCTCGATGAACAAGAAGCCTTCTTTGAGATTGTTCTCCCTAAGCAGATAGACCGCTTTCAGAAAGTAATGTGCAAGGCTCTAAAGGGAACCGAGGAGCGTCTCCAGTCTGATATCTATGGCATCTACGAGTACCTCCACCACACTCTCCCTCCTGCTCAGTTTCAACACCCGTACATGTATGGGCTACCACCACGGACTCTCCCCAATGGGATTTCTCCTATAACTACCTATCAGCAAGGAATACCGGTGCCTAGACCACCCTCCATGATGGCCCGTGACAAGAAGGATGAGTTCAATGACTTGGGTATGCCATTAGCCAGATTCTTCGAAAGTCTAGTCCAAGCCGACAAGTTATCTCCTCTCCTCGACTTCAAACCAATCAATAGAAGATAAAACTTGGATCTCTCCAAATACTGCAAGTATCACCAATACATTGGTCATGACACCGAGAACTGCATCCAACTGAAAAGGAAGATCCAAATCCTCATTGATAGTGGAGCCATCATCCGCCAAGGGAACAAATGGGTGCTAGCAAAATCTACACCGGGACTACCTCCTTCAAAAAATAAAAAAAATAAAAAATAAGAGTCTTTCAGTTTTTGTAGGTTCTAGAGAGTCCTTTAGTCAAAGTCCACCTCGGACATTAGTCATTTATTTTTACTAGCAAAAGTCCACTCCGGACATTAGTTAGATTGTTAAAGTCCACCTCGGACTAGTCAACTTGAGTCTTTAATAAAAGTGTATTTATTTCTTTTCTCTCTAGACTTGAGACATAATCTTGTATATACATCAAATTCATGAAAATTGTATTAATCTTAATTGACAATTGATTGCTATATCTTTATATGACGAATTAATCGCAAATATATTCATTAATAAAGACTCATTAAAAGGTAAATGGACCCGCAAACCATCATAAATAACTTAACAAACAATTAGCCTAAAAATAACAAACGCTTTGATCAATCGAATCGAATCGTTTTCTTATTTCTATATACCTTCTCTAAACCTACCCCCTTTGTGTACACCCACTGTGTACACCCTCCATAAATTCCTCTCGTGTACACCCACTGTGTGCACCCTCCATATATATATCCCTTGTGTACACCCACTGTGTACACCCTCCATATATATATCCCTCGTGTACACCCACTGTGTACACCCTCCATATTCCCCTCATGTACACCCACTGTGTGCACCCTCCATATATACACCCCTCGTGTACACCCACTGTGTGCACCCTCCATATATACTCTCCTCGTGTACACCCACTGTATACACCCTCCATATATATATCCCTCGTGTACACCCACTGTGTGCACCCACCTAAATACTCCTCACATACACTTCCATCTTCCCATGAAGAAGACGACGACTGCAGAGCTTCTCACCATCGAAGAAGCATCCATAGAAGCCGCCCGTTCCCATGACGATGCACTGGGGCTGTCTGTCTCCCCACGAAGATGTCAACAAAATTTAAGGGGCTATTCAAACCCCCTCCATGACTTCTAAAGACGAAAGCAAACTAGGGGCTCATCTTGCCCTACGTTTCAATATGTAAATGTATAAAAAAAACCCACAACGGGAGTCTTAGGCAAAAATTAGAGCAAATTGCACAAAAAATAAGCCCGCTAGGTTGAAAACCCGCAAGGGCGGCCTAGGAAAAAATAAGGGTATGCACAAAGAAATAAATCAAAGCAAAGAAAAATAGAAGGGGCTATCATCATAGAAAAGTAAAAGTCCCACTTTCTTTTCACCTCTTATTTTTTGTTTTTCTTCCTTTTCAAAGGAGTTCGATCCAACTCGACAGCAGCAGTCCGAAGCAGCAGCTACAAACGAAGCGGTCTAAAGCAACTACAGGCAATGGAGCAGACCACCACTCAAACCCGGTATCATCATCAACCGGATCACCCTCAAACTATGCGGACCCGAGCCTCTCACACCAAGAGGAACGTAGGCAACCCCCTGGTCCGGTCCATAAAATATATACAACCCACCTCTAGCCAACTTTCATTCTTTTCTCGCTTCCCCATACACCATAATTTCTATTATCTTTCTCGATTAATCAAGGCGTTTATTATTTCGAGACTATTTGTCTAAAACATTACCATAAGATACGTAACTAATCAACGAGGTCCATTCTCGAGCAATCAAAAGATAATTCTGAATAAAACAATTTCAAATGTCTCGACAAGTCTTCTGTTCTATAATCTAGGAAAGAGCTAAACACTTACTTTCTGTCAAGCAGTGTCACGACCCGAAAACTAGGCTCTATTTTATTGGTAATAAATAATTATTATTTATTTATTTGCTTATTTATTTATCTAAATTATTATTTATTTAAATATTTATGTGTGCATTTTATGTTTCATAATAATTATGCTTAGCATTTTATTCGAGTCATTCGGGTTAGTGTAATATTGTTGGGTCTTAATTGTTAGCAGGGAGTGTAGTATTGTGTTAGTAGACAGGGAAGGGGCCTAAGTGTAACTTCGATTTTAACTTCACCCCCTTCCTTCTTCTCCTTCTCCCTCACAAACTCATTCTCAGTATTCTCTCTCTCTCTCCTCAAGAAAAAGGTAAACATTTCTCTCTTCCTTCTCTCTTCATTTTAGCTATCTTCCCCTCATCTTCTCTCATTTCTCTCTATACGAAATGTGTTTAGATCGTCGATAGGATCGCGTAGAATCAAGAATATTCGAATTCCGTCAACTTTCATTATTTTCAAGTAAGTTGCTTTTCCCCCATTTTTATGCTAAAGTGTTCATCTCATGTTTATATGATGCTTGAGTTATATTTAAAGTTTGGTTGAGTTTCGAATTTATTTGGAATTTGTTTGAGTTTTGGTCAAAAATGGTGATTTTATAAATGTTGGGTTTGAATCTTGATTTTGGTTGTTAAATGTTGTTATATGAGTTCTTTTGACCTATAAGTTGTTTTCGTTCATCAATATACTAGTTAAGAGTGTTCGATTTTGGCTTAGTTTTGGTTTGGGTTAAAAAGGGGAGAACCCAGTTCATCCCTCCCGAATTCCGGCAGACCAGAGGATTGGGCGACCGCCCAAAAATGGCTGGGCGACTGCACATCTATCTGAAAGGTTTTGTTCTTGTTTGATGGCTTTTTGGGCGACCGCACAGTCCCTAGTGGGCGGCCGCACAGAACTTCTGAAAGTTTTCATTTGTTAATTTGTGTGATTGAAGAATGCGTTTTGGTCTAAGTCTTGGGTGTCCTTCTAGTCGACCTTAGTGAACATTGTAGTACACTCTAGTGATAGAATTGGGTCATTTGTGATTAAGTTTGTGTTTGAAATTAATTAAGTGTTAATTGGGATTTTGGGACACCTTATTGAGGTATTGTTGGTTTGACTTATCTTTGTGATGATCATTTGGTATATGTTTGGGCATCTTATGATGTGTTCGTGATTGTTCCAATCGAATTGATTTTCGAGTAATACTTGGTCTAGGTTTTAGGCGATGTCCTATAGTACCTAGAGGGTTGTTATTGAACACTAAAATGTAGGGTTTAGTCCGGTCGTGATCATGTTCTAATAAGGGTAACCTTTTGGATTCGTTTGGGGTGTTTAGAGTTGGTTCGTTATGGACAGAGGTAAAGCGTGAATTGGCGATTGGGTACTTACGGTTTGATTAACCTTAAGGTGTATTCATTCTGATTTCCTACTTTGGAATTCCAGGTGTAAGAGATGGTTGAGCTCATGGTCCTAGTATATCTTTATGAGTAAATGTTTAGGGTCATTTTGGTAATAGTCATTGTGCTATTTGTGAGCGACCGTTTGGGTTGTGCCCTTTATGAGTAACTTGTGGGTATCAGATTTAGGATGTATTTGGTACGTGCCTTATCTTGGAATCATTATGTTTTAATGTCCAATGTTGTTGGACTCTTTTATGAGAAATTCCTTGTGCCATTGTTGTTGAACTCTTCTTGAGTAATCGTTTGCATCTTTTATGGTGATTAATTGGTATGATTCCCTACTTTGGAATCAATGGTTGTTTATTGTGCTAGTATTTTATTACTTAGCCTTTACTTGAAAGTCCAGCTGGTATTTTGTGTGTGTTTGGGCGATGCGAAACATTATGATGGCACAGCCAAGTCCATTGTGATGTTGACCATTGTTTTGCCCCATTATTACCCTCCTCCAGATTGGCCTTGGATGTGAGAAGAGCTAGCTCCTTTGTGTGCATTTTAGCTTTACTTGGAGCATGACTTTGTGGCATGTCTCCCGTCCCTTGTGACACTTCATTTGGTTATTGGTTCCGGTACCGGGGATTTCTCTTCAGCTTTCATGCTATTATGAAGATGTTGATGGTTGATTATTGAAGCTGCGCAGCGACCTTTATTTGGTTCTTCAGTTGGGTGAAACCTTGGCTATGTATCCACTTATGAGTGTTTATTTCAGCTTTATGTGTTGCATGATGAGCTGGTCGTTATTTCCAACCGGTATGGGATGGTTGGCGATAGGGAGCCTCTCATTTGTTGTTATATGTTTATTTACATGATTGATTACTGGATGTTACTGTTCGACAGCATGTCACTTATTATTCCGCTGCTATCTGTCTTATGTTAATTGCTATTGGTCATTGCATATTAGCATGTCATGTAGTTGCATTAGTAACTTACTGAGATTTTATCTCACCCCGTTTATTTCCATCTTTGTTTTTCCTTAACCCCCCCCAGGAGGAAAAGGATTAGGATTTGCGGATCGAGGAGGACGTCGAGAGGATTGAGATTTTGGGGCAGGTTGTTATGGATCGGTTTACATTATTTAAATGTATAACCTTTTGGGGATAGTTTTACCATTATTGACGTCATTAAGAATAGTATATTTTATTCTTTTGGGCATAAGCTGTGGAGCTTATGTTAGATGTACTTTGTTGATTTAAGCTTGGATTTGTAAAACCTTGTGTTATCATCTTTTGGTTCAAAAATGAAATTTTTACCTTCTGTATTTTAGAGTTTTTGGTTGTAAGTCGACGTCCAGCTCGCGATCTCGGGCCCGAGGGGTCGGGGTCGCGACAGTTGGTATCAGAGCTATGGTTTAGCTCTATGTATAAGTATAGGTGGACTAGAATGACCTGGGAGGGTAGATGGGTTCGGAGTGAGTAACGATGGGTATTTTATGCAGGTATTTGTTAGTAATGGCTAGAAGAAGAGCTGGTGAAGGCATCAGTGGGACTCAGAATCTTAATGGTCTAAGGGAAGAAAACCGTGCAGTGTTTCAGGGCAGGTTTGAAGCAGCCGTGAAAGCAATTCATGACCAAGGGCCGAGAAAGGAACTTGTAGCACCTCCGCGATATGGGTTGGAGCAATTCTTGAAGTTGAAACCAAGTGAGTACGACGGTGAGCCTGATGTGAAGAAGGCCGAGCTATGGATAGAATCGATGGAGAAAATCTACGAGGTATTTGGTTGGACTGATGAGGATAGGGTTCTGTTTTCAGCTTATGAGCTCGTGGGGGCTGCGGAACATTGGTGGAAGGCACTGAAGACCAGTTGGGATGCGACTCTTATACCATATCCTTGGGAGTGGTTCGTGAGGAAATTCAAGGATCATTTTATCTCCCTAGTGAATCAAAACCGGAAAGAGATCGAGTTCCTCAGCTTGGAGCAGGGCATGATGTCAGTAGCTCAGTACTCAGCTAAGTTCACAGAGTTAGCCAGGTGTTGTGAATACCTTGTGCGGACCGAGGAGCAGAAAGCGATGAGATTGATCAGGGGTTTGAAGACATCCATCCGGACTCAGCTTATAGCACAGCGGATTCAGACTTATCAGGATGCGGTGGATCGAGCCTACTTGATTGAACAGGATATTGGGGAACACAAAAGGAAGACTGAGATGGTTAACCCGGGTAAGCAATGAGGGCAGAGTAAGTCACAACAGCAACATTCGGATAACAGAGGTAATTCTGGAGTGCAAACTCGATTCAGAAGGCAACTTCAAGGGCAACCAACAGTAGGAAATCAAGGTTCTAATAAGGGGACACGAAATGGGAAAGTCTGCAGCTACTGTCAGAGGAAAGGACACTCAGAAGACAAGTGTTGGAAGAAGCAAGGAAAATGTGTGAAGTGTGGTCAGTTGGGACACTTCGTTAAAGATTGTCCGAGGTTTAGAGTTCAGTCATCGGGGACAGGAACTGGAATACCACAAGGTCAGAAGAGGGATGCTTCGGGGAAGCCCAAGGTTTCGGGTAGAGTATTTGCAATCAATCAGCACTCAGCGGGTGACTCATCAGTTCAGAAGGTATTGATTTTGTGTCGAGAGAGCGAGCGCGTGCATTTTAGGGTCATCGCATTCTCATGTTTATGTGCATTTAGTTGCATTTATTTCTCTTGAGTCTTTGACTTATGTGTTGTCGGTGTCTACTCCTATGGAGGAGTGTAGGATGTCTGATGGAGTCTTATGTGCTCATGTTGTGCTTAAAGGTAGATATAACTTACCTGCTAAATTGGTCATATTGCTATTATAAGATTTTTGATGTCATTTTGAGAAGGGAAATGTCATGCTTTAGTCGATGGTTGTAGGAAAATTGTTACATCCTCTCTTCCCTTTTGCCTAAAATTGTTTTGAGACCGTTCCTTTGTGTAGAGTTAAGCAAATCTTTTCTTGTTTGGAATCTGACTATTTTGCTTCGATGGGTGACAATGGATGTCTATACCAATTGTTGGGTGTATTTATCGTTTGTAAAAATTTCTATTTTATTTCTGAATAGTACCTAGTAATTGGGGAGAACCTTGGGTTAAATTGAGTTGTTATAGTACAAGGTTGTAGTGCTAATATTTAGATCAATGTCCTTATGACATCGGTTGGGTTATAGGAGTTGAGGATTCAATGAGGATCTCTTGGGGAAAATTTTGGTCACTTTTAGTACATCTCCGTGAATGCATCGGAATGGATTAGTATGGAGAGCTGTACGATTTGTTATGGATGATGAGTTTGTTGTAGGAGTTATGATCAGTAATGGTGGTAAGCATGTTAAGTTAGAAATGACTAAGTACATTTTAGGAGAGTAATAATTTCTCAATCTATGTTAAAGGCATTTTGAAATTTTGGTTAAATAGTGGTTCTTTGGTCCAAAAAAAAAAAAATCTCCTTGGTGGCGTTTCGCGATTTGGACCAAGGGTATGTGAGGAAAGTTGAGTATCAATATTTGGGCATAATTAAAGAATATTGTGATTTGGTAATGGATCTATTGGAATGAAGCTAGCTAATTGGTTTATGATTTTGGTAGTACCATTGAGCTTAAATATCATTAAGTCAATAAATGTATGCGTGAGAGACTAACTGGGGTTAGCTATTGAATTTAGAGTTCGTTGATTTCCTTTGGGTATATGAGCACGGATTATGACTTAAATGGGAGTTAGAGAAAATCTTTTGAAGATGAAATTTGGATCGTTTTGCGGACTATTGAGTATATTGAATGGTTTAGGCTTCAAGACCAGATTAATGAAGGGATGAGAGTATAACATAGATTTAAGTGGACACTTTGTACGGGAAATTTTGGGGTTTGTATGGTACTATTTATTTAAGGTGTTAACTCAAAGTGAAGACACTATAATGGTAATCCATAGAGATATAGCCATTTCGATGAATATTGTGGAAATATAAATTTCTTTAGCCTTTTTATATTTTAAAAGCTAATTAGGCTCGGGATGGTGATGTTTTGAATTTCTGGGGAATACTACTAAGTATGCGATTTACAAAAGGAAACACCTTTGCAGTGTAATTAAGGTTATGAATAAGGTGAGCTTGGGATATCTCGAGAGTTATGTTTGGGAGCAATTGGGATTCTCCAATTTTGATCGTGGATTCTAATTAGTAGTGAAGGTTATGATTGAAGGAAGTTATGTGCGAGAGGTCGTGGTATCGTGAACATTATTTAAGGTTACTACGTGGTGGTTTAGAATGGACAATTGAGGAATTTGAGAAATGGCGGAACTATCGTATCCGTAGCTATTTGGTCTTTCGGGTAAGTCTCGTTAAAATTCAGGTCAAATTTTCTTTAAGGGGGAGTGAATGTCACGACCCGAAAACTAGGCTCTATTTTATTGGTAATAAATAATAATTATTTATTTATTTGCTTATTTATTTATCTAAATTATTATTTATTTAAATATTTATGTGTGCATTTTATGTTTCATAATAATTATGCTTAGCATTTTATTCGAGTCATTCGGGTTAGTGTAATATAGTTGGGTCTTAATTGTTAGCAGGGAGTGTAGTATTGTGTTAGTAGACGGGGAAGGGGCCTAAGTGTAACTTAGATTTTAACTTCACCCCCTTCCTTCTTCTCCTTCTCCCTCACAAACTCATTCTCAGTATTCTCTCTCTCTCTCCTCAAGAAAAAGGTAAACATTTCTCTCTTCCTTCTCTCTTCATTTTAGCTATCTTCCCCTCATCTTCTCTCATTTCTCTCTATACGAAATGTGTTTAGATCGTCGATAGGATCGCGTAGAATCAAGAATATTCGAATTCCGTCAACTTTCATTATTTTCAAGTAAGTTGCTTTTCCCCCATTTTTATGCTAAAGTGTTCATCTCATGTTTATATGATGCTTGAGTTGTTATATTTAAAGTTTGGTTGAGTTTTGAATTTATTTGGAATTTGTTTGAGTTTTGGTCAAAAATGGTGATTTTATAAATGTTGGGTTTGAATCTTGATTTTGGTTGTTAAATGTTGTTATATGAGTTCTTTTGACCTATAAGTTGTTTTAGTTCATCAATATACTAGTTAAGAGTGTTCGATTTTGGCTTAGTTTTGGTTTGGGTTAAAAAGGGGAGAACCCAGTTCATCCCTCCCGAATTCCGGCAGACCAGAGGATTGGGCGACCGCCCAAAAATGGCTGGGCGACCGCACATCTATCTGAAAGGTTTTGTTCTTGTTTGATGGCTTTTTGGGCGACCGCACAGTCCCTAGTGGGCGGCCGCAGAGAACTTCTGAAAGTTTTCATTTGTTAATTTGTGTGATTGAAGAATGCATTTTGGTCTAAGTCTTGGGTGTCCTTCTAGTCGACCTTAGTGAACATTGTAGTACACTCTAGTGATAGAATTGGGTCCCTTGTGATCAAGTTTGTGTTTGAAATTAATTAAGTGTTAATTGGGATTTTGGGACACCTTATTGAGGTATTGTTGGTTTGACTTATCTTTGTGATGATCATTTGGTATATGTTTGGGCATCTTATGATGTGTTCGTGATTGTTCCAATCGAATTGATTTTCGAGTAAGACTTGGTCTAGGTTTTAGGCGATGTCCTATAGTACCTAGAGGGTTGTTATTGAACACTAAAATGTAGGGTTTAGTCCGGTCGTGATCATGTTATAATAAGGGTAACCTTTTGGATTCGTTTGGGGTGTTTAGAGTTGGTTCGTTATGGACAGAGGTAAAGCGTGAATTGGCGATTGGGTACTTACGGTTTGATTAACCTTAAGGTGTATTCATTCTGATTTCCTACTTTGGAATTCCAGGTGTAAGAGATGGTTGAGCTCATGGTCCTAGTATATCTTTATGAGTAAATGTTTAGGGTCATTTTGGTAATAGTCATTGTGCTATTTGTGAGCGACCGTTTGGGTTGTGCCCTTTATGAGTAACTTGTGGGTATCAGATTTAGGATGTATTTGGTACGTGCCTTATCTTGGAATCATTATGTTTTAATGTCCAATGTTGTTGGACTCTTTTATGAGAAACTCCTTGTGCCATTGTTGTTGAACTCTTCTTGAGTAATCGTTTGCATCTTTTGAGTCGACTGAAATAATAATAAAAAAAAAAAACCGACGCTAAAAGAATATACCCACCTAGATTGAAAACCCGCAAGGGCGATCTAGAGAAAAAACAGGGTGCGTCTAAAAGGAGGTAGAGTCCCCCACCTTATGCCCTCACAAAACTGGGGCTGCCCTAACGGAATTAGGCCAAGTACTGATACTACAACAAGATCATTCCCCGCAGAAAGTCATCTCTCTCCATCGAAGCTCAACATGGGTAACCTCTTCCTTATGCCCTCACCAAACAGGGGCTTCCCCAACGGAATCGGGCCAAGTATTTAATGCTCCAACATGATCACTCTCCATAAAAGGTTATCTCTCCACCAAATTTCAACGTGGATGACCTCTCTCAAGTCCCCCCATTCAAACTGGGGCTTCTCCAAACAAAGTTAGGACAACTGCCTGGCTACTTAGAAATCACCGGCAACCCGATGAAGTCTCACTCACCAGAAGGGTTACCCTAATCAACAAACCTAACGAAGGACAAGTACTTGAATTAATAGACTGTAATTAATTATAAGGCATCTTTATAAAGTCGTTACATTTTCAAAAGTGTTTTCTATCACGACACGTTGTTTACAAACCCGCACGCTCGGTCTCCACTAATTTTACAAAATGTCTTTCGTCTCATCTCCGTGATGTCCTAACTGACTCGGTCCTACCACTTAGGACACTCTTGGTGTTGGTCCCTAAGGGGCAACAAGGGTGTGAAAAATCGCTAGAGGGGGGGGGGTGAATAGCATTTTAAAATTCTTTTCAAACCCTTTTGCAAAGCAATGGCGAATGCGCACGACTCTTAATTTGGCTAAGTATAGCGCGCAGCAAGAGTGTGAAATGCACAGCGGAAATTAAAGCAGCTCTATGCAGGATACACTGCGCAGAGATACCAACGCACGCGCTAAGTTTGAGGCTAAAGAGGCGCAAAAATGGTTCTAAGGAAAATGAGCAATAAAAATTTCAACAGTAAAGTGTAGCAATCTGAAAGATCAGACAAAGAAGTTCATAAATAGTTAAGCAGGAAATATGCAGTAAATATAATGAACACGCTATTTGGAGAGGTTCGATCGATGAAAGATCTACATCCTCTACCAAGATGGTTAGTCTTGGATTTCTAATGGAGATCTTATAAAATGAGTGAGTATTACAAATTACAACATTTGAGCTCGATACTAACTCAAGATCTATTATCTATGAAGAACAAATCCTAGACTAAACCGGTGTATCTCAAGAAGTAAGATCTAAATGATCGAAGCTTCAAGAGGTGTGTGTGTGACAGAAATTCTGGGCTCTATGAATATGAAAGATGAAGAGCACCAAGAATTCTGGTGATATAGGGCTTCTCGATTTGAGCAGGAGTTTGAAGGTTTGAAGATCTTGAAGGCTGTTCTAAGGAATCTGGAAATATTGAGCAGCAGTCTTCAGATCTTCAAGGTCTCTCAATGAAGCATGAAACTCGGGCTCTTGAAGCATGCAAGCTTAAGAAACTTGGAAATGGGAATGAGCAGGCTATTTATAGCTGAGCTTCAAAAACTAGCCGTTGGAGCTCTGAGCAAGGACGATGTGCTGGCACAATATGATTGGTGCGCAGGTTTCCTTTATAGCCGTTGGGGCTCTGATCAAAGATGATGACCTAGCACAATATGATTGGTGCGCAGGTATCTTAGAGCCGTTGGAGACTGAGCATGAAGACCAAATTCAAATCTTCTTCCAGAAGGTTGACAGCTGTCTTCACTTGAAATATTTCTTTGAAGCGTGTCTCCACTAATGGTTTTGCTGAGTGTGCTTATTTTGTCGTTTGTGCACACCTCAGCACTCTGACTCAATCCAAAAAGTGTAGCTTATCTTGTCGCTTTCCAAGCTTCTAGAATATGAGATCAGGAGATGAGGAATTTGACCAAGGTTGAGTCCGCGCACAAAGGCATGCGCATTGCCGGCGCGCATGAATTCTGCGCATGGGCAGCATGCGCACCATGCTTGGTCACTAAAAGATCTCTTCAGAGTTTTGGAAATAAGACTTTGAAAACTGAGCAGGGTCAAAAGCTGCGCAAGATATCTATGCGCTGTGGCGACCTGCGCAGAGAACATCCTGCGCAGTGAAATGAATCATGCTTAGGGAATCTTCTATCCTTCATAGCTTCAAGTCCTATACTCTAAGCCTATACTATAAAAAGGACTTGGCTAAAAATTGAAGTTATAAACTTCTTTACATGAGGTCCTAAAGTCCATAAAAATACTCATAGGTGATGGTATCAATCAATTCTAACAAATGTAGGAGGGTTAAGTGATAAGCATACCCAACAATCTCCCCCTAAATGATTGATTCCATTACCTACTATAGCAAAGGCAATTCATTGTACTTGATAATAACATGTCCATAAAAATGTGATTGGTAAATCAAGGCTCAAGTCAATGCACACACTAGCCTATGCTATAGATTTCTAATCTATCCAAAAGAAATTAACTTACAATATAGGAAAGACAGAAATATCATTCAGAGCATACAAATAATATGAGTTTAAGTTTAGTATGCGTTTAAACTGAATGTTTAAACATCATGCAATGAAATATGAGCTGTTAAGGATATGCGCATGAGTTTAAGTAATAATGCATTCAATGTTCCACAAACGAATGGTTTGAATTGAACAAGGTTTTGTGAAAGCATAATGATGCATTCTTCTCATTAAAACTTGAAGGATTGTCAGTTACAGAGTACAAGCTTTAAAGAGAAAGAAAAACAAAAGAGGTGCGCACAAAAACAAAAGCGCACAAAATAAAAGCGCATAAAACATACTATGCTCAACGAGAATCAAAAGATCTCAAAAAGTAGCAAAATACTTACAAAAGAAGCATAGTCTAATCTGATGTGGCAGAGGGCTTTACGCAGCTCGTTCTGGAGGCTGTTGAACTTGTTCATGAGTTCCACCTTTAAATCTTGAAACTTGTCCTGGAACTCAACAGCTTTGCCAACGTAAGTGTTCATGCCTCTGCGCATATCGGCATTGCCATCCACCAGCTCTCTGAACTTTGCTCTGCAGTCCGTCAGGATGTCAGTCTGCGTAGCTTCCAGTCTTGTGTCGGTATGAAGGCGCTGAGTGTTGACGCTGGCTTGAATATCTAGCATTGCGTAGTCCATCTTGGCGTTGAACGCAGAAGAAAAATCTATCATGGATTTAGTAATGCATTTACGCATTTCTTCAATATTAATCTCACTTCCATGCGCAGAGCTTCCTTTTCCAATCTTCTCCATCTGAGCTTGAAGATCATCAAATCCTTTAACTAACCCATCTGCGAGGGTTTTCTTTAGATTTTTCAGTATATCCCTGAATCCACCATCAATCGCTCCAAAGGTGCACACATTATTGAGTAGTGTGCTGACATTTTCGAGCTGGGCGCTGATGGTTCTCAGGGAGTCCAGGATAAGTCGATCCAAAGTTATAGGAACTTGTTCTTGCGACTTTTCTTGCGCAGGCTCAGATGAACTTGCCTTTGCCTCCGTCCTCTTCGTGCTCTCCTTTGCCTCCCTTGCCTTTGCCTTTGCTTTCTCCTTCGCTTTCTCCCCCTTAATGGTATCAATCTCCAAACGCTGCATATCTAGATGGTACAACAAAGCAGTTTGAGCAGTAAGGAGTTGATTTAGCTGCAACTGCGTAGCGACTTGATTCGCTTGAACAGAATGCAAGGCTTGCACGATCTGGCGCAGCTCATCCGAAGAGGAAGTAGGAGTCTCTGGAGCTGGAGATGAAGGTTTAACTGGAGAAAGATCACTGCTGTCAGAGGCTTCGGAACGAGTGCGGCACTTCTTCAATCCTTTTGCGCTGCTGCGTACCTTCTGCTTTAGACGAGAGGAAACATGTGCGATATCAGCACTAGGGACAGCTTCTTAAGTAGCTTCGTGCCTTTGCTCCCCCTGAACTGCAGCATCATCTGAATCACCATGAAAATCAGCCTTGCGCTTCATTGTGGTTGGCTTTGAGGGAGCTGGAGCTGGTTTGCTGGTAGGATCTGCCTCTTTGAATGAAATCCCTTTGGTGGATTGAACCAAAGGAATGTCCTTGATCTTTTTGCCACTGGGCGTAGCAATGCCCTTCCCCTTGCGTTTATACGCATCTTCTGAGGCTTCTTGCGCAACATCAGGTAGAGATCTACCTGCACTCTTTTTGGACTTGGCCACAGAAATTGGGCCTATCCAAGGTTCCTTGTTGGGAGTGGAATCAGACAGCCAGATTTCATAGTATTCAGTGTTACCGATCTCACTGCGCAAATTCTGGAGATGAACTCTGGAGTAGTACTTTGCGTCACACAACTGCTTCTTGATCGATTGTTCTTCAACATAGGTGGCCAGTTCGCCATAAGTCACTAAGAGTTTAGTTAGCAATCTGCAGTGAGTTCGGTATTTAGTCTTCCCTGCATTCAGCTTCTTGTCATAGCTGGTCATTCCCTTCACAATCTCATTGAAGATAATCTGCGGCCAGTCGAGTTGAACTTCGTTGAAGATGGCTGCGCAGTATTCCCACTGCTTTGAGATGAAATGCCCATTATTCTCATTCTTGCAGTTGAGAGAGTCTCCAATGATGGTGCGCAGGTGATACATCACCTCACCAAATTTCTTTCGGTTATGCATTGGCCACTTCTTGTTTAGAGAAGGAATGCCAATAAGCTTCTGTGCAAGTGCATTTTTATGAACCTCATCATAGTTGACTGAAGTATTATCAACGTTGAAGTTTAGGAGGCTGCGAATGTGGTTAGGATGAACCATTACATCACTGTGCTGTACAGTGGCCATGATCATTTCCGTTGGCTTTCCTTCAAGTTGTGCCGAGACAACTTTAGCTGTCTTGAAGAATTCATCTACTAGCGCAGGCACTATGAAGGATTGATTAAGGGAGAATTACGGAAGAATGCCAGAGGAACTGAGAAGGTGCAGCAGACGACGTCCAACTGCGTCTAGAGAAAGATCTGCCTGAATCAGTTCCCAACCAGGTATGAAGTAAATGTGTCCCTGCGTAAAACAATGGATAGAATTAGACAACCTATTGCATATGGAGCTGTGCGCATTTGCAAATAATGCAGATATACCTTGGCACAAGTTCCATGATCAGCAAAAAAATATTTATGCGCAAAAAAAATAGGAAGTGGATGAGCATAAAATAAGAATGCATACGCAGAGAGGGATCATGCGCAGAGAGAATAAATACTTGTAAAGAAGTGTGCGCAGAAAATTAGATAAAACTATATGCGCAGAAAAACTATGCGCAGAGCACAAATACTTAGGAATATATCAACTGTTCAAATAATATATTAAAAAATGAAAAACAAGGAAGAATATTCAAGAACATGAAGAACACCCAAGAACACTGAAAAATAAAAGTTGACCAAATTCAACAAAAAGCATATCAAAATGACCGCGTTGACCAGACGATTTCAAAAATATAAAGCATAAAGTCAACAGTTGAATAATAAACCCAGAAATCAAGAAAAACAGTTCGTCTGCCATGGAAGTTACGTAGCCCAGAAATAGACGAAAAACACATGTAACGACCATTGATCATGAAATAAACTACATGAAGGAGTAGATCAGGCACATATGAACATAAAACAACCAACGATTTCAAGAATGATCAACAAACAAGGGAGAAATCGAAAAAGGGAGTTTTGACACCTCCAAGAGCAACAATGGCGAAAAGTAAGAAGTTATAGTGAAACATACCATGTCATTGACGGTGGGATGCCTTGATTGTTGTTCTAGTTCTTCTTCGTTCTGAGAGTTCCCAGGATTGGAGTGAGAAAAAGAGTCGGAGATGATGATTTCGGGTTGAGATTTGGTTTTCTTAGGCGCCATTGAGATGGTTTGAGAAAAGAAAATTGAGGTTGAAGATAAAGAACAGGAGATGAAAAAGAAGGTTTAGAATAGAGGTTAGAGAGAGAGAGAGAGAGAGAGAGAAAGAGAGAGAGAGAGAGAGAGAGAGAATTAGAGAAGAGAGAAGTAGAGAGAGAAACGGTTTAAGTAGGAAGGAGAGGTTAGGCGCACGATAGCTGAGAAATATATGAGAAAAAGTGCAGTGGCCCAGGATAGCAATACCACGTGTCACTATAGGGAATGCGCGTGCAGGCCTATGCGCGCGTGGGCGTGTGAAGTCCTAAGCCGGTCACTGTTAAGTCAACTTCCTCATAAATGCTGAGTCAGTGAAAAGACGAGCTCACGTTAGCAGGGTGACGTGGCCGAATGGAGGACGCGCGTGCGCAGTCTTTGCGCGCGCGTATGTCAGCGAAGAGAGGTTGACGGCTGTCGCATCACCTTCCTCATTAAATGGTGAGCAGACATCTGCAAGGTGCGCTGTCATTAATCGCAGTTTGCATTAAATGACAATGGGACATGCGCAGGGGTAAAAAGGTAATTTCCCAAGAAAATTCAAAATAATAGAGGCGCGGGAAAATTTAAATTACATAAGTACCCTTGTGACTAAGCGTTGAATTTTCAGTCAAGGACCTATGTGCAAAATCTAATGAATAGAACACTTACCTACGATCCACAATGATTTGCGCATAGATAGTCATGCGCAGTGCATTGATAGCGCAGAGATTCTATAAATCTTAGAACTGTTGTTTCATGCGCAGACATTTGTTGCGCAGGTGTTGCGCAGGGCGCATGAAACTTAACCTATTTTGCACACTTATCAAGCAAATACATTAGTATCAATAAATTATATGGACAAGTTAGCTAAGATTAAGCATACCCATTTCTCCTTTCAAGAGACCACTTGTTAATTCTTGAGGAGATGATATTAGATGTTGATAAGCTTGGTATTAGTGCTTGGCAGGATTGGAAACTGCTATGGTGGACATATTATCGCAGAGAATTGGACAATTCTCTTCATGAATCCCATAGTCCACAGGTTGTTGCTTCATCCATAAAATTTGGCAGCAGCAGCTTCCAGCAGCAATATATTCTGCTTCAGTAGTGGAGATGGACATAGCAGCTTGTTTCTTGCTTGCCCATGTTACAAGTCGATTTCCAAGGAAATGACATGTTCCACTTGTGCTCTATCTGTCAATGGTGCACGCTGCATAGTCCGCATCTGAATAACCTACAAGTTTAAAGTTCGAATCTTTGGTGTACCAAAGTTCAAGGTTAACAGAGCCAAAAATATATCTAATACATTTTATAGCAGTTATATGCGCTTCTGAAGAATTAGCATGATAGTGCGCACAGATCCAGACAACATAATATCTTGGCCAACTAGCAGAAGATAAAGGAGAGTCAATCATACCTCGATATAGTCTGATCAACTTACCTTTTAAGTCTGTTAAGTTTGTTGCTGGTGGCCATTGGAGTGTCGTATGCTTTAGCATTTTCATGCCCAAACATCTTGATCAAGTCCCTTGTGTACTTTGCTTGATGTGATGAAAGATGCCATCATTCAGTTGCTTGATTTGAAGCCCGAGGAAGAAGGTGATTTCTCCCATCATGCTCGTCTCAAGTTTTCTTTTCATTTGTTTTTCAAAGCGCTTACAAAGTAACTCATTAGTAGAACCAAATATAATATCATCAACATAGAATTGAACGAGTAAAGAATGATCATTATACTTAGCAATAAAAAGAGTTGTATCGATTTTACCGCGCTTGAAGCCTTTCTCTAGCAGGAATTTTGATAGAGTATCGTACCATGCTCTTAGAGCTTGATGAAGTCCATACAAACCTTTCTGGAGCTTGAAGACGTGATTTGGAAATCTGTTATCTTCAAATTCAGGAGGTTGAGCTACGTAGACCGTCTCTTGGAGTTCACCATTGAGAAATGCGCTCTTCACATGCATTTGATAAAGCTTGAATTTCTTGTGAGAGGCATAAGATAAGAAAATTCTGATAGCTTCTAGTCTTACTACAGGCGCAAATGTTTCATCATTATCGATTCCTTCCTCTTGCCTATAGCCTTGCGCACCCAACCTTGCTTTGTTTCTGGTGATGCTTCCATTTTCATCCATCTTGTTTCCGAACACCCATTGAAGTGCTAAATATTGGATGAGCTTTTCTTGCACTTCTTGCATAGCATCGATCCAGCTTAAAACATGGAGCACTCTATCAATCTTCTTTGATCCGACATGAGGGATAAACGAATGCTACACCACAAAGTTTGATACTCTCGATGTGCGAACCCCTACATTTAGATGATAGGAATACGAAGATCAATGGGTATTTCATTTGCTTCAGTATCAGAATCTTCAAGTGTGATTTGCTGAAGCGGTAAAACTTCATGCGCGGAATAAGGCATCTGCGCATCAGTAGTTATTACTTTCTTGTGCAGCATCTTGAAGTATGCACATGAGATGGACTGATTCTGATTCTGCTTGATCTACATTCTGCGCAGGAATAGTGTTACTGCGCACCTGTCTTCATCTGCTTTGGCGTCGAATTTACCTCTATGATCTTTGCCATTGTAGAGGATATAGCATTTGCAGCCAAAGATCCTGAAGAAAGCAATACTGGGCGCTCTTTCTCTCCATAGATCGTATGGAGTATTGATGTAGGCTTTGTTGATAAGGGATCTTATTCTGAGTAAAACATGATGTGTTGGCAGCTTCTCCCCAGAAATACGTTAGAAGCTCAGCTTCTATTATCATCGTCTATCCATCCTCAATCAACGAGCAAATCTTTCCACAACGTCATTTTGTTGGTGAACTCCAGCAGCAGAGAAATTGTGAAGAATACCATTTGTTGGTTCTTGTTGGTTCTCACAATATTGAGCGACATCGTTGTTCATAAATTCTGTTCCGTTGAAGTATTGAACTCTAACGATGTCTTCTGTGTTTAGAGATTTTGAAGGAGAGCAGCCAGGATATCATTGAGATACCACAAGTTGGTCTAATGCTCGTGGTAGTGAGCGGTCCAAACACATGAGGTGAAGCGGTTGTAAGCGTTTTGACATTTGGAGCAATCTTGCTGGAGGAAGACTGCTCAGGCTGCTTACTAAACTGGCATGGTGCTTATACCATTGCTAGCTGCATTCACTTATGTTCTTTGCTACAAAACAAGGATTAGTAATAGAAATTATAGCGGTAAGATCAATAGTATAAAAATTGGTCTTACGAGTCCTTGTGAGCAAAGTTAGTCCAGAAACGCCATCCTTGATATAGCAGTACGTTCAAGTGAAATGGCATCTTTATCGCATAATTGTGATATGGAGAGCAGGTTGTGCTTTGAGACTATCTTTTATGATTAGTCCAAATCCAATTATGTACCCTTTGTTGTTGTCACCATAAGTTACTGAGTGATCTCTTCCTTCATGCACATCTTTAAGAGTGTTGACATCTCCAGTAGTGTCTAGAATCCACTGTCGATACCAACTGAGCTTGAGAGTGCAAAGAGAAGTAGATCTTTTCTGCTTGTTGAAACATTGACTTGCGCTCTACAGCAGAGTTATCATTTAAGATCAGCAGGCACTTTAAGAGATTCCTTGCGCGGCTGCGAAGTTGGTGATGATGCAGCTTTGTCAGGTTAGCTCTGGCAAATAGGTACTTGCCATTCTGTCTGCTTGGTGAAGGTGTCCCATTTCCACTAGAGTGAAGGGACCTTTCTTTGATTTTCCTTGGCGCATGCTCAGGTTTCATTTCAGAAACAGCTTCTGAATCGTTGTCAGCATTTGCCACTAAGCAGAGCAGTCCATCCTCAGAGTCAGCATCGTTGTCTTCAGTGTCAGTCTCCAAGTCCTTAGCTCCTTTTTTGCGCAGTTTTCTTCAGCAGCCATTCCGCGCTGCTTTGATGATTTCTGCGCAGTATTCCTCTTCATGTACTCAAATTTTGGAGTAGGGCATTTTGATGCGAAATGACCAGGCTTTCTACAGTTGTAGCAGACCAAGTCATCTTTCATTGAGTCTCTATGAGAGAGAATAGGAGGTTTGCTTGAGGATCCACCAAGTTTGGAAAACTGTCTGAATTTGATCTGAGGTTTGAGCAGGCGCAGGAACTTGTGAAAAGTTAGCCATTGCCCAAGATTTTGAAGCCATATTGAATCGGCACCCAAGCTGTTAAGCTTGAAAAACAGAAGCATGTTTTATGAAGGTGTTAGCTCTGATACCACTTGTTGGTCCCTAAGGGGCAATAAGGGTGTGAAAAATCGCTAGAGGGGGGGGGGTGAATAGCGTTTTAAAATTCTTTTCAAACCCTTTTGCAAAGCAATGGCGAATGCGCACGACTCTTAATTTGGCTAAGTATAGCGCGCAGCAAGAGTGTGAAATGCACAGCGGAAATTAAAGCAGCTCTGCGCAGGATATACTGCGCAGAGATACAAACGCATGCGCTAAGTTTGAGGCTAAAGAGGCGCAAAAATGGTTCTAAGGCAAATGAGCAATAACAATTTCAACAGTAAAGTGTAGCAATCTGAAAGATCAGACAAAGCAGTTCATAAATAATTAAGCAGGAAATATGCAGTAAATATAATGAATACGCTATTTGGAGAGGTTCGATCGATGAAAGATCTACACCAAGATGGTTAGTCTTGGATTTCTAATGGAGATCTTATAAAATGAGTGAGTATTATAAATTACAACATTTGAGCTCGATACTAACTCAAGATCTATTATCTATGAAGAATAAATCTTAGACTAAACCGGTGTATCTCAAGAAGTAAGATCTAAATGATCGAAGCTTCAAGAGGTGTGTGTGTGACAGAAATTATGGGCTCTATGAATATGAAAGATGAAGAGCACCAAGAATTCTGGTGATATAGGGCTTTTCGATTTGAGCAGGAGTTTGAAGGTTTGAAGATCTTGAAGGCTGTTCTAAGGAATCTGGAAATATTGAGCAGCAGTCTTCAGATCTTCAAGGTCTCTCAATGAAGCATGAAACTCAGGCTCTTGAAGCATGCAAGCTTAAGAAACTTGGAAATGGGAATGAGCAGGCTATTTATAGCTGAGCTTCAAAAACTAGCCGTTGGAGCTCTAAGCAAGGACGATGTGCTGGCACAATATGATTGGTGCGCATGTGTCCTTTATAGCCGTTGGGGCTCTGATCAAAGATGATGACCTGGCACAATATGATTGGTGCGCAGGTATCTTAGAGCCGTTGGAGATTGAGTATGAAGACCAAATTCAAATCTTCTTCTAGAAGGTTGACAGCTGTCTTCACTTGAAATATTTCTTTGAAGCGTGTCTCCACCAATGGTTTTGCTGAGTGTGCTTATTTTGTTGTTTGTGCACACCTCAGCACTCTGACTCAATCCATAAAGCGTAGCTTGTCTTGTCGCTTTCCAAGCTTCTAGAATATGAGATCAGGAGATGAGGAATTTGACCAAGGTTGAGTCCGCGCACAAAGGCATGCGCATTGCCGGCGCGCATGAATTCTGCGCATTGGCAGCATGCGCACCATGCTTGGTCACTAAAAGATCTCTTCAGAGTTTAGGAAATAAGACCTTGAAAACTGAGCAGGGTCAAAAGCTGCGCAAGATATCTATGCGCAGTGGCGACCTGCGCAGAGAACATCCTGCGCAGTGAAATGAATCCTGCTTAGGGAATCTTCGATCCTTCATAGATTCAAGTCCTATACTCTAAGCATATACTATAAAAAGGACTTGGCTAAAAATTGAAGTTATAAACTTCTTTACATGAGGTCCTAAAGTTCATAAAAATACTCATAGGTGATGGTATCAATCAATTCTAACAAATGTAGGAGGGTTAAGTGATAAGCATACCCAACACTTGGGTCCCGCATCTCGTTTCCTATAGGTCAAAAGCCCTAAATCTCCTTTAGGCAGCAGTTTCTGAACTCAACTAGGGTACCCTTAGCCTGTGTATTGCGCTCCTAGTCAGTCTGTATGCTATTTATCTATATGCTATCTACATGTTATCTACATGATACTTGCTACTTTACATGCTACTTTCTACTCTCGTACTGTACATATTACATAGTACATAAATGTTTATACAGTCATCCATAAATGTATGCTACGCTACTGTCTATGCTACCACTAACAAAATTCAAAAACTAAGAAGCCGATCCAGTAGCATCGCCTCGAGTCCTCTTCCGAGGATGTCCGCCCAGAGCACCACTGTCTTCACTAGAAAGAAGAGAACCACCACATTCCGCCACCTAGCGGAGGCCCTTCACCACCTTCCTGCGCAATCTCCAGATCACCGCCCGCAAACCCGACTCGCGGCAAGCCATGACCTCATATGTCTAATTAGTCACCTCAACTTCAAAGGCAGCACAAGTGTGTCAACATAGTCCAAACTAGAGGATTACTAAAGGCAGAAGTGGGCTTAATAAAAGAAAAGGGTAAAAGTACATACACTGACAGGACACGCCGGGATCTGAAACTCCAGAACTATCTCACTCTCCTCATGCTGCACCCACTGAGGGTCATCATCACCGTCTACATGATCGTACAGGGGGACTCCAAAAAACCCTGTCAAAGGAAGGACCTGCTGGGCCCGTTGCCACCGACTCAACACGCCTCTGCCTCATTTCCACAGTTTCTCCTCTATCACAGCGCGTGAGCCCCAAGGCGCGTCCCAATAAAGTCATCATACGAGGCTCCCTCTATAATTAATTGTCTAGCATCAAGGCCCTTGGTCAACCTAACCCGGTCATGCAGAGACACTAAATCAGTCATGAATCACGGAGGATCCACCGGAACCAAGTAGACACTACCTACTCCATCCTAGGGAAATAATCTCTCACTCAAAGTAAAGGGAATCTCCGCCATATCCAACTAACAACCTCCGATGTCCCGTCGCCTCAAGCACAATTGTGATCTACGACCACGATCTAGAGAATGGTACAACTTTGCAAAGCCGCAGCTCCCCAAGCAATCCCGCTCACTGTATCCAAATCATCGCCATGGTACCGGCATTAGTAAAAATGGTCTACGACAATCTGTACCAAATGAATACCTAGGCGGCCGATTCTACATCATCTCCACCGTCCTTAAAATTCATCAGCATCTCCTCATGCCGCCTCCTAAGGCCGCCCAAACATACCCGCTCCTGTCATTGGTACAATCAAACCCAATCAAGCTCGGAAGTCCATCCATACTTGTTGGGTATGCCCACTTATATCTCAGTTTCAATGTAATAGGATTGATTAGATTTGATTGATCCATCACCTAAGTTTTATTTCATAGACTTTAGACCCACATGTAAGAAGTATTCATACATCATTTTTTTTTAGGTTGTCCATTGTAATAGAATAGGCTTAGGAATAGGGCAAGAAGATCAAGATTCAAGAAAATCACATTTTGAGTTTGAGCCATGTGCCTTCAAGCCATGCGCCATGCGCCGTCAAGCCACGCGCCATGCGCCTCCTTGGTGCGCACGCATGAGTATGCACCTAGCATTAACTCATGCGCCCCATTGGCTCATGTGCCTCTCTAGCTCACGCGCCTCAACATAGTGTGTTTAACACTCAGTGATTTAATGAAGATTCAAAGACTTGAAGAGAATTTAAACTACGCCAATAATTCAAACGATGGTTAAATAACACGTGTGTGCCCAAATTGAGGACACCTGTCCACAACGGTCACAATTGTGTTATGTGTCTAACGGCTATAAAAGGACACGTGCTCCACTCAATGAGCGACAGCACATTTGTCCTTTGCTCAGAATCATCATGAATTTCCAACGGCTAGTTTTTGGGATTTCACTATAAATACCCCATAACTTCAACATTTTGAAGTTGCTGAGTTGCTAAAGAATTGCTAAGATTTCTAAGAATTTCTCTCTCAAGCATTTGTTGAAGATTTGAAGATTTCCTTTGAATTTCCCAGATTCCTCAAGAACATCTTCATACCTTCATCCTCAGCCCAGATCTTCAAGCTATAACACTTTAGTTTTCTTGTGCTCTCAATCTCAAAGATCTAAAGAGCCTTGATACTAAAATCACACACGCACCTCTTTAAGTTTGATCACTTAGATCTTTCTTTAAGAGATACACCGGTTATTGTTTTGGATTTGTTCATTCATAGAATATTAGATCTTGAGTTAGTGTATAAGCTCAAAAGTTGTAATTTGTAACACTCACTCATTATATAAGATCTCCATTAGAAATCCAAGACCGACCATCTTGGTAGAGGACGTAGATACAACTTGATGTCTGAGTTCATGTTAGGAAGTAAAGTTGACATTGAAATATCATCGAACCTCTCCAAATAGCGTGTACTTATTATCTTGCTATTTCCTTACAAGTTCATATCATATTTAATTACTTGCTTGTTTATTCATTGTAGATTGATTGATTGAACTGTGTTGTGTTTGTTATATCATTTGCCTTAGTTTCTTATTTCACCCACTTTGAGCCAAAATACTTAGAGTGTGTGTGCGCCCCCTTTATCACCTTTGCGCCTATTTACTTAACTTACTTCCGCTGTGCATTTCACTCACTCACTTAGGCGCATATCATAACGCTTATTTGATAAAGTGCGCATTTGCAATTGAGTTTTTCAAGGGTACGAAAAGAATTTTAAAACAGCTATTCACCCCCCTCTAGCTATTTTTCATACCCTTGTTGCCCTTTGGGACCAACAAGTAGTATCAGAGCAAACACCTTTATAAAACACTTTTGTTTTTCAAGCTTAACAACTTGGATGCCGATTCTAAATGGCAAACTAAAAACCTATGGCAACTGCAAACTACACTCACGTTCCGGTCTTTGATGAAGATCATTTTGACGTGTGGATATTCAGCATCTTAACTCATCTCAACTCAATCGATGAAAGACTTCATGATACCGTGGTTTATGGACCTTACATCCTATGAAAGCGAATCCAAATCCGCGCACCAATGATGTTCAACCAACCGTCAAGAAACCAAAAGAAGAATGGACTGAGGAAGAAACAAGAAGAGTTGCAAATGATGGCAAAGCTAGAAACATTCTCCTAAGCACTCTAAGCACGGCTATGAAACAACAAGTCATGCATTGTGCTACTTCTAACGAGCTATGGGATGCTATTGAAGAGCATATAGAAGGAGATACTGTTTGTAAGGAGAACAAGAAATATAAAGTGCAAAAGAGATTCAACAATTTCTCTCAACTCCCCGGTGAAACCTTAAGACAAACTTATGAACGCTACTGTGAAATTATAAATCTATGTATTTCACTTGGGATGAAGTTTTCAAACAAGGATTTGAATGTCAATTTTCCCCAAGCTTTTGGATCAAGATACCTACATAAATCAAGCGCCCTCGAAGACGCTGGAACTTTAGATGTATGGACTTTAAGAAACCTTTACGCAAATCTCAAAGTTTATAAGCTCAAACTTCAGCGAATTAGTGAAACTGAAGGAAAATCAAAATCCATAGCAATGGTGGCGCAAAGAGAAGAGGCACATGTTTCTGCGCCTACGCCTACTCATGATGAGAAAAGTTCTGATCCCAAAATTTCTACTTCTGAGCTATTGGACATGGACGATGAAGACTTCACTTTATTTGTGAAGAGATTCCAGAAGTTCAGAAAATTCACTAAGCCCGGCTCAACAAGCAAATTTCAAGGATCTACCAGCAGAGTTCCTCCAAAATTCACAAGGAGCAGTGATACTAAAATAAAAGAAGACCTTGTTTGTTTTAATTACAGGAAACCAGGACACTTTGCTTCAAGCTGCCCAATTCCAAAATTTGAATATATGCAGAAGAAGAGCAGCCACACTCCCAAATTCACTCTTAAATTCACTCGTCACAAGGGAATGGTTGCTGAAGAAGAATCACCAGCAAATGAGCATAACACATGGATTGAAACAGACTCCGATGAGAGCGATGAAGATTCCGATAATGGACTCGTTTGTTTGGTGGCAAATGATGATGAAATTGATACTTATGATTCCGATGATGACTACTCCAAAGATGTTCCTGATATGAATGTCTTGAATAAACCTATCAAGAAATCTGTAGGTTTTCAAGAAGTGAAAAAGAAGAAAGGACCAACCATCAGCGAGCTCGTTGAACAAGGATTTCTCACTCCGGCTCAAAGCGATGGTGGATTGTTATTCTCACGATGTGATCTAAGTGCAAGGAACAAGTTGAGAAAAAGAGCTTACATTAGACCTCAAGTTGAACCAACTGCTCCAATCTCCAAAATCAATGATGATGAAGTGATTGCTGAACAAGAAAAATTGTTTAAAAAGGCTGAAAAGGTAATCACTAGATTTGATAGTATGAAGGAAGCTTTAGCACTATCATGTGATGAAATTTCCCAGCTTAAGACCGAGAAATCTATACTTAAATCTGAACTCACCCTCCTTAAGGAGCAGATAAAGAGCATGACTCCTCTTACTGTTAAAAATACTTTTCTAACAGAACAGAACTCACTTCTTAAAGTTCAAAACGATGAATTGGTTGCTCAAATTACTGATCTTAAAAAGATTACAAATGAGTGGTCCAATTCACGTGTCAATATGGAAAATATATTTGAGTCCCAAAAAGTTAGTGGTGATAAAAGTGGCTTGGGATTCTCATCAACTTGTGACAACTTTAAATGTGATGTCTGTGCTGAAAGAGATAGTGAATTTATAAACCAACAAACTTTTGAAATTCCCAAGGAAAAACATTCTAATTCAATGGGTAAAGGACAGGAAAAAGTCAAAAAACAAACATTCCATTATGTCTACCCAACGAAGCAATTTGGGAAAGCTAATGGGAAAGATATAGCTACAGATGAATCATCCTCTAGCAAAATCCCTCTTGAAACAAAGCGCGCTCCTTCTCCGAGTGCTCATTATGCGCCTAGGAGCCACGCGCCTCATCGCCGTGCGCCTCCTAGTCCTATGCGCCCTCCTAGAACAA
Source organism: Campanula takesimana (assembly GCA_026119855.1). Taxonomy (NCBI): domain Eukaryota; kingdom Viridiplantae; phylum Streptophyta; class Magnoliopsida; order Asterales; family Campanulaceae; genus Campanula; species Campanula takesimana. The sequence goes on along the minus strand of JAOWBW010000167.1, from coordinate 727,917 downwards.
GCGCTCCAAAATTTCAAAAGAAGGATTTTGTTAAGGCTAGTCCATCTGACCCAAAGAAGAATGCTATCCCAAAGAAAAGTAAAGAGTTTGTGAAAACTCATATGATTAGTGGCTTTCATCATTGTTCCATTTGTGATTGTTCTGGACATAAGGCCGTGGAATGCCTTTTGCGATTCACTCCCAATGCCAAAGGACGTAAAAACCCTAAGGTCAAGCAAGAGTGGGTTGTCAAGAGTTGCTAACTCTTGGACCCAAAAGGAATAAAGGGGACCAGTTTTAAATGTTTATATTTCAGGTTCTTTGCTTCATGGATGGATCTTCAAAAGCTAAAACGTATGAATGGATTCTCGATAGTGGATGTTCAAGACACATGACTGGAGATGAATCCTTATTAGAAGATGTCTATGAAGAAATAGGTCCCTCCGTAACATTTGGAGATAACAATAAATGTCAAGTTGTTGCATATGGAAAGCTCAAGAAAGATAAAGTGTGCATTGAAAGAGTCTCTCTCGTCGAAGGGCTCAAGCACAATTTATTATCCATATCTCAATTCTGTGACAAAGGATTAGAATGCCATTTCACCTCAACTCAATGTCTTATCAAGAATGGCAAAATTGGAGCTATATTACTCACGGGATATCGTAAGATAAATATTTACATTATTGATTTCCATAGTATGAACTCTAGTACAAATCTTTGTTTTGTAGCTAAAAGTGTGAGCAAAAATAGTTGGCTGTGGCACAAGCACTTAAGTCACTTGAACTTCAAATATCTATCTAAACTCAGCAGGAATAACCTAGTTAAAGGACTTCCCAAGGTTGCTGATCATCATGACAAGAAGTGCGCCGCATGTCAACTTGGCAAACAACCGAAGAAATCTTTCTCCAGCAAGACCAATCCTTCAACTTCTAGATGTTTACAACTGCTCCACATTGATCTATTTGGACCAGTCACCACTGTAAGTATTCGAAAGAACAAGTATACTCTAGTTGTGGTGGATGATTATTCAAGATATACATGGGTGGAAATGATGATCTCAAAAGACGATTATTACGACATTTTGACCACCTTATTCAAACTACTCCAAACCCAAAAAGAAGATGACATCGTTAGTGTTCGATCCGACAATGGAACAGAATTCAAGAACAACGGTGTTGTTCGATATTGCGACGATCATGGGATAGATCACAACTTCTCAACCGCTGGAGTTCCTCAACAAAATGGTGTTGTGGAAAGAAAGAATAGAACGTTGATTGAAGCGGGAAAGACGATGACAGCAGAAGCGAAATTGCCTATGTACTTTTGGGAAGAAGCTATCAACACAGCATGTTTTACTCAAAATCGTTCCCTCATCAACAAACTTCACAACAAGACTCCGTATGAACTTTGGCGTGGTTGAACTCCCAACATTGCATTCTTCAAGATCTTTGGTTGCAAGTGTTATATCCTCTACAACGGAAACGAACATAGAGGTAAATTCGATGCCAAAACCGATGAAGGTATTTTTGTTGGGTATGCCAAACATTCTAAAGCTTTTCGCGTTTTTAATTGAACTACATTAGTGATAGTTGAATCTGTACATGTTACATTTGATGAACATTCTCTCCTTAAGCCACATTTGGCTCCAAATGTTGCTGATGATTCTGTTGAGCTTAATGATACAGGTGCTCCTATTTATGTTGCGCCTACACAAGAGCAGAATCTATCAACTCAAGGAAATCCATCAACATCAGTTATGCCTAATTCCTCATATGGCGCGCCCCATGAGTCATCAGCTGCGCCTCACTCACATGTTGCGCCTCCTGATTCCTCTCACGCGCCTATATCATCTACTGCATCTGGTGTTCACCCAAGTTTCAACTCTACACCAATTCAACCCCCAAATTTTGATGATTTAGAATCTGGTGAAGATGTACCAATTGAAGACCTTCAAGTCACTACGACTTAACCTAACTTACCTCTTGAAATTCGTGAAGTTAGAGGTCACCCAATCAATAATATCATTGGTGATCTAAACGTTGGTGTTCGTACAAGGAGAGCTACAAACTTTGATGCTTACACTGCTTTTATCTCTCAAATTGAACCGAAGAAGGCTGATGAAGCACTCCAAGATCCTAATTGGGTTGTTGCTATAAAAGAAGAACTCAATCAATTTGAACGATGCAAGGTTTGGACTCTTGTTCCAAGACCAAATGATCAAGGAGTGATTGGTACGAAATGGGTGTTCAGAAACAAGATGGATGAGAATGGAACCATCATAAGAAACAAAGCAAGATTGATTTCACAAGGCTATAGACAAGAAGAAGGAATTGATTACGATGAAACTTTCACGCCCGTAGCAAGACTTGAAGCTATCAGATTATTTCTAGCTTACGCAGCTCACAAGAACTTCAAGTTATATCAAATGGATGTGAAGAGCACGTTTCTAAATGGTGAACTCCAAGAACAAGTCTACGTTGCTCAACCACCTGGGTTTGAAGATTTACAATTTCCAAATCATGTGTACAAACTCCAGAAAGCTTTGTATGGGCTCAAGCAAGCACCAAGAGCATGGTACGATACACTATCCAAGTTTCTCATTGAAAAAGGCTTCACTCGCGGTAAAATCGATACAACTCTTTTCATTTCCAAACATAATGGTCATAAATTACTTGTTCAAATTTATGTTGATGATATTATATTTGGTTCTACTAATGAATTGTTGTGCAAGCGCTTTGAGAAACTAATGAAGAACAAGTTTGAAATGAGCATGATGGGAGAACTCACATTCTTCCTCGAACTTCAAATCAAACAAATGAATGAAGGCATATTTATCAATCAAGCCAAATACACAAAGGACTTAATCAAGAAATTTGGACTTGAGAACGCCAAAGCATATGATACTCCAATGGCCACCGGCAACAAACTCGACAAAGATTTAAAAGGTAAACGTGTTGATCAAACGCTCTATCGAGGTATGATTGGTTACTGCTAGTAGGCCCGACATTATGTTTAGTGTCTGTGTTTGCGCTCGTTATCAATCTGACCCTAGAGAAGCGCACTTAATTGCTGTGAAACGTATTATAAGATATCTCTCCAGCACTGTTAACCTTGGACTTTGGTACACCAAAGATTCGAATTTTAAACTTGTAGGTTATTCAGATGCGGACTATGCAGCTTGCACAATTGATAGGAAAAGCACTAGTGGCACTTGTCATTTCCTCGGATATCAACTTGTGTCATGGGAAAGTAAGAAACAAGCTTCAGTATCTGTCTCAACAACCGAAGCCGAATATATCGCTGCGGGAAGTTGTTGCTATCAAATACTATGGATGAAGCAGCAATTGGTGGACTATGATATCATTGAAGAAAATTGTCCCATCTACTGCGACAACACTTCAACAATTGCGGTTTCTGAAAATCCTGTCATGCACTCCAAGACCAAACACATCGACATCAAATATCACTTCCTCAAAGACCACGTGGAGAAAGGAAATATACATTTGGAACACGTGGGAACCGACTATCAAATCGCCGATATTTTAACGAAAGCACTCGACGCGAAACAGTTCATCTTTTTGAGAGGTGAAATGGGTATGCTTGAACTTAACTAAATCCTTATAGTTTTGTTATTACTAATGATTTTATGATTTGTTAAGTTGAGTATAATAGGTTCAAACGTTATATATATTTTTCAAAGTTTGAAGGAAACTAAGCGCCTGAGTATGCGCCCCTCTGTCTGCGCGCCTAATTCACATTTCTGCGCGCTCTACTCTTTTATGCGCGCCTAGCATCCAATGGAACCAAATACTTATGCGCGCTCAAAGCCTTATGCGCGCTCAAAGCCTTATGCGCCCTATTCTTCATGCGCTCCCAACTCACATTCTCATGCGCGCCTGACATTCTGCGCGCCCAACATCAATGCGAGCCTCTCTCTCATTGCGCGCCTAGATGAGTACTGCGCCTATCATACTCTGCGCGCCCCCAAGCAATCTAGCACGCCATAAATGGAAATTCACGCGCACATTTATTGCAAACGGGTATTCAATGCTTCAAATTTATTATTTCAATGATTGAGCGCATTAAAGTTTCACAAGTACCAGGTATGTTTATTCTGTTCATTTATTATGGAGAATTTTTGTCCCTTGACATTCCATTAATTGTTCAAGGGTACTTGTGCAATTAATTTTTCCCTATTTTTACGTTTTTCAAAAATTTTATTTTCTGGGGATATATTTCTTGCACCCCAAACTTACTCCAAAACAGATGTTTTTGGGGTTTGTGCAAAAATTAATCAAAATTGCTCATACACTTATAGGGAAAGTGGAGCAGTTTTTCTTATACCCAAAATTTCACATCATGACATCTTTGTGTCATTTAGCATTTAATGCTTTTCAACTCACCAATATTCACCTTAAATGCACCGTCCTTTTTGTGGTCATGATGAGCCATATTTTGTTTCCTCATAAATGCACATCTTTTCAACTTCCCATCTTTTTTTTAAAATTTTCAACCTTTTATTTCCTTATCTGTGCAATTTTTTTTAACCTACCTATATATATATTCACTCATCCCTACTCTCTCTCTCTCTATCCCGACTCGTCTCTCTCTCTCTGCTCTCTCTCCCGTCTCTCTCTCTCTCTCTCGTTTTCTCTCTTTCTCTCCATATATATTTCTTTTATTTGTTCTTATACATTTCATATATGGGTCCTAAGAAAGCATCCAAAGCATCACAAGACGAAATGGTATGATCTCTTGAACCTTAAAATCTTAAATTTTCGCATTTTTTTCTGTTTTTTTTTTGGGTTTTCGTGTTCTTAAAAACCCGAGCTCAACTTTTCTTTGTTTAATCTTGACTCGGTGATCCGTTTTCGAAATCGTTTGTTGGGTTATGTTCATTTCGTGATTTCGAGTCTTTTGAATCCAACATTGTAACGATCAATGCTATATATGTTGCAAATATGAGAATCTCCATTTTCAAAACTTTCGAATTTTCGGACATTCAAATCCATTTTCTATTTTTGTTGTTGATTATTACTTGTTTTGGTTTACATATTTGTTATCCTTGTCTCATTGCGGTCATTTTGATATATTGTATGCTTGATTTGGTGAAGTTTCACGTTTTATGTGTTCTTGGTGTTCTTCGAGCACTCAAGAGATGTTCTTCGTGTTCTTCGATATTTTTGCATAACTTGGGTTTCAAAAATTTCAAAACTTGTTTTTCAAAATTTTTCATGTTTGATCGTGTTTGCTTGCATGCATGCTTATGTATTTTCATTGTTTGTGTGCTTTTATACTAAGTTCAATTTTTACATAGACATGCGCCTAAATATCATTTTATGCGCCTTAAAGACCTTATGCGCCTTTATTGATTCATGCGCCTAACAAATTGTATGCGCCTACAAGAGTTATGCGCCTCAATCATTCATGCGCTTAAAGTCATTATGCGCCTAAAATCTTATGCGCCTAAATTCATACTTGGTCAAATTTTTATGTCTAAATTTTTCTTAGTACTTTTCATAGAATCATTCTATGCGCCTTGTAAAATTTATGCGCCTACCAACATATATGCGCCTAGTAATAGTATGCACCTACTATTATCATGTGCCTATATTTTGTTCTGCGCCTACTCTTTACTTTTCTCATTTACATGATTCTATGCACCACTTACAATACTAATTCTCTTATGTTTTGTTTTTCAGGATCTAGCTAACTTTAAACTAGAAGAAACCATTGATCTCTTCGAGCTGTCTGGTGAAGATATTGGAAGAGATATCATTGAGACCCTCACTGCTGCTGGTCTGCTTCCATTATTCACAATGGATCAGCGATACTTTTCCCCGCTCCTAGTTGACGAATTCTTTTCCACCGCTCATCTAGTGGAAATAAATGACAATGGACGCACTCGCTACAGAATTGAGGCCCGCATTCAAAATGAAGACATCATTCTTTCCTCAACAGTGATTCGACATTTACTCGGTTTCCTTCTACGGGTGAAGATCGAATAATTGGGCGTCCAATGTCTTTTTCTAACGAGGATCAAAATCGGATGGCTGCTGCACTTCTAAATATTCCCACTCTTCAAAATAATATCAAAACCACTGAAATTCGAGATGGTGGAGATCTCTTGACACATATTGCGCACCTAGTTGGGACCTCTATTGTGTTCAAAACTGGTAATGTCAATAGATTCACAGTGGAACAATGGGAATACACCGCTGCCATCATGGCTAAGGCAAAGCTTCACTGGCCTCACATTTTGTTCAAAACCTTGAGTGAACAGATTGACAAATATGTGAAGAACAAGAATGAAGGAAAGACCAAGTTCCGCTCTCACTGCCGTCTTCTCACAAAACTTTTTCTAACTTATCCTGAGTTAGTCAAATTTTTGAATGAGAACCCTGCGTACAAATCTGATGACGTTCCAATTTTTGGAAAAGCCAACTTGGATTTTAAAAGCGCAGGAAGAAGCCTGTGAAGCACACAACGGGAATTCGGATCAAATCTATTGAAGGGTTAGTTGATGAAAATACTGATTCAGATGATGCGCCAGTTCCTAAAGGCGCACCAACAAAGAAGAGCGCAGATTTCGAAGGCGCCAGTCAACGCGCAGAAACCGTGGAAGGCGTAGAAAAGAGCAAGGGCAAAAGGATTGTTGATGACCCTCCTAGAGCTGCTATCAAGCACACTAGATTTGAATCTGATGAGGATAGAGATCTAAGGACTGCGCAGGATGCTAGCAGACTTGAGGCTCAAAGGAAACGAGATGAAGATTTTCGAGCCAAGAAAGCAGATGAGTTAGAAAAGAAGGAACGCAAGAAAGGCGCTGGTTCAAGCGCAGATGCTGAGAAGGCACAGTCGATCCCGCGCCTACTCAACCCGTGCCACCTCAACGCGCCCCCATTCCCCGTGTGTCTCCAGTTCCATCTACAACTGCTGCGCCCCCTCCAGTTCCTACAATTCCTCTATCTCCCACTCAATAAAAATTCAGGCAAGATCTCAGAAAAGAATTATTTGGAGATGATGATTCAAGTGAGGGGGAGCAAGATATTCCATCAATTCTTTCCCCTTCTCATGCGCCCCTATCCTCCCCTGTGCCTCCTCCATCTACTCCTTCAGATTTGAGTGAGGTACTTTCTATTCTTAAATCTTTGCAGCAGGGGCAGGCTAAGTTAGATCAAGGTCAGACTCATATTAATCTCAATTTGAGCTCCTCACTTCCATGCTCACTGATCAGTCTGAGGAGATTGCTGCCATTAAGGGGGAGATGAATTCAATCAAGGCTAAACTCTCTTCTACTCCTCCGGCGCAGACACAGACTCAGGTACAAGCTCAACCTGATCAGGCGCACACTTCATCTGCTGGAATCTCAACTAGAGCCAAACTCTCTTCTACTCCTCCGGCGCAGACACAGACTCAGGTACAAGCTCAACCTGATCAGGCGCACACTTCATCTGCTACGCCTCCTACTTCATACCTCAGTCTGCCGCATCTCAGTCCAACATGAATGTTCTAGTCTCAAAATTGGATTTGAAAGAAATGATTGTCACTCACTTCACTGCTGCTCACTCCAGTTCTGATAGACGCGCAGAACACATTTCCTCTGACATTATCACTGCTCAAAATGCTATTGAAGCACATCTTCAAATTTTAGAAGAAAATGTTTCTCAGCAGCATCAAATTACTCAGCGCTCCATTGATGAATATCAAAACATCAATGTGGATAATTTGCGCTACATCAGAGACCGTGTCACTGAAACTCATACTTGTTGGGTTTCGATCTAACATGCGCAGCGGAAATTAGCATTTAAAATTTTTGAAACCCAAAGCCATGGATCCGTTCATATGATTAAATCAAATACAACATAAGAATAAAGGAATAAACTAACCCTTGATGGCTATCAAATTTTCTCTTGGTCTTTGGTGGAGATTTGAAGACTTGATCACGATCACAAAGCTTAAACACGAACCTTGAAGATGATGATTTTCACCCTCTAGCGGTATCCACACTTCGAACGAATATCAAAGGAGCTTCTTTGATCTTGGTTGCTAGACCAAATTGCGAAACACCTTTTCACAATCAAAAGAACTATATGGAATTTATTTTGTGTATTATTTTGTTCTTCAACCAAGAATGTCTTAGAACAAAACAAACCCTTTCTTAAACTCTTTGAGACTCACAAAATCATTAGCGTAGAGTGCTGGCCGAATTTGGTCTTTTATACACAAGAGTGACCTATTCCAAATAGGAAACTTGTGTCAAAATCCGTCCAAAATTCGTTTCCTAATCAAATTAGGAATCTGCCACCCGACAGTACTGTGCGGCCGCCCAAAAACCTCTGTGCGGTCGCACAACTATCTGAAACAAAACTGGTACAAAAATGGGCTAAGTGTGCGGCCGACCAGTCCATACTGTGCGGTCGACCACTTCCCCAGAATGTCCAGAATTTCCAAAATTCCAATATAGTCCTTTTAAAGATTCGTTCTATTGTGTGTGACCCGCTAGGATTATACTAAGTTGGCAATGGGTTCAAACATGAAACCATAAGATATGATTAGGTTCTAGCAAACCGTCATACCTACCCAAATAGTATAACTAGATACAAGTTCGCATTCCTTTAGAATATGTCATAATCCTTTTGTCTACGATGTCATTGAACACAAGTCATGGTCAAAGAGTCAACTTGTTTTGTTCAATACTTTCTCCATTCCGAATATGTTGATAATCCAAATGACATTGATCCAATCAATTCATTTGAGTCTGGCCGAACATTTCATCAACATCATTCCTACGAGAGGCCCAAGCTTGACATCTCTCCGAGGAGGGACAAATCCATTTAGCTTATTATTCTTCCCTACGTGAATCCGATTATGCCAATCATACCCTTTATAACTACTCGGTTAAAAGTAGCGTTTGAATATGTCAAACATAATGTTCATCAAGTGGAAGACTATAATAACTTCATGTCTAAGGATTCAAATGACATAACTAATATGAGATATATGTATGACATAGACCATGACATAAATCTCATAGAGCGGGTCATGTCCAGTACCTTGTTCCAAACAAGTACCCATAAATCTAACATGATCATCCCATGATCATTTAGCCTTTATACTAGTGCTTAACAAGTACTAGGGACGGAGATTATTATAAGTAAACATGAACAACAATAATAATCAAAACATCTCTTTATTGATATGAAATAAATGATAACAATTACAACGTTTATTAAACGTGCCTAGGGCACCACTACCAACAATCTCCCACTTGCCCTAGGCCCAATCTCCCATGTATCTAATACCCATGGACCTAACATGACCATCATGTTTAGCTTGTGGAAGTCCCTTTGTTAGCGGGTCCGCAACATTGTCATCAGTAGGTACTCTGCATATATTTACGTCTCCCCTATCAACGATCTCTCGAATGATATAAAAACGCCTAAGTATGTGTTTTGATTTCTAATGTGCTCTTGGTTCCTTTGCTTGAGCAATAGCACCATTATTGTCGCAATAAAGGTCTATTGAACTAGCAATACTAGGAACCATTTCAAGTTCAGTTATGAACTTCTTAATCCAAACAACTTCCTTTGCAGCATCCGATGCAGCAATATACTCAGCTTCTGTTGTAGAATCAGCGGTTGTACTTTGCTTGGAACTCTTCCAGCTTACAGCTCCACCATTTAACATAAACACAAATCCCGATTGCGATCGGCTATCATCTTTGTCGGTTTGGCAGCTTGCATCCGTGTAAGCATTTACAACGAGATCATCTTCCATTCCTCCATAGACCAAAAACGAGTCTTTAGTTCTTCTCAAGTACTTAAGAATCGCTTTTACAGCTATCCAGTGATTTTCGCCAGGGTCGGATTGGTATCTACTTGTCATGCTCAAAGCATAAGACACATCCGGCCTAGTACAAATCATGGCATACATGATGGACCCAATTGCCGAAGCATACGGAACATCATTCATTTTCTCACGCTCATCTTTTGTCTTAGGACATTGAGTCTTGCTTAGAGAAACTCCATGTAACACGGGCAAGGTTCCTCTCTTAGAATTTTCCATACGGAATCTTCTAATGACCTTGTCAATGTATGTACTTTGGCTTAAACCAAGTAGCCTCCTTGATCTATCTCTATAGATCTTAATGCCAAGAATATATGCGGCTTCACCCATATCTTTCATTGCAAAACACTTTCCTAACCAAGTCTTCACAGACTGAAGTGTAGGAATGTCGTTTCCAATGAGTAATATGTCATCCACGTATAAAACAAGGAATAGCACTATGCTCCCACTAATCTTCTTGTATACACAAGGCTCATCTTCGTTCTTGATGAAACCAAACTCTTTGACCGATTCATCAAAACGGAGATTCCAACTCCTAGAAGCTTGCTTCAATCTATAGATGGATCTCTGCAATTTGCATACCTTAGAATTTTGTTCAAAACCTTCTGGTTGTGTCATATACACATCCTCTTGTAGTTTTCCATTCAGGAAAGCGTTTTTGACGTCCATCTGCCATATTTCATAGTCATGATATGCGGCAATGGCAAGCAAAATTCTTATAGACTTGATCATTGCTATGGGTGAAAAGGTCTCATCATAGTCAATACCATGAACTTGCCTATAACCTTTCGCTACAAGCCTAGCTTTGTAAGTATGCACCTTCCCATCCATGTCAGTCTTCTTCTTAAAGACCCATTTGCATCCTATGGTTTTTACACCTTCGGGCGCATCAATCAAATTCCAAACTTGATTGTCTTGCATGGATTGCAATTCGGATTCCATGGCTCCAAGCCACTTGTCCGAATCAGGAGAGGACATCGCCTCTTGGTAGGTTGACGGTTCATCATTCTCAATGATTTCTACCTCATTATTATCCGTTACGAGAAATCCATATCTCTCGGGCTCGGATCGTAACCTACTAGATCTGCGAGTTGCTTGTGTATTTTGAACAGGTTCCACAACTCCTTGTGGTTCTTGTTCTTGTTCCACTATTGGTTCAATGTTATTTTCTGGGTCTCGAATTTCTTCAAGATTTATTTTACTCCCACTGATTTCTTTGGAGAGAAACTCTTTCTCTAGAAAGACACCAGTTCGGGCAACAAACACTTTGTTGTCCTCTCGGTTGTAAAAGTAATATCCTTTAGTTTCCTTAGGATATCCCACGAAAATACATTTATCAGATTTGTGTGCAAGTTTGTCTGAGATAAGTCTTTTGACAAAAACTTCACAACCCCAAATCTTCATGAAAGATAGACAATGCTTCTTTCCGCTCCACATCTCATATGGAGTCTTTTGAACCGATTTAGTTGGAACACGATTTAGTGTGAAAGCAGCGGTTTCTAGAGCGTAACCCCAAAAGGATATTGGAAGATCAACTTGACTCATCATTGATCGAACCATGTCTAACAAAGTCCGATTCCTCCTCTCGGACACACCATTCCATTGTGGTGTTCCAGGTGGAGTCAATTGTGAAACTATTCCACAATTCTTTAGATGATCATCAAATTCTTGGCTCAAGTATTCACCACCTCGATCTGATCGAAGTGCCTTTATACTTTTGCCAAGTTGTTTTTCTACTTCATTTTGAAATATTCTAAATATCTCAAATGCTTCACTTTTATGTTTCATTAGGTAAACATACCCAAATCTACTATAATCATCAGTGAAGGTTATGAAGTATTGAAATCCTCCCCTAGCATTGCTACTTAATGGTCCGCATACATCGGAATGTATCAACCCCAATAAGTCGCTTGCCCTTTCACCCAACTTGGTAAAAGGTGTCTTAGTCATTTTTCCAAGAAGACACGACTCACAAGTATCATATGACTCTAAGTCACATGAACCCAAAAGTCCGTCCCCATGGAGTTTTGAGATACGCTTCTCATTAATATGACCAAGACGGCAATGCCACAAATAAGTATGATTTACATCATTAGGTTTAGATTTCTTATTTACATGATAGACATTATTTTCATTCTTGACATCCAAGATATAAAGGCCATTAAATGAATTAGCAATACCATAAAGCACATCATTTAAATAAATAGAAAATTTCTTATTCTCAATAAGAAACTTAAAACCTTCATTATCCAAACAAGAAATTGAAATAATATTTCTGCTTAAATCCGGAACATAATAACAATTGTTCAAAACAAGAATTAATCCGGAAGGTAAAGTGACTTCATAAGTCCCTACGGCTAATGCAGCAACTCTTGCTCCATTCCCCACACGTAGATCTACTTTACCTTCTTTAAGCAGTCTCCTATTCCTTAGTCCCTGCACATTTAGACAAATGTGAGAACCACATCCGGTATCCAATACCCAAGAATCAGTGGTAGAAAGGAGAATATCTACATATAGATACCTGAAGTCGACGCAGCCTTGCTGCTCTTCTTCTTCTTTTGCTCTTCCAAGAAAGCCTTGCAATTACGTTTCCAATGACCAATTTCTTGACAATGGAAACAAATTGCATCCTTTTGTGTATCGGGTTTTGCCTCAGAAGCCTTGGCAACCTATGCCTTGCTTATCTTGGGTTTGACAACTTTTGCCTTACCCTTGCCTTTGGCACCAGGCTTCTTCCCATCGTGAACCAAGAGCACGGGAGAACCTTTCTCCACAATTTTCATCTCTGCAGTTTTGAGCATCCCATGCAACTCAAAGAGATTCTTATCCATTCCATGCATGTTATAATTCATTACAAACTGATTATAACTTTTAGGCAATGAATTAAGAATGAGATCCGTGGCTAGCTCCAATGGGATTGGATAGCCAAGTTTCTCAAGGTGCTCTACATAACCTTTCATTTTAAGAAAGTGAGGACTCACTTGTTGCCCTTCATTCATTTTACTAGTAGTGAATGCAACAATGGTCTTGTACCTCTCTTGTCTAGCTTGCTCTTGAAACATGGTTCTTAACTCCACGCCTATCTCATAGGCTTCCAAATGTTCCAAACTTTGTTGGAGTTTTGAACACATAGCAGCAAGCATGAGACAACTTACATCTCTTGAATCATTACGATGTTTCTTGTAATTGTCTCTTTCTACCCTAGGGGCAGTAGGTGGTGGTTCAGCGGGGAGAGGCCCATCGAGAATGTACAACTTATCTTCTTGCCTAAGAACAATTCTTATGCTACGGATCCAATCCATAAAGTTGGTACCATTCTCTTCGAGCTTATCCTTCTCAAGGATTGATCGCAACGACATTGATTGAGTGTTATTAGTCATTATCTACAAATATGCAAAATTTCCAAAATTTAATAAGTACCGATTTTCATTAAAGAGATAATTAATGTATTTTAAAACAAAATACTCCCACTAAATTATACAACCTTCTTTATACATCCAATGTATAGTATAATTTAAATGAGTTGAGATCCCGCTTTAATCTAATTTTGAGTACGCTTTCGCGCACCGCTCAAAATTAAATCAATTAGGTAGACAACTCTTGTCAATCATATCTCATATGACTCTCAGTTCTTTTCATGAGATTGTTTAAGAAATCCAATTTCAAAAAGCATGTTAAATCTCATCTTTGCCTTAAGCCCAAAACTGTTTTGACGCTTAATTAAGTCCAACCATTTTAAACGCATAGGAAACTCTTATTCACTCATCTTGCTCAAACATGAATAAAATCAATGCACCTCGCTTTGGCGAGCCCACATAAAATTACTCATGTATAAACAAGTGTTTTAATCATGGCATGGCAAAAGGAGTTAAAACTTTCTTTGAAGGTTCATCACATGTATCATATAACACATTTATGAGCACATAATATAAACATGTTACACATCAAGTTTAGCTACTAAATTAATCTCCATTAATTTAAGCATGGTATTTATGTGTCATTAGTTTCTCTATAATTATGAGGATGAGACTATTTCAACTTCGGTTATTATCTCCAAATCAAGACAACAAGAAGTGCGGTCGAACTAAGCCATTTGGCAACCACAATCCCGCACTAATTCAAGAAACCAAGAAAGTAGTCCAAGTGGCCGAAACTAAGCAATAGATGGTCTCGATGAACGTAGGCCAATTGCATTCACAATTCCACATGGATCTCCAAACTTTGAATCAAGAACTTTGTTTCTCAATTTTAGCAATTATGAACTCTTCATAATTCTAACTTCGTTTTATCTTTGAAACTTTGATTGCGATCAATTTTGGGAAACACAATCTCGATGAACGCAGATTAGCCATCCAAAACTTGAACCAATCTAGGAATCACAAGACTAAAACAAATAGGAAAATCAAACCCCAAAATCCACACACAAACCAACAACCCAAAACCCATTCCAGATCAGCAAGTCTGGACTGGTTCTGTTACTGGTTTTGTTGAATTTTTCGAAAAATTCCAGATTCTGTTTTTCAATCAAAATCAGACCTTCTGATCCCCTTGTGCGGCCGCCCAAAAACCCCTGTGCGGTCGCCCAAAACTGTGCGGCCGCCCAAGGCGTTTTGTGCGGTCGCCCAGTGCCATCAGAATGTGCAGAATTTTCAAAGTTCGAAAATTTTGTCTCAAAATTGTTTTTCCCCGATTATTAAAACTTTTATCCAATCAAAAATTAATAATCAACAATTCTGAATCCACCATAATTTATTTATTGCGATTGAATCGTGCGATTAAAGTTGCAAAACAATAAACCACATAAAATCACATAACACATAAACATCACATATTCCAATATTCATATCATGCAAGGCACATAAACAATTTATATACACATAACATGATCTAGGTATTGATATAATCAACATGAACGGGGCTTTGATACCACTGTTGGGTTTCGATCTAACATGCGCAGCGGAAATTAGCATTTAAAATTTTTGAAACCCAAAGCCATGGATCCGTTCATATGATTAAATCAAATACAACATAAGAATAAAGGAATAAACTAACCCTTGATGGCTATCAAATTTTCTCTTGGTCTTTGGTGGAGATTTGAAGACTTGATCACGATCACAAAGCTTAAACACAAACCTTGAAGATGATGATTTTCACCCTCTAGCGGTATCCACACTTCGAACGAATATCAAAGGAGCTTCTTTGATCTTGGTTGCTAGACCAAATTGCGAAACACCTTTTCACAATCAAAAGAACTATATGGAATTTATTTTGTGTATTATTTTGTTCTTCAACCAAGAATGTCTTAGAACAAAATAAACCCTTTCTCAAACTCTTTGAGACTCACAAAATCATTAGCGTAGAGTGCTGGCCGAATTTGGTCTTTTATACACAAGTATGACCTATTCCAAATAGGAAACTTGTGTCAAAATCCGTCCAAAATTCGTTTCCTAATCAAATTAGGAATCTGCCACCCGACAGTACTGTGCGGCCGCCCAAAAACCTCTGTGCGGTCGCACAACTATCTGAAACAAAACTGGTACAAAAATGGGCTAAGTGTGCGGCCGCCCAGTCCATACTGTGCGGTCGCCCACTTCCCCAGAATGTCCAGAATTTCCAAAATTCCAATATAGTCCTTTTAAAGATTCGTTCTATTGTGTGTGACCCTCTAGGATTATACTAAGTTGGCAATGGGTTCAAACATGAAACCATAAGATATGATTAGGTTCTAGCAAACCGTCATACCTACCCAAATAGTATAACTAGATACAAGTTCGCATTCCTTTAGAATATGTCATAATCCTTTTGTCTACGATGTCATTGAACACAAGTCATGGTCAAAGAGTCAACTTGTTTTGTTCAATACTTTCTCGATTCCGAATATGTTGATAATCCAAATGACATTGATCCAATCAATTCATTTGAGTCCGGCCGAACATTTCATCAACATCATTCCTACGAGAGGCCCAAGCTTGACATCTCTCCGAGGAGGGACAAATCCATTTAGCTTATTATTCTTCCCTACGTGAATCCGATTATGCCAATCATACCCTTTATAACTACTCGGTTAAAAGTAGCGTTTGAATATGTCAAACATAATGTTCATCAAGTGGAAGACTATAATAACTTCATGTCTAAGGATTCAAATGACATAACTAATATGAGATATATGTATGACATAGACCATGACATAAATCTCATAGAGCGGGTCATGTCCAGTACCTTGTTCCAAACAAGTACCCATAAATCTAACATGATCATCCCATGATCATTTAGACTTTATACTAGTGCTTAACAAGTACTAGGGACGGAGATTATTATAAGTAAACATGAACAACAATAATAATCAAAACATCTCTTTATTGATATGAAATAAATGATAACAATTACAACGTTTATTAAACGTGCCTAGGGCACCACTACCAACAATACTCTTGTCACTGACACTTATGCTAATGTCAACCGCGCCTATCAACTTTCAAATCAGATTCAGCGCTCCGTTTTAGAAATAGAAGAAGGATTGAAGGATGACGACGCGCCTCCTCCCAACTCATAGTTTTTGATTTGTTAGAACTTTTTGTGGTTAGAAACTTTTATTAGTGATTTAATGCTTACATGTTTTAGCACCTTTTGATTTTGTTCTGTTCAATACTTGTAATCTGTAACTCCTACACCTTGAGTATTAATGAGAACAAAACATCACTTTTGTTTCAAAACTTGTTCACTCAAACTTCTTGTTTGAAGAACATTGAATGTTTGTTTAAAATCATATGCATCATATTTGAACTACTTCATATTTCATGCATTGAATTTAAACTTTGTTTAAACACATTTCAAAACTAAAACTCATATCATTTTGAATGTATTATAAACTGTTGTTTCTATCTTTCCATTTGTAATGTTTTATCTTTATTGGAATAGATTAGAAATCTATATCTTGGACTAGTGTGTACATTAACTTGAGACATGATTTACCAATTTCATTTATTTGGACATGTTATTATCAAGTATAATGTTTGTCCTTGATATAGTAGGTAATGGCATCAATCAAATAGGGGGAGATTGTTGGGTATGCCCACTTATATCTCAGTTTCAATGTAATAGGATTGATTAGATTTGATTGATCCATCACCTAAGTTTTATTTCTTGGACTTTAGACCCACATGTAAGAAGTATTCATACTTCATTTTTTTAGGTTGTCCATTGTAATAGAATAGGCTTAGGAATAGGGCAAGAAGATCAAGATTCAAGAAAATCACATTTTGAGTTTGAGCCATGCGCCTTCAAGCCATGCGCCATGCGTCGTCAAGCCATGCGCCATGCGCCTTCAAGCCACGCGCCATGCGCCTCCTTGGTGCGCGCGCATGAGTATACACCTAGCATTAACTTATGCGCCCCATTGGCTCATGCGTCTCTCTAGCTCACGCGCCTCAACATAGTGTGTTTAACACTCAGTGATTTAATGAAGATTCAAAGACTTGAAGAGAATTCAAACTACGCCAATAATTCAAACGATGGTTAAATAACACGTGTGCGCCCAAATTGAGGAAACCTGTCCACAACGGTCACAATTGTGTTATGTGTCTAACGGCTATAAAAGGACACGTGCTCCACTCAATGAGCGACAGCACATTTGTCCTTTGCTCAGAATCATCATGAATTTCCAACGGCTAGTTTTTGGGATTTCACTATAAATACCCCATAACTTCAACATTTTGAAGTTGCTAAGTTGCTAAAGAATTGCTAAGATTTCCAAGAATTTCTCTCTTAAGCATTTGTTGAAGATTTGAAGATTGCCTTTGAAATTCCTAGATTCCTCAAGAACATCTTCATACCTTCATCCTTAGCCCAGATCTTCAAGCTATAACACTTTAGTTTTCTTGTGCTCTCAATCTCAAAGATCTAAAGAGCCTTGATACTAAAATCACACACGCACCTCTTTAAGTTTGATCACTTAGATCTTTCTTTAAGAGATACACCGGTTATTGTTTTGGATTTGTTCATTCATAGAATATTAGATCTTTAGTTAGTGTATAATCTCAAAAGTTGTAATTTGTAACACTCACTCATTATATAAGATCTCCATTAGAAATCCAAGACTAACCATATTGGTAGAGGACGTAGATCATTTCCCGATCGAACCTCTCCAAATAACGCGTACTTATTATCTTGCTATTTCCTTACAAGTTCATATCATATCTAATTACTTGCTTGTTTATTCATTGTAGATTGATTGATTGAACTGTGTTGTGTTTGTTATATCATTTGCCTTAGTTTCTTATTTCACCCACTTTGAGCCAAAATACTTAGAGTGTGTGTGCGCCCCCTTTATCACCTTTGCGCCTATTTACTTAACTTACTTCCGCTGTGCATTTCACTCACTCACTTAGGCGCATATCATAACGCTTATTTGATAAAGTGCGCATTTGCAATTGAGTTTTTCAAGGGTACGAAAAGAATTTTAAAACAGCTATTCACCCCCCTCTAGCTATTTTTCATACCCTTGTTGCCCTTTGGGACCAACAATACTCCCATCGGCAAACAAGGTATCATCACTCCACACTAGGGCTACCTGTGAACCGCAACATGATAAGGGCCATGAAGTCCGAAGGAGCCACCATAACCTCTCCCCAACCAAAGTGGAATATATGGGTGATATCCTACAAATGCTCCCACTGTACCGTGAACAGATCAGTGCTCTTGGTCAACTTTCCCTGACCAGACAAGCTCTCGAAGAACGCTCCCAAGCCGGTGGCCCGCACCTTGCTCTGTACAGTCTCTAGAGTCCTCTCCCACAAGCTATGCACAACGCTACAAGATCCCCTCAACTTCAAGGGCGGCAATATAACCTACAAGCACAAACAGGTATACACAGCAAAGGTATGTGATTAACCTAGCGGTTTAATTCCATAAACATGTGTAAATATAAATTGTTGCATTAGGAGAATCCCCAAAATTCCCAGCGAATACTATAAATATCTCACAATCAAAACCCTATTCTACCTAGGACAAGACAAGTCAACTCCGAACAAGTCCAAAACATTCCAATAATGAACGGACAAAAATGTAACTTCATCCAAAATAAGCTTTCTCCACGAAACACTAATGTACATTACACTCTAACAAAAGTCAAGCAACACAAAAAAGCACTTTTAACAAAGTCAACCAGGTAAAAGATCGGTCAAAGATTACGACATTTTCAGACCAAAAGTTACTTAACACAAAATCGCGTTTTTTTTAACAAAACCACCAAAATCAATACATTATACATACTACAAATAAATCAATCAACTTGGGTCGAAATCTACAAGTTTCATGAAAACCCCAATTTAAGGTCATTAAACCCTAAGTACAAAATTAATCACTCAAACCCCGAACTTTGGGTAAATAACAATCAAACCCTTCATTCAAGGTAAATTACAGTCAAGTCCTACATCTCAAAACAATTTACAATCAAAACCCTCCAAGGTTAAATCATCCAAATCCAAACCCCATACTTTGGGTAATTTACAATCAAAACCTCATACCTTATAACAACTTACAACTAAGTCCCTTGTATTCAATCAAACCTTCTCGTCCGAAGTAATTAACAATCGAACCTTCTCATTCGAAGTAATTTACATTCAAATCCTCTAACGTCAACATGCTTAAACCCCAAATTTGGGTAATCTACAATCAAACCTTCTCATTCGAAGTAAGTTACAACCAAAACCCCATATCTTGGGTAATTTGCAAACAAAGCACCTCAACCTAACACCATCCAAATCCAAACCCCATACCTTGGGTAATTAACAACCAAACCCATAACTTTGGGTAAATTGCAGTCAAACCTTCTCGTTCGAAGTAACTAACAATCAAACCTTCTCGTTCGAAGTAATTAACAATCAAACCTTCTCGTTCGAAGTAATCAACAATCAAACCCTTCATGCAAGGTAAATTCCAATCAAGTCCCTCGCTCCAAAACAACTCACAATCAAGAGCAATTCACAATTAAAACCCTCTACGGTTAATATTAACATATTTAAAACCCCAAACTTGGGTAATTTACAATTACAACTCTTAAAAATCAACAAGAATTAACTTAAATCCCAAACTTGGGTAATTCATAATTCAAATCTTTACAATCAAAGTAAAATGCAAATAAACCCCAAACCTTGGGTAATCTACAAATTAAAGCTCTTTGCAATCTACATAAGATTCACTTAAACCCCAAACTATGGGTGAAATACAACTAAATCCATTAAGGTCCTGAACCCTAGACTATAGGTAATTTCAGTCAAACTTAACAAAGCTAAACAAATCCGGTCCAGAAGACCGCGTAAATTAGCCAAATCCGGTCCGGAAGACCGCATAAATTAACCAATTCCGGTCCAAAAGACCACGTAAATTAACCAAATCCGGTCCGGAAGACCGCGTAAATTAACCAAATCCGGTTCGGGAGACCGCGTAAATTAACCAAATCCGGTCCGTAAGACCGCGTAAATTAACCAAATCCGGTCCGGAAGACCGCGTAAATTACCAAGCTTAAACAAATCCGGTCCGGAAGACCGCGTAAATTACCAAAACTAAACAAATCCGGTCCGGAAGACCGCGTAAATCACCAAACCTAATGAAAACGGTCTGAAAGACCGCGTAAATTACCAAGCTTAATGAAAATGTCCGGAAGACCGCGTAAAATACCAAAATAATATATAATCAAAGGATGGGAACGTCCTTAAACCCTAAGATTATAATTGAAAGTTGGATCATCCATAAGCCCTTCATGTTGAGAAAGTTATTTGGCGTACCCGTGCGAGCTCGAGGCACCAGTATCCTAATGTACCGTCTGTGTTCCCAGTTACCGGATTCTGCGAAGCTGAGGACTATACCTAAGTATCGTAGTTTACCGAGAAATTATGCGATTACGCGCGCTCTATAGGAAGTTAGAATTCATCCCTATTTCTGTTCTAGATTCTTTAAACTTCTTGTCGAACGTGCGTATGACCTCTCCTCTTTCCCCAATAAAGTCTATATGCAACGGTTTTATTGTTCTACGATGATTCGTTTATGTAAAGTCTATCTGCAACGACTTTATTGCTCAACGATGTTTCGTTTCTTTTTTGGTTTCTTCCTTTTATCTCTTTCCCCAGTAAAGTCTATATGCAACGACTTTGTTTGTTCTACGATGATTCGTTTATGTAAAGTCTATCTGCAACGACTTTATTGCTCAACGATGTTTCGTTTCTTTTTCTTTTCTCCCCAATAGGGTCCACGTGACTTTATTGCTTAACGAATGTTCGTCTATCCCCAGCGAAAAGACGATGTCTTGTTTCTTTCTCCCTCATACTCTCGAACTACGATTGGCATACGTAGGTAGCCTGACTTAGGTTCAGCCGTTCGACCAACCTGGTCACCGCTCACTTCTCTCCCACGATTTGGAACACTTGTTTCAGATCGGTTCCTTTCTTAAATCGACGACCCTCCATGTCTTACAAGAAGCGTCGTCCAGGGGCTACTGTTAGTACCCGATCTAAATATTTAGGACTTCCTAGACCTTTAGGAATCTTCGAGGACCTTTTAGGTAATAAAAACCTGACAGGGACCTATCCGACAGACTCTCAGACTTTCTGATAG
This sequence comes from Campanula takesimana, assembly GCA_026119855.1. Lineage (NCBI taxonomy): Eukaryota > Viridiplantae > Streptophyta > Magnoliopsida > Asterales > Campanulaceae > Campanula > Campanula takesimana. Next base: position 706,476 of record JAOWBW010000167.1, on the reverse strand, counting down.
ACGAAATCAGTTCTAGGTCGAAATCCATCCGGATAATGGACAAATCCCGAGAACAAACTGATAAGGATTCGATGAGATCTTGATAAGCACGGAAACCGAGGATTGCCACTGTACGCCTAGTAGAGAGCCTACAGCTTGCATGTAGCCATACGGCCACTTCTTCCAGCGCAGCCCGTTTTCCTATAAATAGGGTCCTCCTCTCAGCCATTTCGACACACAATTCATTCTACGAGTTCCACAGTCAAAACTGATGGGAAAACTCTTAGTTTAAGCCTTTTTGGCACCCTCGAAGCCTCTTCGAATCTTCAAGAAGCTTCGATCATAGTTCTTGCCGATCAAGGTAAGTCTTCTTACTTTTCTTATTATGTTCTTGTTATGTTCTTAGGCTAGATCTATATTATGCATGTTTTCATTATGTTTATGCATCCATATTCATATGATCTTCATGCGTTCTTCATGTTCTTAGTCTAGATTCATAACATAATGCTATATTTAGGGTAGCGATCTTCATGTTTATGTGTTCATTCATATGTATTCATGATGTTCTTACTATTATGCTAGATCTAAGTCTCATACATACGTGATATGCTAGATCTAGGATTGTAATCCTTATTTATGTGCACATGCCATATCCAATGATGATCCTAGGGTTTCATCAAACCCTAATACGATCTAGGAACTACTTCTAACCCTAATCTTCCCCCTCTATCTGCATGATCCCGCTTCATCTCTCCCCATTCTAATTCATCAATGAACTACACCGACCTGAGCTTCTCATGATGAGAAGAATGTAGGCAATCTTCGGATCCGGTCTCAATCACTAACGCACACACACACATTGATCATGATAGAAAGACCGATTCGTTGGGCAATAGGAGTGATAACATAAATATTCTTCTCTTATTGTAATTTGACCCCCGAACCCTATTATTCTCATAAATGGTTTTCTCAATGTTTTAACAACAAATAAAATAACGTGTCGACTCCCGATTTTCATCTCATGTATTCACACCATCACAACTTACCTTCTTGGCCAAAACCCTAGGTCCAGAACCCCTATAAATATTGAGGTTCTTGAACCAAAAAAAAAGGGGGGGGGGGGGAATCCTCATTCACCCAAAAATCACTCCAAATCTGATTAAAGAGGTCCCCATAATCATTCCCTCTTCCTGACCCACGAAATTGAATCCTCTACAACACCATTCAAGCCAAGTTTATTGGATTCAAGGCCTTTAGTCAAGGCCATCCATAGGATTCTTGAAGAACGCTTAGGTAAAACTCTTTGTTTTCTATCCACTCATCTCCTTCTTTGTCTTTGAAGTAGTGTGATTCCATTAAAGGATCAGCCTAGAGCCTCTCCAATCTATGGAGATGGTCTCGAAGCACACGATCCAACATCCTAAATAAATAAGCAATTATTTATTTGTTTGTCTTCTTTTTACATACATTTTACATGATTTTGAAACAATGATGATGATTTATTAGCAAGACCAATCCTATATTGGGTGAATTGGGTGCTCCTTGACCTTCCCAATTCATAACTTAACCCCCAAATCTAGATATCTCGGTCCGTGTTCCGACAACAACATGGTGGCGAATCTCAAACAATCGAAAAAGGGTAAATCGAAGGACGAAAAGGAACCTCGAAGATTAATAAAAAGAACCACGCGCAAACAGTGGTAACTCCGCTGGGGACAGATCACAGTAAGTGGGTTAGGCTTACGTCGAAAGAATTCATCATTGTTTCAAAATTCTGCATTCTGTACTGTAATCTGTTCCCCGACTGAGAAGTCTCGTACGAGGGATCACTTGTCTCGTACGAGACATCTCAGCTCTGTCCGGCTGGTCTAATTCTCTGGTTTGAAAAAGGATTTTCATTCAGTTCAAACACGTACACAGAGTTTCAGATCCGCTCTCCCCTCTGTTTCTGAGTCTTAGGACCTCCCTAACGACGAAGAAACTCCTCATATATCATAGGGCTAACCTTTGTTTTGCCGGAGTACTTGCTAATTGTTTCATTCCTTGATTTATATGCATTTGCTTTATGTGTGAACTACGACGGCCTGAGTTCCTCCACAAGAGGAAAACGTAGGCAGCCACTTGGCCCGGCCATTGCATGTTTTTATTTTTACTTTAAAAAAAAACTCTCTATTTTCTCTTTGTCACCTAGATCTTGACTCTCACACACGTGCACACATGTAGAATAATTGCACTACATACCCTATAAACCCGGGTTCCAATTGGAGGACAGATGTCGGTCAGCACCCCCATTCTAACGAATGGCCCTCGCCGGTGTCTCCAAAGATAGTGTACCTACTCCGTGACACGCTCCTAGACTGTGTTAATGGGGAGCCTTAGCCGTAAGCCTTGCATCAACCTCATGCATACATACTAGTTAATAAGACACTCCTCGAGACCGGTCGGTTCGATTCTTAGGGTTGTTTTAACCTTTGCCCAAGATAACGCATCTTTACAATCTATAATCCTCCCTTGTGAATATGACGAATGTCCCTTTCGGTTATCCCTTAAAATTCACAAGGTTTGATTGCATTAATGCATTTTTTAACAAAGTGCAAAACAACTACGGAATCACTTAGGTTTGGTTAATTGAATGGTGGATTCCAATGAGAATATGGGACCCTTGCCCGAATTGTCCGTTTGGGAGAGTGCAATACAGGTGAAAAACAAGGGGCTCATATTCTAGGGTGACACAGAATCCACTGTTACAGGATGAACTAGAGTAGTAACCTCTTTAAAATGGATTAAATTCCATCCGATTAGTAGGATTAAAATCTGCAAATCTGACTGTCAGGTTAGATGTCTCGTACGAGACATCCATTTTCTCGTACGAGACATCTCTCCTGTTCTGTGAATCTTCCGTGTTGGTCAACCCTTTCATAAAAGCCGACTTGTTGGGACCCCAGCCTGGATTTGACACAGTTTTTGCACTCTAGGTCCGTCCGATCAGCAAAGTAGCTCTATACTCCCAACACAATCGCTTCAGTAATTTACATCCGTGATCCCGCGACTAAGAGACTAGAAAAGGTTGCAGTAATGGACGGTACCCCCATCACTGAATTGGAAACCGCCAAAGCCGTCATTGCACAACTTGAGCAGCAAGTCAGAGAGCAAGCCGAAATTGCCGCCCGTGAGAGTGATCGTCACGCCAAAGACATAGACACCGTCCTGCAAGAGCTCCAAGAACTCAAAAGGAATAATAAGAAGTTGAAAACCCCCTCCAAAGATGGGGAGTCCCACGTTAGGAAAAAAATAAAAGGGATGATGATTCTGACTCTGATTCAAATATATCCGAATCTTCCTCCTCCTCCGATGACGAGCATACTAAGGCAAGTGATAAGAAAAAGAAAGCTAGTGATGACACCAACTTCATCAACTCCGCCACTGCTGAGTTTCTCGAAAAGAGGTTTGTACATCTTGGTCTAGCCAAGGGCTCCATCGTTCCATTTGACCCCATTGAACTTCGCAAGTCAATCACTAAGCTACCACGAAAGTTCCGCACTCCTGACATAGCTAAGTTCAACAACACTACCTGTCCTCATGTTCATGTTGAAACTTACACTTGGGCCATGCTTCCGATGAAAGTAGATGACACCGTCTTGGCCCAAAGCGTTCCCCAAACTTTAGAGGGGGCGACAAGGGATTAGTACATGTCTCTCCCCTTATCCACAAGGACCGATTGGGCTACCGCATGTGAAGTCTTCCAAAGGCACTTCGAGGAAAATACTACTTACCATCCCACTAAAAGAGACCTCGAGAAAATCCAACAAGGTACTAATGAGACATTTAGTGACTTTGTCAAAAGATGGAGAGCAAAGCTCACTGAGATTGTTGATAGGCCAACTACGGACGACCAAATGCACATCTTCCTGAAGTCACTCCGTAATGAGTATGAGGACCGCCTCTCCTATACTTTCTTCCCAAGCTTCTCTGAACTTCATAATGCCGGTCTTCGACTAGATGACATCTTCAAAAGAAGGAAAGAAGTTAAGAAAGATGGTGGATACAGCTACCCTAGCAAAGGCTCTACTAGCAAAGACACATATGTCAACGCTATCGCTTTCAATAATCAAGGGAGGAGCAACTATTCCTCCGTCCCTCTGCCCAACAAGGAGAATAAGAAAGAGAGAGTCTACAAAAAATTAGAAGGTATCACTCAAGAAGAGCTCTTCGACATACTCGTAGAAGCTGGCAAGGTCGCACCAAGGAAGCCTCCTTCTACTCCAAGGGAACTCCCCCCGAATCATGCCCATCATCTCTACTGCAAGTTCCACCAGTTCAGTGGTCACAACACCCATACTTGCAACCACCTCAAAGATGTGATCCAAGATCTCATAGACTCCAAGCAGCTAGGAGTTCCTAATATAGTGACAAACCCTCTCCCAACTGCGGGAGGAGGGATAAATGTAATAGAGATATCTAGTGAAGAAGAGGAGACTACTCGCCTAGTTCCAAATATGGGCGAGAGTACTCCAAATTTTAATAAAGAAGTTTCTTTCTATTACATGTTGTCTTGGAATCAAACACTAAGTAAGAACAATGATAACTTCATACTCGAGGGGGAAAATTTGCCATACTTCATGTTCCCTGAACCATGGATCGACCATAGGGGGAAGCGCCAGCTGGGCTTTAAAATATTCAGTGACTGTGATCCGTACTCACTTGAAACAGAACAGATGCAATTCTCGTGGCTACCTCGAGAATTAGGGGGTACCAAGGCTGAAGCATTCAGTGAGTGGGACTTTGTGTTGGGAGAAGACCTACTGCGCCAATTTCTCAACCTTTGCAAGCTAGAGGACACTCAATGCAATAGACAAGGGGGGTGCTCCGAGCCAAGACTACACCAAGCTCATCGAGAAAAGTGACGAGCCTATTCAGAATTGGTACACAACTGGGACCCATAGCAAGTGAAGACTTCCTGATCAAAGAATTAGGATGTACTCCCCATCCCCATAGAGAAAGAAAATTTGTTACTCTTACCTTAGAGTCAGATACCGCTACCGATGAGCTCACCCAAGAGGACTTGGATGCCAACGCGGAACATGTATTCCCCTACTTTCTTAATGAAAAAATAGATCTTTCTGAGTATCCCGAGATTGCTAGCGTCCTAAATGATGAATTAACTAATAACTTTAATGAATTAGATAATAATGAGTCATATGACGAGATAGATCAAGAAAACGAACAAATCTTAAAAGAAATTAATAAAAAAGTAGGTCTTCGTGGCAGAAATGGTCCTATTGATGCCGAAGAAATGCAAACAGTTATTCTGGGGACGGACGATGATCCGAAAGAGACCAAGATTGGCAGTTTCTTCAAGGGGAAGACCGACAAGCCCTCACAGCGCTTCTCCGAGAATTCGTAGATGTGTTTGCTTGGTCCTACAAAGATATGCCGGGGCTAGCCAATTCGATTGTTGAGCACAAGATACCGCTGCTTCCCGATTCAAAGCCAATCAAGCATAAACTCCGCATAATTAAGCCAGATTGGTCGGTACAAGTCAAACAAGAGATAGAGAAACTCTTGAGTGTTGGGTTCATAAAAGTGATAGAGTATCTAACCCGGTTGGCTAATACTATGCAGGTTTCCAAGTCAAATGGAAAGGTATGTGTCTGCGTTGATTTCTGTGATCTCAATAGAGCATCTCCGAAAGATAATTTTTCTCTCCCTAACATAGACATGCTCGTTGACAATACCGCGAAATATGAAGTCCGTTAATTAGTAGACGGATTCGCCGGTTACAACCAGATCCTCATGGCTGAGTAGGACCAACACAAAACAGCGTTTACCACACCTTGGGGGACGTTCTGTTATACGGTCATGCCATTCGGACTCAAAAATACCGGAGCCACTTATCAGAGAGCTGTAACTGCGTTGTTCTATGACATGATACATAAAGAAATGGAGGTGTATGTTGATGACATGATCATACAATCCAAATGCTCCGATGGACAACACTTATTCGACCTTAGAAAGTTCTTTGAAAGGTTAAGACACTACAAGATGAGACTTAATCCGGCCAAGTGCACATTTGGGGTAGTGAAAGGAAAAGTCCTAGGGTACATGGTCACCGAGCGTGGTATAGAAGAGGATCCCGCTAAGATCAAAGCCATCATTGACATGCCTCTACCTAAAAAACAAAAAGAGGTCAAGGGATTTATGGTTCGCCTTCATTACATTAGTTGTTTCATTAATCAGCTCACGACGATTTGCAAGCCCATTTTTAAGCTCCTCAAGAAGAATGCATCCCTAGAATGGACCAAAGAGTGCCAAGAAGCCTTTGAAAAAGTCAAGGAGTTCTTAGTGAATCCGTAAGTGTTGGTTCCACCGCATAAAGAGAAACCGTTGACCTTGTACCTCACAGTCAATGATACCGCATTAAGGGCTATACTAGCACAAGAGAAACCCGATTCAAAGAAAGAAAATGACGTGTAATTTGTCATCCGTCGCTTCCAAGTAGCTGAATTGAATTACTCTGCACTAGAAAAGTCATGTGCTGTACTAGTATGGGTAGCTGAGAGACTAAAGCTATACATGGAGGCGTTTCCTGTACAACTGATTGCTCGAATGGACCCAATGAAGTACATCTTCGATAAGTCGCATGTCTCCTCTAGGATAGCCAAGTGGTACTTTATGCTCGCGGGGTACGATATCACTTACATCACACAAAAATCCGTGAGAAGAAGAGTCTTCACGGATCATTTAGCAGAATTTCCATGTAATGAAGCGAAGGGGGAAGACCCGCGATTCCCTGATGAGGACATCATGACAATAGCAGAAAATAAGTGTCAATTATTTTTCGATGGCGCAGCCAATAAACGGGGATATGGCATTGGCATGTTACTAGTAGATCCCTCAGATTCCTACACTCCACTCGCAATTCGCCTTGACTTTGAGGCCACTAACAATATTGCTGGGTACGAAGCTTGCATAGCGCGGCTTAAAGCAGCCTTAGAAAGAAATGTGACCAAACTAGAAGTGTACGGAGATTCACAACTTATAATCTATCAGTCACTCAAGAAGTGGAAGGTACAAGATCCTACACTCCAAAAATATAACGACCATCTCCAAGACTTGGTCAAACAGTTCAAAGAGGTAACTTTCTACTATCTTCCTAGAGGTAAGAACCGCTTGGCAGACTCGTTAGCCATGCTAGCATCACTTGTGGAGATTCCCGAATGGACCGAGGTTAAAACCTTCACAGTCGCGAGGCGAACGACTCCTGCTTATTACTCAATCATAGACCTGCATGACTGCAAAGAAGAGTGTGGCTCTATTTCCGTAAATACCTTGGATGATAAACCTTGGTATTATGATGTATGGCGTTTCCTCCTAGATGGAACATTCCCATCAGACGCATCACCTAAAGCAAAGATATCCCTTAAATGGTTTGCCACCAAATTCGTTATCATAGGTGATCACCTCTATAAGAAACACCACGAGCAGTGCCTACTCTATGCCGACGAGCACGAAGCCGTAGAAATCATGGACCAAGTCCATCAAGGAGTCTGTGGAACCCACATGAATGGCAATATGCTAGAAAAAAAAGTCATCCGGCTAGGGTACTATTGGGCTACAATGGAAGCCGACTGCACCGACATGGTTAAGAAATGCCACAAGTGCCAAATACATGCCAACTTGCAACATGCACCACCGTCCGTGTTATACCCCATGATATCCCCTTGGCCATTCTCTACATGGGGAATAGACGTCATTGGCAAAGTTTCACCGACATGTCATAATGGACACTCGTTTATGTTAGTTGCCGTTGATTACTTCACCAAGTGGATCGAAGCCCAATCCTACAAAGTCTTAAATGCCAGAAAGGTGGCTGAGTTCATCAAGACCAACATCATATGCCGATGTGGAGTACCCCATGAGATGATATCTGACAATGGCTCACACTTTGAGAATGAATGCGAGCAACTACTTACAGAGTACACGATAGAGAGACATTAGTTGACACGCCCCCAAGTCCCGAGGGTTCTATAATGGAATCTCGAACCTGGTGCACGTAACTAACAAGAAGCGGAAAAACGGGAATGACACCTTAATAAATCAACTGGTATCATATATACTCAAGAGAAATGAGCTAAATTAGCTCACCACTAGTTCTATGCCAAGAAATTTAAACCAAATGTGGTTATATACAAGTACTATACAAGTCTACCCAAGATACTGAGTCTAAACAACTGATACAAATTCATCCTCACCAAAAATGGAAAGGATAACAATCCCCAACAAGAACAACCTGCCAATTAGGCCCCTGCTAAGTTGAGCCTCACAACGTATTACCACTTGCTTTCCTTGGGGGGGGGGAAACAAATAAACAAGGAATGGGGTGAGATAAATCTCAGTAAGTTACTAGATACAAGTACATAGCATGTTATCATGCAAATCAAGAAGATTATCAATTAATCATGCTCAAGATGTCATCAAGTAACAAGTATATGAGAGGCTAAACCAACTCATCAAGTAGCTAGCACATAAGGCTAAAATATCACGTTACAATGGATATTCCAACCTTATTCCTCCCAAGTAAACCATTATTGTCATTTGTTATTGCAGTTGAAAAATCACGATCAATCAAGTTGCTGCTGTGCAGTACACAAGAGGACCCAGTAACCAGTGTCACTCACAAGAACAAGATTCACGAGGTGTTCACGAGTTTAGCATTCACTTTTATCAGGCGTATTGCTCTAATAAAGGAAGTTATGCCCTTACTATGGCCTATAGTAAGGGGTCAAGCGTAGATACATAGATCCTCGATTATCGCTTAGCCCCAGCACTCGCGATAAGCGTGAACCTATATATCTCTGAACAAGCAAGGAGAACCAGCTGGACTCACACAAGAATGCACAAGTAGGTATTTACTTGAACTACGAGAGTAGAACTAATCCAAAAGTAGTGGACCAGTCTTTCATGAACCATATAATTATGTGCTCACCAAAACTAACGAGAATAGAACTAAGTCCAAAGGTAGTGGACCAGTCCTTCACCAAATACCAGTACACGTATGCAATATTTGCGAATACAAATCAGTATAACAATGGCACGTAATGTGTCCACGTAACACAATCAATCCAAGTTAGAGTCTATTATTAACAGACCCCAAACAAGTAGTAGGGTACATCATTTTATGTCACTTTATCATACGCCATATTTGCATGTACATATTCATATAATCTTTAACACATTAATGTGTCTATCACGATACCCTTACTTTCAAGTAGAGCCCAACATCTTACACTCTAAGTACGTAGTCGAATAGGTCGTATTGTACCTAGTCACAATCATATCTCGCGTATATATATCGTTAATAATCGAATACATTTTCCAACACATATTGTGTTCTATAATCATTATTTTATGAATTATCTTCATATTACACTAGTCCCTATTTGTTTAGGAACCTATGTCAGGAACATGATATCTTCTTTATACTTTGTATACTTCATTGAGTATATGCACGATTAAAACCAATTACTAGCACATTAATGCTGGTTCATAGCACTTTAAATACACACGTATTAGATTCGAGTATGTAATAGAGTTGATCATTCTCTATCTAGTTCCATATTCTAAATCTTTGGTTATTAATACCAAGTATCAAGTAGTCAACAAGCCACATTCTATCAAGTAGTTATGTGCAAGATTTGTACATACACATCAAGGATAGTTCTAACACGTTAGTGCTTGTTCATAGCACTTTCAATTTCATTACCATACACACGTATTGGTTTGAACACATGAACAAGAGTTCTTCCTTTTATATTCAAGTTCACACTCCAATTCTTTGGATGTTCAAGCTAAGGATCTTGTCCTGATACTTCTAGTGTTCTATAACACTTACAAGATTACTACCATACATATGTATTGGTTTCAAGGCAAGTACAAGATTTTATCATCTTATATTCAAGTTCTCAATCCAATTCTTTGGATATTCAAGTCATGTACAAGAGTTAATTGTCTTTATACTTCAAGTTCAAGTTAAGTAAAAGAGTTACATATCTTATACTTACAATTCATGAACCTATTCTTAGGATATTCAAGCTTAAGACATTGTTCTAGTGCCTCTAAGGTACACAAACATTGGATTCAAGACACATATAACACATTAGTACTTGTTCTTAGCACTTTCAAGATATATAAAAGAGTTCTTACTCTTATACTCAAGTTCTCATTTTAATTCTATGAGTACTCATGTTCAAGACCAAGTTCTAATGCCCCAAAAGGTACATATACACTTGCTAGGACATCTTATACTAAGGCTCTATGCCTTAGGAGGGGTAAGGTTTCATTTCATTTGGGATTTAAAACACTTTTTGTTAAAACAGGGGACCGGGCGGGCGCTCACTCTTACCCGGGCGGGCGCCTGCTCTAGCATTTTTGGAACCCAAAACCCTGGCAAGATGGCCGGGCGCGCAAGGCTCATCTGGACGGTCGCCCATAGGACTGGGCGGGCGCTCGGTGGTACCCCGGGCGGGCGCCTGATGCAAATTCCAGCAAACACTCATTTCTTTCCCAGGCTTACAATTGTCCGTCCCAAGCGTAGGAGTATACTTTTACTTACATAATAACAATACCAAGATTACCTAGGAGTGAAGTATCATACCCAGGACACTATTTCAAGTTCATTTCATTTCTTTTACCGTCCCACAAATAATAGGATATTTTTCTTTTATTCCATTTAAATATTTCACCGTCCCAAAAGTATAAGTATAATTTTCTAATATACTAATATACTAATTTAGGGATACTTTCATTAATTTCACCGTCCCACAAGTATAAGTATAATTTTTCTAATATACTTGTATAAACATTTAATCAAGTTAATATATCACCGTCCCACAAGTATAAGTATAATTTTTCTAACACCTTGGGAGTATATTTTCATATACCCAGAACACTTCTTCAAGTCTATTTCATTCTTTGTAATTCATACTAATACTCCATTCGTCCCAAATTTACAAGTATCACAAAATTCAACTAAATCACGAAATTAACAAGTACAAGTATCAAGAATAACATATATGCATGTTATTACAAGCAAGGGGGAGCTAGTGACTTACCTACTCCGAAATCAAATTCACCCAAACTAAATTCTGTTCGGCAGGAAACGCTCTATTCACCGCCCTGATCATTTATGCGGAGTCAGATTTTTGAACAGAGGCATAATTAAGCAAGAGGGATCGAGAATAGGGTAAACCCTAACTTACTTTCTGAGACAAAGCAAGAGAACGAGAAAGATTTTGAGGATAATGATTCCTCAGACAAATATCTTGTTGATATACTTAACAACTTTCAAGAAATGACACTTAGGCCCCTCAAGTTTCAATTTTAATAAAAAGGCCCCTAAACTTTATTTTTTACAAATGACCCTAAAGTTTCAACTTTGAACACTTAGGACCTAAACTTGCTCAATTAGTTAAATAATTAACTCAAATAAAATAGCATATAAATATGCAAGGAAAGAATTTAACAGGAATTAGGACGGGCGTTACATCCTCCCCTCCTTAAAGAAAATTCGTCCTCGAATTTTACTGATCGAAATTATAACAATATAAATAACAAATAGAACTCAAGAATAACAAGAATATGGTACACCACACCATATAATCAATTACCTGCGAGTATTATTATCACATAACCTTCTCGATACCGTGACTTTCCCATGAAACTTTTACAAGAAGTATTCGTGCTCAAGACATTTTCTTTAGAATCAAGTATCCAAACAAGCAATTACCCATATACTAAGTAATTCATGTGATGGAATTTCCACTAAATAGCAAGCTCATACAATAGCCACAAGGAAATCCACTTCACATGCTCGCAACATAAGATCAAGAAGCAACCTCGGTTAAATATCCAGAGTGCTCAGAAAAATTATCATAATCAAGATGTAAAACAAGGTGTAGAACAAGATGTAGAGCAAGAATCCCTGTCATATATTATATCCACAGGTATCCCATGTAATCAAGATGTATCGATAATAACATCAAAACACATAAAGTCAAGCAGACTTGATTAGTCAATCCGCTATAACCAAACATCATCGGGACTCATCTATTAAATGGTAATCCCTCAACAAAATCCATCGCAATATATTCATATATATTTACAAATCTCAAAGGATTATAGAAAATCAGCTGATCACTGATATTCTGCTTTCAAATATTCGCAATTCAAGAATTTAGTTAAATACTCAGAAATTTTCCTCCCATTCAGTACCATCAATCATGAAATATAAGTCTTTATGTTCAATGAATCAGCTAATACAATAGCCGTAGGATCACAATCAATTTCAAGTCATGAGTAGAATTATTCTATTCATAAAAATTCATTCTCCTCGAAGCATATACAAGTACGTTACCATTTTGAATTAACACACGTTTTATCTCTTGTTCGAGCTTCACTATGCATAATGAATTTATCATATCCACTATATTGGTGAATCTTGACACATACACGAGAAAATAGTAACACTAGTCATATCCTCCAAATAACCATCATATTAGTCGAATCCACTAGGCAAGGTCAAATACTGAAGTTTTGGTCATCTATCATTTCAATATTTAAAAAAAATTGGCTTCACGTTTATCAATCCATCAGAAAGTGTAGCTTTCTGTGTCAAATAGTTAATAATAGACCTACCTTCGAAATTCATTAATGAATCTCTAACAAGATCAAGAAATTCTCAAGAACATGCGTACCTCGGTTGTTTCCACTTATATAGGTCAACAAAGATGCTTGAAGTAAACCCACTTCAAAATAATAGATCCTCTATCTCTTGCTAGCTTTTAGAAACAATTGTTTCTCTCGAGAAATTTCAATACAATCAATTCTCAGTCTGCGACTTGGTATACACCAATTCATAACGAGCATACCTGATATAAGAAGATGTCTTCAGTATATCCTCATAGTTGACTTTCCAACTAATGGTAGCCACTTATCAGTTAAACACTGAATAGATCACTGATTAACTTCAGGGATCAAATAAACCATCCATACACAATAACAAGTACTGGTTCATTATAGTCACCTGGTTGAACTCTTTGCATTCAATATGAAATCGCAAAGTACCATATCTCTTCATGCCAATCAATACAGATACACCCCACACAGATATACTACGCTGGGTGAATCCTCTATCAAGAAATTCCTCAAGTTGCATCTTCAACTCTTTTACTCAACCGATGTCATAAACATTGATTTAGATATCAGCACTATATTTGTACCGTAGCAACTCAAGATAACTCAAGGTTCTCATCATGTATCATGTACTACTCAGTAGAAATTATATCTGAGATCTCACAAAGAATGGATACATCCTTCAATTTTTGGTGTAGACATTCTTCCGTCAATCACATATGCTAAATATTCAGCACAACCTTGATAATCATTTTCGAGCTTTCAATATAGAACATGAATATTATACATAATTATATCATGCTCATATAAATAGTCAAGCATACTAGCATATAAATATTCACCATCTATTGTGGCAAACAAGAATGGCATAACATATAGAAAGCCAAATCATAACACGTAAAAGCAAAGCCATAACACGTATCACATCAATGTCCCATATAGGTAACATGACCAAGTTAACATATAACGTATAGGGTATTATCACCTACACTTCTATCAAGCTCTTATAAATAACGATATCAATAATGTAATCTCTTACTAGAGAATACACTTTCACGTAAATCAAGAAATGAGGACAAGCATGCATATATAGCACGAAACAATGTCCACTGGACAAGATAGATACGCCTAAGTCTTTAAAGACTCGCGCTCTCGATTCTCAAACCATCTTATTCTAATTGGGATCAACACTATCAACACCAGTCCTATGCCTGGTATAACAACAATTAACGAAGCACTCGATGTCGGTAGCACACCCAAGACTAACCCAAGCTAGGCCATAAACCCTATCCAGGCTTAGAGCTAAACCATAGCTCTGATACCAACTGACACGCCCCCAAGTCCCGGGGTTCTATAATGGAATCTCGAACCTGGTGCGTGTAACTAATAAGAAGCGGAAAAACGGGAATGATACCTGAATAAATCAATTGGTATCATATATACTCAAGAGAAACGAGCTAAAATAGCTCACCACAAGTTCTATACCAAGAAATTTAAACCAAATGTGGTTATATACAAGTACTATACAAGTCTACCCAAGATACTGAGTCTAAACAACTGATACAAATTCGTCGTCACCAAAACTGGAAAGGATAACAATCCCCAACAAGAACAACCTGCCAATTAGGCCCCTGCAAAGTCGAGCCTCACAACGTATTACCACTTGCTTTCCTAGGGAGGTGGGGAAACAAATAAACAAGGAACGGGGTGAGATAAATCTCAGTAAGTTACTAGATACAAGTACATAGCATGTTATCATGTAATTATGCAAATCAAGAAGATTATAAAGTAATCATGCTCAAGATGTCATCAAGTAACAAGTATATGAGAGGCTAAGCCAACTCATCAAGTAGCTAGCACATAAGGCTAAACTATCACGTTACAAAGGATATTCCAACCTTATTCCTCCTAAGTAAACCATTGTTGTCGTTGCTTATTGCAGTTGACAAATCACGATCAATCAAGTTGCTGCTGTACAGTACACAAGAGGACCCGGTAACCAGTGTTACTCACAAGAACAGGATTCACGAGGTGTTCACGAGTTTAGCATTCACTTTTATCAGGCGTATTTCTCTAATAAAGGAAGCTATGCCCTTACTATTGTCTGTAGTAAGGGGTCAAGCGTAGATACATAGATCCTCGATTATCACTTAGCCCCAGAACTCACGATAAGCGTGAACCTATATATTTCTGAACAAGCAAGGAGAACCAGCTGGACTCACACAAGAATGCACAAGTAGGTATTTACTTGAACTACGAGAGTAGAACTAATCCAAAAGTAGTGGACCAGTCCTTCATGAACCATATAATTATGTGCTCACCAAAACTAACGAGAATAGAACTAAGTCCAAAGGTAGTGGACCAGTCCTTCACCAAATACCAGTACACGTATGCAATATTTGCGAATACAAATCAGTATAACAATGGAACGTAATGTGTCCACGTAACACAATCAATCCAAGTTAGAGTCTATTAGTAACAGACACCAAACAAGTAGTAGTGTACATCATTCTATGTCACTTTGTCATATGCCATATTTGCATGTACATATTTATATACTCTTTAACACATTAATGTGTCTATCACGATACCCTTACTTTCAAGTAGAGCCCAACATCTCTAAGTACGTAGTCGAATAGGTCGTATTGTACCTAGTCACAATCATATCTCGCGTATATATATCGTTAATAATCGAATACATTTTCCAACACATATTGTGTTATATAATCATTGTTTTATGAATTATCTTCATATTACACTAGTCCCTATTTCTTTAGGAACCTATCTCAGGAACATGATATCTTCTTTATACTTTGTATACTTCATTGAGTATATGCACGATTAAAACCAATTACTAGCACATTAATGCTGGTTCATAGCACTTTAAATATACACGTATTAGATTCGAGTATGTAATAGAGTTGATCATTCTCTATCTAGTTCCATATTCTAAATCTTTGGTTATTAATACCAAGTATCAAGTAGTCAACAAGCCACATTCTATCAAGTAGTTATGTGCAAAATTTGTACATACACATCAAGGATAGTTCTAACACGTTAGTGCTTGTTCATAGCACTTTCAATTTCATTACCATACACACGTATTGGTTTGAAGACACGAACAAGAGTTCTTCCTTTTATATTCAAGTTCACACTCCAATTCTTTGGATGTTCAAGCTAAGGATCTTGTCCTGATACTTCTACTGTTCTATAACACTTATAAGATTACTACCACACATATGTATTGGTTTCAAGGCAAGTACAAGATTTTATCATCTTATATTCAAGTTCTCAATCCAATTCTTTGGATATTCAAGTCATGTACAAGAGTTAATTGTCTTATACTTCAAGTTCAAGTTAAGTAAAAGAGTTACATATCTTATACTTACAATTCAGGATCCTATTCTTAGGATATTCAAGCTCAAGACATTGTTTTAGTGCCCCTAAGGTACACATACATTGGATTCAAGACACATATAACACATTAGTACTTGTTCTTAGCACTTTCAAGACATATAAAAGAGTTCTTACTCTTATACTCAAGTTCTCATTTTAATTCTATGAGTACTCATGTTCAAGACCAAGTTCTAATGCCTCAAAAGGTACATATACACTTGCTAGGACATCTTATACTAAGGCTCTATGCCTTAGGAGGGGTAAGGTTTCATTTCATTTGGGATTAAAAACACTTTTTGTTAAAACAGGGGACCGGACGGGCGCTCACTCTTACCCGGGCGGGCGCCTGCTCTAGCATTTTTGGAACCCAAAACCCTGGCAAGATGGCCGGGCGCGCAAGGCTCATCTGGGAGGTCGCCCATAGGACCGGGCGGGCGCTCGGTGGTACCCCGGGCGGGCGCCTGGTGCAAATTCCAGCAAACACTCATTTCTTTCCCATGCTTACAATTGTCCGTCCCAAGCGTAGGAGTATACTTTTACTAACATAATAACAATACCAAGAGTACCTAGGAGTGAAGTTCATACCCAAGACACTATTTCAAGTTCATTTCATTTCTTTTACAGTCCCACAAATAATAGGATAATTTTCTTTTATTCCATTTAAATATTTCACCGTCCCAAAAGTATAAGTATAATTTTCTAATATACTAATATACTCATTTAGGGATACTTTCATTAATTTCACCGTCCCACAAGTCTAAGTATAATTTTTCTAATATACTTGTATAAACATTTAATCAAGTTAATATTTCACCGTCCCACAAGTATAAGTATAATTTTTCTAACACCTTAGGTGTATATTTTCATATACCCAGAACACTTCTTCAAGTCTATTTCGTTCTTTGTAATTCATACAAATACTCCCTTCGTCCCAAATTTACAAGTATCACAAAATTCAACCAAATCACGAAATTAACAAGTACAAGTATCAAGAATAACATATATGCATGTTATTACAAGCAAGGGGGAGCTAGTGACTTACCTACTCCGAAATCAAATTCACCCAAACTAATTTCTGTTCGGCAGGAAACGCTCTATTCACCGCCCTGATCATTTATGCGGAGTCAGATTTTTGAACAGAGGCATAATTAAGCAAGACGGATCGAGAATAGGGTAAACCCTAACTTACTTTTCTGAGACAGAGCAAGAGAACGAGAAAGATTTTGAGGATAATGATTCCTCAGACAAAGATATTGTTGATATACTTAACAACTTTCAAGAAATGTCACTTAGGCCCCTCAAGTTTCAATTTTAACAAAAAGGCCCCTAAACTTTACTTTTCATAAATGACCCTAAGGTTTTAACTTTGAACACTTAGGACCTAAACTTGCTGAATTAGTTAATTAATTAACTCAAATAAAATAGCATATAAATATGCAAGGCAAGAATTTAACAGGAATTAGGACGGGCGTTACATCAGTCGTCACCGTACCGACCACAAACCAATGGAGCGGTCGAAGCTGTTAACAAGACCATTGAGACCATCGTTAGGAAAATGGCTAAGACTGGCAGAGACTGGCCCGACAAGCTACCCTTTACACTCTGGTTGAACAGCCGTTATCAACAACTAGCCCTGCCTGATGAACGACTACTTCGAGCCGTCGATCATATCCAAGCGTATCAACGGAGAATGGCCCGAGCGTTCAATAAGAAAGTTAAGTCCAGAAACATCAAAGAAGGGGACCTTGTCCTACGTGAACATCGTCCTAGACCATTCAATCCTATGGGAAAGTGGGGACCAAGATGGATAGGCCCTTACATAGTCAAGAAGATCTTCTCCGGAAGAGCAGTACAACTCACAGACCTAGATGGAGATCAATTGCCGAAGACCATCAACTCGGACAAGCTGAAGAAGTACTATTCATAAGTCCATCCCCTATTTCAAAAGAAAAGAGGAAAGCTCGCTAGGTTGAAAACCCGCAAGGGCGGCCTAGGCAAAAATTAGAGAAGAGAGCACGAGAAAAGAAGCCCGCTAGATTGAAAACCTGAAAGGGGGGTCTAGGTAAAAGTCAGGGTGTGCATAAAAAAATAAATAATAATAATAGGGGATAGTCTCGTACGAGACACCTATGTCTCGTACGAGACATGTTAGTCAGCAGACATATTTTTCTTTTTCTTAAACAAGAACTACGATGACCTGAGCTCCTTTTTAATTTATGTAAAAGGAGAACGTAGGAAGCCTTTTGGTCCGGTCTATTCCATAAATAAAATCAAAATCTTGTCTTCTTATTAATTGAATGCATTTCAAGAAAGCAATAAGAAAATTTCTAACATGAATTCCAACTTGCAAAAGAAAAATAAATAAAAATGCTAAAAATCTAAACATTTGGTCTATCTGTGGCAATCTCTCGATACTCCTAAGGATCTATTTCTTCCTTGACTTAGTAAGGGCTTGACCACGATCCACCTTGTCATTCCTCTTCCTCTTGTGCAAAGGTATCTCAAAACTGGGAGGAACATCAAGTCTACTGAACACCGAGGGAGTCAGTATCACAAACACATGAGGCCTATCTAGAGCTTGAAATTTACTGGGAAGCCCGTTCGCTCTCTTCTCGTAAAATCCACTATCCAAAAAATATTGAGTGGCATCTACTCTGACGTTAGAAGGATCCTCCTTAGCTTCCTTCTTCCTCAAATTCAAGCTAGGCTTGAATTGATCCCCCAACAGAGAGCGGCGGAACTCATCAATACCCTCGACACTGGGACGGAGTTCCTTCAGAAACCAATCCAAATATTTGTCAGACAAATAGATGCTCCCTCCATCATGATGAAGATTGGTCCAACAATCCATAGTGGTGCCTTGCCCCCGAGCGCGAGCCTAGCTCATAAAGAACTCTGAGTCCATGAAAGAGATATCTCGAGACCGTCCCCCTAACACGAAAGTGTACTGCTGTTGACCGAATTGTCGCATTACCCTCCGAGCAAAATAGAAAGAGGAGTCCCTCAAACCCAGATGGATGACCTTGTTGTACTCAAGGGTATTATCTACGAACCTCCTCACCTTCCAAAAGGATGGGCACCAAGCAATATCATCAGTCTCCGCTTTAGCAAAAAGATGGGCCCACTCCTCAATACTGAGACCCTTTACCAACAGTCTCCATCTATGGAAAGTATAAGGAGAATACTCGATCAGGGAATCCAATAGTTTAAAATGCTCTCTGAGCCAAATAGTCAACAATAAAGGACTTCCCCAAGTCATAGAGCCGGTTCGCTGTAGCTCATCAAGACCATGAAGGGTCTCCCCAAAGATAAGAGGGACTATGTTAAAGGCCCATCCTCTAGCTTGCAGAACAATGTCTACGAGCTCCGTGTTTGCCATGCCACACTTGCTCATGAAAAACACGCTTTGAAACAAGCACAATGCCAAGAGGCAACATTGGGAATCCACGCCGTGACCACGAGTCGCCCGAAGTTTAAATCTCCTAAGCAAAGCGTGGAGATCAACATAGCGGTTGTGAATATAAATCTGCACCTCAGGAAGGCCTATACTTAATAGATCCCTGAGAGACTCCGCCGGTACCTTATCATACTTAGGCACCGCGATCACCCCTGTTAATGTGTGAATACCCCTTTCCGATGAAGCGACGCATGGGAAGTATCTTGTGATTATTTTTATTTACAAAGGGAATATTCTTAACGACATTAAAATTATGAGAGTCGCCACGCCGTTTTAATTAAAGCCAAAACATTGAAAAAAGCATTTTTAGTGGGTTCGGGGGTCAAATTACAACAAGAGAAGAATATTGAACGTTATCACTCCTATTGCCCGAATTGATCGGTCTTTCTATCATGATGAATGTGTTAGTAGTGTGTTAGTGTTTGAGACCGGATCCAAAGATTGCCTACGTTCCTCTCAATGTGAGAAGCTCAGGTCAGCATAGTTCGCAGAGAATTAGAATAGGCAGAAGAATCGGGATCATGCATAACGAGGGGGGAATTACATAAAGATTAGGGTTTAGAAGTAGTTCCTAGATCATCCTCGGGTTGATGAACCCTCGATCATCATCGGCTATGAAATAACATGTAATTATGAAGATCGCAACCCTAAATATAGCATAAATAAGGTTTTAATCTATGAACACGAAGAACATGCGAAGAACATATTATGAACATACGAATGAGCATGCAAAGAATATGAAGAAACTATGAATAAACATGTACGAACATGAATATAAAAGATCTACATTAAAAATAATGCAAGAACACGAAGAAAAAGTTAGAAAACTTACCTATGTTGGCAAGAAATAAACCTTGGATCTTCTTGAGTGTTTGAATGCTAATTAGAGAGCAAAATAGTGTTTAAGAACTCCAAAACTCAGACTTAGAGCTCTCCAAATCGGCCCCCTAAACCAATAGCCTGGGATTGGTTTATATAGTAAACTGAGGGGAAGATCTGATGGTCCAGATCATCCGGAGCAAGGTTGGCCGCCTGGCCATGGTTGAAGCCGGTGACAATAGTGGCCGCGTGGCCAAGATCAACGCGGAGCAAGGTTGGCCGCGTGGCCAAGGTTGCAGGCTGACTTGATTCTTAAGCTAGGGTTTCTGCATGGTTTCAAGGAAACCATTTGTTACCTAATTTGATAGATTTTGTCATAAATGAGATATTTTGGGAATCCGGGACAAGTCTTTGCAAGGTTTCTAATTCCTATAAAGTCCTTGTATTTTTGGGAAAGTCCTAATAAACTCATTTTCAGGTCGGGTACTAACAGTAGCCCCTCGGCGACGCTTCTTGCAAGGCAATGTGGTGTCGACGATAAAAGAAGGATCCGTCTGAAACATGAGTTTCAAAACAGATGAAAGGTAAGGGAACGGCTGAACCTTGGCAGGCGACCTACGTATCCGCGGGGGAATCAAGCCAAACGTAGTTAAAATCTGATGGAAATTGGGAATGACTGTCCTCTGATGGGGAACAAAGTCTTCTGCTGGGAAAATGCACCTGCTGGGGATGACAGATGACCACGTCGGTCGGGTGGCTGGACCTTTTCAGGTTTCCTACGTATCCTCCAAGGAATCAAGCCGGTCGTAGTTCAGAGACATTGGGGAAGACGAGACATCGAACTTCTGCTGCGGATAATAAACCTACGGATACTATCTTGTATGAAGAACGAACATTCGTTAGGAAATGAAGTCATTTGGGAAAATTAAAGACTACGTTGTCTAAATAATCCCAAGATGGAGTGGTAAACGCAATCAGGATCACCAGGGCTCCTGCCGACTGCGCTAAAGTAATCGATGTTGGATCTCTCGCGAACAGAAACGCCGAGGCTTCTGCCAATCGCGATCAATCTAGGATACGTATGTCATAGAGGCGCCGAAGTCTCTACGATCATGCAAATCCTAATAATAGATGCTGGATCTCTCGCAAACAGAAACGCCGAGGCTTCTGCCAATCACAATCGATCAAGGATACGTATGTCATAGAGGCGCCGAAGTCTCTACGATCATGCAAATCCTAATAATAGATGCTGGATCTCTCGCAAACAGAAACGCCGAGGCTTCTATCAATCACGATCGATCTAGGATGGTATGTTATAGAGGCGCCGAAGTCTCTACAACCATACGAATCCTAAGCAAATATTCGGTGAAGAATGGAAATTTTAAGGGGCTTTCCGTACCCAAAGGTAACGAATGTCAGTCAAAATTGTGCTAAGGGCATTTAAGATGAATTAAAGGGAAAAGATCAGGGACAAAAGTGGAATTTTATCTGAAGGGACAAGGTTGGCCGCGTGGCCAAACACACTAAACTGCAATAGTGGCCGCGTGGCCAAGACCGCTGAGTGGTCAGATCTCTTTCACACGGATCGCTGATCTGACGGTTGGGGTTGCAAGGGGAAAAGTGGCCGCGTGGCCAAGGATGCCGACGGGCTGACTCCTTGGTCACATCACCATACACCTTCCCTCTTCTTCTTCTTTTCTTCTTTCTTCTTCTCCCTTCCTCCATTGTTAACGAGTTAGAGAGAGAAAAATGGGTTTTTAGAGAGAGAAAGTTTGGATTTTGATAATCTTGGAGACTTCGTTTCACATACTTCTCGAAGCTATGGCAGATTGGATCAATGAGGCGTTATTTAGGGATTTCCCGGGCCAAGGTGGGTATATGATTCCACAACAAGAGCAACAAGGAGAGGGGCACGGTAATGCTCAGGGAGGAGGAAATGTAGGGGCTGACCCAGGAGCGGGCTTTGAAGCGGCGCCCTTGATTCCACGGGGCGGTTTGAGACCACGAGCCGCGACTCAGAATTATCGCGATAATCTGCTGCGGTCTACGTTCGACCAAGATTACGATTTTTACATCGACTCTGAGCGTCATTGGTCGATGGGGCTTCCGGAGACGCGAGAGGTAAATTTCGAATTTTCATTCCTCTCCTTCTCGCACATTTGTATGTTTTATGCACATAATATGAAATGCTAGAAAAATGGAATGCTAGAATTTAAATTGCTAGAATTGTAAATTTCTAGAATAGTAACATACCTGTGCTGTGTTTACCTGCAGAGGATCAAGGCTCGTGGGTCCACAGTGACTGTGGGCAAACTGTGGGCGTCCCTGCCGGAGGGACCGGGCGGTTTGCGTGCTCGGATCGAGGCTATAGGCTTTGGCCCATTCTTTGACAGTGTCCGCATGGTCGGGGCTACCCTGAAGGTGGCAGCGGTGATAGAGGTGTGCTGGGAGTTCTGGTGGGATACCACCCATACCTTCCACTTCAGTTGGGGAGAGATTACCATCACGCCGACGGATTTCGCGGCCATCACAGGGTTGAGGTTTACTGGTACCCCTTTGCCTTTTGATGAGAGCTTGGCGGAGCGGCGGGACTATAGACAGGCTCTGCTGGGAGTCGACACCGACTTGGGAGGAGGTGTCAAGGGTTATGGAGTGGAGGCCGGGAAGGTGAATCGCTTGATGGAGATGGCTATTGAGGCCTTTAGTAGGGGGGAATATGATTTGGATTGCTTGGTCCGGCTGTTCTTATAGTACAGCTTCTCAGAGATTTTGTTTCCCAGTGGGGCTACTGTCTGCCGGTACTCACTGCTAGGGGCTCTTGTGGACTTGGATTTAGTCGGTGGGATTTCTTGGGGTGAAGCTGGTTTGGCTGAGATTTACCGGGTTTTGGACCATTGCTCGAGGGCTAGCTCGTCGGCCTTTGACGGGTTTCAGTTCGCCTTTGAGGTATGCTCTTGACTACCTTTCTTTTTTTCACATTGTTGAGATTTCCGCTCTATCTTTTGGTCTGAAATGTCTTTTTTTCATAGTTTGCCCAGGCTTGGGTGTACGAGATCTTCGGTGTCGCCCCTTTTCAGTTGGTGATGAGTGCTAACAGGGTTGTTCCCATCATGTCGTACTGGTGCAAGGGCAACAGGGCTCCTCCCCGCAGAAACCGGGACAGGAAGACAGTAGATGCTGCTAATCTGAGGAGGGTGTTCGCGATGTCTGAGCCCATCGGGGTTAGATTTTACCCATGGAGCCCGGCCAATGAGGCTTCGGTGGGTCCCTATGTAGTGGATTTGACAGCTTTTAGGGTTCTGCTTGTGGGTCTCACCGGGGAGGCCATGTATCTTGGGGAGAGGGTGGTTCGTCAGCACAGGGCTGGTGCGTTACCGTGGGCTCCTTATGACCCTCCTCGGGATATGCTCCGTCCCGCGAGGTTGGCGACTTTCTTGGCTCCCACTCCGGTAGAGCATTACAGAGGGGGTGACGACTATGCCGGCTACGTGCGGACACGGCTGATCAGCCCTCAGGTTCGGGCTCGGATGCTATCGGGAGAGGGATCGAGCTCAGCCCGGTATGTTGGTCGGAGTCGGCCTTTGGTTGACATGCCCCTTCGCTCGAGTGGTGTGAGAGTGATGAGGGGTGGCCGGGAGGTGGGGCTTAGCTTGGAGCCGACTGATGCCGATCTTGTTGAGGAGACATTCATTCCTCCGCCCGACGCTGGGGTACGGCTTTGTGCTTTGTATTAGTCATGTTTGCACGCATCTATTTCTTTTTGCATTGTAATCATTTGCTTTGGCTTCCCTTTCAGGTGACTCGGGAGGCATATATCCGTTCAGCTCGGCGGGAGAACGTGTTGATGCGCTTACTGAGGGAGGCGTACCATTCATGTACTTGTCAGAGGGACGACGTTGCGTCACCCCAACGTCGTGAGCGGTCTCCGAACGGCGCGGGCTCTTCTCACATTGGTGGTCGAGCGGTCTGGGGACGGAGTTCGGGTGCTGGTAGCTCTCGGGCTTTAGCGTGGCGTGGAGACACCACGGAGGAAGATTCTGATTAGGTGGGGTCCATCTTTATTTCCTACACCGTTAGCTAGTAGGGAGCAGAGGGATATGTATGTATAGAATAGATGTACAAAATGCATGTATGTATATTATGTTCTAAAATGCAATTTTATTGTGGGAGCCTACTTGTGCAAACTAGTTATTTTACAAATGTTCCTAATTTTATACAATGCATGAGCCACGGGACGGGGCAGTTACGTAGTTGCATGGATCCGTCACGGAGTGGGAAGAAACAAATTGGATTTCTGCATGGAGCAATGTTGGCCGCATGGCCATGGCGAGGCCCAGAGCAATGTTGGCCGCCTGGCCATGGCAAGATTCGGAGCAATGTTGGCCGCGTGGCCTAGGACGAAGTTGGCCGCCTGGCCAAGGACAATATCGGCCGCGGGGCCAGGGGCAATGTTGGCCGCGTGGCCATATCCTGCGCCGCCTCCGATTTTCCTTTTCCTGGCAAGAGTGGGAGTCCGTACCCTATTTAATGAACCCTTTGCAGCCACAAAAACGTACCAGCAACCTTTTGAGCAGTTTTTTTTTTAGTTCCTTTTAACCAATTTGCTTGCTCTTTGCCATGGATCAAGAGGCTAGGATCACAAGTCTTGAGAAAAAAGTCTTTATAACCTCTTTGGAGAAGTGGGTTGCCAAACTTCCTGGTTCGAGTCGTAGGAAACTTGATGAACGGTATGGGATAAAGTGTCTTTGGTCACTTTTGCACATGAACTCCAATACCAACCTCTTGCAACCCTGTGGGAGATTTTGGAATGATACCCTCCATGTCTTCAACTTTTCATTCAACGAGATAACACCCACTTATGAGGACATCGCGGCATTATGTGGCTACGAAGGGAAGGGTAAATTTGCCTTGCCCTTTGACTTCGTTTGCTTGAGGGACAAGTTGATGACCTTTGGCGTGTCCGCGGATGACTTTGATAGGTATGCTAGGGGCGGTTATGTCGACCTTTCTTGGATGCCACAACACTTTATACACATGGATGTGGCCTCTGACCGTTCCTTGGACCATCTTGCGCTATGTCTGTTTGCCTCTATTCTTTTCCCTTCTGAGGTTGGATTTGCTAGTGAGGGGTGTTTGGGCATGGTGAATTCGGCTCGCTTAGGTTATGACATTGTACCGGCCATTCTTGGGGAGATGCTCTGTGGGATTCCCCATCTTGCGGCTTATGGTGGGATGCCTTGTGGTAGTGATAGGCTTTTGACCATGTGGTTGCAAGAGAGGCTTCGAGTGAGTAAACCGGCGGCTTCTCTGAAAGTGGCCCCATGGATGCACCGCATTAGAGGCATGGCGGAGCGGTTTGAGGGCATGACTCTCAAAGGTTGGGAAAAGTATTTGGCGGAAATGGTGACTGACGACATTCAGTGGGTGGTGCCCCATTGGCACATTCACTCTGTGAGGGAGAAACAAGTGGGACTTCACATGATCAAAGTTCCGACCCTTTCTGGGATTACCTTTTACTATCCCTCTAGAGTGCTTCGTTAGTATGGTTTGGTGCAGACCATCCCGGAGGGTTTGGGACGAGGAGAGAGATGATTTTCCTTTTGGGGTACTTCAGTTGGATGATAGTGCCTCAGTCCTTCTTTCTCAGATGTGGGGCAAGGCCGGATTTAGTCGTAGGACCTTCCTCACACTCTCTAGCAACACCTTCCTGCCACGCGAGTATTTGGATTGGTATATGGGGAGACTTGGGCATGCGGAGCAGATTCTAGAGACCCTAAGGGGCACTATTTTGGGATCCTGTGCTCCAAGTTTTTCCTTGAGAATTAAGGAGGCTGAGGCTTATGAGAGGAGGATGAGTAAGAGCGTGGCTAACGGAGGCGGAGAAGAAGTGGGGGCGTCAAAGAAGAGGAAGGGCGAAGAGGGTCCTAATGGCAAGGCTAAAGGTGTTAGCGAGTTCGAAAGAAGATTTTGTGAGAATCCTAGCAAGAAGAAAGTTCGCCGTGGGCAAAGCAAGAAGAAAGAGACCGAGGGCACAAATGGCACTAAGGAGTAATCCCGAGCGTCTCTCCATAGTCGTGCAGACACATTAGTTTAATTTAGTTTACTTTTGTTTTAGTTTCAATTTCAGAATAGGTTATTTATTCAAAAAGTATGTCAAGCTTAGACTCATCAAATAAGTGTTAACATGTAATGACTATGGAAATAAAAGTTTTTGCTTTCAGAAAATACAACTTCTATCTTTATTGCTTACTAAGGGGCTCAGGTCACCGTAGTTCACTCCAGTCGGACTAGAATGATTTTAGAGAAAGGGAAGATAGAAGGGGGAATGCTCTAACTTTTGCCTAGACCGCCCTTGCGGGTTTTCGATCTAGCGAGCTTTGTACGCACCCTTATTTTGCATAGACCGCCCTTTGCGGGTTTTCAGTCTATCGGGCTTCTTTTTGCGTAGTAATAATTTTTGTTTTATTTTTTTAAATTTTTTTTTTTTATTTTTTTTTAGAGAGGGGAGTCTAGTCATAGTAGCGTCCGAGTTTGCTGATGTTTACTGTTTCCTTAGGCGGGGCTGCTATCCAAATCTGTCATTCTGTCAGTCTTGTGGTGCACCTCGAGCTTTGGTCATTGCGTCGACGCGTTGCTTCAAATCCTCTATTTCTCTTGAGATGTCTTGAATCGTTTCTGCAGCCAGGCGCGAGAGTATCTCTTGGCCGTTCCTCACATAGGGCTCGATTTCGTAGCAGCCGAGGAGTTCTAAGTTTTCGCTTTCTCCATAGAACCAAAATCCTCTTACGTCAGTGAGCATATTTTCGTCCATCAAGCCTTGGATTCTCCTTTGTAGAGCGACGCAGTCGGTGGTGTCGTGGCCTTCGTCTTGGTGTTAAGAGCAACTTTTGGTAGGTTCAAATGGTTGAAGGGGTGGTAGTTCGGAGAGGAGTGAATGTTCTTCTAGAGGCTGCATCTTGCCCATTTGTCTTAGTTGGTCGAACAATCTTGCGAAAGAGGTCCCTATTCTTGTGTAGCGGGGGACTGAGAGGGGGTATTTTTCCAAAAATCTTTGCATTTTTTCACTGATTTCCTTTTCCTGGCGCGAGGGCCACGATTCTGTCGTTGGTGTTGGGGTCTGAAGTTCATTCCCATGTGCCGGGTGCAGGATTGGGGTATTCGCGAGGTATTCCTTGAGGCAGCATAACGCGAATTCACATCTCGAACTCCATTCTCGGTCGCGGGCCCTTTCTATTTCTCTGAGCATCGGTTCCCCCACTGTTGTAAAATGGTTGAGGTGTTGCAGTAATTTGACGAGTTCTTCCGTTTCAGCTTTGTTCCGAGGAGACTGCATTCTCAACACAGCTCGAACTCGCCGACTGATGGTCCTCCTCGAGGTTGTGGAGGGGGTTGCTTCTTGGTTCTCCTCGGTTGTCTCGACCTGGTTATAGCCGTCAAACCCATCAGCGAACGACTTGACCTCATAGTGGGCGGTCGCATCCACCAACATGTCGATATTTGGCAAGGGGAAGTCATCCTTTGGCGTAGCTTTGTTGAGATCCCGAAAATCCACACATACTCTGACTTTACCGTTGGATTTCTTGACAGTCACCAGATTTGATAACCAAGTTGGATACTCGATCACCCTGATGAAACCCACACGGAGTAGCTTCTCAATCTCTTCCTTCACTTGCAAAGACCATTCCGGCTTAATGCGGCGCAGCTTCTGCTTGACTGGCTTAGCTTCTGGTGCTGTCGGGATTCTGTGCTCTACGATCGAGTTGTCGAGCCCCGGCATGTCCTTATAAGACCATGCAAACACATCCACATATTCTTTGAGTATCTCAATCAGTGCTTCCCTTTCGGCTCCGCTGAAGAAGCTTCCAATCTGCGTTTCCTTAGGCTCGGCTTCGGTTCCCAAATTCACGCACGTTAACACCTCATCGGCAGCTTGGGCTCGAGATTCTTTTTGACTAATAACCTGTTCTGAGATTTCTTTAATGTATTCATCATTTAATGTGTCTGTGTCTGCCTCTTCTAATGAATCATTATTAACTAAGTGTATATCATTAGTTTGATTATTAGCCAATTTATCAGTTAAAAGAGTGACTATGGAGGGATACTCGGAAAGGTCGAGGGTTTCATTCATGGCAAAAGGGAAAATAGTGTTTGCAACAAGATCATAGTCTTCAGACGTAAGGTCGTCAGACTTAGAGGAAGACTCAAATTCAAAATGTAAAACACTAGACTCTGGGGACGGGGATTTTGGGTGAGTGACAGGAGATGCTGCAGGAGTGGCGATAGGAGAAGGAGTAATCCCCAGTGTTCCCATCATAAATTCCGGAGTAGCTATAGGTCCCCCAATGATGCACCAATTCTTGAGCTTGTCCCCCATGGGTACCACCAATGTCCTTGGGTCCACCTTATCTTCAGAATCGTCTCCGATGACGGCAACCATGTCTTCGTGCAGCCCCAGATTACCCAGATGTTGAAGCAGATATTGGCCGTCCCACGTCTCAGTCAAACTTGGAGTTTCTGCGGCTTCTATTGCTGGCTTGTCAAGGGTTGCGGCTTCAAGTTGATCTGCCAAGTCATCTGCCACCTTGGTGGAGTACTCATGCCTGATGGTTCTAACTCTGCCCGTGGCTTTGTCATATTCCATGTAAGTCAGCTTCATGTTGGACCGATCGAATTCCACATCTTTGAAAATCTCGAACCCTTTCTGCAACTTCCCGGTGTGGTCAATCCATGTCTCAGCGAACTCAAAACACGAAAACTCCTCGCCTTCCCTGACAAAGTAGCTATTCAGGGACAGGCGGTATGGCCGCAATTCAGGCTTTTTGTAGGGAAGCTTCATCTTTTTAAGCAATTCTATCCTTTGTTGCTCCATCTTGTCTTCAAGAGTAAGGGTGTATCCTAGACCGAACAACCCTCGATGATTAACCTTTTCAACCAATTCTGTGGGGCCTTGCAAGTTCTTACCTAGCCCCAGCCCCGGTATAAAACCCATGTTACGCAGTATCTTGACAACAGGTGCCACTTTGTCCGTTGTTTTGGTGAGGTCGATGGTGCAGATCTGTGCTTGAGCGACTATTTCGAAGCCATTGAAGAGTCGGCTCTCTTCCCCATGCTGAATCTGTAAGACAGGAACGCCCTTGGTGTCCGTCCCTTGGGCAGTTACGAGATCACTGTAGATGATGGTCACTTCATTACCAGATTGAAACTTCACACACTGGTGCAGGGAAGATGGGACATCGCCCGACTGATGTAACCACGGCCGGCCAAGGAGGAGTGAGAAGGTCGCGGGGATGTCTATGACGTGGAAGTTGGTTGGTAGGATCTTTGTTCCGATGGTAATGGGTAAGGTGGCTTCGCCTATCACGGCGCGGCATGTAGAGTCATAAGCTTTGATGGTTTGCTTGGATGGGCGTAAATCAACACCATGAATGCCGACCACATCCATCATCCTTGAAGGCAGGATATTAATAGCAGAACCGTTGTCAATGAATACACGGGGAATCTTCTTGCCATTTACTTCGACAGTGATGTATAAAGGCTCATTATGATCAACTCCGAACACTGGCTTGTCTAACTCCGAGAAAGTGATGATGTTTCCATAGTGGATATTACCAATCATGTGGGTGACGTCCTCCGGGGTAATAGTGGATGGTACCATGGTGGCGGCGAGGTTTTGCTCGAGCATGAGGCGATGGGCTAGGGAGGAGGTGAGTAGGGACCATAGTGAAATATGGGCTTGGGTTTGTTTGAGTTGAGTGAGGATAGGGTCCTCTTTGTCTAGGTCGGCTTGCTCGGTGTAGATACCCCGGGTGGGAACACCACGGCTTTAGGCTCGAGCGCGTGATATTATCCTAGGATGTCTAACTTGATTTTAGATTGTTTTAGAGTCGCCACCTATGTTTTGAGGAACATAAGAAAAACCTATTGATTGTAGCCTAAGTTTTGGTTACGAAAACAGAGATTCTTTGTTTTGAGGTCCGGGGGTTAGATTACGAGATGGGAAGTACCGAAACACCCATCTCGCCCAACTTAAGTTGGTCTTGCTTGATCAAAATCTACATAAATGAAAATGTTCTTCTTCTTCTTCTTCTTTAAGTCATAAAAAGGGGGTTTAAAATATGATTTGGAATGTAGGAGATAACTCCTTAACCAACCTCAATGAGATGAGGTGATCATTAGAGTCATGTCCCAAAATGATTTGGGTGATTGCACATTTGATTAAAGTAAAAGAGAGAGGAGATGAGGTAGAAAAGAAAGGAAAAGATGGACTTTTACCTACAATTTGAAGAACTTCAAATGTTGCTTGATTTGATTCTTGGAGAACCTTTAGAAAGTGACTCTCTTCGTCTAGTTTTTTGATGCTTTTTTCCAATAATTTTTTGATCAATTTTCGATCCTTCAAAATGGAGGTAAAGAGAGGTTTTTATAGGTGAAAGAGGGGTGTTTTTGGTGCCAAAACTCAGTCACCAAGAAATCCTTCCCGGGCAAAATCCTGTAAATTGAGCAAGGGAGGGAATCCTGGCCAGAAATCTGTAACTGACGCCCAGAGGCGCGCGCTTCCTGCTTTGGGGGCGGGAGGCGCGCGCGCCTGGCTCCTAGTGTCGGAGGCGCGCGACTCAGAGAAGGCAATTTTGACAGAATGGACTAGAAAGTCAGCCCTGTCATTCAGTTTAGTCCCTGGACTTAACGAAGTCAGTCAGGAACTTAACGGAAGTGACAGAAACTAACGAGAAACACTTAAAATGGGGAGAAACACAAAATCAAATGTGCAATCGGGGTGAGCGGTCCAAGGCGGGGTGTCTACAGAGCCCCTCGGCGACGTGGATTGCAAAGCAAAACGCGTCGACGAAAGTTAAAAACACCCGCCGAGGACATCACCAAAAAGGCAAAGACTCGATGAAAGCAGGAATTTGAAATTGCGAGAGATAGTGGTGCGCTCCCTGTGTGAGCGGCTTTTGTTGATAGAGGGGGTGGCATGATCCGTTAGGTGAACCTGCCGGCTGAATGTTTTGAATGAGGCCGTTAGTGAACCTTCTGATGAATCCGTTAGTGAATCCCTTGGATGAGTCCGTTGGTGAACCCTTGTTGACGAATCTGTCGGTGAATCCGTTTGATGAATCCGTTAGTGAATCCCTTGGATGAGTCAGTTGGTGAACCCTTGTTGACGAATCCGTTGGTGAATCCGTTTGATGAATCCGTTAGTGAATCCCTTGGATGAGTCCGTTGGTGAAACCTTGTTGACGAATCCGTTGGTGAATCCGTTTGATGAATCCGTTAGTGAATCCCTTGGATGAGTCCGTTGCTGAACCCTTGTTGACGAATCTGTTGGTGAATCCGTTTGATGAATCCATTAGTGAATCCCTTGGATGAGTCCGTTGGTGAACCCTTGTTGACGAATCCGTTGGTGAATCCGTTTGATGAATCCGTTAGTGAATCCCTTGGATGAGTCCGTTGGTGAACCCTTGTTGACGAATCCGTTGGTGAATCCGTTTGATGAATCCGTTAGTGAATCCCTTGGATGAGTCCGTTGGTGAACCCTTTGGATGAGTCCGTTGGTGAACCCTTGTTGACGAATCCGTTGGTGAATCCGTTTGATGAATCCGTTAGTGAATCCCTTGGATGAGTCCGTTGGTGAACCCTTTGGATGAGTCCGTTGGTGAACCCTTGTTGACGAATCCGTTGGTGAATCCGTTTGATGAATCCGTTAGTGAATCCCTTGGATGAGTCCGTTGGTGAACCCTTGTTGACGAATCCGTTGGTGAATCCGTTTGATGAATCCGTTAGTGAATCCCTTGGATGAGTCCGTTGGTGAACCCTTTGGATGAGTCCGTTGGTGAACCCTTGTTGACGAATCCGTTAGTGAATCCGTTTGATGAAATATTGCTTTGAAGTCTCGTGCCATTTGGAGTCACACTTGACTTTTGAATTGTGGGGTACGGGCACAGTTGACTGCGACTAGAAAAATGTTCCTGCTGGGAATGAAATGTTGATATTGACTCTTGAGGGGGGCGTGGCACCCGTGACAGAACTTAGGGAGTTCGAATTTTTGAAGAGGACAGCCTACTTATGAGTGGGAGTTTCTATCCTGCTTTCGATTTTTGACATGCCTTAAGGGCGGAGCAGAAAAGGTGTGCCCAACTGGGTGTCCGAGGATCGGGACAGTGTCTTGATTTAGGCTGGAGATCTCTGACAAGGCCCTTTTCTTCAAGCGATTTAGACCTGGGAGGCGCGCGCCTTCCTATGTAGGCTTGGGACGCGCGCGCGCTTCATACTGCTGGCGGGTGGCGCGTGCGTCTGGGAGGCGGAATTCCGGGCTTGACATTTGCTGACCAAAAGAGCCTCCAACAGCTATAATATCATCTTCTGTTAGACCACTTGATTCTCACAGCTCCTTTCTGCCATTTTTGAACATCATATTATTGATTAACTTCGCTTGTGATCAACATTTTCCATGGCTTCCAATTCTTTTGCCCTTGACGCCAAGGTCGTTAGTGTGTATGAAAAGGACTTGGGCACTTTTGTGTATTCTTTCAAGACCCATCCCAAGAAGGCATTCATTAAAGACTTCGGGTTCCGAATTCTTTTTACTTTGCGGACGTTGAAACCGGATTGGGATTTGTTGAGAGCTGCCTCGGCTTTCTGGGATTGCGACAGCCATACTTTCAACCTTTCAGCTAATGAAATGGTGCCGACTGTTGACGATTTCGGGGCCATCCTTGGCGTGCCTTTGGCCGGTCGGATTGCCGTCCCCAAATATCACCGTGGTGCCGTCGACTCTTAGGTTGAGTTACTGAAACTCCCTGTTGAGGATGTGAAGAAGATGTTGCACGGTACCGTGATTGACATAACTGAGTTGCCGATGTTCTTCAGTTTGCACTCGGAGGACCCGGTGGTTCAATCTTTCAAAAGAAATGCCATGGCTGTTTGTCTCTTCAGCGAAGTACTGTTTGTTACACCTTTCGGGACTGCGGACGCGCATTTGGCTGAGATTATTTTGCAAGCTAAGGACCAGCGATTTAGTGTAATTCCTCTTATTGTAGGGGAGACGTTGCATGGTCATGATGAGTTACACAGGACGGGCAAGATGTGTCGGGGAAGCCCTTTGCTCTTGACCATATGGCTCTGAGAACATTTCAGAATTTATTCTCCGGATGGTGATTTGTCTCCTTTTGCTGTTCATAGGAGGAAGTTGTTGATCCGGGATTTATCTGAAGAGGATTGGAAGAAATTCTTTGCCTCTCGGGTGACCGTCGATATTGAGTGGTGTCCTCCTTCTTGGGGTCTTCGTCCTTTTGTGGAATGGACTCTTGGTTTTCAGCACGTGGTTGTGCCCGGTTTGAGAGATTCTTCCTTTTACCAGCCAGAGCGGGTTCTGCGACAGTTTGGTCGCCAACAGACAATTCCTTTTCCGAGGGATGGAATGCTTCGTCCAGTTGCTTACATGGGTCCTGACTTCTCGAGTGAGCTTCAGTCGGCTTGGGGAGATGACCGCAATCGTTGGGCTTTCGCTCCTCTGCATCGGGGGAGTGTCTTCCTTCCCGAGAGCTACTTGGATTATTTATTTGGCACCCTTTACCGTGGCATCACTTGGGTTGATGTGCTTCATGCCGAGTTGTTGGGACAGGGTTTTGAGCCTAGCAGCACTTTGAGATATAGAGAGGCTGCTGTTGATTCGAGTAACATTCTCGCTGACCCTTTCGGTACTCCTTTGGATGACTTTTATTCTAGGAGACGTGCTGCAGCACAGAAGGTTTCGGTGCGTATTAGTGCTCCTTCGTTACCCAAGAAGAAAAGGATTGAGAGACGATCGGGCGGTCCTTTGAAAGCTAAGAGAAAATTGGATTTTTCTTAGTACCCTAAGAGATTGCAATTTAGACCACTTTGTTTTAGGATTTAATGTTTTGATGTCTTTTGTTGCTCAATAAATCCGTTGTAATGGTTTGAATAATTCATTGAATGAATAAAAATTGCATTTTGTTATTTGAAGTGAATTGGGTATTTTTGATATGTTTTAGACCGCACCCGAAGGTTGCCTACGTTCCTCCAGTTGGGAGGCTCAGGTCTTCGTAGTTCAAACAAACAAAGACCCTTTTTTTTTTTTTTTTTTTTTTTTTTTGTGCACCCTGTTTTTTGCCTAGACCGCCCTTGCGGGTTTTCAATCTAGCGGGCTTCTTTTTTGCACGTGCTCTAATTTTTGCCTAGGCCGCCCTTGCGGGTTTTCAACCTAGCGAGCGAATTTTTTTTTTTTTTTTTTTTTTTTTGTGCACCCTGTTTTTTGCCTAGACCGCCCTTGCTGGTTTTCAATCTAGCGGGCTTCTTTTTTGCACGTGCTCTAATTTTTGTCTAGGCCGCCCTTGCGGGTTTTCAACCTAGCGAGCGATTTTTTTTTTTTTTTTTTTTTTTTTTTAATGGTCTTTGTTTATTAAGCGTAGAACCTCTTGAGCTTGTCGAGGTTGACCTCCTTTGGCAGCTGGTCACCATCTAAATCCACGAGCCGGACTGCACCACCGCTTAGTATCTTTTTGACCACGTACGGACCGATCCATCGGGGTCCCCATTTCCCCAGGGGATTCATGGCATTAGGAGGATGTTGTCTTAAGACCAAATCTCCCACATTGATGTTTCGAGGCTTCACTTTTTTGTTGAAAGCTCTTGCCATCCTTTGCTGATATGCCCTCGTGCGTTCGAGTGCCCTTAACATTTTCTCGTCGAGTAAGGCTAGCTGTTCGTATCGACTCTGCATCCAGTTGACCTCGTTGACTTGATTCTCGAGGAGGACCCGTAGAGATGGGACTTCAAGTTCGATAGGGAGTACGGCTTCAGAACCATAGACCAATGCATAAGGAGTTTCTCCTGTTGCGGATCGTATCGATGTGCGGTAGCCCCACAATGCTAATGGTAGCTTTTCGGGCCAATCCCTTCCTGTTGAGGCCATTTTCTTGACGATGGTCTCGATGGTCTTATTTGCTGCTTCGACTGCGCCATTTGCTTGGGGCCGGTAAGGAGATGACTTGTGCTTGGTGATCTTGTATTCTACCAAAAGTGCATCCATTTCCTTCTCAAAGTGAGAGCCGTTGTCGGAAATGATTTCATGAGGCACGCCGTATCGGCACATGATATTAATCTTTACAAATTCGGCCACTTTCTTGGCGTTGAGGGTTCGATAGGCTTGTGCTTCGACCCACTTTGTGAAGTAGTCGACTGCTACTAGGACGAATGACTGCCCATTGCTCCCGGTAGGATGAACTTTACCGATGATGTCTATCCCCCAACAAGAGAAAGGCCAAGGTGTGACCATGTTGTAAAGTTTTGAGGGTGGAGCATGTTGCAGATTAGCGTGGAATTGGCACTTGGCACACCTTTTGACTTTCTCGATACAGTCTCGTTCCATAGTGCTCCAATAGTAACCAATGCGAAGTATCTTCTTGACTAGCATAAACCCATTCATGTGGGGTCCACATTCTCCTTCGTGCACTTCACACATTATCCCTTGAGCTTCGGTCTCATTGGCGCATAAGAGATTGATCCCGTCGTGGTGCCTTTTATAGACTCGGTCCCCAATCAGTACGTACCGAGAGGCTAACCTTTGCAGAGCTGCTTGAGACTTCTTATTGATGTTCTCGGGATAAGTGCCATCTTTGAGGAAGTTCATGATATCTGAATACCACGGAGAGTTTGTTTGAACCTCGTTGATCTCGATGCTCATGCAATATGCCGGACTGTTCCTTCGAGCAATTTTGAAAGGCTTCACCATTTTTCCTTTGGGCATTTCAACTAATGAAGCTATAGTGGCCAGTGCATCGGCGAAGCGATTCTTATCCCTTGGCAGGTAGTTGAAAGTGATTTCTTGGAATTGTTCAACCAGTTCTTCAAGGTGCTGATCATACTGTTGGAGAGTCGGGTCTTGGGTTCGCCATTTACCTGATTGCTGATTGATAAGGAGCAAAGAGTCGCCGAACACTTCTAGTTCCGTGACGTTTCTTTCGAGAGCTGCTTCGAGCCCTGCTATGCATGCTTCGTACTCGGTAATGTTGTTGGTAGCTTCGAATTCCAGGCGTATGGCAATGGGAGTGTAGATGTCTTTTGGATCGACAAGCAATACCCCTATACCAAAACCGTGTTTATTGGCGGCGCCATCGAAAAAAAGTTGCCACTTGTCTTCCTCGGTTGCAGTACAAATTAAATGCTCGTCGGGGAACTGTACATCTTCCCCCTTCACTTCGTCACACGGGAATTCGGCAAGCTGGTCACTGAACACTTTCCCCCTGACGGATTTTAGTGTGACGTAAGTGATATCGTAGCCGGCGAGCATGAAGTACCATTTGGCTATTCTTGTTGACATGAAAGGCTTCTCGAAGATGTAGCGGAGCGGGTCCACCTTTGCTACTAGCTTGATTGGAAAAGCTTCCATATAGTGTTTGAGCTTTTGAGTGACCCAAACCAATGCTGCACATGACTTCTCTAAGACAGAGTAGTTCTTTTCGCCTCCTTGGAATCGGCGACTGACAAAATAAATGGCGTTCTCCTTTGTGGACTCTTGTTGCTCTTGTGCTAACATAGCCCCTAGGGCTTCATCATTGACAGTGAGATAAAGCAACAGAGGTTTCTCCTTGTGCGGCGGAACTAGAACAGGAGGGCACGTTAAGTAATACTTCACTTGATCGAAGGCTTCTTGGCACGCGTCGGTCCATTCTAGAGCCACATTCTTCTTGAGTAACTTGAAGATTGGCTCGCACATGAAAGTGAGTTGGTGCACAAACCGACTGATGTATTGTAGTCTGCCCATGAAACCTTTAATCTCTTTCTGTGTCTTTGGAGGAGGCATGTCAATGATTGCCTTGATTTTGGAGGGGTCTACTTTGATTCCCCTTTCAGTGACCATATAACCAAGAACTTTGCCTCGGATAACCCCGAATGTGCACTTTGCAGGGTTGAGCCTCATCTTGTGTTGACGAAGCCTTTCGAAGAACTTGCGGAGATCGATCAAATGTTGACCATCGGTCCCTTTGGAGTGAATGATCATGTCGTCCACATAGACCTCGATTTCTTTGTGAATCATATCGTGGAACAAGTCTGTCACGGCTCTTTGGTAGGAAGCCCTAGCGTTTCTTAACCCAAACGGCATGACTGTGTAGCAGAAGGTACCCCACGGTGTTGTGAAGGCTGTCTTATGTTGATCTTCCTCGGCCATGAGAATCTGATTGTACCCAGCGAACCCATCCACAAATGAGCGAACCTCGTAGGCAGCAGTGGAGTCGACTAGCATGTCGATATTAGGGAGTGGAAAATCATACTTTGAGGAAGCTTTGTTTAAATCCCGGAAGTCTACACAAACTCGGACCTTGCCGTTCGCCTTCCTGACTGTCACAATGTTGGCTAACCATGTCGGATACTCGATAACCTTGATGAAACCCACGCTGAGGAGCTTCTCAATCTCTTCTTTGACCTGCAGAGACCATTCTGGCTTGATCTTCCTGAGCTTCTGCTTTACTGGCCTGGCATCTTCTCTGATCGGAATCCTGTGCTCCGCTACCTTTCTGTCTAAACCCGGCATATCTTTGTATGACCATGCGAACACATCCACGAACTCTCGTAGTAATGCAGTCAATCTGTCTCTGTCGTCTCCCTTGAAGAAGCTTCCAATCTTGGTTTCTTTTGGCTCTTCTTCGGTACCCATATTAACAACCTGCAATTCTTCGTCAGCCTTTGGACCATTCTCGCCACGACTACGGACTTGTTGAGCAAGTTCATTTAAGTATGTTGTGTTTTCGTGGTCTATTTCATCATAATTTGAATCGTTATTAACTTGTTCGTTAAGTTCATTATTAGTTAATTCATCATTTATGATGTTTGCAATCTCAGGGTACTCAGAAATATCAAATTTTTCATTAGCAAAGAAAGGAAACACACGCTCGGCTATGGCCTCCAAATCCTCTTGGGTGAGGGTATTAGAGACACTCTCGGACTCGAAAGTAAGTGTAAGCTGCTCTTCCTTTGTTGCTGTGCGGGGTATGCAACCCATTTCTTGGACTAAGAATTCCTCGGATACCACGGGCCCTTTTGTTGAATACCAATTGTTGATCGGCTCGGAGCTTGGCAGGATCTCACTGATAGTCTCGTTCATGATGACGGTGTCATGGATGGCGTTGACTTGGCATTCATTCATTACGGCAAGCTCTTCGAACATGGAGGCTAAATCTGTCAGTTCTTCCCCCTCGGTGATTTCTGTCTCGGACTCTATAGTCACCTTCCTTCCCCACCATTCACGGGGCGACATGGGAGTTGGTTCCCTTTCGGATTTCTGGATCTCACAATCGGAGAATATTTCGAGGCCGGGCTTTTTGGCACCCTTGTTGTTAACCCATGGTTCGGGAAAGATCATGTATGGAACGTCTTCCCCTTGGCGGACAAAATAACCATTCAACGTCTTGCGGTAAGGCCTTAGATTAGGGACCTCATAACGACGGCCTTCTTTACGAGCTCGGGCCTTTTCGCTCTTGATTGCTTGTTCTTGCTTCAAGTCTTCTTTGGAAGGCTCGTACCCCAAACCGAATGTGTTCTTGACAAATGAGACTTGCACGGGATGTACGATTCCTTGCTGATATTTCCCTAAGCCTAAACCAGGGAAGTAGTCCATATCCCTCATCATGCGGAGTACTTTGTGATTGCTGGGGGTCCATGATCCATTTCCCCCTTCTTTGTCAATGGCGTTGATTGAGACGCCGGAGAGAGTGGAGTCTGGTAGACCGTGCTGAACTTGGTGGACGGGCTCACCTTTTCTGTGGATAGTAATGTTTTCAGCCATTACGGTCACTATTT
The DNA here is from genome assembly GCA_026119855.1 of Campanula takesimana. Classification (NCBI taxonomy): domain Eukaryota; kingdom Viridiplantae; phylum Streptophyta; class Magnoliopsida; order Asterales; family Campanulaceae; genus Campanula; species Campanula takesimana. The sequence continues at coordinate 667,319 of JAOWBW010000167.1, read as the reverse complement.
CATCACCGTTTCGGATCTTGACACATTGGTGGAGAGTTGACGGTACGGCATTAGCACTATGAATCCATGGTCGACCTAACAGTAAGTTGAACGAGGCAGGGATATCAAGCACTTGGAATGGAACGGACATGACCATGCTCCCAAACTCAATGTCAATTTCGATCATGCCCATGACTGTACGGGCGGTGCTGTCATAACCTCGGATTACTTGAGTAGAAGGCCTCAAATCAGAATCTTTAAGCCCCAGTATGCCCATGATCCTACCAGGCATGAGATTGAGTGCGGAACCACCGTCCACTAAGACTCTTGAGACGGGCCTCCCCCTTGCTCGTACCTTGAGGTAAATAGCTTCGTTGTGGTCGGAACCAAACGGTGGAAGGTCCATATCGGCAAAGGTGATGACATTGCTAAAATGAATGTGACCAATCATTGCCGTGAGGTCCTCGGGAGTAGTATCGGGAGAAACTGATGTATCATCGAGATTGCGGATGACGAGATCTCGGTGTTTCTTCGAGGATGCAATGAGGTCCCAAATAGAGATGTTGGCTTGAGTTTTCTTGAGTTGGACAAGTAGAGGATCTTCGGGAGTGTTGTGAGCTTGCGGCCTTTGAGAAGAGGAGCTCGGTGCGGAAGTGGAAGGGTTGCTTGCTATGACTCGACCGGATCGAGTTAGCATATTGACGTTCCCATCTTGCTTCTTTTTCCTATTCTCTAGTACTTCCCTCATTACCTCATCATAAGTCACTACATAACAAGAATTGTCAATTTTATTCATAACATTGGGGCCCCCATTCACAATTGGGATTGAATGGGTGGTCCCCTCAAGTTCTCCTATCTCTATTACATTGACATGCTCGTCATTAGTCACTACAAATTCTTTCTTATCTATGAGATCTTGAATGACATTGCGGAGAACGAAGCATTCCTCGGTGGTGTGGCCACTATATTGGTGGTAGCCACAATATTTGTGGTGAGCATGATTGTCGTGGATCGTCTTGGGTTGGTACCCTTGCACGGGTGTGACTTGACCCTTTGCCTTGAGGACCTCGAACACTTCGGTTTGAGTCATGCCTTGGAGAGGCGTGTAGACACGGTCACTTCGGGGCCTTTTCCCTTGAGGTGGAGGAACCTTTTTGTAATTCCCCTTGTCAATAGCGACGGCGTTGACCGAGGCCTCTTTTGTGGAGTTGGAAGCGGCCTTGTAGCGGTAAGTAGGAGTGGTCTTCTTAATCTCCTTGAGCAAGTCATCCATGCGTACACCCGCCTCATACATTTGGGAGAAGTCGGAGTAGCAAGCTCCACTGAGGTGAGTGCGGAGATCAATCTTGAGACACTTGAGAAATATGTCCATTTGCTCTTTTGTGTTCGGCCTCTCAACAATTTCAGAGAGTTTGTCATTCCATCTCCTTGTGAAGTCGATGAAGGACTCATTGTCTCGTTGAGTAGTGTTCTCTAGCTCTTTCCTTGTGGGCCGGTGAGTGGTGTTGCCTTGGTATTGGTTCTTGAAGGCAAGCATGGCGGAGTCCCAATCAAGACGGACAGTGAGCGGGAGAGTAGCATACCAATCTTTTTCCGCCCCCTCGAGAGTGAGAGGAAAGCATTGAGCCATCACCTTGGTGGAGACCTTCTTTGGAACCATTGCCCAAATATAAGTCTCAATGTGAGCCATAGGGCAAGAGTTGCCCTTGAATTTTCTTATGTCGGGCATCTTGAACTTATCGGGAAGGGCGGTCATAGTACTCATGAGGATGGATGATTGATAAAGGCTTGTGTCGGAGCCTTTCCCCATGTTGAGCCCATTGAATTTTTGGTCGATGTAGGCCATGATAGAATCCACCATTTTGGGCTCGTTGTTCTCGGAACTTGGTTCCCCCATTTTCTTGGTGCGGGTGTTGACATAAGGACTCTTGAACAAACCCTCGGTCCATTCGGATTCATCATCATTGTTCTTGTTCTTTCCCTTGGCAAGGTTGGTGAGATTTTCTTTCATTAGCTCCATTTCGGCCTCGTGGGCCTCCCTTTGGCTGTCGAGGTGGGATTGCCAAATGTCATCTTTGCTTTGTGCCTCCTTGTTAAGGGTGGAGACTTGCTCTTGGAGGAGTTGGACCATAGTTGAGAGCTGTTCGAGAGACATGGTGTTACTACTGCCGGTCATGGTTGATGTTGGAGCTGTTGGAGTGATCTCTTCACGGACTAACCGATTTGCTGAATCCCGGTAGACTTTGTAAGTACCAATTGAACCTATATTGCAGAAGAGGCCCTTGTCAGTCTTGAGTAGCACTTGCGGTCCATGAAGAGGCTTAGAACACACAGTTGGGCACACGACTCGAACCACATAAGAAAAGACTTTTTTTTTTTTTTTTTTTTTTTATGAGTCGGAGGGAATGAATCCCTTTTGGGGTTTCTAAGAAAATAATGGAATCGTCACACTAGTATATAGACCATCTCGCGGTCCCATATACTCATCGGATTCCACCACGTTTGTGAATCCTACACGTATCGGGATTAGACTAAATTAATGTAGTAAAGCATACATGCGGGGACGGATTTTTATTTTCGTCCAAAATAACCACTTTTGGGGACGGATTTTTATTGCGTCCCTTTCAACAAGTTGGCATGTATGATTTGAAGACATTAGTTTAGGGAAATCTCGGTACATGGAAACCGACTTGAGTCACGGAGTGTTAGACCCTAACTAGAATTGTGTGGTTTGTGCTCGGCTTGAATATGAGGCTCAAAGGTCACCCCCGGCATGTAGTCTTGAACTACGCCACGGACTGAGGTTTACCGCTTCAAAAGAGCCAAGGTCTGGTGGAGCTTGAAACTTTCTAGGACGGGCCTCGACGGGTTTGGGGTTGGACTTGTGCGACTCGATAGTGAGCAGTTCATAGGAATATGTGCATGTAGTGTGAGGTCTAACAAGTGACAAATTTTTTTTTTTTTTTTTTTTTTATTTTTTGAAAAGAAAGAAAAACACACAAAACACATAAGCACATAAAATTACAACTCCCGAATCACCCGTGTGACCGGTAAATAAAACACAAAATTAAACAGTCCGAGGGTTCAATTCTGTTCTGATGCAGGCAACTGTGCCCACACCCCACTGTACTGCTCAGTCACTGAAACCTGTCTCTGTTCTGGAACCAACCCAGAAGCGTGCGCCTCTGAGTTCTGATGTGGGACGCACGTGCATGGCGCAATCATTATGGGAGGCGCGCGCTTCTGGGACACACCTGTCAGAATGTCAGACTTTGGACTCAGGGGATTGCCCTGGTCCTATGTTCATATTGTAACCCCTGCAGAAGTGATTAGTGCAGAATAACAGAAGAAGAAGATGAAGAATATGAAGAAGTGGGCGATTCTGGTTCTTGATGTGGGATGCGCGCGCCTTAGGCTTAAAAGGCCAGACGCGTGCGCCTCCCCCATCAGGAAACAGAATGCCCAGAAAAGATGTAGATTTCGATCAGAACGCAAGTTTAACCCTCAAATGTCCCCAGCGGAGTCGCCACTGTAGATACCCCGGGTGGGAACACCACGGCTTTAGGCTCGAGCGCGTGATATTATCCTAGGATGTCTAACTTGATTTTAGATTGTTTTAGAGTTGCCACCTATGTTTTGAGGAACATAAGAAAAACCTATTGATTGTAGCCTAAGTTTTGGTTACGAAAACAGAGATTCTTTGTTTTGAGGTCCGGGGGTTAGATTACGAGATGGGAAGTACCGAAACACCCATCTCGCCCAACTTAAGTTGGTCTTGCTTGATCAAAATCTACATAAATGAAAATGTTCTTCTTCTTCTTCTTCTTTAAGTCATAAAAAGGGGGGTTTAAAATATGATTTGGAATGTAGGAGATAACTCCTTAACCAACCTCAATGAGATGAGGTGATCATTAGAGTCATGTCCCAAAATGATTTGGGTGATTGCACATTTGATTAAAGTAAAAGAGAGAGGAGATGAGGTAGAAAAGAAAGGAAAAGATGGACTTTTACCTACAATTTGAAGAACTTTAAATGTTGCTTGATTTGATTCTTGGAGAACCTTTAGAAAGTGACTCTCTTTGTCTAGTTTTTTGATGCTTTTTTCCAATAATTTTTTGATCAATTTTCGATCCTTCAAAATGGAGGTAAAGAGAGGTTTTTATAGGTGAAAGAGGGGTGTTTTTGGTGCCAAAACTCAGTCACCAAGAAATCCTTCCCGGGAAAAATCCTGTAAATTGAGCAAGGGAGGGAATCCTGGCCAGAAATCTGTAACTGACGCCCAGAGGCGCGCGCTTCCTGCTTTGGGGGCAGGAGGCGCGCGCGCCTGGCTCCTAGTGTCGGAGGCGCGCGACTCAGAGAAGGCAATTTTGACAGAATGGACTAGAAAGTCAGCCCTGTCATTCAGTTTAGTCCCTGGACTTAACGAAGTCAGTTAGGAACTTAACGGAAGTGACAGAAACTAACGAGAAACACTTAAAATGGGGAGAAACACAAAATCAAATGTGCAATCGGGGTGAGCGGTCCAAGGCGGGGTGTCTACACTCGGGTTCCTTCCCAAAGACTTTCTTTGCGCCCTTCGGGTCGGATTGGTACACTTGACCGGATCTTGTAAGGAGACAAACTTCTGCACGTAGCTCCTCCAAAGACAATGGCGAGTCATGACAAGGGGGCGAAACTTCGGTCTTTTCGGCCTCCTCGAAGATTTCGGCCCAAGAAAGAGGTTGAGAGGGCTTGGGGCTCTCTTCCTCTAGAGATTCGACTTCACTCACTAGTTCTTCTAAAGACAACAAGTAGCAAGAAGATTCTTTATTATTAGTCGTTGGAATACAACCTATCTCATCACAGTCCGCCACAACAAGCTTGGCCGGATCAGTGATCTCACTAAGTTCTACCATGAGTACATTGCTAGCTACATAATCTCTAGGGTCTTCGACTACTCCCTTGTGGATGAGTTCTTGCACGGCTTTCTTGAGTTCAAAACATTCTTCGGTAGTGTGACCGGTGCACTTGTGGTAGTGGCAAAACTTTGACAAATCGCAACCAAGACTGGGGAGATGTCCTTCCAATGGTTCGAGTATTTCTAACGTCACTAATGCCATGAAGATATCCACCATCGTGAGCCCTATCTTGTTGAAGGCGTCCATGAGCTCGAGGATACTAATCTCGCATGTTTGCACCATATTCACCCCACCCCTATTGTTAGGAAGAGGGTTATTCACCACATTAGGACCCTTCGGCTTCTCAATCTTCTTGTCATTGATCAACCCTTGTACTACGCGCTTCAATTGAATACAACCATCCGTTGTGTGCCCGATGTGCTTGTGATACTTGCAGAACTTGGAGGCGTCCAAATCAGTCCTTGGGTAGGCGGGCTGGTAATTCTCCAAAGGCTTGATAAGACCTCTCTTGACTAACACGTCAAAGACTTTCCCCATAGGCATTCCAAAATCGTCAAAGTGTTCTCTCTCTCTTTGCGGCGGAGTCCCATTCCTTGTTATGGCTTGGACATCCAGCGGGCCCTCTTTCTGGACCATATTTACTTGGCCGACGGACTCCTTTCCACCCCTAGGAGGCGCAGGCGCAGTAGGACCTTGTAGCGGAAGGAGTTGATGTTGTTGGTTTTTGGACTTTCCTTTGGCGGCACAATCCCAGTGAACCCTGCTTCGTACCTCACTCCGGCGTTAACCATTTCCCGCAAATCAGGGAAGTAACCATTACCTATAGCTGCTTTCATCTCCGGTAGCAAGCACTTGTAGAAAATCTATTTTTGTTCCTTCGCTTTTGGTGGGTATTGGACCTCGCACAACCGATGATTCCACCTCTTGTAAAAATCATAAATAGCCTCACCGAGCTTTTGCATAGTGTTCTCAAGGTCGGTTCGATTCACATGCCAATCCAGGTTAGCTTGATACTTCTCACAGAAAATGGCACTGATTTGATCCCACGTTTGCCTCTCGCTTGGTTCTAGCCCCAAGAACCAACGCAGAGCTATACCATCCAAAGTGCTATGAAATACGCGAGCCATTTGTTCGTTGGTGCAGTCACGAGCCCTCATGGACAACACATAACTATCCAAATGAGTCTTAGGACACGAGTCACCATGAAACATTGCCACCTTAGGCATCTTGAAATCCTTGGGGAGAGCCCCCACTTGGCTAGGGTTGATTTTCTTGGTAGTCGGTGCACTTTGCTTATCCACGGTCTCGATTAACTTTCGCATTTGCTCTTGCATGGCCATAACCACAGGGTGATTGGAGATGTCGGGGATAGTTTCTGACAGAATGACGGGAGGAGTAGTGGAAGCAGTAGTAGCGGCCATCCCAATACTCAGAGGCAACGAGGGTGCGGGTAGTTTGCTAGCGGCGAGGTAGCCACCAAGCAATTCAGGGGAAGGTTCATAGACAGCCTTGTTCTTGCTCATGGTAGTGAAACCTTGTTGGGTGTAGAGAGAAGGAGGTGGAACATTGCGGTAGCTTGGGAATGGGAAGGCAGTAGCATTGGTGTTGGGGGGACAGTTGGTATTGACCTCTTCATCCTCGACATAAATGAAATTCTCCCCATCGGGCACCAGTTTAGTCCCCTTTTGTTGAATATGACCCTTCAACTGTTGGTTCTGGTCTTCCAACATCTTGTTGCTTTCCTCGAGATTCTTGATCTTGGCTTCGAGACCGACGAGGAAGTTCTGGAGGCTTGGGGGAATACCATTGAGAGTAGCCTCAGCGTTGAGCTCGGCGGCACTAGCAGGAGGAGCAGAGGCTGAAGCTGAAGTGGGAGTTGACATTGCTGATGACGAGACTGAGAACGTGGACGGAGTAGAAGCTTCACGTTGTAGTCGACCACCCGAGCGGATCCAAACTTGCTTTCCTGAAAGGTTGAAGGGTAATGAAGCTTTTAGGAGAGGGGGAAGGCTCATGCAAAGTATATTTTAATTTACAAAAACATACATTATTTACATCCTAATTGGTTGGAAGGGATACCCCTTTTTTGCAACTAGTTAGAAGACTACGATCAGTGGAGGTCATCATTACGTCTATAGACCCCTCGTTTTTCACCTGTATTGCACACCCCCAAACGGACAATTTGGGCGAGGGTCCTATAGGGCAAGCGGCTTCCACCAACCATCGGATCCTACGACTAACCCTTCCTTAAAGGCATTTAACGTGACGTCTATGTTACATCCTACGCAAGTTAATGATGAGCGGAGATCTTAACAACAAACACTCATCTCACCATGGCACGTCCCTTGTAGGGAAATCACTTTTTTGTGCACTTTCTCTCAAAGATCTCGATTCATCATTGACTTGGGGATGACTCGACATAGACAGCACGTTAATTGACTATTAAGAAAAGGCTAGCCAAACCAACCGGTCAAAACCTAGGTGTGTTACCTATACTAGTGTGGGTTGACACGGGTTAGGTAAAAGGTTCCCACCGTATACGGTGAGTGGAATAGATGAGTGACTCAAAAAGAGTGCGGCAGTAGCACACAAATTCCTGCACATCGAATACTCCGGGTAATGGGGACCTGTGCAGTGCTGACACGGACTAGTGGTAGTGTGCGGCAAGAAACTAATTCTTTTTAAGGAGAAAAGAGAGAAGTTTTTAATGTTAGGATGATGCAATGCAATGCATGAGAGAGAGAGAGAGAGAGAGAATACTGTACAAGGGAGCATAGCAGAGATTCGTTTGGCCCTAATACTAAAGCGAAGATAACAGGGGTACAAGGATGCAAGGTATATACAAAGTACAAGTATCAACAAAGCACAAGTATTAACATTGCGGGGTGCGCGGGTGCATGTGTGAGCATGGCAAGTATGTGAGGTGCATGTATAAACATGGCAAGTGTGTGCATGTGTAAACATGGCAAGTGTGTGGAGGGTGCATGTGTGAACATGGCAGGTGTGTGCATGTGTGAACATGGCAAGTATGTGAGGTGCATGTATAAACATGGCAAGTGTGTGCATGTGTAAACATGGCAAGTGTGTGCATGTGCAAACATGGCAGGTGTGTGCATGTGTGAACATGGCAGGTGGTGCATGTGAGAATCATGGTAAAGTGTAAGGTGTATGTGAGAACATGGCAAACATCATGATGTGAACGAAAATTAGACCCACTAAGTTTGAAAAAGTTTCAAAGCAGTACCCAGCAGAGTCGCCACTGTGAATACCCCTTTCCGATGAAGCGACGCATGGGAAGTATCTTGTGATTATTTTTATTTACAAAGGGAATATTCTTAACGACATTAAAATTATGAGAGTCGCCACGCCGTTTTAATTAAAGCCAAAACATTGAAAAAAGCATTTTTAGTGGGTTCGGGGGTCAAATTACAACAAGAGAAGAATATTGAACGTTATCAATCCTATTGCCCGAATTGATCGGTCTTTCTATCATGATGAATGTGTTAGTAGTGTGTTAGTGTTTGAGACCGGATCCGAAGATTGCCTACGTTCCTCTCAATGTGAGAAGCTCAGGTCAGCGTAGTTCGCAGAGAATTAGAATAGGCAGAAGAATCGGGATCATGCATAACGAGGGGGGAATTACCTAAAGATTAGGGTTTAGAAGTAGTTCCTAGATCATCCTCGGGTTGATGAACCCTCGATCATCATCGGCTATGAAATAACATGTAATTATGAAGATCGCAACCCTAAATATAGCATAAATAAGGTTTTAATCTATGAACACGAAGAACATGCGAAGAACATATTATGAACATACGAATGAGCATGCAAAGAATATGAAGAAACTATGAATAAACATGTACGAACATGAATATAAAAGATCTACATTAAAAATAATGCAAGAACACGAAGAAAAATTTAGAAAACTTACCTATGTTGGCAAGAAATAAACCTTGGATCTTCTTGAGTGTTTGAATGCTAATTAGAGAGCAAAATAGTGTTTAAGAACTCCAAAACTCGGACTTAGAGCTCTCCAAATCGGCCCCCTAAACCAATAGCCTGGGATTGGTTTATATAGTAAACTGAGGGGAAGATCTGATGGTCCAGATCATCCGGAGCAAGGTTGGCCGCCTGGCCATGGTTGAAGCCGGTGACAATAGTGGCCGCGTGGCCAAGATCAACGCGGAGCAAGGTTGGCCGTGTGGCCAAGGTTGCAGGCTGACTTGATTCTTAAGCTAGGGTTTCTGCATGGTTTTAAGGAAACCATTTGTTACCTAATTTGATAGATTTTGTCATAAATGAGATATTTTGGGAATCCGGGACAAGTCTTTGCAAGGTTTCTAATTCCTATAAAGTCCTTGTATTTTTGGGAAAGTCCTAATAAACTCATTTTCAGGTCGGGTACTAACACAATGGCATATCCAAGATAGCCGCCATCTCCTCTATAGTGGGGACCATCTCATTAAGTGAAAAGTTGAAAATATGAGTCGATGGATCCCAAAAGCGTGCAACTCCCTTTAGAAGGTCCCATTCCGGTTTTAGATTGTGAAAAGAATATTGAAACCGAACATCTCCGCAAATCTTTCTTGACGAGCTTTGTCAAACGAGCAAAAGAACGTTGCTAAGTCATTCTTGTAGCGTTCCACTAATTCCGAATCCAAGGAGAACTCATCAACAATTATTGATGAAGGGACGGATTTACTTGGGGCCATTGGGAGCAAAAGGTTGAGAATTTTACTCCAATAGAAAAGTTCCCAGAACTGATTTAAGGCTGCATGGTATTCTAGGACGGACTAGAGGTGTTTATATACAAGTTTGGACACTAAATCCTCGAGGAAAAAGGAGAAACAGCCGCAGATTCAGAGGATGACTCGTACGAGACTTTGATGTCTCGTACGAGGCATCTCCCAGTTCAGAACAGCAACAGCTCTGCTCAAATCCCAGGTTGCTTGGCAAGTCAAAACATGTCTCAATCATCTTAGAAACTCACCCGAAACAGTTCACGCACCACATACAAATGACCCAACGCGAATCCATCTCATAAAATTACCCCTCGGTTGACCAACCGGATGTGAATCAATTCATTTACACAGTCAGAAATAAAAACTAAAATCAACTAATGTGTCATGTGTTAGAGTTAGGAAATAACTGTTGCATAGGTACAAACCAAAGAAAGAAAAATTGTCTTCGCTACGCCGAGGCAACAAATACATCATCAACAAAAAAGAGGGAATGGTGGATCCTATCTACTTGGCATCAAAAGAAAGAAGACGTCACCACCGCTACGTGATCATTTGTCAGTCCGAGGTCTCTTCCCGCAAGAAGCCGACTCTGCTGTCTGGCGAGCCAATCAATCTAAGAGATTCGCAGTCTCTTTCTTTACCCTCTTGGCATAGGCCATGAATTGGGCAAGCCGTCCCGCGACCTCCCTATACTCAGCAATGGGCACCTATTGAGAAGAAGCAAATAGAGATGTCAGAATCTTCAAATAAATGATAAACAGAGAGATAAAATGGTAGAATGACAGAAATGATGGAAGAAGGGTCATAAATCATACCATGGTCGCGTCGGCAGGAGGTACGAGCTCCTTAGGCATATCATAAGCAGCGGGAAGGTCCTCGGTACTCTCTATTCCCTTAGCCATGCTGTAGATAAATGAAGCTGGTCCGAACTGTGGACGGAAAGGGACGTGGACAACTCCCTGGGCCTGAGCCTGATCACCCTCTAGAATCAACCGGGGCATGAGGCGAGCGAGGAAGTCCTGATAATCAGCCTCCAAGGACATATGGTCAAAATCATCCGGACCAATAATGAGGTCCCCTCTCTCCTCCTCCACGATGGCATAAGAGTTAAGCATATGGGCCGGCGGGTCCAAAGGGACGATGACATCGAGTCTGCTACCACCCTACTGGAAAGAGACTCTCTCTCCTAAATAGAAGCATCCCCTACCAAGGCTAATCATCAGTAATCTCATACTAGCGAACTCGTAAACATGGTCAATGCCCAAATTTTGCCAAGGAAAGAAGGTGACATCGGACTCAGGGATGGCCTCCTATCTGTCAAAATACAGCCGCATACGCTCCACCATCATGTCAGCTCCCTCTGCATGCTCATCACGGGTATCCCTGTTACCCCGCCGCCATCTCAAAGTATCTGGGAACATAACACTGTTGTCTCAAAGGTTAAAAGTGAAGAGACCAAAATATGGCATATCCCCAAGCCTCTAAATGGGAGAAACATAGAAAAATGTCAAAACTAAATGAGTTACTGAGACAGAAAGTAAACTGGGGCTGAAATTAAGGAGGAATACAAAAGAAGATGAGTATTATACCTCCCAGGCATGACTGTAGCCGCTTAAGCCTGCGTTCGCCTGATCCTGCGAACTCTCATCCATGGCCACATAGCAGTGGGCCAGGCCAGCAGAACCCTAGCTAGCATCAGTGACATGCTGTATGTCCCTCAACACACTCAGGAGAGTGAACAAGGCTGTCGACGCATGATTGGCAAATAGCGTCTCAGAAAAGGCCCACCACAGAAAACCGTGAACGGCTGCGATACGGGTGTCACTAAGGTGCATCTGACCGGAATTAACAGTAACATAGGCATCAAACTTGTCCCTCAAAGCCTTTAAAGGGACACCCTTGCCTAGGGTATGCACAGAGAAGCCCAGAAAATGCCTCATATCATCCCCGCTGGGAGAGAAATCAATATCAACCTCAAGTGGCTCACCGAGGAGGGCAAGCCCAGTAATGGCATGAAAATCAGTAGGGGTCATGACCTCCCCCCACCGCATGTGCATAGTATGAGTGCTATCCCACCAATGCTCTCGAATATCCTGGAGCAAGTGAACGTTCCTCCTCTCACCGACTAAGCCGTTAAAGAAGGGTTTCAGCCTGAGATTCTTGATCTCTTCCTTCATCTCACTATTGAGAGTTGCCCACCGCTCGGAAACCGCTCGTACGCTACCTTTACAGTTATCAATCACCCTGAATGACTGCAAACAACATAGACAAAAGAGACAAATGTCAGAAAATCGGTAAAATCCTCACTTAAGCATTTTACCCGAAAAGTTGCAGAATTGCCTAGAACGACAGTCAAAATCATGTACTACTATACTACAATGATTTTCAACATAAATAAGGGTGAAATTCCATCGAAAGATCAGCCATGCATGATAAACCCTAGCAACAATAATTCTAGGCAAAAGTCGATGAAAGTCGAACTGGGAAGGCACCAAATTAAGACATGCAACGATAAAATTGACATGGAAACCCAGTCAAAGGAAGAGATCCTTACCTGCCTCGTCCGAACGCCGTGAGAAATATGATCATCGGGAAACGGGCACAACTCACCCGTCGCCCACACTTTGCCTCTCATGTGCCTACCAAAGAGGTGTTCCCTATGAGAACGATTTGCACCGGCCATTTGAAAGGGTTAAGAATCACTAGAACTTGGTGAAAATAATGATTTTTGGATGAAAAAATCGCCTAGGGTTGAGAATTCCCGAAATAAAATAAGAAAATCACTTTCTTGGGAAATTTCAGAAAAGCCCTACTTTTAACAAAAATTTCAGAAAAAACCCTACTTTTGACTGAAAGGTCGAATCTAAACCCGGTTCAAGATGGAACATTGAGTCGTCAACAAATGAATATTTTCAGAATTGGAACAAGCAAAGTTGTTTCTCAGTACAAATTAATTCTCACCGCACATCTAAGATCATGGGTGTGCAATGAAATCTGCATCAACAAACTTTAAATCCCATGACTGTCATCAAGACGTATGTTAATGGCACAAGATTTACAATCGGGTATCCCACGACTGTTATCAAGACGTAAGTTAATAACACAGGATCCCACCATTCAGAGTCCCATAATTGTCATCAAGGTGTAAGCTAATGGCATAGGACTCACATTTTCAAAAGAAAGGCAGTCTCGTTGAAAGGGGAAGCGAGGTCCAAGTAATTGGCGTCTCCAAATCCGGGTATCCCACAATTGTTATCAAGATGTAACTTAATAACATAGGATCCCACCATTTAGAATCCCACGATTGCCATCGAGACGTATGTTAATGGCATAGGATTCAATTTTCCGGCGAATAAGGCAACCTCGTTGGAAGGAGAAGCAAGGATCCAAGTAATTGGCGTCTTCAAACCCAGAGTCCGATAATTGTTATCAAGACGTATGTTAATAATATAGGATTCACATTTTCTGGCGAATAAGGCAACCTAGTTGGAAGGAGAAGCAAGGTTCGGGTAACTGGCGTCTCCAAAATCAAAGACGGTTCGTCATCAACAACAGGGCATGTTCAGAATTGGAGTCAAAGAGATTGATTCCTCAGTATGGATTACAACTGGAGACGGTTTGTCATCAACAAAAAGGAGTATATTCGGAATTGGGTCAAGGTCATTGATTCCTCAGTATGGGTTACTCTCTAAACTCTAAGCTTTGCTTACCTCAAGTATTGTTTTCAAAAATGATTTTCAAAATAACTTAAACCTCAGTTTTTGCGTGTTTTCAAAGTCGAACTACGTTTGGTCAGATTTCCTTCTGAGGAATACGTAGGCAGCTTTTTAGCACGACCATACCCCTAGTTCAAAATGACGTCCTTTCTATCGATGACGGTACTTCATCCATAAGTATCGTCACCGAGGGGCTCTATAGACACCACATTTTGGACATTCATTTATAATCACACTATTTCTGTATCTCGCCTTTGATTTAGGTCGAAACTCGTTAAGTTGAACATGTTTCGTTAAGTTTCTGACTGACTCTGTTAATCAGGGGCCAAAATGAACATTAAAACTACTGCAGAGGGCAAAAAGTGAATTCCAGCACTGAGATGCCTCGTACGAGACATTGATGTCTCGTACAAGACATCCCCCTTAACAGTCTGGTTTTTGGTCAGTTTCCTTGTTGATCTTAACCCCTTTTCTTGGCAAACACTTAAGCTATCCGGGAAAACCTAATGGACGATCCTAGAGTCCAAAAATACCCCTGTGGGAATCAAGTCTTGGATTCCCATCACAACTTATCTTCTTGGCCAAAACCCTACGTCCAGAACCCTTATAAATATATAGGTTCTTGAACTGAGAAAGGGGGGGGGGGAATCTTCATTCACCCAAAAATCACTTCAAATCTGATCAAAGAGGTCCCCATAATCAGTCCCTCTTCCTCACCCATGAAATTCAAGCCTCTACAACACCATTCAAGCCAAGTTTATTGGAGATTCAAGGCCTTTAGTCAAGGCCATCCATAGGTTCTTGAAGAACGCTTAGGTAAAACTCTTTGTTTTCTATCCTCTCATCTCCTTCTTTGTCTTTAAAGTAGTGTGATTCCATTAAAGGATCAGCCTAGAGCCTCTCCAATCCATGGAGATGGTCTCGAAGCATATGATCCAACATCCCAAATAATTAAGCAATTATTTATTTGTTTGTGTTGTTCATATATATGTTTAGGACATAGAATTTCTTAATCTTTATCATAGTTAACACGTAGGATCCCCCAATTTTTATTAGAACCTTTATAAGTTACCTTTAGGATTCTTTGTGACCAGCACAGGTGTATAACAACTCTTCATACAAGGAAAACCAGCTAGAGGAAGCAAATCAGCAAGCCAACATCAAGTTGCCGATAAACTTACTTCTCAGTTAGACTCATCAATCAGCAAGGACAGTCTGTACTTCACCGGTTATCAGGTTTCATCGTTCTACCTTAAAGTCAACTTTACCGATTGTCTTTGTCCTTTTGTACTGTCTTATCTGAAAGTAGTTTATCTGCTCTGTTATGATTACTGTGCCATCTGACACATAGCTATTTTTAGCTCTACTCTGTCTCTACTTGCTTTTGTAGGTAACCGGTTGAGACAAAAGGGTCTTTACCCATCATACTTTTTAAGACATGCGTGTACTCCATATCTTCGCCATTAATGCTGAAGATACCGCATTTAATTCTCCTCAACCACCCAGCTGGATATTCAAATTGAAAGCCTTCTTCCTCAAGACTCAAGTCTTTAACTCCTCTTATAAATAGTGGACTTAAAGCATTGAAGAAGGTTGGTGATTTTAGTGCATTGAAGAGAGTTGATTGTTTAGAGCATTCATTGAAGCTCAAACATTATGTCCAGATAATCATTAGATCATTTATTAGGACATACACTTGTGCACAAACTCATCAACATTGTAAGTATTCCTAAACTAGATTATTCTAAGGAATATGTTGCTTGAGTTACTCACACACCCACCTGAGTGAGATAAGTTCTTTTGGACTTGCCGCTCAAATATACTTGGTCAGATTTGTATTATGATCCATTAGTGATCTCTAGAATTTAGTCTTTGTTTTCGGCAAAGCCGTGCTTGTAATAGACTAGGGATATCTAATAGTGCTCTTAACCCAAATCCAAGTTCTGACCAAACTTGGTAGAGGACGTAGCAGTATTTACACTGTGAACCTCTCCAAATACTTGTGTCCCTTGTTATTTATTTTATCCTTGCCGGTTGGAACTCTATCACCTGTAGATCATACTTATTCTTACTGATTCAATGTCATTTCTTTTGATCAATCTCTTAAAACTGCATTGAACTTTTAGAAATCACTTTGTGTTTAAACCAAGCTCTCAAAACCATTTCATACTGATTTTGTGCGAGTTAAACTAAGGCATATCTTCTCCGCTGCGCTTACTGATAATAGTTTACAAATTGATAAGTGACTTTGCTTTTATAAGTGTGTTTCTTTGAAAAAGTTTTAAAAAGGCTATTCACCCCCCCTCTAGCCTATTTTCGTACCAATTGGGCCTAACAATTGGTATCAGAGCTTGGAATTTTGAAAGAAATTTCCAAGCTTTGCAGCTTGTTTGCCGATACCATGGCAGGAAAAATCATGCAGTTATTCAACATCACTACCATTCTGTTGTGGAATGTCAATAAGTTTGGTGTCTGGAAATCTCGTATGATAAAGTATATGAACTCAATCGATGAACGGTTGATGAAGGTCATAGAAGGTGGCCCAATCATTCCCTTAAAAGTCTCAACCACCTATAGACCTATTCCCTCCACTCCGCTGACACAACATGCTGATCGTGACACTGAACAAGAAGCCCATGTTTAGATTGAAGAAACTTTGGTTGAGAAACCAAGAGAGGAATCGACCGATGATGAGAAACTTTCAGCTGCCCTAGATGGAAAAGCATGCCACATTATCTCTTGTGGTTTGGATGACAAGCAATACAAACTCATTGACTTGTGCTCCAAGGCTCATGAATGTTGGAGCAAGCTCCTTGCATACTTTGAAGGTGATGAGCAGGTGAAGGACAACAGACTCTACGATTGCATTGCTGAGTTTGAATCCTTCAAGAAACAAGATGGTGAGTCACTCAGAAGTGCCTACGACATATTTTGTGAGGTAAGTAATTTATGTGCTTCTTTAGGTAAGGTTTATACTATAAAAGACCTAAATATTCATTTTCTAAGTTATTTGGGAAATGAGTATCATACCAAGGTCACTGCTGTTAGAGAAGTGAGAGACTTAAACAAGACTTCTATTCAGAATCTTGTGTCTAGTCTATTCCTGTATGAGAGAGAACTGCAAAAACATAACGTTCTCGATAAAAACTTCAAAAACTTGTCTCTATCAGCTCAGTCACAGATATCCTTCCCTTCAAACAAATTCCCTCCTATAGATCCCCATCCAATACCTTGCAGTTCCAAAACCCCAGAAACAACCTCAGAACAACCTATGGAAGAAGATGAATTTTCCGCCTTCGCTAGGAACTACAAAAGGTTTAAAGACTTCAAAAGGATGCAGAAAGGAAGCTACCAGCAAACAAAACCATTCACACCAGCATTTCAAAAACCAGCAAGCTATAGAAAACCCTCAACGAGTGCTACCGACAGAAAGAACAACAAAGGTGATCTTGTCTGCTTCAACTGCAGAAAACCTGGTCACTTTGCTTCCAAATGTAATCAACCAAAATATGAGTATGTGAGGAAGTAATTTAGCAAGAGACATCCTAATTCTCAAAGCTTTGTTGCCGATGAAAGTACAGAAAAGGCCTTGTCGGTTTGGTGTGAAACTGACTCAGACGAAGATGCCAATGAAGATTAAGATGCCGATGTAAGTTTTGTTGCCCTAGACTTGGAAGATGCCGATACATTCTCATTACCAACTCCAGTCTACCGAGATCCATCTCCTCCAAGAACTCCAGTCAGAGAAGAAGCTGTTGGAAGACCTCAACCACACTTCAAGGAAATAAGTGTCAAAGCAGAAAACCCAAATGGATACAAAGTTCATCAAGTGGGAACCTCACTCTATGGCCAGTGTAACTCTTCTAAATTCACTACCATCAAACCAAAATACTTACCAATGACGAGAAAATTCTCATTCACTGAACATCCTAGCATTGCCAAAAGTCTATCTAAACCCATCTCTTCCCTACCTGACTTCTCTCCTAAACCTATTATCTTTACCCCTAAGATTTTAGCAGATCCCTTTCCTGAAATATCTAAAGCTGAAATGGTAAAGACAATGGATGAACTTTTTATTGATCATGAGAAGCTGAGTAGCGTTCATAAAGTTATGGCTGCTAATTTCAATAGAATTTCTATAGAGAATGACTTTCTTATGTCTGAACTTAAAGTTCTCAAAGGACATGAGCTTGAGTCTGTTCTTCTAAAGAAAGAAAACCTGGATCTCAAAACTCAAGTAACAATATTGATAGCTCAAATCGAAGATCTTGTGGCAAGAAACAATCATCTCACAAGGATTGTTGATTCTTACAGAAAATCTAGAGTTGCTGTTGAAACAATCCTACAGACCCAAATGTCATATAAGGACCAATCTGGGTTAGGATTTGATTCCAGCAGCAGTAGCTCTACTGAAACTTGTGCGACCGAGAAAAAGGATGAGAAAGTTGAATGTAGTCCTGTTAACTCAGTGCATAAGGATGCTAAGCCAATATACAATGTCGTGGCTATGAAGTATCCTAAGAACCAGAACAAAAGGAATGATAAGAACAAATATTGAGTCTGCCGATAACGATATTCTTGGTAAATACATCAGCAGAGCAAGTGCTGCCGGTCTAACCACCTCTGCTGCCGATGGACAAGTACCTAAAAAGGTAACTGCCAAAGGTAAACAGAATGGGAAGAAAGGCAATACTAGCACCTTCAAACCTACTAAGTTTGTGCCTGCTCAATTCTCTAGTTCTGCCGATGCACTGACTAAACAGAATGCTGTTCTACCGACTCCACAGCCTATCAGTCAAGTGAGATGTTCTAATTGTTCTGATTTTGGTCACAAGGATCATGAATGCCTATTGAGGCACCTATCTAGACCCACTGAGGTTGCATCCTCTAGTGGTGGCCAGATGTGGTTGCCAAAGAGGAACTAACCCTCGGACCCAAGGATAAGGGGGACCATAAGCATACTGTTTATTTCAGGAATGCTTCATGGCCTTAACTGGTGCAAGCAAGGATTTGTGGATTCTAGATAGTGGATGTTCAAGGCACATGACAGGATTTGCAGATCACTTGCCGATATTTCATAAGCATCCGGTCCCTCAGTAGTTTTCGGTGATAATGCCAAAGGAAAACTCTTCGGTATTGGTACCATCGAGAGAGGTGTAGTTACTGTACAGAAGGTCTCTCTAGTGGACGGTCTGAAACACAACCTTCTATCAATATCACAATTCTGTGATAAAGGAATGCAATGTGTATTTACTACTTCCAGTTGCTTTGTGAAAGACATTGCTTCCAGCGAAACTCTTCTCACTGCCAAACTTAAAGGTAACATTTATGCAATAGACTTAAGTACTATTACTGGTGTTGCTAATGTCTGTTTTGTAGCTAAAAACATCAGTGATAACTCATCGCTATGGCACAAGAGACTCAGTCACTTAAACTTCAAGTATCTATCTAAGCTTGCCGGTTCAAATCTAGTTACCGGTCTGCCTCAAGTGTCTGCGGATCAAGCAAAGAAATGCAAGGCCTGCCAGCTTGGAAAACAACATAAATCATCCTTCCGAAGCAAGCCTTGCATGTCAACTTCTAAGTGCCTCCAATTGCTACATATGGATCTATTTGGCCCCACAACTACAGCAAGTATTGGGGAAAGTAGATACACCTTAGTTGTAGTAGATGATTTCTCTGGATATACTTGGGTGGAAACTTTCAGTCACAAAGATGACACCTATGCCATTGCTACCAAGTTATTCATACTACTACAGACCCAGAAAGAAAGCAACATGCCGACCAACAACATCTTGCCGACTTTATGTCTTACCGATTTGTCAAAATTCAAACTCATCGGTAGACATCATTCTTAACGGATAAGGATTCTCTGACACATGACGTAAGCAATGTCAAATCAAATGTACAATTGGTCACACCACCTCTCTGACACGTGTGTGCACCGCCTTACCCAAATCGTGTCAAAAATTTATCCCAAATCCTTGTGATTAATCGGAAAGGTAACTTTTATACTTACCATATTATTGTTGCCGTCTTTATCCCTTCTCTCTCCTAAGTTTAACCGTTTAATTTCAACCGTCCGGTTCGCGCATTAAATTCATTGTGTGCGCATGTTCTCCGAGTTATTCGTTACAGTTAAACTCCTCATTAATTCTCTTCTCCCCATGCAAACCCTTCTTATTCTCTCTCTTCCATAACATATAAAAGCTTCACTTAAAACTCTTCTTATTATTTTCGCTCTTCACTAACCTGAACTCTCCTTGTTGCTTGTGTTAATCATTATCTCCTACCAGTCTGCTCTAATCTATGGTAACCATTTGATGATTTACATTTGTTCCTCAACATTTAGTTTGAACTAATTGATTTCTAACTTGTGAGATTTTTTGAGTGATTTTTCAGATAATGTCGAGCAACAAAAAGGATATCTATGGAGGCTATGTTGACTCCACATTCTTTGACGACACTCTTGACGGTGATTTCTTGAGAAATATTTTGATTGGTTCTCTTCTGGACTCTTTCATCACTCCAACTGGTGTTGAGTTCATATTTTTGGGTCAAGTGCA
Organism: Campanula takesimana; assembly: GCA_026119855.1. NCBI lineage: Eukaryota > Viridiplantae > Streptophyta > Magnoliopsida > Asterales > Campanulaceae > Campanula > Campanula takesimana. The sequence continues at coordinate 647,418 of JAOWBW010000167.1, read as the reverse complement.
AGAGTTCTTCTCTAACGCCTCAGTCATCACTGCCCCAAATGATCCGTCTACCTTTGTCTCCATCAATTCTACTATCGCTGGCGTCCCTATCTCGATCACTCCATCGTCTATTCATGAAGCATTTCCTTTGCTTGGGAATAAGGGTGATGATGCCATTACTGACATCAAAACCTTGGACAAGGCATGGACCCTTATGAGGGGAGCCGGTCCTAGGCTCAGTGGAGATAATCATCTGAAAGCCCATTACCGAATGAGATTCTTTGCTCTTGCGGAGATTGTTGATAGATGCTTAGTATGCAGATCTGGCTCTCACAGCCATGTAACTGACATTCAGTTTGAGGCAATGGCAGCCATTGTACTTCAGGAAGAATTCAACTGGTGTGCCTATCTCTTTAGGGTTATTACAATTGCTGCTGTTAAGTGGAAAGAAGATAGAAGAAAGAACAGGGATCACCCTGGTAAGGGATGTCAATATATGCTAATTAGCACCATTCTGAGGCACAACTCAGAAATAGTTAGAGCTTCCCCCGCACCTCCAAGCCTTGAGTTTGACAAGCTTAAATCCTTCAAGCTTTCTGATTGGAATAGAATCTCCAAAAAGGCTTCTACCGGCACAGTAGTTGTTCAAGCTGCTGGTTCTCCAAAGAACAAAAAGGCAAAGAAAGTTGTTAAGGTTGCCACTGTGGCTCCTACCGATGTCTCTACTCCTGCACCATCTACCGATAGGATTCTTGCTGACTCAACTCCTGCTGCTCCTAGAAAAAGGAAATTAGTCAAGGCTGCTGATAAAGTGCAAACCAAAAAGTCAAAAGTCATATCTAACGGTGAACCATCTGCCATTCCAAAGCCAAAACCTGCTGATCAGGTTCAGTTTGTGGAAATTCCAAGTGCTGATCCTAGAGCCAAAATGATAAGATTTACTCCATCTCTTCTCTCTAGTATTTCACTGATTAAGACTGAAGTAGAAGACATTGCTGATCTGGCTGAAGATCCTATTGCTGATGTACTGAAGAAGTTTGATGTTGTCAGAAAATGCCAACCAGTAAGAAACCCCACTTCCATTCCTTCTATCGCAACCATTGGTCCTTCACTAATAAGGTCCTTCCAAAGAATTGGGTGTTTCCCATTGATCATCTCCATCCCTTTATTCACCGACTGCTCTAGTTTCATGAGGAAAGAAAGGAATTAGTTCCTCTTGGGAATCGAGCTGATTATGTGGATCTTACTTGCTTGAACCGGCTCACTGATATGTTCAAAGAGAAGTTTGTCCCTCTTCGAATATATCAAAGGTTATCAGAAGCTGAGCTCAGGTTAAACTTTGGGCATTACTTTAATCTGCTGCCGACTCTGTGGAATCAAGTCTACCTCTTACAAGATAGATTTAGACAAGACTCGATGCTCCAAAGTGTATGGGTCTCCTATGCTGAGATATACGGTCAGCAGTTAAACTTCTTTGAATCTGATCCCTATCAAATGGGAAGACCAGAAGATGATGACGATTTACTGGTCTACAATGATGATGAAACTATCTCTATTGGTCATCTTGCTGATCAGTTCTTGCAGAGAGTAAAGAAATCCACCATTGATTTGATAGAAAAATCTGTAGCATTTCTTTCCAGAACTCCTGCCGAACAACCAGCAGTCACTCCCATTCCTTCTCCCAGTAGCTCTGTTGATGTTGCTGACTTTGTTTGTGCTCACAAGGCTGATGGTGACATTCCTACTTCTTCTGACTCAATCAGTGAGTTGGACAAGATGCCGATTAGCATAATCTTTAAGAAGCCCTTTTCTGGTCAAGTTCAAACTGCCGCTGCTCCAACCTCTGTGTCATCTGCTGAAGCATTTGCAGACTCCGTACCAGCTAGTGATGGCTCTGAGCGTGGCTCTGTTGATAAATCTGTTGATCAGATTGTTGAGAAAACATCAGACACTCAACCTGCTAATGGAACCAGTTATGCTGATGAGTCCCTGCTTAATCAAGTTGAGGAAACTATAGAAACTCAACCTCTGATTGCAGAAAGTTTAAATGAAGACCAGCTTGCATCACTTGAGCAAAATACTAACACTCAAGTTATTGATGAAGTTTTCGTTGAAGATTTACCGATTTCAGGAGGAGCTTGTGCTGATGAAAATGCAGCTGCTGATACAGACCTTGCTGATGAGCCAACTTCAGACACTCATTACTCTGAGCTAACTGCTGACACTCAGATTATTCTTGCTTCTACCGGTGAAATCTCTGAGAAAACTTTAGATACTCAGATTATTCATTTTTCCCACATCTTCTGCTGATGTGATTCTAGTTGAGTCTACTGGACTGAGAAAGGTTGTTGAGTTGGGAGGAGGAGCTGCTGACAACACTACTTCCATTGATGTAATGATTGTTGCTGATCTACAGTTTGAGGAACTTCAGGGTGCTTTATTTTCTCCTGAGGAACCTCTACTTTTGACTGCTCTTGAGGCACAACCGGTTGTTGCTGATGAAGTACAACCAGTTACTGACAGTGTTGTTGCTGCTGATGAGGAAAGCACAGATGAGATAGATCCTGCTGACTATATGGAGTTACCGGTCCTTCTGAATGAAGATGAAAAGGATTCTGCTCCACCTCCTGAGTATAACTGTGAGCTTTATGCCAAGGAGATGATGAGTTCAAACTGGTACACAACCAGCGTCTCTATTCCTACTAACAGTTTTGGCCAACAGTTGTTTCCTCTTCATCAACCTATCTTGTCGTTCCGATCTACGCTTCAGAGAATTACTTCTCCCTTCGGCAAAGAACATCCCCATTACACCAAACATTCCATCCTTGCTGGTTCCTCTGCTACTGAAAAGATAATCTTCATGCCCTGGATTAAGCCAAATTTCAAAAGGAGAAAAGGGAAGGATCCCCAGGTGTCAAAGCTCAAGGTGAAAAGACCTGTCTATGAACCTCTTCACTGCTTACCTGGGAGGATAAAGGTTGGAGGAAAAATTCACCTGCCTGGTCCCTCTCCTAAGGAGGTTTGCATCATCACGAATGGTTGGATGAGAAGGTACATGATGATCAATGATGAACTTCATGATATACTCGAATTCTGGGCTACTGATCCTCGTGGACTGTTGTTTTTAGTGAAATCTGTTGCTCTTGCCCTGACCTTGCCGATAATTTACCCAAGACAGCGTGGTGATCATTTGGTCTATACCTCTAGGCTGATGAATGCCAGGTTAATGGCTATGATCCTTGAAGGACGGGCTTGTCTTAATATACTTATGGCTATCTTTCTGTCAATGGAAGACAATGGTATTTTTCATTTGCCGGACGATCGTGCTGTTATTATTCATCCTGGTTTTCCCATGCCGATTCCCCATGCAGATGTCTTTGATGATGCTTCCTTCCTCACTGCTTCAACTTCTATTCCTGCTGAATTCCTTCTTGCTTATACCGATGCTGCTTATGCTGATTTTCTTCAATAATTCTTGCCTCTACCTTCTGCCTCAATTCCTATTCCTCTTTCTCCATTGATGGTCATTCTCTCTTCTGATGACGAGTTACCGATGGACGATCCTGCTGATGTGCTTATAGAAGATGCTGACTTACTCAATGAAGATTTTGTGCCGTCTCTAATGGTCCAATCTACCGAGAGTTTTTCCATGCCAATTGTAATTGCGAAACCGGTTGTTGTCTACAGCCTCTATGAATTCATCCGTTTTGAGGAGGGTGATTTTTTAAATCAACAAGTGCCTGCCACTCGTGCTGATGTTGGTGATATGGGACTCTCTCTTGCTGACCTGATAAAGGACACTCATAAAGATCTTTCTAAGAGGATACTTAAGTCCAATCAGGAGGAGGAAAATAAACGAATTAAGTACTTGAAGGATCTTCTGACTGATAGAGAAATAAGACTAATAAAGCTCTCTGAATGCTTGTGATCTATAAATTCGATCCAACAGCAACTTGTTGATGACCAAAGACTGCAGATCAGAGACTTAGAGAGAACTGTAAAAGAGCTATCTGATACCAAGTCTGCTCTTGCTGATGCTCACCTGAAAATTGCTACTCTTGAAGCCAACAACAAGATGCTAACTGAGAGATTGGAAAGTGCACAGAGAAGACAAAAGAGGAAAGCTGACAAAGAGGCTGCAAGAGCAAAGAAGAAGTCCAAGCATACTGGATTTACATCAAAGGCTGCTGACCAGCAAGAAGACCCTCCCGTGTCTTGAGTCAATGCAGCCAATGATATAGATATCCTGAAGATCTTCAAAGATATATCCAACAAACTCTGTGCTAACATTCTATTTTTATGTATGCTTATATTTTCTTTTGTTCTTATATTATTTTTGCTGCTCTTCATGCTAACTTTGTTTTGCAGATCATTACTTCTCCGCTGATCATTGCAATCAGCAATCATTCAACTCTTTCCATTTTTTTCTTTACCTTTACTAAGACATCAAGTGTGACTTGGCTTAGGGAATGAAAATAAATAGACTACCTTATAAAAACATTCTTTTACTAAGCTAAGATAGATGTTCTTATTTAGGGTGATTGGACTTAAGCAATTAGGAGGAGATTGTTGTTTATATATATGTTTAGGACTTAAAATTTCTTAATCCCAATCATAGTTAACACTTAGGATCCCCCAATTTTTATAAGAACCTTAATAAGGTACCTTTAGGATTCTTTGTGACCAGTACATGTGTATAACAACTCTTCATACAAGGCAAACCAGCTAGAGGAAGAAAATCGGCAAGCCAACATCAAGTTACCGATAAACTTACTTTTCAGTTAGACTCATCAATCAGCAAGGACAGTCTGTACTTCACCGGTTGTCAGGTTTCATCGTTCTACCTTAAAGTCAACTTTACCGATTGTCTTTGTCCTTTTGTACTATCATATTTGAAAGTAGTTTATCTACTCTGTTATGATTACTACGCTGTCTGACACATAGCTATTATTAGCTCTACTCTGTCTCTACTTGCTTTTGCAGGTAACCGGTTGAGACAAAAGGGTCTTTACCCATCAGACTTTTCAAGACATGCGTGTACTCCATATCTTCGGCATTAATGCTGAAGATACCGCATTTAATGCTCCTCAACCACCCAGCTGGATATTCAAATTGAAAGCCTTCTTCCTCAAGACTCAAGTCTTTAACTCCTCTTATAAATAGTGGACTTAGAGCATTGAAGAAGGTTGGTGATTTTAGTGCATTGAAGAGAGTTGATTGTTTAGAGCATTCATTGAAGCTCAAACATTTTGTCCAGATAATCATTAGATCATTTATTAGGACATACACTTGTGCACAAACTCATCAACATTGTAAGTATTCCCATACTAGATTATTCTAAGGAATACGTTGCTTGAGTTATTCACACACCCACCTGAGTGAGATAAGTTCTCTTGGACTTGCCACTCAAATACACTTGGTCAATTTTGTATTATGATCCATTAGTGATCTCTAGAATTTAGTCTTTGTTTCTGGCAAAGACGAGCTTGTAATAGACTAGGGATATCTAATAGTGCTCTTAGCCCAAATCCAAGTTCTGACCAAACTTGGTAGAGGACGTAGCAGTATTTACACTGTGAACCTCTCTAAATAATTATGTCCATTGTTACTTATTTTATCCTTACCGGTTGGAACTCTATCACCGACAGATCGTACTTATTCTTACTGATTCATTGTCATTTCCTTTGATCAATCTTTTGAAACTGCATTGAACTTTTAGAAATCACTTTGTGTTTAAACCAAGCTCTCAAAACCATTTCATACTGATTTTGTGCCAGTTAAACTAAGTCATATCTTCTCCTCTGCGCTTACTGATAATAGTTTGCAAACTGATAAGTGACTTTGCTTTTATAAAGTGTTTCTTTGAAAAAGTTTTAAAAAGGCTATTCACCCCCCCCCTCTAGCCTATTTTCCTACCAATTGGGCCTAACAGTTTGTCTTCTTTTTACATACGGTTTGCATGATTTTGAAACAATGATGATGATTTCTTAGCAAGACTAATCCTAGATAGGGTGGATTGGGTGCTCCTTGACCTTCCCAATTCATAACTTAACCCCCGAATCCAGATATCTCGGTCCGTGTTCCGATAACAACATGGTGGCGACTCTCAAACAATCAAAAAAGGGTAAATCGAAGGACAAAAAGGCACCACGAAGATTAACAAAAAAACCAGCGCGTAAACAGTTACGCCTGATGCTAATCTCAATCCGCCACCACCTACGTGGCAAATAAAACTTCTCTGAATCAAGGACTCCCTCCTCCTCCTCCTCAAACTTAAGGGATCGGTATGCATACACGTTCTAGAGGGCCTCCACCTGAGGTAAGTCAACATTATGGACGACGGAGGAGGACAACCACCCGAACTCAAAATACAGAGGCAGGCCCCTCAAGACCACCGCCTCTAGATCGAAGGGCATTACTTCAACAAAACCTCTCGACTCTCCAGCAATTGGTTAATGCCCAAAGAGCTCTCTTGGAATATGATCCTGAACACTGGATGGCACATCTCCTCAAGCCCTCCAGAAATAGAGGAGCTCATGAGGACGATAGGAGTACCCTCAGGGAGATCCTACGTGCTGGCGGTCGACGCCCCCAGGATCCACGTGATGCTCCCTAGGAGAACCGAGAAAGTCGGCTTGAGGGTCGACTGGGCCCAATAAATTGAGAAGGTAGAGATTTGAGAGATCAAATAAATCAGTGGAGGGAAGAAGAGGCTGAATCTCCTGGTGTAGAAATTCTAGGAGAAAGATGCCGAAGAAATGACCGATGTCGATCCCCACACAGGCCGGCACCGACACATCGCACTCCACCTAGACGATCTGTTCCTGACCTGGAAGTAAGATGAGTTGCTGGTAAAATCCGATATAAAGGAAGGAGCAGACAGAGGAGCTCTCACCGTAGTTCGCAAATCAGGGATCGTACTTTAATGAATTTGGAAAAAAGGCTTGATAATATAGAGATGAACCAGGGGTAGAGAAGGCCTAGCAATGACTACGATGTGATGCATCCTTTTGCACAGTGGATATGGGATTCTCCACCTAATCCACAACTGAAGCTCCCCAATCTAGACAAGTATTCTGGCAGATCCGACGCTTTGGATCATCTATAAGCTCTTGAAGCCATGATGGCGCTGGTGTCAAATTAAAACGACATCCTTTAGCCTTTGTTAGTACTCTAACTAAAGCATCTAGGTCTTGGTTCATAGATCTTCGAAAGGGAAGCATTGACTCATTCCCGAGGTTGAAAAGTCAATTTTCGGAATAATTCTCCACTGCAGGCGCAAGAAAGAAAAGGCTCTCTGATTTGGCTAACATGGTGCAAGGAAAAAATGAGTCGACCATAAATTTCTTTCAAAGGTTCAGGAGCTTGGCTGACTCTATTGAGGAACGGCTAACCGATAGAGAAATAATAGTATGCTTCACCAACGGGCAAAGGTCCAAAGCCCTAACTTATGAGTTATCGGTGAGGAAGCCTCTCACTAAGTCAGAGTTATACAATGTCGCATATGCAACTGCAATTGCCGAGGATAATAAGAAGTTGAAGTTTGGAGACAAAGACCGAGATCATGAAAGAAAGCCACACACTGGTGACTTAGTTCAAGGTTCCAATGGAGGTAGAAACAGGGGAAAGAATAGAACAAGAGGAACCGAAATATTCACTCCCCTCACAAAGCCTATCTTGGAGATAATGAACTTGGTGTATCTTCCTAATCCCAGGCCCATTAAAGAAAACCCCAAGTACCTGAGAGACACTAGCAAATACTGTGCCTACCATAAAGACCATGGGCATGAGATAGAGAATTGCTATGCTTTGAAGAAAATAGTACAAAAGTGGGTTGACCAGGGATTGCTAGACCGATATGTCACAAAGAAAGACAACAAGCGCCCTAGGGAGGAAGAAAAAGAGGAAGGACGAGAAGATAGGCCTCCTAGAGCAAAATTGATAGGAGTCATATGAGAAGAAATTTCCTCGAATACCAGGTTGAAAGAACATATCCATGAGCTGAGCAAGGTATATCACATTCCCCCTGGATTCATAAAGAGGAAGAAGTGTTCAGCTTTTCCCCGAATGAGCTGGCCAGAAATAGAGCAATGAGGGAACAGCCGCTTGTAATCAAAGGGAGGATATACAATTGTGAGTCTGAAAGGCTTCTAATTGATTTTAGGGCCGCTAAAGATGTGCTGTACTATAAAAGCTTCAAAGAGATGGAGCTACCAGACACCATGTTGATTCCCTAAAATGGAAGGCTGGAAGGGTTCACAAACCATAAGTCAGAAGCGAAAGGAACCATGGACCTACTGTTGGAAATTGGAGACTATCCTTACAAGGCCTCGGCAACAATTACCTTCATTGTCATGGACCTGGTTAGTGATTATCATGCCATCCTAGGCTCACCTAGCCAAGGGAAGTTAGGAATGGTTGCCTCCCTCCCTCACCAAAGGGTGAATTTCCCCACCCCGACAGGCGTCGGATGTGTACCAGGTGCTCCTAAGAATTTTTTGGAGCATCTGATGAAGTCTAGAAAGACTAAGAATAGAATGGAAATTGATACTCCAGAGAAGAACGTAACCCTCTCCAAATCGACCATGGTTACCACGATAACCTCAAACTTCGGCATGATATTGGAAGCAGTTAAAGACGTGCCTGAAGAATGGGTGATACTAGATGACGAGGATACAGTGGTAGAGGCCGAGATGACCTATGACCTTGAAGGTTTTGGCTCTATCTACTTAAATACAACTTCGGACGAGCCGAGTGACTTGACCCTCGCCCTCATCCTTAGCTCGAGGGCCACAGAACCTACCCACGTTGAGGCCGAGGTCGACTGACTCCTAGACATGGAAATCTAAGCCTGAAAGGTGAGGACAAGGAAAAAGTCAAGCAGATCATCATAGAAACTTTGGAATTCAGGGACGGACCAGAGCTTAAACCACTCGATCAATTGGAGGAGGTCGAGATTAACCCAGACTACCCTGAATAAAAGGTGAAGATTGGAAGACAAATCCCTCCAAAAGAGAGAGAAGAGATTATTTCCCTGCTAAAAAACACACTGGATGTATTTGCATGGAGGGTAGAAGACATGGTCGGGGTCAAAGAGGCCATTGCTATTCACAAACTTGAGGTGGACAAGTTCTTTAAGCTGGTCAAGCAAGCACGGAGGGTCTTCTCCAAAGATAAAAAAAGGCCATCGAGGTAGAAGCTGAGAAGCTAATGAAAGCCGAAATTATAAAGGAAGCAACTACGCCGACTGGTTGGCCAATGACGTCATGGTCAAAAAGCAGAATGGCAAGTGGAGGATGTGTGTGGACTTCACTGATCTCAATAAGGCCTGCCCCAAAGATAGCTACTCGCTCCTAAGGATTGATAAGCTGGTAGACTCCATTACTGGACACCAGACACTCAGCTTCCTTGATGTGTACTCGGGTTACCACCAAACAATCTAACTATAGAAAGCATAAAAATATAGTAAAGGTGCCGAGATATTACTGATAGAATTTTCTTAGATGTTTCGAGTGCCATGGGTGCTTCAGCTCTTTTCCTTCTGGAGTTTTGAGCATGTAGGTCCCTTCCCGAATAACATGGGTGACTATATAAGGGCCTTCCCAATTAGGAGAGAGCTTATTCTGCTGAGCCTTTCTGTGTGTCGACTCAATTTTTTTGAGCACCCAGTCACCGACCTTAAAAACCCTCCGCTTTACTTTACTGTCATGGTAGGCCTTGGTCTTCTGCTTGTAATTGATCATTCTGAGCTGAGCAGCTAGTATTTTTTCATTAACCTGGTCTAGATCCAACAGTCGATTGTATTCGTTGAGGACCTCATCATAATTGGTTACTCTGAAGGTGGGTAGTGCCATCTCAGCCGGTGCTATTGCTTTTGATCCATAAGTTAATGCGAAGGGTGTCTCTCCAGTCGGCCCTTGAGTGGTTGTACGAACAGCCCATAGAGCTAGGGGAGGTCGTCCAACCCATTTCCTTCACTTCCTTCCAGACTCTTGGTGAGTGCTTTTAGGATGATTCGGGGTACCTCATATTATTGTGACCGATAATGGGCTACAGTTCTCAGACGTATTCACTGAGAAACTTAACAGGCCTGGAGTAAGGCATAGAAAGTCATGGTCAGTTATCCACAGGGTAATGGCTAGGTATAAGCAGCCAATAAATGACACCAGATATAGTCATGAATGAAGTTGATGGCTTTCTCTTCTATAATATTTGCCAATGCTCTGGCCTCAACCCACTTGGTGAAGTAATCTACCACCACTATTACAAAGTTGTTGCTTCCTTCGGCTAAGGGAAAAGGGCCAATGATGTTGACTCCCCACATGTCGAAAGGCCAGGTCGGTATGACAGGTGTTTGTTCTACTTATGGCACCTTTGGCAAATCTAAGAAACGCTAGCATTTCTCACACTTCCTTACCTAGGTTTGGGCTTCTTCTCTCAGGTTTGGCCAGTAATACCCAAGTGTTATCACCTTTTCAGCTAGGGTTCTGGCCCCCGGGTGTCCTCCACAAATTCCATTATGCACCTCGGCAAGTAGGTTCTCGGTGTCATTGGGTGAAACACATCTAAGGAGACGCTTGGAGAAAGATTTTCTGTAGAGAATCCTGTTCCACACGATGAATCTAGCCGTCTTTTTCTTGATCGTCTTAGCCGCCAGCTTGTCCTCAGGAAGCTTCCCCTCTTCAATGTAGTCCTTCTAATCATCGATCCAAGTCCTTTCCATGTTGCTGATTGCCAAGATCTCCATCCTTTCTGGTTGGTCGACATAGATGACTAAGGGGCTAATTTCCTCCGCTGTGGCCATTTTAGAAAGCAAGTCAGTTTCCTGATTATGCTCTCGTCCGACTAACCTTATCTCCTAGAATTCCAAGTCTTTAATCATGTTGAGGATGAGGTCTTTGTATTTTGTCAGAATGTGATTCTCAGTGTTGTATTCTCCCTTTACCTGGTTTACTATTAACTGGGAGTCACTGTAAGCCGCCAACTTTGTTGCGCTGAGATACTTCTCTTTTTCTATCCCGAAGATCAAGGCCTCATACTCGGCCTGGTTGTTAGAGGCAGGAAATTTGAATCTGACGAAATCTCGTGTAACGCGCTCACCGCCTGGGCTTATCAAGTATACTCCTGCTCCACTTCTTCCTTGTGTAGTTGACCCGTCCGTGTACAAGATCCAGCAACCCTTTGGTAATATACTAAGGGGCTCTTTATCCATGGGGAACTTCCTTTTTCGAGCTATAGGCACGTGTTCGCTTGAGAAAGCGATTTCTACCAGGAAATCTGCAAGTGGCTGTGCCAGCAATGTCGTTCTCAGTTTGTATGTTATGTCGAACTCGGTCAACTCAATGGACCAGTTGAGTAGTTTGCCAGAACTGTCCATCTTGTGGAATATTTTTCTGAGGGGCGCATCGGTATAGACCATAATGGGATGAGCGGAGAAGTAGGCCTGCAACTTTCTTGCTGCTATCACCAAGGAAAATGCTATATTCTTGGCATTGAAGTATGTGGCCTCGGTCTCTGATAATGCCTTGCTTACATAATAAACAGGCTTCTGAACCTTGCTATCTTTTCGTACAAGTACTCCTGCTACGGCATGGTCTGTGGCTGCCAGGAACACATAAAGCATTTCTCCCATGATTAGACTACTAAGTAAGGGTGGAGATCCCAAGTATCCTTTTAGCTGTTGGAATGAGACCGAGCACTCTGGTGTCCAGCCGAAGTCTTTTATCCCCTTTTAGAGTTTTGAAGAAGGGGAGTGACTTTTCTGCTGATTTGGCAATAAACCTTCCCAAGGAGGCCACTCTTCCGTTCAACCTTTGGACTTCTTTGATACATGCCGGTTCCTGCATATCTACGAGTGCCTGGATTTTCTCAGGATTTGCCTCGATGCCCCTCTGTGAAACCATGAAGCCTAAGAATTTTCCTGCCGTGACCCCAAATACACATTTACTGGGGTTAAGCTTCATATTGTTGGCCTTCAAATTTTCTATTGTTTCCCTCAGGTCCGGAATGTGACTTCCTGACTTGGTCTTTATTACCATGTCGTCTATGTGAACTTCCATGTTTCTCCCGATCTGTGATTTGAAGACCTTATTGACCATCCTTTGGTAGGTTGTACCAGCGTTTTTCAGACCGAAAGGCATCATCACGTAACAGTAAATTCCCCCTAATGCTTGGAATGCCGTCTTCTCTATGTCTCCCTCTGAAATTTTGACTTAGTGGTAACCAGAGTAAGCATCAAGGAAGCTGAATGTCTGGTGTCCAGCAATGGAGTCTACCAGCTTATCAATCCATGGGATCGGGTAGCTGTCTTTGGGGAAGTCCTTGTTGAGATCAGTGAAGTCCACACACATCCTCCACTTATCGTTCTGCTTCTTGACCATGACGACATTGGCCAACCAGTCAGGGTAGGTTGCTTTCCTTATAATTCCAGCTTTCATTAGCTTCTCAACTTCTACCAAGATGGCCTTTTCTTTATCTTTGGAGAAGACCCTCCGTGCTTGCTTGACCGGCTCGACTACTGGATCTAGACATGGTTGATGAAAAAAGACTGGCTGCTCAGCTCGGAATGATCAATTACAAGCAGAAGACTAAGGCCTACCATGACAGTAAAGTAAAGAGGAGGGTTTTTGAGGTCGGTGACTGGGTACTCAGAAAAATTGAGTCGACACACAGAAAGGCTCAGCAGAATAAGATCTCTCCTAATTGGGAAGGCCCCTATATCGTCACCTATGTTATCCGGGAAGGGACCTACATGCTCAAAACTCTAGAAGGAAAAGAGTTGAAGCACCCATGGCACTCGGAACATCTAAGAAAATTCTATCAGTAATATCTCGGCACCTTTACTATCTTTTTATGCTTTCTATAGTTAGATTTTTTGGTCATTAGATTTTTTGTTTAAATATTTCTAGTTCGGATATTTCTAGTTTTATCTATCAATAAAATTTCTTTTCCTTCACATTGTTGGATTTACATTCCTAGTAAATGACACTAGATCCCGGTTTAAGCATTACTTGATAATGCCCAAATCGTTATTTCAAGTCTGGAGCACTCAACGCCTGACTTCCCAAACATTTGAGCCAGACACACTCAAATAAAAGCCTAGTTCCAGTAACTAGCATGACCACGGCATACTTGACATGTAGGGTCCCCATTTGAGCTAAGATTATGACATCTAGCTCCCTTGGCAATTTGAGCCTAGTTCTGACAACTAGTTTACTCGAATTTAGCAAACCGAGCACATGACGCTCATCCCGACTTCAAACGGGTATACCAGCATCTAGCTATAACTAGCTATGCACAATACACCCAACAAGTAGAGGTATACATCTCCAGACCGAGGTCAAGCAAACACTTAGCTACATGACAGTTGAAGTGCAAGTAAAAGGATAAACACCTTAAACCGAGGTAAGATCCATACAAAGACAAGAATGCTAAAGTGTTTATGACCATCCAGACAACGCTGGGTTAAGGCGTTTAAATACGAAAAACAGTATAAAATAAATTGTATCGAATAGCCATACCGGCTTTACACAAAAAATAAAGTTTATGAAGGTTCACGGAACCTGCTCCTCATCGTCTTCTTCCTCACCGGGGCTCAATTCTTCCCGAAACCGCTTGACCAATACATGAAAATTGTTGGGATCTACTGGAGGAACGTTCCAAACCAGTCTATCTTCAGCCTCGTCATCCGCGAATGTGGATTTGGCGAGCTGCGTGTGTATAGCCGTTAATATAAGTGGTCTTTACCTGATCATCAACGATCGACGACATCTCGGTTTATTTCAAATTCAACGCAGCGGCCTTCTCCTTTGCCGGAATGCTTTCCTCCAGCTAATGGAACCTTGTCTCCATTGCCTCCTTTTCCTTGGCTAGCAGGACTGCATTCTCCCTCTCATTCTCGATCTCCTCCCGAAGTGCCCTAACCTCCTCCTCAGACTGCCTAGGGATGGCCAACGTCGGTTCCGGTTTGCTATTTATGTGAACCTTAACCGGCCCTTGGTTACACTGGTTCCGGTTACCACAATCCGGTTCTGGTTCCCCCTTTAAAATTATTAAAAAACAAGGGATTTTTGGTCCGGTTCGCCATTTATGTGAACTGTGACCGGCCCGGATGAATGGTGGTTCCGGTTACTCCGGTTCCGGTTTATTCGCTGGTTTGCTCCGGTTCCCTACTTCTCCATTCCGGTCCGGTTTTCTGGTTCTGGTTTGGTTTGGCCATCCCTAATAGTTCCTCATAACCGCCTTCTGCTTCTCGGTCTCTGCCACCGCTTCTTCGACAACCTTGGCCTTCTCGGCAAGAGCAAGTTTGGCGCTTTCACGAGATTTATTGGCCAAATCAACAGACTAACCCCACTGTACCTTACTCTCGAGACCAGCCATTTTCTTCAAAACTCCTGACCATTGCCTTGCTTCATGCTCAACAATAGTGGCAAGCTGCAGAAAGAAAATAGCATAAGTAAGCAAAACAAAGGAGAAAACTTGAGATAAACAACTTAACCAGTCACCTCGGAAATGATCAGGCCTTTTGCGTTAGGCCAAGTGTGCATAAGTGTGAGGACTAGAGGTCAATTCTTCTAGAAGGTCGACATCAAGAGATCGGTGGAGAACTGGCCGACCTAACCGCATCATTGGATCGGACCTCGCAGTGTGAGCCAATTTTCTCATCGGGGGCTGTAGTGTTAGTACCCGACCTGAAAATGAGTTTATTAGGACTTTCCCAAAAGTACAAGGACTTTATAGGAATTAGAAACCTTGTAAAGACTTGTCCCGGATTCCCAAAATATCTCATTTATGGCAAAATCTATCAAAATAGGTAGTAAATGGTTTCCTTAAAACCATGCAGAAACCCTAGCTTAAGAATCAAGTCAGCCAGCAGAATTGGCCACGCGGCCAACCTTGCTGCGCGTTGATCTTGTCCACGCGGCCACTCTTGTCACCGGCTTCAATCATGGCCAGGCGGCCACCTTTGTCCCAGATGATCTCAGCCGTCAGATCTTGCCCTTAGTTTACTATATAAACCAATCCCATGCTATTGGTTTAGGGGCCGATTTTGAGAGCTCTAAGTCCGAATTTTGAAGTTCTTAAACACAATTTTCTCTCTAATTAAGCATTCAAACACTCAAGAAGATCCAAGGTTTATTTCTTGCCAACATAGGTAAGTCTTCTAACTTTTTCTTCATGTTCTTGCATTATTTTTAATGTAGATCTTTTATATTCATGTTCTTGCATGTTTATTCATAGTTTCTTCATATGCTTTGCATGTTCATTCATATGTTCACAATATGTTCTTCGCATGTTCTTCGTGTTCATAGATTAAAACCTTATTTATGCTATATTTAGGGATGCGATCTTCATGTTTGCATGTTATTTCATAGCCGATGATGATCTAGGGTTTATCAACCCGAGGATGATCTAGGAACTACTTCTAAACCCTAAACTTTAGGTAATTCCCCCCTCATTATGCATGATCCCGATTCTTCTGCCTATTCTAAATTCTCTGCGAACTACGCTGACCTGAGCTTCTCACATTGAGAGGAACGTAGGCAATCTTCGGATCCGGTCTAAATCACTAACACACTACTAACACATTCATCATGATAGAAAGACCGATCAATTCGGGCAATAGGAGTGATAACGTTCAATATTCTTCTCTTGTTGTAATTTGACCCCCGAACCCACTAAAATGCTTTTTTCAATGTTTTGGCTTTAATTAAAACGGCATGGCGAATCTCATAATTTTAATGTCGTTAAGAATATTCCCTTTGTAAATAATAATAATCACAAGATACTTCCCATGCGTCGCTTCATCGTAAAGGGGTATTCACAGTGGCGACTCTGCTGGGGACTGCTTTGAAACTTTTTCAAACTTAGTGGGTCTAACTTTCGTCACATCATGATGCTTGCCATGTTTACACATGCACACACCTGCCATGTTTACACATGCACACACCTGCCATGTTTACACATGCACACACCTGCCATGTTTACACATGCACACTTGCCATGTTCACACATGCACCCGCGCACTCCGCCATGTTAATACTTGTACTTTGTTGATACTTGTACTTTGTATATGTCTTGTATCCTTGTACCCTTGTTATCTTCGCTTTAGTATTAGGGTCAAACAAAACTCTACTATGCTCCCTTGTACTTTACTCCCTCTCTCTCTCTCTCTAATGCATTGCATCGCATCATCCTAACATTAAAAAACTTCTCTCTTTTCTCCTTAAAAAAGAATTAGTTTTTACCACACACTAGCACAGTCCGTGTCAGCACTGCACAGGTCCCCATTACCCGGAGTATTCGATGTGCAGGAATTTGTGCGCTACTGTCGCACTCTTTTCGAGTCACTCGTCTATTCCACTCACCGTATACGGTGGGAACCTTTTACCTAACCCGTGTCAACCCACACTAGTATAGGTAACACACCTAGGTTTTGACCGGTTGGTTTGGCTAGCTTTTTTCTTAATAGTCAATTAACGTGCTGTCTATGTCGAGTCATCCCCAAGTCAATGATGAATCGAGATCTTTGAGAGAAAGTGCACAAAAAAGTGATTTCCCTACAAGGGACGTGCCATGGTAAGATGAGTGTTTATTGTCAATATCTCCGCTCATCATTAACTTGCGTAGGATGTAACATAGACATCACGTTAAATGCCTTTAAGGAAGGGTTAGTCGTAGGATCCGATGGTTGGTGGAAGCCGCTTGCCCTATAGGACCCTCGCCCAAATTGTCCGTTTGGGGGTGTGCAATACAGGTGAAAAACGAGGGGTCTATAGATGTAGTGATGGCCTCCACTGATCGTAGTCTTCTAACTAGTTGCGAAAAAGGGGTATCCCTTCCAACCAATTAGGATGTAAATAATGTATGTTTTTGTAAATTAAAATATACTTTGCATGAGCCTTCCCCCTCTCCTAAAACCTTTATTGCCCTTCAACCTTTCAGCAAAGCAAGTTTGGATCCGTTCGGGTGGTCGACTACAACGTGAAGCTTCTACTCCGTCCACGTTCTCAGTCTCGTCATCAGCAATGTCAACTCCCACTTCAGCTTCAGCCTCTGCTCCTCCTACTAGTGCCGCCGAACTCAACGTCGAGACCACTCTCAAGGGTATTCCCCCAAGCCTCCAGAACTTCCTCGCCGGTCTCGAAGCCAAGATCAAGAATCTCGAAGAAAGTAACAAGATGTTGGAAGATCAGAACCAACAGTTGAAGGGTCACATTCAACAAAAGGGGACTAAACTGGTGCCCGATGGTGAGAATTTCATTTATGTCGAGGATGAAGAGGTCAATACCAACTGTCCCCCTAACACCAATGCCACTGCCTTCCCATTCCCAAGCTACCGCAATGTTCCACCTTCTTCTCTCTACACCCAACAAGGTTTCACTACCATGAGCAAGAACAAGGCTGTCTATGAACCTTCCCCTGAACTGCTTGGTGGCTACCTCTCTGCTAGCAAACTACCCGCACCCTCGTTGCCTCTGAGTATTGGGATGGCCGCTGCCACTACTTCCACTACTCCTCCCGTCATTCTGTCAGAATCTATACCCGACATCTCCAATCACCCTGTGGTCACGGCCATGCAAGAGCAAATGCGCAAGTTGATCGAGACCGTGGATAAGCAAAGTGCACCGACTACCAAGACAATCAACCCTAGCCAAGTGGGGGCTCTCCCCAAGGATTTCAAGATGCCTAAAGTGGCAATGTTTCATGGTGACTCGTGTCCTAAGACTCATTTGGATAGTTATGTATTGGCCATGAGGGCTCGTTACTGCACCAACGAACAAATGGCTCGCGTATTCCATAGCACTTTGGATGGTATAGCTCTGCGTTGGTTCTTGGGGCTAGAACCAAGCGAGAGGCAAACTTGGGATCAAAATCAGCACCATTTTCTGTGAGAAGTATCAAGCTAACTTGGATTGGCATGTGAATCGAACGGATCTTGAGAACACTATGCAAAAGCCCGGTGAGGCTATTTATGATTTTTACAAGAGGTGGAATCATCGGTTGTGCGAGGTCCAATACCCACCAAAAGGAAAGGCACAGAAGCAGATTTTCTACAAGTGCTTGCTACCGGAGATGAAAGCAGCTATAGGTAATGGTTACTTCCCTGATTTGCGGGAAATGGTTGACGCCGGAGTAAGGTACGAAGCAGGGTTCACTGGGATTGTGCCGCCAAAGGAAAGTCCAAAGACCAACAACAACAACTCCTTCCGCTACAAGGCTCCTACTGCGCCTGCGCCTCCTAGGGGTGGAAAGGAGGCTGTCGGCCAAGTGAATACGGTCCAGAAAGAGGTCCCGCTAGATGTCCAAGCCGTAACAAGGAATGGGGCTCCACAACAGAGGGAGCATTTTGATGATTTTGGTATGCCCATGGGGAAAGTCTTTGACGTGTTAGTCAAGAGAGGTCTTATCAAGCCTTTAGAGAATTACCAACCCGCTTATCCGAGAACTGATTTGGATGCCTCCAAGTTCTGCAAGTATCATAAGCACATCGGGCACACAACGGATGGTTGTATTCAACTGTAACGCGTAGTTCAAGGGTTGATCAATGACAAGAAGATTGAGAAGCCGAAGGGTCCTAATGTGGTGAATAACCCTCTTCCTAACAATGGGGGTGGGGTGAATATGGTGCAAACATGCGAGATCAGTATCCTAGAGCTCATGGATGCCTTTGACAAGATGGGGCTCACGATGGTGGATATCTTCATGGCATTGGTGACATTAGAAATGCTCGAACCCTTGGAAGGACACCTTCCCCGTCTTGGTTGCGATTTATCAAAGTTTTGCCACTACCACAAGTGTACCGGTCACACTACCGAAGAATGCTTTGAACTCAAGAAAGCCGTGCAAGAGCTCATCCACAAGGGAGCTGTCGAAGACCCTAGAGATTATGTAGCTAGCAATGTACTCATGGTAGAACTTAGTGAGATCACTGATCCGGCCGAGCCTGTTGTGGCGGACTGTGATGAGATGGGTTGTATTTCAATGACTAATAATAAAGAACCTTCTTGCTACTTGTTGTCTTTAGAAGAACTAGTGAGTGAAGTCGAATCTCTAGAGGAAGAGAGTCCCAAACCCTCTCAACCTCTTTCTTGGGCCGAAATCTTCGAGGAGGCCGAAAAGACCGAAGTTTCACCCCTTTGTCCTGACATGCCATTATCTTTGGAGGAGCTACGTGCAGAAGTTTGTCTCCTTACAAGATCCGGTCAAGTGTACCAATCCGACCCAAAAGGTGCAAAGAAAGTCTTTGGAAAGGAACCCGAGCAAGCTGACCTAGACAAAGAAGACCCTATCCTCACTCAACTCAAACAAACCCAAGCCCACATCTCGCTCTGGTCCCTACTCACTTCCTCCCTAGCCCATCGCCTCATGCTTGAGCAAAACCTCGCCGCCACCATGGTACCATCCACTATTACCCCGGAGGACGTTACCCACATGATTGGTAATATCCACTATGGAAACATCATCACTTTCTCGGAGCTAGACAAGCCAGTGTTCGGAGTTGATCATAATGAGCCTTTATACATCACTGTCGAGGTAAATGGCCAGAAAATTCCCCGTGTATTCATTGATAATGGTTCTGCTATTAATATCCTGCCTTCAAGGATGATGGATGTGGTTGGCGTTCATGGTGTTGATTTACGCCCATCCAAGCAAACCATCAAAGCTTATGACTCTACATGCCGCGCCGTGATAGGCGAAGCCACCTTGCCCATTACAGTCGGAACAAAAATCCTACCGACCGACTTCCACGTTATAGACATCCCCGCAACCTTCTCACTTCTCTTTGGCCGGCCATGGTTACATCAGTCGGGCGCTGTCCCATCCTCCCTGCACCAGTGTGTGAAGTTTCAATCTGGTAATGAAGTGACCATCATCTACAGCGATCTCGTAACTGCCCAAGGGACGGACACCAAGGGCGTTCCTGTCTTACAGATTCAGCATGGGGAAGAGAGCCGACTCTTCAACGGTTTTGAAATAGTGGCTCAGGCACAGATCTGTACCATCGACCTCACCAAAACAACGGATAAAGTGGCACCTGTTGTCAAGATACTGCGTAATATGGGCTTCGTACCGGGGCTGGGGCTAGGTAAGTGCTTGCAAGGTCCCACAAGTCTGGTTAAAGAGATTGATCACCGAGGATTGTTCGGTCTTGGGTATACTCTTACCCCTGAAGACAAGATGGAGCAACAAAGGATAGAATTGCTTAAAAAGATGAAGCTTCCCTGCAAAAAGCTTGAAATACGGCCATACCGCCTATCCCTGAATAGCTACTTTGTTAGGGAAGGCGAGGAGTTTTCCTGTTTTGAGTTCGCCGAGCCATGGATTGACCACACCGGGAAGCTGCAGAAAGGTTTCGAGATTTTCAGAGATGTGGAATTCGATCGGTCCAACATGAAGCTGACTTACATGGAATATGACAAAGCCACGGGCAGAGTTAGAACCATCAGGCATGAGTACTCCACCAAGGTTGCAGATGACTTGGTAGATCAACCTGAAGCCGCAACCCTTGACAAGCCAGCAATAGAAGCCGCAGAAACTCCGAGTTTGACTGAGACGTGGGACGGCCAATATCTGCTTCAACACCTGGGTAATCTGGGGCTGCACGAAGACATGGTTGCCGTCATTGGAGACGATTCTGAAGATGAGGTGGACCCAAGGACATTAGTGGTACCCATGGGGGACAAGCTCAAGAATTGGTGCATCATTGGGGGACCTATAGCTACTCCGGAATTTATGGTGGGAACACTGGGGCTTACTCCTTCTCCTGTCACCACTCCTGCAGCATCTCCTGTCACTCACCCAAAATCCCCGTCCCTAGAGTCTAGTGTTTTACATTTTGAATTTGAGTCTTCCTCTAAGTCTGACGACCTTACGTCTGAAGACTATGATCTTGTTGCAAACGCTATTTTTCCTTTTGCCATGAATGAAACCCTCGACCTTTCCGAGTATCCCTTAATAGTCACTCTTTTAACTGATAAATTGGCTAATAATCAAACTAATGATATACACTTAGTTAATAATGATTCATTAGAAGAGGCAGACACAGACCAATTAAATGATGAATACATTAAAGAAATTTCAGAACAGGTTATTAATCAAAAAGAATCTTGAGCCCAAGCTGCCGATGAGGTGTTAACGTGCGTGAATTTGGGAACCGAAGCCGAGCCTAAGGAAACGCAGATTGGAAGCTTCTTCAGCGGAGCCGAAAGGGAAGCACTGATTGAGATACTCAGAGAATATGTGGATGTGTTCGCATGGTCTTATAAAGACATGCCGGGGCTCGACAACTCAATCGTAGAGCACAGAATCCCGACAGCACCGGACGCTAAGCCAGTCAAACAGAAGCTGCGCCGCATTAAGCCAGAATGGTCTTTACAAGTGAAGGAAGAGATTGAGAAGCTACTCCGTATGGGTTTCATCAGGGTGATCGAGTATCCAACTTGGTTATCGAATCTGGTGACTGTCAAGAAATCCAACGGCAAAGTCAGAGTGTGTGCGGATTTTCGGGATCTCAACAAAGCTACGCCGAAGGATGACTTCCCACTGCCAAATATCGACATGTTGGTGGACACGACCGCCCATTATAAGGTCAAGTCGTTCGTTGATGGGTTTGCCGGCTATAACCAGATCGAGACAACCGAGGAGGACCAAGAAGCGACCCCCTCCACAACTTCGTGGAGGACCATCAGTCGGCGAGTTCGAGCCGTGTTGAGAATGCAGTCTCCCCGGAACAAAGCCGAAAAAGAAGAACTCGTCAAGTTACTGCAACACCTCAACCATTTTACAACAGTGGGGGAACCGACACTTAGAGAAATAGAAAGGGCCCGCGACCAAGAATGGAGTTCGAGATGTGAGTTCGCATTATGCTGCCTCAAGGAGTACCTCGCGAATACCTCAATCCTACACCCGGCACATGGGAATGAACTTCGGACCCCAACACCAACGACAGAATTGTGGCCCTCGCGCCAGGAAAAGAAGATCAGTGAAAAACTGCAAACATTTTTGGAAAAAATACCCCCTCTCAGTCCCCCGCTACACAAGAATGGGAACCCCTTTTGCAAAATTGTTCGACCAACTGAGACAGATAGGCAAGTTGCAACCTCTAGAAAAACATTCACTTCTCCCTGAATTACCACCCCTTCAACCATTTGAACCTACCAGAAGTTGCTCTTACCACCAAGACGAAGGCCACGACACCAACGACTGTGTCGCTCTACAAAGGAGAATCCAAGGCTTGATGGACGAAAACATGCTCACCGGCATGAGAGGATTTTGGTTCTATAGGGAAAGCGAAATCTTAGAACTCCTCGGTTGCCACGAAATCGAGCCTTATGTGAGGAACGACCCAGAGGTACCCTCGCACCAGACTGCAGAAACGATTCAGGACATCTCAAGAGAAATAGAGGATTTGAAGCAACGCGCTGACGCAATGGCCAAAGCTCGAGGCGCGCCACAAGACTAGACAGAATGGCAGATTTGGATGGCAGCCCGCTCAAGAAATCAGTCAACATCAGCAGGCTCAGACGCTACTATGACTAGACTCCCCCTCTCTGAAAAAAATAAATAAAATAATGTTTACTACGCAAAAAGAAGCCCGATAGACTGAAAACCCGCAAAGGGCGGTCTATGCAAAATAAGGGTGCGTACAAAGCTCGCTAGATCAAAAACCCGCAAGGGAGGTCTAGGCAAAAGTTAGAGCATTCCCCCTTCTATCTTCCCTTTCTCTAAAATCATTCTAGTCCGACTGGAGTGAACTACGGTGACCTGAGCCCCTTAGTCCTATTTGTAAAAGGGGAACGTAGGCAGCCTTTCAAAAGGTGCGGTCTAAAAAACAAATAAACATCCAAATCTTGTCAAAGCAATAAAGATAGAAGTTGTATTTTCTGAAAGCAAAAACTTTTATTTCCATAGTCATTGCGTGTTAACACTTATTTGATGAGTCTAAGCCTGACATACTTTTTGAATAAATAACCTATTCTGAAATTGAAACTAAAACAAAAAAAAAAACAAAAGTAAACTAAATTAAAACAATGTGTTTGCAACGACTATGGAAGGATCCTCGGAATTATTCTTTAGTGCCACTCGTGCCTTCGGTCTCTTTCTTCTTGCTTTGACCACGGCGAATCTTTTTCTTGTTAGGGTTCTCGCAAAACCTCCTCTCAAATTCACTAACCCCTTTAGCTTTGACACTAGGAGTCTCCCCATCCTTTCTCTTCCTTGAAGTCCCCGCTCCATCTCCATTAGCCATGCTCTCGCTCCTCTTCCTCTCATAGGCTATCGCCTCCTTCATCCTCAATGAACAACTAGGAGCACAGGATGCCAAAATAGTGCCCCTTAGGGTCTCTAGAGTCTGCTCCTCTTGCCCAAGTCTCTCCATAAACCAATCCAAATACTCTCGTGATAGGCAGGTGTTGTTGGAGCGTGTGATGAGAGTCCTATGGCTAAAACCGGCCTCGCCCCACATTTGAGAAAGGAGAACCGAAGCGCTATCATCCAAATGAAGTATGCCGAAAGGAAAACGGGTCCTCTCCTCATCCCAACCCTCGGGGATGGTTTGCACTAGACCATATTGACGGAGTACTCTAGCGGGGTAGTAGAAAGTGGTCCCAGAAAATGACGGAACTTTAATCATGTGCAGTCCTACTTGCTTCTCCCACACAGAATTAATGTGCCAATGGGGCACCACCCACTTGATGTCATCGGTCACCATCTCCGCCAAGTACCTCTCCCAACCCTTGAGAGTCATGCCCTCGAACCTCTCTTCCATACCTCTAATACGGTGCATCCATGGGGTTACCGCCGAAGAAACCGCAGGCTTGTTCACTCGGAGCCTTTCTTGCAACCACATGGTCAAAAGTCTATCACTGCCGCACGGCATCCCGCCATAAACCGCAAGATGAGGAATCCCACAAATGATCTCCCCAAGGATGGCCGGTACAATGTCATGTCCCGAACGAGCCGCATTCACCATGGTCAAACATCCCTCACTAGCACATCCGACTTCGGAAGGGAAAAGAATAGAAGCAAATAAACACAAGGCAAGATGGTCCAAAGAACGGTCCGAGGTCACATCCGCGTGCATGAAGTGCCTTGGCATTCAAGAAAGGTCGACATAGCCACCTCTAGCATACTTACCAATCTCATCTGCGGGCACACCAAAGACTATCAACTTGTCATGCAAAGAAATAAAATCAAAGGGCAATGCAAGTGTACCCTTCCCTTCACAACCGCAAAGTGCCTTGATGTCTTCATAAGTGGGTACCATCTCATTAAAAGAAAAGTTGAAAACATGAAGAGTGTTGTTCCAAAACTTCCCGCAAGCTTGCAAGAGGTTAGTATTGGAGTTCATGTGCAAGAATGACCAAAGACACTTGATCCTATAGCGCTTCTCAAATTTCCTACGACAAGGACCGGATATCTTGGCAACCCACTTTTCCAAAGATGTTATGAAAGCTCCTTTTTCAAGTCTAGAAAGCCTTGTATTGTGATCCATGGCAAAAGAAGAGCAAGTTGATGATTGGAACTCAAAATTGATCAAAAGAGCTGCTGGTACGAAGTTGAATAGGACACAAACTCCCATTAAATACTACACAACTTCCGATTCTTGCCAAGAAAAGGAAAACCGGAGGCGGCGCGGGACTTGGCCACGCGGCCACATATGCTCTTGGCCAGGCGGCCAACTTCGTCCTAGGCCACGCGGCCAACATTGCTCCGAGTCTTGCCATGGCCATGCGGCCAACATTGCTCCGGGCCTCGCCATGGCCATGCGGCCAACATCGCTCCATGCAGAAATCCAGTTTGTTTCCTCCCACTCCGTAACGGATCCATGCAACTACGTACCTGCCCCGTCCCATGGCTCATGTATTGTATAAAATTAGGCACATTGTAAAGTAATTAGTTTGTACAAATAGGTTATCACAAATCATTTTCATTTTAGTACATAAATACATTTGCATACATATTAAATATTTGTCCAGTACATATTTGCTTCTACTAACTAACAGTGTAGGAAATAAAGATGGAAAGATGGGCCCCCCTAATCAGAATCCTCCTCCGTGGTGTCTCCACGCCGTGCTAAAGCTCGAGAGCTACCGGCACCCGAACTCTGTCCCCGGACCGCTCGACCACCAGTATGAGAAGAGCCCACACCATTCGGAGACCGTTCCCGACGCTGGGGTGACGCAAAGTCATCCCTCTGACAAGTACATGAATGGTACGCCTCCCTCAGTAAGCGCATCAACACGTTCTCCCGCCAGGCTGAACGGATATACGCCTCCCGAGTCACCTGAAAGGGAAACCAAGGCAATGATTATAATGCAGAAAGAAATAAGTGTGTGCAAACATGACTAATATAAAGCACAAAGCCGTAGCCCAGCGTCGGGCGGAGGAATGAATGTCTCCTCAACAAGATCTGCATCAGTCGGCTCCAAGCTCAGCTCCACCTCCCGGCCACCCCTCATCACTCTCACGCTACTCGAGCGAAGGGGCATGTCAACCAAAGGCCGACTCCGACCAATATACCGGGCTGAGCTCGATCCCTCTCCCGATAGCATCCTAGCCCGAACCTGAGGGCTGATCAACCGAGTCCGCACATAGCCGGCGTAGTCATCACTCCCTCTGTTATGCTCTGCCGGTGTGGGAGCCAAGGAAGTCGCCAACCTCGCGGGACGGAGTATATCCCGAGGAGGGTCATAAGGAGCCCACGGTAACGCACCAGCCCTGTGCTGACGAACCACCCTCTCTCCGAGATACATGGCCTCCCCGGTGAGACCCACAAGCAGAACCCTAGAAGCGGTCAACTCCACTACATAGGGACCCACCGAAGCCTCATTGGACGGACTCCATGGGTAAAATCTAACCCCGACAGGCTCAGACATCGTGAACACCCTCCTCAGATCAGCAGCATCCACCGTCTTCCTATCCCGGTTTCTACGGGGAGGAGCCCTGTTGCCCTTGCACCAGTACGACATGATGGGAACAACCTTGTTGGCACTCATCACCAACTGAAAAGGGGCGACACCGAAGATCTCGTACACCCAAGCTTGTGCATACAATGAAAGAGACATTTCAGACCAAAGGATAGAGCAGAAATCTCAATAAGTGAAAAGAAGGGTAGTCAAGAGCATACCTCAAAGGCGAATTGAAACCCGTCAAAGGCCGACGAGCTAGCCCTCGAGCAATGGTCCAATGCCCAGTAAATCTCAGCCAAACCGGCTCCACCCCAAGAAATCCCACCGACTAGGTCCAAGTCCACAAGAGCCCCTAGCAGTGAGTACCGGCAGACAGTAGCTCCGCTGGGAAACAAGATCTCTGAGAAGCTGTACCATAAGAACAGCCGAACCAAACAATCCAAATCATACTCCCCCCTACCAAAGGCCTCAATAGCCACCTCCACCAAACGGTTCACCTTCCCGGCCTCCACTCCATAACCCTTGACACCTCCTCCCAGATCAGTGTCAACTCCCAACAGAGCCTGCCTATAGTCCCGCCGCTCCGCCAAGCTCTCATCAAAAGGCAAAGGGGTAGCAGTAAACCTCAACCCCGTGATAGCCGCGAAATCCGTCGGCGTGATGGTAATTTCTCCCCAACTAAAGTGGAAGGTATGGGTGGTATCCCACCAGAACTCCCGACACACCTCTATCACCGCTGCCACCTTCAGGGTGCCCCCAACCATGCGGGCACTGTCAAAGAATGGGTCAAACCCCATAGCCTCGATCCGAGCATGCAAACCGCCCGGTCCCTCCGGCAGAGACGCCCACAGTTTGCCCACAGTCACTGTGGACCCACGAGCCTTGATCCTCTGCAGGTAAACACAGCACAGGTATGTTACCATTCTAGCAATTTACAATTCTAGCAATTTAAATTCTAGCATTCCATTATTCTGGCATTTCACACTATGTATAAAACATGCAAATGTGCGAGAAGGAACTAGAGGACTGAAAATTTGAAATTTACCTCTCGCGTCTCCGGAAGCCCCATCGACCAATGACGCTCAGAGTCGATGTAAAAATCATAATCTTGGTCGAACGTAGACCGCAGCAGATTATCGCGAAAGTTCCGAGTCACGGCTCGTGGTCTCAAACCGCCCCGTGGAATCAAGGGCGCCGCTTCAAAACCCGCTCTCGGGTCAACCCCTACATTTCCTTCGCCCTGAGCATCACCGTGCCCCTCTCCTTGTTGCTCTTGTTGTGGAAGCATATACCCACCTTGGCCCGAAAAATCCCTGAATAACGCCTCATTGATCCAATCTTCCATAGCTTCAAGAAATATGTGAAATGAAGTCTTCAAAATTATCAAAATCTGAGTTTTCTCTCTCTAAAAACTCAATTTTCTCTCTCTAACTCGGCAACAATGGAGGAAGGAAGAAGAAGAAAGAAGAAAGAAGGAGAAGAGGGAGAGTTTCTGGTGATGTGACCAAGGAGTCAGCCCGACGGCTACCTTGGCCACGCGGCCACTTATGCACTCTCTATCCCAGCCGTCAGATCAGCGATCCGCGTGAAGGAGATCTGACCACTCAGCGGTCTTGGCCACGCGGCCACTATTGCAATTCAGTGTGTTTGGCCACGCGGCCAACCTTGTCCTTTCAGATAAAATTCCATTTTTGCCCCTGATCTTTTCCCCTTAATTCATTTTAAATGCCCTTGGCACTACTTTGACTGATATTCGTTATCTTTGGGTACGGAAAGCCCCTTAAAATTTCCATTCTTCACTGAATATTTGCTTAGGATTCGTATGATTACAGCGACTTCGGCGCCTCTATGTCATATGCATCCTAGATAGATCGTGATTGGCAGAAGCCTCGGCGTTTCTGTTTGCGAGAGATCCAGCATCTATTATTAGGATTCGTATGGTTGTAGAGACTTCGGCGCCTCTATGACATACGTATCCTTGATCGATCGTGGTTGGCAGAAGCCTCGGCGTTTCTGTTTGCGAGAGATCCGGAATCTATTATTAGGGTTCGTATGGTTGTAGAGACTTCGGCGCCTCTATGACATACGCATCCCAGATTGATCGCGATTGGCAGAAGCCTCGGCGTTTCTGTTCGCGAGAGATCCAGCATCTATTACTTTAGCGCAATCGACAGGAACCCTGGTGATCCTGATTGCGTTTACCATTCCATCTTGGGATTATTTAGACAACGTAGTCTTTATTTTTCCCAAATAACTTCATTACTTACGAATGTTCGTTCTTCATACAAGATAGTGTCCGTAGGTTTATTATCCGCAGCAGAAGTTCGATGTCTCGTCTTTCCCCAATATCTCTGAACTACGACCGGCTTGATTCCTCGGAGGATACGTAGGAAACCTGAAAAGGTCCAGCCACCCGACCGACGCGGTCATCTCTCATCCCCAGCAGGTGCATTTTCCTCAGCAGAAGACGTTGCTCCCCATCAGAGGACAGTCATTCCCAATTTCCCATCAGATTTGAACTACGTTTGGCTTGATTCCCCCGCGGATACGTAGGTCGCCTGTCAAGGTTCAGCCGTTCCCTTACCTTTCATCTGTTTTGAAACTCATGTTTCAGACGGATCCTTCTTTTATCGTCGACCCCACATTGCCTTGCAAGAAGCGTCGCCAAGGGGCTACTGTTAGTACCCGACCTGAAAATGAGTTTATTAGGACTTTCCCAAAAGTACAAGGACTTTATAGGAATTAGAAACCTTGCAAAGACTTGTCCCGGATTCCCAAAATATCTCATTTATGGCAAAATCTATCAAAATAGGTAGTAAATGGTTTCCTTAAAACCATGCAGAAACCCTAGCTTAAGAATCAAGTCAGCCAGCAGAATTGGCCACGCGGCCAACCTTGCTGCGCGTTGATCTTGGCCACGCGGCCACTCTTGTCGCCGGCTTCAATCATGGCCAGGCGGCCACCTTTGTCCCAGATGATCTCAGCCGTCAGATCTTCACCACAGTTTACTATATAAACCAATCCCATGCTATTGGTTTAGGGGCCGATTTTGAGAGCTCTAAGTCTGAATTTTGGAGTTCTTAAACACTATTTTCTCTCTAATTAAGCATTCAAACACTCAAGAAGATCCAAGGTTTATTTCTTGCCAACATAGGTAAGTCTTCTAACTTTTTCTTCATGTTCTTGCATTATTTTTAATGTAGATCTTTTATATTCATGTTCTTGCATGTTTATTCATAGTTTCTTCATATGCTTTGCATGTTCATTCATATGTTCATAATATGTTCTTCGCATGTTCTTCGTGTTCATAGATTAAAACCTTATTTATGCTATATTTAGGGTTGCGATCTTCATGTTTGCATGTTATTTCATAGCCGATGATGATCTAGGGTTCATTAACCCGAGGATGATCTAGGAACTACTTCTAAACCCTAAACTTTAGGTAATTCCCCCCTCATTATGCATGATCCTGATTCTTCTGCCTATTCTAAATTCTCTGCGAACTACGCTGACCTGAGCTTCTCACATTGAGAGGAACGTAGGCAATCTTCGGATCCGGTCTAAATCACTTACACACTACTAACACATTCATCATGATAGAAAGACCGATCAATTCGGGTAATAGGAGTGATAACGTTCAATATTCTTCTCTTATTGTAATTTGACCCCCGAACCCACTAAAATGCTTTTTTCAATGTTTTGGCTTTAATTAAAACGGCGTGGCGACTCTCATAATTTTAATGTCGTTAAGAATATTCCCTTTGTAAATAATAATAATCACAAGATACTTCCCATGCGTCGCTTCATCGGAAAGGGGTATTCACATGTAGATACCCCGGGAAAACCACTACTTAGCTAGAGCGGTGAATTATCCTAGGATGTCTAATTGATTTTAGATTGTAGAGTCGCCATCTATTTTAGATTGTAGAGTCACCAGCGTAGTTCAAGGATGGTGGAGAACGCTGGGGAAGAAGCTAGGAGCAACGCAAAATAAAGCACATACTTTTTACACAAGTAAGAAAAAGAAAAAAGAAAAAATCTCTCTCTGTTTTTTTTTTAGTTTAGAAGAAAAAGAATATGCACACATGTGCGAAGAAGTTTTTTTTTTTTTTTTTTTTTTTTTTTTTTTAAGTTCGTGGGTGAACCATTTTAACCAATGTGTGTTGGTGAAGCCAACCCAAGATCAAGTCATGTTCAGTCGAAGTCTGGATTGCCTTGCTTGAATTCTTGTCACTGCCCCAACGAAGATTGATGTCTAGCCCCAAGAGATTTGTCGATTATGGGGCTTCAAAGACTTTCGATGCCGAGATACCAAGGGATTGCTGATTGTAAAGCCCCTAGAACGCCTTTGATGCCAAACTTTGAGTGACCTGCATAGCCCCAAGATAAATCAGCTATTGGCTCAATCAAATAAATCGCCTTTTGCTGATGCGATCAAGCCCCAAGAGAAGCTTATTGATACTAAGTTTCGAGAGATTGCTAAGCCCCAAATATCATGTACTTGTTGTTTGCGATCTTGGACATGGTGGGATATGAAGACCTCTTTTTCTAAAGCCCCAAATTATCTTGGAATCGGCTCGACATTGATAGAGATCTCCTTCTTACTCTTACTGGGGAGATGAATAGCCTCATTGTGGTTGGTACCCAAATGGCGGAAAGCTTATGTCAAAAGATGCAGTAGTGTCTTGTGGTGTCGTCGAGGTCGCGGATGATAAGGTCTTGGTGTTATAAGGTCCCCAAATGGGTATGCTTGCTTGAATCTTTTGGAGTTGAACTAAAGACGGATTTTCGGATGCAACTAGTGCTTGAGGCGTAAGAGCCACACTTTTTGCTTTTGATCTTGGAGAAGACGGTGCTGAATTGCATAAACATTGGAACTGGCCGAGGCATTTCTCTCTATAACCCTGTTTTGATAGAGTTTAGCATATTGAATCTTTTTCCTTTTCTCTAAGATTTCCTTCATAATCTCGTCGTAAGTCACAACATGAGAATCATCAAATTCATTCATAACATAGGAGCCCTCCTTTCAAACCAGAAGACCTTTGAAGTGAAGTACTAGGAGACCCTTTAAGCTTGGACCATTCCCCACATTGCATTGCTCGAGTACCATTACCCAAAAGATTGTCAATTACGAAGCCCTAATATTACCCTTTGTTTGGATTACTGTAATGTCGTAGCCCAAAAGATTGTAGATTGCAAAGCCCCTTGAGACCTTTGTGCTAAAATAATTGGGGATGCTTCTTATGTTGCATATGAATTTTCTAGGTCCGTTAATTGCTTCTTGCTAAGGGAGCCTTTAAAGCTCGAATGTAGCCTCTAGTGCCACCATTGATTGTAAGTGGAGTGAGAAAGGCCTATCCTTTATTGGGGGAACAGGCACGAGAACACATGACAAGGAGGATTTTTTATATTCCTTTTGAGAGACTTTGAGGATAGTCTTAGACATCTTTCTTGAGCGTAGCCCCTAGGGCTCATTAACTGTCAAATGAAGCAAAAGAAGCTCTCGTTCTTGAGTCACATAGCCCCTAGGGCGTCATCATTTATCGAGCAAGAGACTCATCCTCGTGTGGGGGAACAAGCATAAGAGGACATGGCAAGAGATACTCCATTATCGGGAAGCCTTTTGACATACTGTAGGGGCACATGCTTGAAGAAGCTTGAAAACTGAATTACCCGTTGTTGACATTTGCTGCCCAAACCAATTGACTCACTGGGGACTATTTGTGTAACCTCGTACCCCTTAATGATGGGCTCGTTCTCGGACG
This sequence comes from Campanula takesimana, assembly GCA_026119855.1. Lineage (NCBI taxonomy): Eukaryota > Viridiplantae > Streptophyta > Magnoliopsida > Asterales > Campanulaceae > Campanula > Campanula takesimana. Next base: position 615,761 of record JAOWBW010000167.1, on the reverse strand, counting down.
GGTCTTGGTTACCACGGGCCTTCTTTCTCATGAAGCCAATAATGCACATTGCAAGAACAATCTTTCTTATGCCAATAACCCAAAACAACCTTTGATTGTACCGTATCTTGTTGAGCCTTTTACAATTCCAAAGTTGACTTGGTGGGGAATTGACTTGCTGAGGAGATTCAATGTAGAACTTGTGCAGTCTGTCTTCTTTAGAGGCTGGGGATCTCCATTTCTCTTTCCCTTCTCTCTCTCACTCTCTCATTTTTTTTACGACGCACCCTGTTTTTGCCTAGACCGTCCTTTCGGGTTTTCAATCTAGTGGGCATCTCTTTTGCATCTTCATTTTGACTCGATTAATGAGGAAATGTGCATTGACTCTAGCTGAGGAGATAAGACATGTGATTTTACGGTGGAGACCAATGATGAGTGACATTGACTTGACTAGGGAAGTGGTCCCTAGTATTGGCATGTATTTTTATTTATTGAATGACTCACGAAGGCAAGTAAGTCATTAAGAGAGAAGAGAAGGAAAGCCCCAATTTGATTGCAAGAAACTGGGAGTAGCGCTGAAAGATAAGAAGCCCCTAGACTCGACGAGGAACGTGAAACGATTTCAAATCTAGGAAAGTTGTTCAATCTTAAGGTGACTAATTCATTGGCAAATGACTCGTACAAAGATGTCTTGACAAGTTCGAGATGAAGGCCAATCACCATAATACATTAGGGCTAAACATATCTTCTTTCTTGCATGAGACCGGACGCGCAAGTTGCCTACGTTCCTCCAGTGTAGAAGCTCAGGTCACCGTAGTTCTTGTGGATGCTCCTTCCGTCGTGTGGAATTGTTGATGTAGCTTCGCCCTTTGTTGGTGGATGATGATGTTGATCTTGTACCTTTTTGATTGAGGGGGATTTTTTTTATTTTTTTTTGTGCTCTAACTTTTGCCTAGGTTGTTTTGAAGAGTCAAACTAGCGAGCTCTTTTTTTTTTTTTTTTTTTTAATCCCCCTTTGAAAACTTTGCTTGATTTCTCCATGGTTGTTGCTCCATCATTCTTTGGCTCATGATGTCTTGGATTTTTCTTTGATGTTGTCGCCTTCATCACGATGTTTAGCCCCTAGGCGTTCAAGTGATAGCCTTCGTTCCAAAATTTGTTTAGACATCTTTTCATCATTTTGCCAAGAATTGGATTGAACAACTTGGAAGAGTGTATGAGGACAAGAACGAATTTTATTTGATGACTCAAAATTTAACATGGGACAAGAGAAAACATTAATGCATACTTAAGAGGACAGTTGACTCTCTTTTTTTTTTTTTTTTTTTAATCCTATTTCTAGGTAGAGAAAGAGAAACGGAGACTGTTGTCGTCGTCCTTGTTGTTGTAGTCTTCCTTGTAGCATGATCTCTTGTTGAAGCCCCATTTCAAAACTAAGCCTCTTCTTTGATGAGTTCTTGCATGTTGTCACTTTCTAACGATTGCTCTTCACCCACAGTAAATTCACCGTTGTCGATCAAATCTTGGATGATGTTTTGGAGAGCGAAGCACCCCTCGGTAGTGTGGCTTCTATGCTTGTGGTAGTTTCACCATTTATCATGTGCATGATTTTTATGTATCCCTTTCGGCTTGTATCCTTCTAAAGGCTTAACCTTTCCATTTGCTACCAAAGCTTCAAATGCGTGGGCTTGGGTCATTCCTAGGAGAGGAGTGAAAAGTCGGCTGTTGGCGGCACCTTTTTGACTTTTGAGGGACGAGCCCACTTGATCATGTTTTACCATTGACCTTTGCCTTGCTGTCGGTGAATTCTTGCAAACGGGCCTTGAGTTTGGACACTTCTTCCTCGTGAATTCTCCTCTCGAGATCAAAACGGGCTTGCCACAAATCGTCTCTGCGTCGGGCATCCTTGACAAGTATATCCATTTGTTCCCCCATGGCTCTTATTATGTTGAAAAGCCCTTCGTTGGACACGGAAATGTTCTCACCCTTGTCGTTGCCGTTGGAAGCCATTGGACCTATTGAAATAACATGATTCATCTTAGGATGGCCCCATAAACACCTTTTGAGTAAAATAATTTCACCCATAAACTAGAAAAGACTCAACCACATAAAAAAAAGACATTTTTTTTATAAATCGGAGGGACGGAGTCCCTTTTGGGGTTTCTAAGAAATAGTGGAATCGTCACACTAGTATATAGACCTTCTCACGGTCCCATATACTCATCGGATTCCACCACGCTTGTGATTCCTACATGTGTCGGGATTAAACTAAATTAATGTCATAAAGCATACATGCGGGGACGGATTTTTTATTTTCGTCCATAATAACCACTTGGGGACGGAGTTTTATTTCGTCCATGATAACCACTTGGCATGTATGATTTGAAGACATTAGTTTAGGGAAATCTCGGCACATGAAAACCGACTTAGTCACGGAGTGTTAGACCCTAGCTAGAATTGTGTTGGCTTGTGCTCGGCTAATAAGAGGCTTAAGGTCACCCCCAGCATGTAGTCATGAACTACGCCACAGGCTGAGGTTTACCGCTTCGAGAGAGTCGAGGTCGGGTGGAGCTTGAAACTCTTTAGGACGGACCTCGACGGGTTTGGGGTTATGAACTTGTGCGACTCGATAGTGAGCAATTGATAAGAATATGTCCACGTAGTGTGAGGCCAACATGTGACAAAACATTTCTACTTTTTTTTTTTTTTTGAAAAAAAAACAAAAGAAAAGCAAATAATCACATAATTACAACTTTCAAATCACCCGTGTGACCGATAAAATAAAAAGAAAGTAAAAAAATTCATGTGCAGCCCGTTGCCCACACACTGTTAAAACTGTTCTGTTTCTGTGCACTATTCTGTTTCAGGAAAATGCCCAGAAGCGCGTGCATTGGGCTGTCTGTGCGAAAGGCGCGCGCGTTAGGATGAGGCGGGCAGAGGCGCCCGCTTCTGGGTAAAAAACCTGCAAACTGATGGGTTCAAGGGACTGCCTTAACCCTAAGTAATAAAACTTTCCCCGGCAGTAATTGTTAGCACAGAAACATGAAATGGAAGGACAAGAAGGAAGGCGGGCGATTCCGGTAATTGGGGTGGGACGCGCGCGCTTTAGGCTAAGAATGACAGAGGTGCGCGCTTCCAACCCTTTTTACCAGAATGCCCAGAAAACAGTAAAAAGAACACCAAAAGTAAGAAACGCAAGTTTAACCCTCTAAATTATCCCCAGCGGAGTCGCCACTGTAGATACCCCGAGAAAACAACTACTTGGCTAGAGCGGTGAATTATCCTAGGATGTCTAATTGATTTTAGATTGTAGAGTCGCCACCTATGTTATTGAGGGAATAAGAAAGACCTAATAATTAGCCTACGTTTTGATACGAAAACAGAGATTCTTGTTAAGAGGTTAGGGGGTTAGGTGACGGAATGGGAAGTTCTTAAACACCCACTCCGCCCCGCTTACACGGGTTTTGCTACTATTGGTGTTCTGATGCTAAATGTCCTTATTTTAATAAACAGTGCTAACAATTATAATGTAAAGAAAAGGGGAATTACAAAAGAGAATTGTTTTATTGATTGATTTATGCTAAAGATTACATTAAAAGAAGAATAGTAAATTAAACTAGATTTGAGATGTAGGGAGATAATCTTAACCAACTTTAATGTAGTAAAGTGGTCATTTAGTCATGTACCAATTGATGGGGATTGCATACATTACTAGACAAGTAAAATAATAAGAAGAAAAGTTGTACCTTTAGAAGGAGAAAGAAGACTTGAACTTTGACTTGAGATGGAGTTGTTTGTAGGGAAATTGTTGTGCAACAATTTGTGTAGAGTTTTTGTAGAGAAATGTGTTTGAGGGAATTTGTGTAGAGTTTAGGTTCAAGTCTCAAATTTTGGGTCCCTTTTAAAAGGTAGAAATGAGAGGTTTAAATAGGTAAAGAAAGGAGGGAAAGAAGCTTTTCTAACCAATAAGAAATAAAGAAAATAAAATAATAAAGAGAAAATCAAATAATAATAAAAAGAAATATTTTGTTTTAAAGAAAAGGCTAAGAATATGGGATTGGGAGTTACAAGCCTAGGGGGATGAATGTGGAGGTAAAAAGAGTTATTTTTGTATCAAGATGAGATGTTGTAAATAAGAAAAGGGAGGGAAAATGATGCAATCCGTTACTGCCAAAGTGGGAAGCGCGCGAGTCCCGCTTTAGGGGCGGGACACGCGCGCGGCTCACTGGCAGTGCTGGAGGCGCCCGCAGGTAAAAATGACAGATTGACATAAATGACTCTAAAGTTAATTCTGTTATGCAGTTTAGACCAAAACTAATGGAATCAGTACGGAACTTAACTGAAGTAACATAAATTAACAAAAATAAGTTAAATAAAAATACTATGTATGCAATCGGGACATGAGAGGTCTAAGGCGGGGTGTATACTGGGGAACGTCAGAAAACTCCGTAATCAAAGCGTCAATGTCCTCAGAGGAAAGAGTAGGGGGAATATTAGTAGGAGGGACAGTAGAGGAATGACGTTTGGGGGATGGTCTTCAGAGAACTCTTCAACCACATCTCTAGCTCATTTTTCACCGATGGGCTCGTCACTGGCTATCGCCCCAACCTCCTCAACAACAGTCTCTCTAGTCGGGTTTGGGACAAAATCCATCACCGTTGGCTACGTGCCGCCTATATTCATCTCGGCCCGGCCTCCACCAACCGCATAAGTAGTAGGAAGAGGGCTAGTTGTTGGGTTTTGATGTATCATGCGCAGCGGAATTAAAGATATTAATCAAACACCCTAGAGCCCGGATCCGTGCATGCTGATTAAATTAAATACAAGATGAAAGAAACTAACACTTGAAAATCGCATCCATAAACACGGACTTTAAGGTGCTAAAGGAAACACCCTCCATCGGTATCCACACGTCAAACGGATATCAAGAACACCTTCTTGATCTGGATTGCTAGACCCAAGGCTTGATGATGAAACGATTTCTTCGTAGGAATTATCTTGCTTCATTGATTATTGTATTTTGATGATCATGAATCTCAAAGTAAATAATCATTCCTCTCTATTATTTATTTTTCCTAAAACAATGGTTTGTGATTTCCAAAATCACTACTAGAGGCTGTCAAACCCGGCTGTATATCATATATAAGGGTTTGACCTAATTCCGTTTGGGATCGGGATTCCTTTTCTAAAAAGAAAACTGAATAAACTGGCCAGTTACGGGACCATGTCCGTACGGCTGTAACACAGCCGTACGCCATAGTGAGAGCCGTATGGTGGCCAAGTCTGATTTCCCAGATTTTTCGCCTTTTCCAATGCGTTCTATTATCTGTGACCCAATAGGATTATACTATGTTGGCAATGAGTCCGAACTAGTCCGAACCCATAAGTCATAAGCGGACTCTAGCAAGTCATTATGACTACCCAATTAGTATAACTTTGAAAGTCCAAAGTAACCTAATAGAACATATCACAATCCCTTTGTCACGCGATATCATATTGGACATAAGTCATGGTCCACGTCAACTTATGTTATCCAATGCTTTCTCGATCCCGAGTAGATTGATATGAGAAAATAACATTGAACACTTCAATTCATTTGGGTACGGCTGTACACTAGTATCAATTTCACTCATCGAGTGGCCAAGCAGATATCTCTCTTGAGAGAGGGACAAATCTCATCTTAACTTATCATTCTTCCCTAAAAGAATCCGATTATGCCAATCGTAGCCTTTATAACCACCCGGTTAGGGGTAGTGTTTGAGTACGTCAAACATAATGTTCATCATGTGGAAGACTATGATAATCTCAAGTTTAAGGATAAATGATATAACTATTATGAGATTTAATTATGACATTTGACCATGACATAAATCTCATAACGGGTCTATCCAGTACTTGTTCTCCAACATGTACCCACAAGTTTAATCCGCATCCTATGCGCTATAATCATCATATGATTATCCAGTAAACTCATGCTAGCGCTGTTGGTGTTAGTGCCCTAGGCACGTTTGTTAAACGTTGTATGTGTTATCATTATATTCATATTAATGAAGAGATATTTTGATTATTATTAATGCTCATGTTTGCTTATAATAATCTCCGTCCCTAGAGCTTGTTAAGCACTTGTATAAAAGCTAAATGATCATGGGATGATCATGTTAGATTTATGGGTACTTGTTTGGAACAAGGTACTGGACATTACCCGCTGTATGAGATTTATGTCATGGTCTATGTTGTACATATATCTCATATTAGTTATGTCATTTGAATCCTTAGACATGAAGTTATTATAGTCTTCCACTTGATGAAGATTATGTTTGACATATTCAAATGTTACCTTTAACCAGGTAGCTATAAAGGGTATGATTGCCATAATCGGATTCACGTAGGGAAGTATAATAAGCTAAGATGGATTTGTCCCTCTACGGAGAGATGTCAAGACTTGGGCCCCTCGTAGGAATAATGTTGATGAAATGTTTGGCCAAACTCAAATGGATTGATTGGATCAATGTCATCTGGATTATCAACATATTCGGGATTGAGAAAAAGTATTGAACAAGACAAGTTGACTTGTTGACCATGACTTGTGTTCAATGACATCGTGGACAAAGGGATTATGACATAATCCTAGAGGGTCACACACGAATAGAACGAATCCTAAAAGACTGAATTGGAATTATGGAAAAATGGATTTTTCTGGTCTGGCACGACCATGCTGGTTTTAGGGTACGACCGTGCTAAAGTGCTTGGCACGACGGTACTAGTTTTAGGGCACGACCGTGCTAAAGTGCTTGGCACGACCGTGCCGATTATAAAGCACGGCCGTGCCAATAATCAGAAAAGGAATGCCAGGCTCGTACCAATTGGCACAACCGTGCCAGTTTTAGGGCACGACCGTGCCAGAGCTGCTTGGACAGAAAGATTGTGCATTAATTGGGTGACAGGATTTAGGTTTCCTAGGTCCTTAAGGGTTAAGGACTAGGACCTATTTAAGCATCTTTTCACCAGCCATTAATCACAAGAAACCTAGTGGTTTGAGAAAACAATATTTTTGATTAGAGATTTGGAATCCAAGATCAAGAATTCATAATTCCATATAGTCTTTATAATTGTGAAAGCGTGTTTCATAATTTGGTCTAGAAACCAAGATCAAGTGTTCTTGATATTCGTTCGTGGTGTGGATACCGCTAGAGGGTGAAACTCATCATCTTCAAAGTTCGTGTTCAAGCTTTGTGTCCGTGATCAAGTTTTCAAGCCTCCATCGAATTCAAGGTTGCAAATTCAAAGTCATCAAGGGTTAGTATTCTAGTATTTATTATGCAAGTATTTGATATAATCATATGAATGGATCTATGGCTTTGAGTTTCATAAAATTTTAAATGCTTTATTCCGCTGCGCATGTTACTAGGAAACCCAACAGTGGTATCAGAGCCCCGTTCATGTTGATTATTTCTGTTAAGTTTAATGCCTTTGAAATTAGAGATGTTTAATTTAATGGGTTAAATTAAAAAGTTTGTAATTCTGAGACAGACGGAGTTGAGCTAAGGCCTCAAGCTAAAGCCAGAAAATCAGCTTTGTAACGCCCCGAGTTCCGGGGTCCTATTTGGTACCTCGAACCAGGCACGTTATCCTTGCTAAAAATCAACCCTGATACCGAAGCCTGTATAAATATATATTAAATTCTCTTAATCGACTAACTGACATAATATTAACAACCTGTTCGAGTCATACTTACAACTATAGTTCTCAAGTATAATACAATACTAACCCAAAATACAGAGTTTAAACAATCTCGATACAATCAACGTCCTCACAACAAGAATATATAAATGCTCCGTAGAGCAACTACCCCAAAAGTAGACAACCTGTTCGAAGAATCTCATCCGTATACGATCTCACAATGAACTATCACTTGCTTCCTGGGGGGGGGGGTTAAGGAAAAACAAGTTTGAAAGGAAAGGGCGTGAGAATAAATCTCAGTAAGTTACTAATGCAACTACATGGCATGGCAATATGCATAACAACCTAAAAGATAATAAACAAGTAGCAGATAGTCACGCAGCGGAATTAAACACATTACAAAGGATACTAAGTCAAGGTTTTCCATAAGTATATAATCTCTGAAGCTTCAATAAACCGCATCAAACTGCATTAACAAACATCTTCAATAAATGAAGCAGGGGTTCCGGAACCAAACAACCAAAAAAACAACGGGGGGAAAATGACACAAAGTCATATCCCAAAATACCCAACCTATGGCCCAAAGGAAGAGGGTTAAAAATGGGAAACCAATAGAGAAACCTTATAATGGACTTGACTCGGGTGCCATTATAACTTTCAACCATTGCCCGATACACATATACCAGCTCGACTTTTCTAAACTATTGCACAAACGGTACATAATTCCAAAAGATGGAATCATGCCAAACACATCAGAAAGATGAAAAAAATTCTCATGAAGAGTTCAACAATATTGTGCAATAAATAATCAAACAAAAGGATTTCAAAGTAGGAAATACCATAAATACATCACAAGGATGAAACAACATCAAAATGAACCTAAAGGGTTACACATCTCAACTTGATCACAAACGGATCATTCCAATACTTTTGTGCCCTAAAACACCTATCGGAGTGCCATAAGGTAAAACCCGAAGCCTAGCCACGCATTGAACCTAATCAAGTCGAACAGAACTATTTTATATTTCTAGATAATTATACATCCAACAAAACCATTGCATAGTATTCGAAAAGAGATTTTCAACGATAGTTTACACGCCCAAAACGGAGTCCGGATGAAGAAGTTATGGCCTCCGGAAGATTGAACGTAAAACGGACAAACTGGGAAAAGAGGAGGGTGCACACGCCTCCCTTAAAAAGGGTGCGCGCGCCTCCTTTGGACAGAATGTTGATTTTTTGAAGCACAAGAGGGAGTGCACACCTCCTTAAAAAGGGTGCGCGCGCCTCCTTGCCCGAATAAGCCAAATCTTGCAATTTTTCTGGGTTTTTGAACAAAGGTACCTACATATTAAGCCTAAGGTACAACTAGACCAAACATACTACAAACCCAGCAGTTCCAAATGATTCAACAACCTAAAGATCAACTCTTCAACACATTCCTTAACTCAACAACACAATACTACCAAATAGTTACCAAAACATCACAACAACATCATAACCAACATGCAGCAACAAAGATTATCACCAAGAACTTACATGAACAATCCTAAAGGGAGAAAGGGGTAGTAACTTACTTCCTTCAAGCTAGATGTTGAAGAACATGAATCTTTGCTTGGCTACAGTTGATCTACTCTTCACAAGGAACCACTAGATGCAATTATTTCTTGAATTGGAGGATGAATTGAAGGGAATGGTGGAGGAACTTCTTCTTCCTCTTCCAAATTGAAGGTTGATGAAATAAAGAATGAATTGGGTAGATAAGATTTCCACAACACAAGGAACACTTTGATGAAGTCAATTTGAAAAATGGTGAAGAATTGAGATGTGAATTTGAAGGTCAAATAAAGAAGACTTTCTTTCTCTCAAGCTCTTTTCTCTAGGTTGAAGATGAAGTATGAAGGTGAATGAAGATGATGGGAGAAAGGTTAGGCAAGGTTAGGCAACATTTGGATAAAAAAATAATCATGTAATGTAATAAGAAGATGTCTTTGACTAGTCATTAAAGATTGGTCCCAAAACATCTTAATTTGCACAACAGACTCTCCACTAAGATAAAATAATTAACACATAGTGTCAATTAAATAATCCTATGCAATAATTTATACAACACATAATATCAAGTAGCATAATAATAGTATGCAAGACAATATAAAATGCACGCATACTAAATTTAAGGCTAAATTAATAGGGTCCGGATTTAGGGTCGTTACAATCACTCCTCCTTAAAGAAATTTCGTCCCGAAATTTAGATGAACTTACTCAAAAGACCAAATAACTAAGGATATTTTCGCTGCATTAAAGTCATCCACTAGAAATGATAATACTAGTCAAATTCACAAGGCAACGTCAATCCCTCACTTAAGCTTAATGTCTCAATTTACGAGCCCATATTCCTGATACGTCACCAATCACACTCTTTAAACCACAAAGCAACCTTAATTAATACTTACGGCATGATAATTTCCCATACATGACCTTCTGCAATGATCATCTCATCCACTAACTAAAATCCATACTCAAAATCGAAGAATCCGGATTGCTCCTAAATCATAATTCTCGAGATACCTCAACTTGTCTTATTTATAACTTTAATTGCACTGTAAAATATTTCACTAGTAAACTGCTCACTTAACATTGCTTCCCAAAAGTCTAAAACAATAACATTACTTAAATAAAAACCATGACAAGCTTAATCAATTTCTTAAAAAGCTAAAGAAATTTTCCATTTCAATAATATTCACCGAAGTGACTATATCTCCAAGGATTACCATTATAGTGCCCTTTTCTATCATTAACATTTCAACCTTAAAGGTAGGGTGTAACCCCAAATTTCTAGTGCAAACTATCCACTTAAATCCATATCCATATTGTGATAATATCATTACACTACTCTCACCTTTGAAGCCAACGCAATATCATATACTCTATCAATCAATATAAAACACAACAATCTAAATTTTACCTTCAGAAGATTTCCTCTAAATCTCAATGTAGGTTAACAACCCTTGCTTACATACTCAAAAGAAATTAACAATTTTAATCTTCAATGGTCAATCCAAACTTAGTCTTTGACATTTATATTTACTATCCCAATAGTACCTTTGCCCTTTAATATTACTAACATAATGATCCAATTAGCAAACATCAAATATCAAATAACCCAAAACAAACATAGTATTTCTTAATTGACCCAACTATATATACTCAACTTATTTACCACTCTTCAACCCAAGAATGCCCTTAATATCTTTCGGTTTATTAAATGTGCTTAGTCCGCTAAACTTAACGCGTCTACCATCTTAAATGCTTATAACTTTCCCAATATGCTCATATTTCTATAACTCAACTCCATTCATGTACTAAAATGATCACATAATAATAACTAGCACAAAACAAAATTTCTCGATCCAATAGATTTCATCCTCTAGAATCCAAAAGTATGAATTGTTACTCTCTTTCTAAATTTAATAAATTTAATCCTTCAAGATAAAACATACTTATCAAATAACTAGAGGTCTACGATGCATCTGGTGGTCACTCTATAACAATTACTTAAGGATAAGTCATTTAACCAATTATCAATAACTACTATCAACTTAAACCAATACTTCGAACATAAAATAATTATTCCATCAAAATTTCAAAACAGACCCTTTTCATTTAATGAGATAACCCATCTTGAGTCAAAACCCTTAGTCATAAACCTATGAACCAATAAATTCTGCCAATGGTACATAAGAGGAATTTCAAATCGGTTAAATGAGGCTCTCTATCCTAAACCAAAGATTTCAATCGCCACAAACCATAGCTTGAACTCAAAACGCCTTAAAACTCAATGCTAGCTTCCAATGTAACATATCCTAAATGCTTAATATTACCCAATCAATTTTTATATTTCTTCATGTCAAACAAAACTGATGCACTGCACGAATATATCCTAAACGTGATAAATTTCTCATCAAGTAATTTCTCAAGTTGAATTTTTAATTCTCTTAACTCGACTGATGACGTAAGGATATTGATCTAGATATCAGCATTGTATAATTGTACCCTAACAATTCGAGGTAACCCAAGATTCTCCTCAAGCACTTTGTACCTTTTAGTAGAAAATATATCTGGAATCTCACATAGGACAAACACATCCTCCAGTTTTGGTGTAAGCGTTCTATTGTCAACACCTAAGCTAAATACCCAACATAACTTTGAGATAACAGTTTTTGAACTTCCAATGCATGTCATACTTGTCATATAGAAATCTAGTAGGATCCTATACAAGATCAAACATACGAATATAGAAATATGCACCACCATAGTAGTAAGTAGGGAAGGCTTAATACATAGAAACTAGACCAAGCCATGAATCACATCAATGTCCCATATATGTAACATGACTAAATCAACGCGTAACTTCTAGGGTATTACCGCCCACAACTCTATCGAGTTTCTTATAACTATCGGTAGCAATTCCGTAGTCTTTTAGGAGAGAATATACCTTCACTAAAATCAAGGAACGAGGACAACATGCTTATTTAGCATGACATAACGGAATAGACATGCTTAAGTCTTTAAAGACTCGCATTCACAATTCTCAAATCATATAACCCTAATTGGACCAACTCTAACAACACTAGTCTTATGCCTAGTCAAACAACAAGTAAAGAAACACTCGACGTCAATATTACACCCATAACCAACCCACGAAAGTCAAAGACCCAATCGATTTTAAAAGTTGACCCAATAAAATATTTCTTACCTAAAAGACCCAAATAATCATCATTCTTCTAAAAATCCCAACTAGCCCAATACAAACATTTTCTATACATGTCCCAAAATTAAATAATCACAACCAAAAATCATAAAAACTCACCTCCTCAAAAGGAACTCACCCTCGTATCCTATCTTAACTTCATCTCGTAAATCCGCTAGGTTTATGTTCCACAAATTCTCAATACCAAATGAAACTAGTTGTCCTCAAAGAAAACTTAGTTTTCCTAGTCGCTTAAAATCGTAACATATGAATACCCAAACCTATTCAATATTAGAGTTATTATTCCCTTTCAAGGTCTAAAACCATTGCTCTGATACCAACTGTAACGCCCAGAGTTCCGGGGTCCTATTTGGTACCTCGAACCAGGCGCGTTATCCTTGCTAAAAATCAACCCTAATACCAAAGCTTGTATAAATATATATTAAATTCACTTAATCAACTAACTGACATGATATTAACAACTTGTTCGAGTCATACTTACAACTATATTTCTCAAGTATAATACAACACTAACCCAAAATACAGAGTTTAAACAATCTCGATACAATCAACGTCCTCACAACAAGAATATATAAATGCTTTGTAGAGCAACTACCCCAAAAGTAGATAACCTGTTCGAAGAATCTCAGCCGCATACTATCTCACAATGAACTATCACTTGCTTCTTGGGCGGGGTTAAGGAAAAACAAGTTTGAAAGGAAAGGGGGTGAGAATAAATATCAGTAAGTTACTAATGCAACTACATGGCATGGCAATATGCATAACAACCTTAAAGATAATAAACAAGTAGCACATAGTCACGCAGTGGAATTAAACACATTACAAAGGATACTGAGTCAAGGTTTTCTTTAAGGATATAATCTCTGAAGCTTCAATAAACCGCATCAAACCGCATCAACAAACATCTTCAATAAATGAAGCAGGGGTTCCAGAACCAAACAACCAAAACAACAACGGGGGGAAAATGACACAAAGTCATATCCCAAAATGCCCAACCTATGGCCCAAAGGAAGGGGGTTAAAAATGGGAAACCAATGGAGAAACCTTATAATGGACTTGACTCGGGTGCCATTATAACTTTCAACCATTGTCCGATACACATATACCAGCTAGACTTTTCTAAACTATTGCACAAACGGTACATAATTCCAAAAGAGGGAATCATGCCAAACACATCAAAAAGATGATAAAATTTCTCATGAAGAGTTCAACAACATTGTGCAATAAATAATCAAACAAAAGGACTTCAAAGTAGGAAATACCATAAATGAATCACAAGGATGAAACAACATCAAAATGAACCTAAAGGGTTACACATCTCAACTTGATCACAAACGGATCATTCCAATACTTTCGTGCCCTAAAACACCTATCGGAGTGCTATAAGGTAAAACCCGAAGCTATAAGGTAAAACCCGAAGCCTAGACACGCATTGAACCTACTCATATCGAACAGAACCATTTTATATTTCTAGATAATTATACATCCAACAAAACCATTGCATATTATTCAAAAAGAGCTTTCCAACGATAGTGTACACGCCCAAATTGGAGTTCGGATGAAGAAGTTATGGCCTCTGGAAGATTGAACGTAAAACGGATAAACTGGGAAAAGAGGAGGGTGCGCACGCCTCCCTTAAAAAGGGTGCGCGCGCCTCCTTTGGACAAAATTTTGAGTTTTTGAATCACAAGAGGGAGCGCAGGCCTCCTTAAAAAGAGTGCGCGCGCCTCCATGCCCGAATGAGCCAAATCTTGCAATTTTTCTGGGTTTTTGAACAAAGGTACCTATATATTAAGCCTAAGGTACAACTAGACCAAACATACTACAAACCCAGTAGTACCAAATGAATTCAACAACCTAAAGATCAACTCTTCAACACATTCCTTAACTCAACAACACAATACTACCAAGTAGTTACCAAAACATCACAACAACATCATAACCAACATGCAGCAACAAAGATTATTACCAAGAACTTACATGAACAATCATAAAGGGAAAAAGGGGTAGTAACTTACTTTCTTCAAGCTAGATGTTGAAGAAGATGAATCTTTGCTTGGCTACAATTGATCTACTCTTCACAAGGAACCACTAGATGCAATTATTTCTTGAATTGGAGGATGAATTGAAGGGAATGGTGGAGGAACTTCTTCTTCCTCTTCCAAATTGAAGGTTGATGAAATAAAGAATGAATTGGGTAGATAAGATCTCCACAACACAAGGAACACTTTGATGAAGTCAATTTGAGAAATGGTGAAGAATTGAGATGTGAATTTGATGGTCAAATGAAGAAGACTTTCTTTCTCTTAAGCTCTTTTCTCTAGGTTAAAGATGAAGTATGAAGGTGAATGAAGATGATGGGAGAAAGGTTAGGCAACATTTGGATAAAAAAATAATCATGTAATGTAATAAGAAGATGTTTTTGACTAGTCATTAAAGATTAGTCCCAAAACATCTTAATTTGCACAAAAGACTCTCCACTAAGATAAAATAATTAACACATAGTGTCAATTAAATAATGCTATGCAATAATTTATACAACACATAATATCAAGTAGCATAATAATAGTATGCAAGATAATATAAAATGCACACATACTAAATTTAAGGAAAAATTAATAGGGTCCGGATTTGGGGTCGTTATACTCGCTACTGTTATGGCATAAGCCAAGGGAGATCACCATCTGCATGAAATTGACGTCAAGAAGCTGCCTAGTGGGCCTACAAATTGGGCTTTGGCGTGCTTAAGTTTGGTCAAGTCATATTGTGCAAAAAATAGTCTTCTAGCTTGATGAGGATATGTATTCTTATGGAATTAGAATTAGGAATCAAAAAGGAGATATGATACGTGTATGCTTACACGTATAAATATACTCCCTCGGTTCTAATTTAGTTCAGTAGTTCAATTACTCAGAGAGAAAGAAAGATCAATAATTCTAGATCTATGGTTTTGCATAGCTAGAAACTTTGTGATGAAAGTTCATGCAAACATAAATTAGTGTGATCAACTTCTTGTAATTGTTTCTCCGCCATAATAATATATGTTTCCCTTTACCCGTGGAGGTAGCCAATAGAGATTGGTGAACCACGTATATTCTGTGTTGATTTGTGTTTGTTATTATTTATCTTTTGGGTCTGATTTACTAATAAGTGGTATCAGAGCTCTGGTGGCACCAGAGCCTGGTTAGTAAAGAAATATCAGGGCATTCCGCTGCATAGAAGAGATGGATTCTGGGATGGCAAGAAAATCAAAAAGTCTAACGGGAAGAACAGGTTTATTATCTGATAGAAGATTATGCATTGGGCATGCAGATCGCGGGTAGAAAAAGTGGAGATCGTGTGCATAAAATGTGCAGTTCGTGTGCAATCTTGGTGCGGGTCGCGTGTAGTTTTGGTGCAGAAAACGTGCAGTTCGTGTGCAGTTTTGGTGTGGGTCGCGTGCAGTTTTGATGCAGATCGCGTGCAGGTTTTTTTCATGCAGTCCGTGTGCAGTGTCCGTGCAGAAATCTGTGCTAGAAATAGCAAATCTGGTAGATCTAAATCTGAAAGTTCGTCTGGTGTTCGGTGGTGATCCAAGAATGCATTTAGAACGTTTCGGTGTCTAGTATCTACATCTGAAGACGGAAATTTGAAGCTAGGGTTCTGTGATCAGAAATTAGCTGTCTGGTATAATCTGAAGATCTAACATCTGTTGTAGTCTATTCTAGTGATCTATAAGTAGATACAAAATCTGTGTTGCCTGAGGAAATAATCTGGTTAGATTTTAGAGTTATACATCTGACTCCGCGTCTGAAGAGTTCTGAGTCCACTGCAGCAATGGCGAGCAGTGACAATATGAATGAGTGGAAATTATGCCCTGGTGACCGAAGAAGAAGCGTGCAAGGAAGTTGCATGGGTTCTAGATTCGGGAGTTTTTTATCGCATGTGTTCGTGCAAGGAGAAGTTTACAACATACAAGCAGAAGGATGGAGACCGTATTTATATGGCTAATGGATGTATCTACGAGGTAGTTGGCATGGGCTCCGTAAGGGTGAGAACTCTGGGGATAAATTTCTCACATTGAACAAGGTGAGACACGTTCCACAAGTAGCAAAGAATCTGGTATCACTTAGTCGGTTGGACAAGAAGGGATACAGTTTCAAAGGTGAAGGTGGAGTTCTGGATGTCTACAAAGGTTCGGATGTGATTCTGAAGGGCGGAAGAAAAGATTCCTTGTGCATCCTCCAAGGTTCTGAGATTGGTGAGGGTGTTAGGTGGAGCATCGTTTTACTCTAGGCCGGAGTGAACTGGGCAAGCCATGGCTAGAAGATCAACACATACCAATATTGTCAGTCATTGTTGGCAAGATCCAATGTCGACTGGATGGGCCACGTCTGAATGACTGTTAATTGCCCGTTGGGGTGATTCTGGGTGTCCGTAGGATACATTGCATGCAGAAAATATGATTGTCCAGAGGACAAGGTTGTTTGCCTGGTGAGGCAAATTCTGAGTGTCATTCTGGGTGTCCGTAGGATACATTGCATGCAGAAAATATGATTGTCCAGAGGACAAGGTTGTTTGCCTGGTGAGGCAAATTCTGAGTGTCTTGAATATACATGGCGCGCAAAAAATCTAGTTGTCCGGAGGACAAATCTAGTGTCTTTGATGAAAGACAGACTGAGGCAAAGGTTGAAAAATCTGGTACGAGGGATGTGGCTCAAGGTGGAGTCTATGTCGGTAGTTCGTGCATCTGAATTATTAGGGGAGATTCAAAGTCAAAGTGGAGATTGTTAAGTTTAATGCCTTTGAAATTAGAGGTGTTTAATTTAATGGGTTAAATTAACAAGTTCGTAATTCTGAGACAGACGGAGTTGAGCTAAGGCCTCAAGCAAAAGCCAGAAAATTAGCTTACTTGCTACTGTTATGGCATAAGCCAAGGGAGATCACCATCTGCATGAAATTGACGTCAAGAAGCTGCCTAGTGGGCCTACAAATTGGGCTTAGGCGTGCTTAAGTTTGGTCAAGTCATATTGTGCAAAAAATAGTCTTCTAGCTTGATGAGAATAAGTATTCTTATGTAATTAGAATTAGGAATCAAAAAGTAGATATGATACGTGTATGCTTACACGTATAAATGTACTCCCTCGGTTCTAATTTAGTTCAGTAGTTCAATTACTCAGAGAGAAAGAAAGATCAATAATTCTAGATCTAAGGTTTTCCATAGCTAGGAACTTTGTGATCAAAGTTCATGCAAACATAGATTAGTGTGATCATCTTCTTGTAATTGTTTCTCCGCCATAATAATATCTGTTTCCCTTTGCCCGTGGAGGTAGCCAATAGAGATTGGTGAACCACGTATATTCTGTGTTGATTTGTGTTCGTTATTATTTATCTTTTGGGTCTGATTTACTAACAATTTCAATACTAGATCATGTTGTGTGTACATAAATTGTTTATGTGCCTAGCATGATATGAATATTGGAATTATGATGTTTATGTGTTATATGCGTTTTATGTGGTTTATTGTTTTATAAACTTTAATCTCACTACTCAATCTCAATAAAAATTATGGTGGATTTAAAATTGTTAGGGTTATCAATTATTGATTGGATAAAAGTTTTGATAATCTAGGGATTCAAGAATAAATGGTTTATTCAAAGCTTTGATGATCATGGTGATTGGATCACCAAGAACACCAAATCCTAATTGAATCGGGGAAAACAAGTTTGAGCAAAATTTTGAAACTTTAAAATTTGGGATTTTTTGGGAGGGGTCCGACCGGACCAATGAAGAGACCCGGCCGGACCTTCTGGTCTGGTTGGGGGCTCGGGCCATGTGGTCTTGGGGTGGATCTCAGGGTTTAATTTTCCTATTTGTTTTGATCTTGTGATACTGAGATTGGATCAAGGTTTGGATGGCTAGCCTACGTTAATCAAGACTGTGTTTTACAAACTTGATCGCAATCAAAGATTCAAATATAGAACAAAGTTAGAATTATTAATAGTTCATAATTGCTAAAATTGAGAAACAAAGTTCTTGATTCAAGTTTGGAGATCCATGTGGAATTATGAATGCAATTGGCCTACGTTCATCGAGACCATCTATTGCTTAGTTTCGGCCACATGGACTACTTTCTTGGTTTCTTGAATTAGTGCGGAATTGTAGTTGCCTTATGGCTTAGTTCGGCCGCACTTCTTGTTGTCTTGATTTGGAGATGATAACCAAAGTTCAAATAGTCTCATCCTCATAATTATAGAGAAACTAATGACACATAAATATTATGCTTAAATTAATGATTATTAATTTAGTGGCTAAACTTGATGCGTAACATGTTTATCTTGTGTGCTCATAAATGTGCTGTATGCTATAAGGAGATAAACCTTCAAGAAAAGTTTTAAGTCCTCTTGCCATGCCATGATTAAAACACTTGTAAGTACACGGGTATTTTCATGTGGGCTCGTCAAAGCGAGGTGCATTGATTTTATTCTTGTATGAGCAAGATGAGTGAATAAGAGTTTCCTTTGCGTTAAAAATGGTTGGACTTAATTGGGCGTCAAAAGAGTTTTGGGCCTAAGGCAAAGATGAGATTAAACATGCTTTTGAAATTGGATTCCTAAGAATCATATGGGATATGATTGACATGTTTGTCTACCTAATTAATTTGATTTTGAGCGGTCACACCAAAGCAAATTAAAGTTAGATCTTAGCCTAAATTCAAAAGAATCTCAGAAAATGATCTAAGAGTCATATTGGATATGATTGACAGGGTTGTCTACCTAATTAATTTATTTTTGAGCGGTGCGCCAAAGCGTACTTGAAATTAAATTAAAGTTGGATCTTAGCCCATTTAAATTATATTATACATTGGATGTATAAGAAGGTTATATAATTTAGTGGGAGTATTTTTTGGAAAATACATTATTTATCTCTTTAATGAGATTGGTACTTGTAAAATTTTGGAAATTTTGCATGAGTTGTAGATAATGACAACTAAATTCGTTGCGATCAATCCTTGAAAAGGATAAGCTTCAAGAGAATGGTACAAACTTCATGGATTGGATCCTGAGCCTAAGAATGGTTCTAAGGCAAGAAGATAAGTTGTACATTCTTGATAGGCCTATTCCTAAAAGAACCCGGAGCCAATGCCCCTAGGGCGGAGGAGACAATCACAAGAAACATGAGTATGATTCTAGGAATGTTAGTTGTCTCATGCTCGTGATTATGTGCTCAAAACTCCAACAAAGTTTGGAACTTGTGGAAGCCTATTAGATAGGCGTGGAGTTATAATAACTTTGTGATGAACTATAATATGCTTGGAATGGATAAAGAATCTCTCCTAGTTGCATGACATGCTTAAAACTACGGAGATGAAGATAGTGGAGAAAGGTTCTCCAGTGCTCAGGGTTCATGATGGAAAGGGGCAAGTGCCAAAAGAAAGGCGAGACAGAAGTTGTCAAACCTAAAGAAAATAATTGTAGCTAAAATTATAACTCTAATTGATGCAACTTGTAACGTGGCAATTAGATTGACCATTTAAAATTGTGATCGAAATT
Source organism: Campanula takesimana (assembly GCA_026119855.1). Taxonomy (NCBI): domain Eukaryota; kingdom Viridiplantae; phylum Streptophyta; class Magnoliopsida; order Asterales; family Campanulaceae; genus Campanula; species Campanula takesimana. The sequence goes on along the minus strand of JAOWBW010000167.1, from coordinate 595,802 downwards.
CTGGATGATCAACAAAAGAAAATGGTAGTGGGACTACCACTTGGGATATTTATATTATAAAATAATCTTTATAAATTTAATTATTGGGTATTGGATACCGAATGTGGATCCCACATTTGTATAAATGCGCAATAATTAGTGAATTGAAAGACTACTTATAGTAAAGTTAGACCTACGAATGGTAATGATGCAATAGTTGCAGCATTGTTCGTAGAACACTTATAAAGTGACTTTACTCATGAAGTAGAAATATTGTTTTGTTAAAAGATAATGAAGGATATTCTTTTCTTATTTGGAAAAAGAAAAGGGTACTTTATTTATTATGATTTACTTTATTGTGTTAACATATAAATAAATTTAATATCCTAAATCTTGAAGAACAAAATAATATATGAGACTATAACATAAGAAATTGAATTCCTTTTGTTTTGATCAAATAAATGAGAAATGCATATCTAAAATTCCATGGGATGGAGTTTTAAAGTCATAAGATTTGGAATCATATGATTTATGTGAATCTTATTTACTTGGACCGAGACATCTTTTACTAGGGTTAGTAAAAGGCTAACATCTTACTTGACCTAATACATTTTGATGTATATGGTGCCTTAAGTAGCAATGCTAAAAGAGAATTTTGGTTGTACTTGATAAAACTATTCCAAGATTCTGACTCGATCAAGATGATGAATAATTGAACCAAGAATTTGACAGTCATCGTTGAGATTGTGAAATAGTTTCACAATTAACTCCACCAAGAACACCATTTGGAGTGATTTGTCTACGTGGAGATATAGACCCTTATTGTATATGGTTCATTAGATGATGAAGTCGAATTGATCTTCCATTATTTCTTTTGGGGTTATGTATTGGAAACCGCTATAATTACACTAATTTGAAGTTCCATCAAAAGAGGTTAAAAAGGTGAAAGAAAACTCGGTTTGTCTTTCGTAAAGATTTAGGACAGTGAGACCTTTTGGAAAGGAGTTGTATGGGACACAGTCACATTTAAATCTAATAAATATATTTTCATGGGATATCCTAAGAAAACTTGAGGATATTATTTTACTGATAAGAAACAAATGGTTTGTTACTTATGATAGTACTTTTTCTAGATAAGTTGTTTATCTCTAAAAGAATCAGTGGGAGTAAAATATATCTCGAATCGTTTGAGACCTAGAAAATATTATTTGACCTAAGATGGAAGTTGAACAAACATTCACAAGGAATTGTGAAAATCCGTTCAAGATATATAAGTACTCGCATACATGATAGGATACAATCTATTACAAGAAATATTGGATATTTCGAAATAGAAAGTATTGAGGTAAAACTCATTGAGAATGACAAATTTACCACCTATCAAAATGCAGTGTCCGCTCCATATTTAGATTAATGACTTGGAGTCATAAAATCTAAAATGAAATCCATGTATAATAATCAAGTTTGGAACTTGATCATTCTAACCTAAGGTGTAAAAACCAAAAGATGAGATTGAGTTTTCTTGGAGAAAACTTACATGGGTAGCAAGGAACATACTAGAATTATCATAGTCACATCTTCATGTTTGGAATATAAAATTTGACAAACGGATGTCAAAACAGCGTTTCTTAACGGGAACTCACTTAAGGATGTATTGGATACAACCTAAAGGTTTTGATAGTCAAGAAAATTCTAAAAGTATGAAAGTTGCACAGATTCATGGGGTGGATTGAAGCAAGCTTCTGGGAGTTAGAATCTCCATTTTGATGAATCAAAGAGTTTGGTTTCATCAGAAATGAAGATGAATCTTGTATATACAAGAAGATTAGTGGGAGCATGGTGCTATTCCTTATCTTATATGTGGATGACATATTGCTCATTGGAAACAACATTCCTACGCTTTAATCTGTAAAGATTTGGTTAAGAAAGTGTTTCGCAATGAAGAATATGGATGAAGCCACATATGTCCTTGGCATTAAGATCTACAGAGATAGATCAAGGAAGCTAATTAGTTTAAGCCAAAGTACATACATTGATAAACTTATTAGAAGATTCCACATGGAAAATTCCAATAGAGGACAGTTGCCAATAATACATGCATTTTCTCTAAGCAAGACTCAATGTCCTAAGACACTAGATGAGCATGAGAAAATAAGTGAGATGCCATTTGCTTCGGCAATTGGATCCACCATGCCATGATAAGTACTAAGCCGGATATATCTAACGCTTGGAGCATGACGAGTAGATATCAATCTGACACCGGTGAGATTCACTGGATGGCTGTGAAAGTGATTCTTAAGTACTTGAGAAGGACTAAAGATTCATTTTTGATCTATGGAGGTATGGAAGATGATCTCGGATGCAAGCTTCCAAACCAACAAAGATGATAAAAGACCGCAATCGGGTTTTGTCATGTGTCCAAAAGCAGAGCTGTAAGTTGGAATAGTTCCAAGCAGAGTACAGTCACTAATTCTACAACTAAAACTAAGTATATTGCTGCAAAGGAAACTGTTTGGATTAAGAAGTTCATTGGTGAACTTGATATGGTTCCTAGTATTACTAATCCAATAGACCTTTATTGTAACGACCCCAAAACCAGTCCCTATTTATTTTATATTTTTGGGGATTTTAATTTGAACTTATGTGTGCATTTTATGTGTTGCATCATATTTTATGACTTGCAAATATTGTTTGATTAATTATGTTATTTATTTAGTTAGTAGTAATAATGGTTAATGGAGTTAAATGGAGTAGTTGAAACCTTAGGTCCTTAGTGGAATTTAAAGTATAGGGGTTTAATTGTTCAACTTGAAAGTAGAAGGACCAAAGTGGAAATTTAATAAATATCTTTATATACTTATCCCTCATTTCCTCTCCCTCTGCGTTTCATACTTGTGCATATACTTTTCCTTTTTCTCTCTCTGTGTCAACGAAGAAAGGTAAGTTCATCTCATTTTAATTTCTTTCTTTTTAATTACTTCTCCGTTTTAAAAACGAATTATACCAAAATGATCAGGGCGTTGAGTAGGTCATTTCTACCCGATCAAAATATATTTTATTTATACTTTCCATGGAATAGGTAAGTTACTAATTCCCCTTTAAATGTTAAAATGGTCATATATGTTATACTTGATACTTGTAAGTGTTAATTTTGTGATTTGAGTGAATTTGGTGATACTTGTAATTTTGGGACAAAGGGAGTATAAACATACTGTGTTGGAAGGAAAGAGTAAACTTGAAATACTTGGTTTTGAACTTGTTTAGTACTCCTGGGTATTGCCTAGTTGTTAGTAAAAGTATACTCCTACGTTTGGGACGGTGGAACGAAGGGAGTAAAATTATCAAGTTTTGGGCCTAGCGGGTAGGTTGGGCGGTCGCCCAAAATGGGCATGCGGCCGCACATCTATCTGAAGGTTTTTGTTGTTGGAACAGGGCATTTTGGGCGGTCGCACAATTTGGTTTAGGCGGTCACCCAGTCCATCTGAAATTTTTAAATGTTTCACTCTTGTTGAGTTAGAAGTCAATCCTTATCTAGTTTGAGTCCTAGTGTAGAGCACCTAAAGGGGTGTTTTGGAATGCTAAGATTGTAGATAATGGATTGATTGTGAATGTGTGCAAGATTGTTGTTTGACCTAATATCGTTGATAAAGGATTGTGTTGTTTGACTTAATGTCATTGATAAAGGTTTGTGTTGTGACTCAATGTCAATGTTGTGAACTCTTTTATGAGTAACGTGTTTACATCTTTATGAGGTGTTTGTGTGGTTCCTTACTTTGGAATCATGCCCCGGTTGTTTTTTAAGAAACTATTTATTACTATGCTCGTGTTTAAAGTCCAGCTGGTACTTGTTGTGGTGTTGGGCAGTGGTAGGGATTATAATGGCACACGAGCCAAGTTCATTGTAAGGATTCTACCATTGGTTTCCCATTTTTAACCCCCTTCCTTGGGCCAGAGGTTGGGCACTTTGGGTTATGACTTGGTGTCATTTTCCCCCCGTTGTTGTTGTTGTTGTTGTTATTGTTTGTTTCCAGAACTGGTTTCAGCCCTTTGGTGCTGCTCAGTTGATACCTCTCAGATGGTTATATGTTTTATTCGAGAACCTTGGCTTAGTATCTACTTATGAGTGTTTATTTCTGCCTTATGTGTGGTATAATGAGTTGGCTTTGCCTCTCATATTATGTGATATGTGAATGCTTATTGACTTTGTTAAATTACGATTATCATTTCAGCATGTAACGTAGTTGCATTTTAGTTACTTACTGAGATTTATTCTCACCCCGTTCCTTGTTATTTGCTTTCCTTAGATAAAGGTGAGCCAAGGGGATAGGTCACTTCACAAGGGAGGATGTCGGGTTGATAATCCATTTTGGAAAGTAACTGTGGTTTAAAGGTTACATTATATAAATGTATAACCTTTGGGGTAGTGTAACCGAGACTGTATCCGTGTATCACCTTTTTTGTTAAAGTGTGGTGATTGTACATTTGTAAGTAAAGTGTGTAAGCCCTTGGTGCTAAGTACTTTCGTTTGTGAAAGTTGGTGGTGTGTTGAAATGAAAGTTTTCAACTTAATGAGTTTGTGATAAGAAACTTTTATGAAAGTATATTTTGAAAATTTTTCTAAAAGTGTTTTATGACATCTTCCGTGTGTGTCCTGAACGTGGGGCTAAGTAGGACCACGGGTTGGGGCGCGACAGTTGGTATCAGAGCTAGGTTGTAGATGGTCTAGAATGACTAAGTGACCTAAGAGGGTAGTTGTGTATAGGGTGAGTAACGTTGAGAGTCTTATGCAGGTACTTAATGAAAATGATTGGGACAGAAGGAGATCAGTCAGGGCCTTCAAGGCAAGGGAATGTTTGAAGCAGCCATAAAAACCTTTAATGATTAAAGACAAGGAGAAGATCAAATACCTCCGAGATATGGGTTAGAACAGTTCTTAAAATTTAAATCAATAGGCTATGATTGAGAACCAGATGTGGCTAAAGTGGAAAGGTGGATTGAATCGATGGAGAAATATTTGATGTTCTGAAATGTTCTGATGAATATCAAGTCAGGTCTGCTACTTATAAACTGAGTGGAGCTACTGAGTACTGGTGGAAAGCTTTGAAGACCAATTGGGATGAGACTCATCTACCCTATACTTGGGAAAATTTTCTGAAGAAATTCAAGGAACATTTCATTCCTCGGGTGGATCAAGACAGGAAAGAAATGGAGTTTCTCAACTTAGAGCAAAATGTTATGTCCGTGGCTCAGTATACATCTAAATTCACAGAGTTATCCAGGTACTATACTCATCTAGTTGCAACTGAGGAGAGGAAGGCAATGCGATTTGTGAAAGGATTGAGAACTGTGATCCGAATTCAACTAGTTGTAGACACCCCACCTTGGACCTCTCACCCCGATTGCATACATAGTATTTTTACTTTACTTGTTTTTGTTAATTTCTGTTAGTTAGGTTAAGTTCCTAACTGATTCCGTCAGTTTTGGACTAAACTGCACAACAGAGTTAACTTTCTAGTCCATTCTATCAAAATCGCCAATTCAAAGTCGCGCGCCTCCACCCTTTGGGTCCAGAAGCGCGCGCCTCCCGCCGACTATACGGGATGCGTGCGCGTCTGGGCGTGTCAGTTACTGATTTCTGTCCAAGAATCTCTCCCTTGCTCGTTTTATATGATTTTGCCCAGGAAACTGATCTTTGTGACTCCGTCTTGGCACCAAAAACATCCCCTTTCAATTATAAAAACCCCTCCAATCCACCATTGGAAGGGGGCCTCTTTTCCATCTCTTTTTGATCTATTTTCATCTCTCTTAAACTTTTCTTACACACACACTATACACAATTCTATACACAAATTCTCCCTACAAGAGTTCTTCGTGACAAGGTTCTATACAAATTGTTTTACAACAATTTCTCCACAACAAAACTCTTTTCAAGTCCAAGATCAAAGTCCCTTTTCTAAAGGTACCACTTTTCTATTCTCTTATTTTATTTGTGTCCTACTAGTATGCAATCTCCATAAAAATGGATACAACCAAAAGGCCACTTCACTATTGAAGTTTGGCCAAGGTTACATCCCAACATTCCAACATTAATTTAATTCCGCTTCATCTCTTAATGTAATGGTTTAGCAAATATTCAACATGTAACCATTAGATGTTCAATCAATAAAATCATTTATCTTCATTCTCCCCTTATCTTTACTTTGTAGTTGTTAGCATATTTTATCAATTGAAGGACATGTATATATAAGAACACCAAAAGTAGCAAGACCCGCGTAAGCGGGGTGGAGTGGGTGTTTAAGTACTTCCCACACCGCCACCTAACCCCCGAACCCCTCATCTCAAGAATCTTTGGTTTTGTAATCAATAAAAAGGGCTATTTTCTTAGGTTTCTCGCGTTCCTCTAAAACGTGGGTGGCGACTCTTAAAATCAAGTAGACATCCTAGGTAATTCACGCGCTCTAGCCAAGCCGTGGTTCCCCAGGGTATCTACACTAGTATTTCACAAGTTACAAGATTTTCAAGATGCAGTTGATAGAGTTTATCAAGTGGAATACGATAATGAAGAATATAAGAGGAAAGTTGAACTATCAGGTGCTGGAAGGCAAGGAAGACCTCAACCACAACATGGTGACAATCGAGGAGGTCAGGGAACATCATTACAAAACAAAGGACAATCTCAGGGGCAATCAATTGCCAACAATCAAGGTAACACTTCGGGAAATCAAAGTAGAAGGATATGTAACTATTGTCAAAAGGAAGGGAATTCTGATGAAAGGTGTTGGAAGTTGGGTAAGTGTTTGAATTGTGGTCAGTTTGATCATTTTCAAAGGGATTGTCCTAGAACCAGGAATGTATCATTTAGGGGTGGATTTGGATCATCACAGGACCAGAAGAGGGATGCCTCGGGAAAGCCTAAGGTGTAGGGTTGTATTTTTGCTACTAATCAATAACAGGCTTCAGATTCTTCTACCGTGATAAGAGGTATAATTTCTGTGTCTAGTTTGAGGGCACGAGAACTTATAGACCCCGGCTCATTGCATTATATGTGTCTGTGCATTTTTGCATCTCAGTTACATTTGTCTCCTGAGTCTCTATCTTATGTGTTAGAGGTGTTCATCCCTATAGGGAAGTGTTTGGCTGATAGTGTGTTGCGTGCTTGTGATGTGCATATTTGGGAGCATGTTTTATTTGCTGATTTAGTTGTTTTGCCATTGCAAGATTTTGATATTATCTTGGGAATGGATTGGGTAAATAATTACCATGCTTCAGTTGATTATTATAAAAGGGTTGTCACATTTTCTATTCCTGATGTGCCTAAATTTACTTTTGAGGCTGCTCCTTTGGGTAGGGGGATTGGTATTATTTCTTATGTGAAGGCTAGAAAATTGTTACACCGTGGTTGTACGGGATATTTGGCTAGTGTTCTTGATACTACTAAAAAGGTTGCTTGAAATAGAGGATGTGCATATTGTTAATGAGTTTCTTGATGTATTTTTAATTGAGTATTCTATGCCTCCCGATAGGGAAATTGAGTTTTGTATTGATTTACTTCCAGGTACTACCCCGATATCTGAGTCACCTTATAGAATGGCTCCAGCAGAATTAAAAAAGTTAAAAATTCAATTGCAAGAGTTACTTGATAGAGGGTTCATTCGACCCAGTGTATCACCGTGGGGAGCTTCTGTGTTGTTTGTAAAGCACAAATATCCATTACCTCAAATTGATGATTTGTTTGATCAATTTCAAGGGTCTGTTGTCTTTTCGAAGTTTGATATTGAGGAATGGTTATCATCAGTTGCAGATTCATTTTGAAGACATCTCTAAGACTACTTTTCATAGTAGGTATGGTTACTATTAGTTTCTTGTCATGCCTTTCGGGTTAACTAATGCTCCCGTTGTTCTTATGGATATGATGAATCGGGTTTTCAAACCTTATCTTAATACCTTTGTGGTTGTCTTTATCGGTAATATCCTTGTTTATTCTAAATCTCGAGAGGAACATGAACAATATTTGTGAATGGTTTTGTCTGGGCTCCAATGGAAGCAGTTATTTGCAAAATTTTCTGGGTTTAGCAGAGTATTATCGAAGATTTATTGAGGGGTTTTCCAAGATTGTTACACCAGTCACTCAGTGGACTTAAAAGAATGTACCATATATGTGAGATGAAAAATGTCAAGTCAGTTTTGAGGAATTAAAGAAGAGATTGACCACTGTACTTATTCTTGCGTTACCTAATGGGAATGATGATTTGGTTATTTACAGTGATGCTTTGAGGAAGTTAACTCCTTGTGAAAAGAACTATCCGATCCATGCCCTGAAACTTACTGCGATTGTTTTTGCATTACATAAGTGGAAATATTATCTTTATGAAACAATGTTTGAGATTTTTACAAATCATAAGAGTTGAGATATCTTTTCTCCTAGAAAGAGTTGCACAACCAACAGCGTAGGTGGATGGAACTTTTGAGATTGGTGTCCTTATGAATTGAGACATGGAGTTATTTTTGCGAATAATAGAGTATTGCCAACTTTAATTCAACAGATAAAAGATGCTTAGAAGGATGACCCCGAGTTCAGAAAATTAGTGGATAAAATCGAGGATAGAAAATTTGAAGATTTCTCTCATAGTCCTGAAGGAGTATTAACTTATAGAGGACGGCTATGTGTACCAGATATTGATGGAATTAAACGCCAAGTTCTAATGAGGGCCACAAATCTAAGTATACTATTCATCCCGGGAGTATCAAGATTTATCATAATTTGAAGCAGCATTTCTAGTGGAATAATATGAAACGGGAAATAGCGGATTATGTAATAAAGTGTTTGACTTGTCAACAGGTTAAAGCTGAACATCAAAGACTCGCAGGTTTACTTCAACCTCTAGAGATAATTGAGTGGAAATGGGATTATGTCACGATGGATTTTGTGTCAGGGTTACCTCTTGAAGAAAGCATGATGCAGTTTGGGTAATCGTGGATAGATTGACAAAACCCGCTCACTTTCTACCTATTGATTTTGGCTATTCGATGGAAAAGTCATAATGGGCCTTTTGAAATTATAGAAAAAGTTGGAAATCTTGCGTACCATCTTGCGTTGCTATCTTCTTTGGGTAAATTCATAACGTATTTCATATCTCCGTGCTTTGGAAAAATTTGTATGATCCATCTCATGTGTTATCAGAGATACCAGAGGATCTAGAACCAAGTATGTCCTATGAGGAGCATCCAGTTCAGGTGATTGATTCTAAAGTTCAAAAATTAAGAACTAAGAGTATTCCTCTTGTTAGGGTTGTGTGGAAGAATCTACTTGGGAGCTTTGGGAGGAAATGGAAATGAAATACCCTTGGTTGTTTGATTCGTTTGGTAAGTTACCCTAAAATTCGGGATGAATTTTCTTTAAGGAGGAGTGATTGTAACGACCCCAAAACCCGTCCCTATTTATTTTATATATATTTGGGGATTTTAATTTGAGCTTATGTGTGCATTTTATGTGTTACATAATATTTTATGACTTGCACATATTGTTTGATTAATTGTGGTATTTCTTTAGTTAGTAGTAATAATGGTTAAGGGAGCTAAATGAAGTAGTTAAAACCTTAGGGTCCTTAGTGGAATTTAAAGTATAGGTGTTTAATTGTTCAACTTGAAAGTAGAAGGATCAAAGTGGAAATTTTATAAAGATCTTTATATACTTATCCCTCATTTCCTCTCCCTCTGCGTTTCATACTTGTGCATATACTTTTCCTTTTTCTCTCTCTGTGTCAACGAAGAAAGGTAAGTTCATCTCATTTTAATTTCTTTCTTTTTAATTAGTTTTCCGTTTTAAAAACTAATTATACCAAAATGATCAGGGCGTTGAGTAGGTCATTTCTACCCGATCAAAATATATTTCATTTATACTTTCCCCGGAATAGGTAAGTTACTAATTCCCCTTTAAATGTTAAAATGGTCATATATGTTATACTTGATACTTGTAAGTGTTAATTTTGTGATTTTGGTGATACTTGTAATTTTGGGACAAAGGGAGTATAAACATACTATGTAGGAAGGAAATATTAAACTTGAAATAGTTGGTTTTAAACTTGTTTAGTACTCCTGGGTATTGCCTAGTTGTTAGTAAAAGTATACTCCTACGTTTGGGACGGTGGAACGAAGGGAGTAAAATTATCAAGTTTTGGGCCTGGCAGGTAGGTTGGGCGGCTGCCCAAAATGGGCGTGCGGCCGCACATCTATCTGAAGGTTTTTGTTCTTGGAACAGGGCATTTTGGGCAGTCGTACAATTTGGTTTAGGCGGTCGCCCAGTCCATCTGAAATTTTTAAATGTTTCACTCTTGTTGAGTTAGATGTCAATCCTTGTCTAGTTTGGGTCCTAGTGTAGAGCACCTAGAGGGGTGTGTTGGGATGCTAAGATTGTAGATAATGGATTGATTGTGAATGTCTGCAAGATTGTTGTTTGACTTAATGTCATTGATAAAGGATTGTGTTGTTTGACATAATGTCATTGATAAAGGATTGTGTTGTGACTCAATGTCAATGTTGTGAACTCTTTTATGAGTAACGTGTTTACATCTTTATGAGGTGTTTATGTGGTTCCTTACTTTGGAATCATGCCCCGGTTGTTGTTTAAGCTAGTATTTATTACCATGCTCGTGTTTAAAGTCCAGCTGGTACTTGTTGTGGTGTTGGGCAGTGGTAGGGATTATAATGGCACACGAGCCAAGTTTATTATAAGGCTTCTGCCATTGGTTTCCCATTTTTAACCCCCTTCCTTGGGCCAGAGGTTGGGCACTTTGGGTTATGACTTAGTGTCATTTTCCCCCATTGTTGTTGTTGTTGTTGTTGTTATTGTTTGGTTCCGGAACTGGTTTCAGCCCTTTGGTGCTGCTCAGTTGATACATCTCAGATGGTTATATGTTTGATTCGAGAACCTTGGCTCAGTATCCACTTATGAGTGTTTATTTTTGCCTTAAGTGTGGTATAATGAGTTGGCTTTGCCTCTCATGTTATGTGATATGTGAATGCTTATTGACTTTGTTCAAATACGAGTATCATTTCAGTATGTAACGTAGTTGCATTTTAGTAGCTTACTGAGATTTATTCTCACCCCGTTCCTTGTTTGTTTGTTTTCCTTAGATAAAAGCGAGCCAAGGGGATAGGTCACTTAACAAGGGAGGACGTCAGGTTGATAATCCATTTTAGAAAGTAAGTGTGGTTTAAAGGTTACATTATATAAATGTATAACCTTTGGGGTAGTGTAACCGAGAATGTATCCGTGTATCACCTTTTTTGTTAAAGTGTGGTGATTGTACATTTGTAAGTAAAGCGTGTAATCCCTTGGGGCTAAGTACTTTCGTTTGTTAAAGTTGGTGGTGTGTTGAAATGAAAGTTTTCAACTTAATGAGTTTGTGATAAGAAACTTTAATGAAAGTATATTTTGAAAAATTTTCTAAAAGTGTTTTATTGACGTCTTCCCTGCGTGTCCTGAACATGGGGCCAAGTAGGACCACAGGTTAGGGTGTCACGACCCGAAATCTAGGCTCTATTTTATTGGTAATAAATAATTATTATTTATTTATTTGCTTATTTATTTATTTAAATTACTATTTATTTAAATATTTATGTGTGTGCATTTTATGTTTCATAATAAATTATGCCTAGCATTTTATTCGAGTTATTTGGGTTAGTGTAAGTATTTGTGTCTAGCATTATTTGGTTGATATTGTGTTAATTGGGTAGAAGGTTGATAGGGGTTTTATTTGTGCTAGCTAAGTAAGGAGGGGGCCTAAGTGTAAGTTTTCAAATCATTTTTTAACTACTCCCTCCCTACTCCTTCTCTTCTCCCTCACCTTCTCCCTCACTCTCTCCATCTCTCCCAGCATTTCTCTCTCTCTCCAAAAGAAGAAGGGTAAGTTCTCTCTCTCTCTCACTTCTCTCTACATTTCCATCCCCTTCCTCTCATCTTTCCTCATTTCTTTCTATACGAAATGTGTTTAGATCGTCGATAGGATCGCGTAGAACCAAAAAGAATTGAATTCCGTCATCTTTGAGAATTTTCAAGTAAGTTACTTTCCCCCCATTTTTATGCTAAAATGTTCATATCATGTTTATATAATGCTTGATGTGTTATATTGGAAGTTTGGTTGAGTTTAGAATTTATTTGAGTTTTGGTCAAAAATGGTGATTTTATGAATGTTGGGTTTGATTCTTGGTTTTGGTTGATAAATGGTGTATTTGGATCCCCATCCTAGATATAAGTTGTTTTGGTACATTTTGGAACTTGTTGGAGGAGTTGATTTTGAGTATTTTGTGTTTTGGTAGAATTTGGGTCGAAATTGTTAGAACCCAGCTCTGTTCTTCCCGGCCAAAACCCAGGCCGAGCGCCCGCCTGCCCTTGCCCAGGCGCCCGCCTGCACCCCTTTTTCCAGCGGCCAGACCTTCTGGGCAAATGAGCGCCCGCCTGCCCCTACCCAGGCGCCCGCCCGCCCGCCTGCTTGGGATTTTGCCCTTTTTGCTTGTTTAAACTAAATGGCTTAGCCAGTTTAGGGTTCCTTCTTCTAATTAACTTAAGATAACACCGTGGAACACTTATTTAAGTGGAATTGATTCTTTTGTGAATAAATATGTTATGGAATTTGATTGAGTATCATTTTGGGAATGTGGTTCATCCTTGATGTGTTGTTTGGATTGGTTTACCCTTGTGGTAATTTATTTGGATTGATTCCCTACTTTGGAATCGTAAGATGTTTATTCATGCTAATATATTATTACTTAGCATTTATTTGGAAGCCCAGCTGGCATAATTGTTGCATCGGGCGATGGGAAAGATTATAATGGCAAAGCCAAGTCCATTATAATGTTGACCATTGTTTTGGCCTTACTATACCCCTTTTCCAAATTGGCCTTGGAAGAGATAAGTTATCTTCCTTTGTGAATGTATCTAGCTACCGAGCATGACTTTGTGGCATGGCTCTTGTCCTTTGTGACACTCTTATGGTTATTATTCCGGTACCGGGGGTTTTCTCTTCGGCTTTCATGCTATTATGAAGATGTGATTTGTTGATTATTGAAGTTGCGCAGCGATCCTTTATTTGGATGTATCGGTTTGGAAACCTTGGCTAATATCCTTTGTTATGTGTTTATTTCCGCTGCTATTTATTATCTGATAATTGTTGTGTTATATGAGATATTGATGTTGTTATTACTTATTGTATCATAACATGTCATGTAGTTGCATTAGTAACTTATTGAGATTTATCTCACCCCCTTTCTTTTATCTTTGTTTTTCCTTAACCCCCCCCCCTCCCCCAGGTGCTAAGGATTAGTCTCGCTGATCACGAGAAAGAGGACATCGAGTGTGGATACATTCTTTGGGGAAAGTTGTTATAGGTTGGTTTACATTATATAAATGTGTAACCTTTTTGGGATAGTCGTACCAAACAATGACGTCATTAAGAATTGTACATTTATATTCTGTTGGGCATAAACTTGTGGAAGTTTATGATAGTTGTATTTGGTTATTATCAAACTTGAATTTGTAAAACTTTGGATCATCACCTTTTGGTATCAAATGGAATTTTTAACTTCGGTATTTCACAGTTTTGGTTTTTAAGTCGACGTCCAGCTCGCGATCTCAGGCCCACGGGGTTCGGGGTCGCGATAGTTGGTATCAGAGCCATGGTTTAGCTCTAAGTATAATTCTAGGTGGACTAGTATGACCTAGGAGGGTAGTTGTGTTCGGAGTGAGTAACGGTTGATGTCTTATGCAGGTAATTGTTTGAAATAGCTAGAAGGAGAACAGGTGAAGGTACTAGTGGGGCACAGAATCAGAATGACACAAGGGAAGAAGCACGTGCTATGTTTCAAGGCATGTTCGAGGCGGCCATGAAGGCCATACATGATCAAGGTCCGAGGGTAGAACAAGCACCACCCCGCTATGGATTGGAGCAATTTCTCAAACTTAAACCGGTTGAATTCAATGGGGAACCCGATGTTCGGAAAGCTGAGTTGTGGATTGAGTCGATGGAGAAGATATATGAGGTATTTGGTTGCACGGATGAGGACAAGGTCCGGTTCGCGGGTTACAAACTTGTGGGAGCCGCCGAGCATTGGTGGAAGGGTGTTAAAGCTAGTTGGGATGATACTCACACGGTGTATGCGTGGGAGTTGTTCGTGCGAAAATTCAAGGAATATTTCATTCCGGTTGTTGATCAAAACCGAAAGGAGATCGAGCTGCTCAACCTGGAGCAAGGTTTGTTATCTATAGCACAGTAATCGGCTAAGTTCACAGAATTAGCCCGGTATTATGACTATTTGGTGAGGACCGAGGAACAAAAAGCTATGAGATTCATTCGGGGATTGAAGACCTCCATCCGTACTCAACTTATTGCCCAACGGATTGTGACCTTCCAAGATGCGGTAGACCGAGCCTACTTGATAGAGCAAGATATTGGGGAGCACAAAAGGAAAACCGAGGTTGTGGGTACTGGTAGACCGGGAAGCCATGCTAAATCTCAACCTCAACACCGTTCTGACAACCGAGGTAACCCGGGAGCATCATCTCAGTTTAAGGGGCAAACCACACCGAGAAATCCGGGTACTACTCCGGGGGTTCAGAATAGGAAGCCTTGTACCTTTTGTCAGAGGGTAGGCTATACGGAGGATAGGTGTTGGAAAAAGCAAGGCAAGTGTACCAATTGTGGTGAAATGGGGCACTTTGCGAGAGATTTCACGAGGCACTGAGGTCAGTCATCCGGGTCAGGGGTTGGTACTAATCAGGGTCAGAAAAGGGATGCCGCTGGGAAGCCCAAAGTTCAAGGAAAGATATATGCCATGAATCAACAACAGGCGACCGATGATCCTTCGGTTATTGGAGGTATTGTTTCTGTCTAATGTGAGCGCACGAGCGTTAGTAGATCCAGGATAATCTCATTCATACATTTCTGTGCAATTTGCTTCCATGTTAAATGCTGCATTCGAGTCTTTACCGTACGTGCTAGAGGTGCCGACCCCTATAGGAGAATGCTTGATTTCTGATCGAGTCTTTCGTGCTTGTGATGTGGTTATTTGTGGTCGCGTCCTTTGTGCGGATTTGGTAGTTCTTCCTATCCAAGACTTTGATGTCATTTTGGGTATGGATTGGTTGAGCAAGTTTCATGCTTCCATTGATTGCCATAAGAAAACTGTTACTTTTTCTATTCCCGATGTGCCTAAATTTGTGTTTGAGGCTAGTCCTCTGAGTAGAAAGGTTCGCTTAATTTCTTATATGAAAGCGAGAAAATTATTGGATAGTGGTTGTGAGGGGTATTTGGCTAGTGTTCTTGATACTAGGAAGGAATCCCCTAGTTTGGATAGTGTTCGGGTAGTTCGGGAATTTCCCGATGTTTTCTCTACCGAGTATGATATGCCGCCCGATCGTGAGATTGAGTTTTGTATAGACCTTTTGCCGGGTACGGCTCCAATTTCGAAAGCACCTTATAGGTTGGCTCTCGCAGAGTTGAAGGAATTAAAGGTTCAATTGCAAGAGTTGCTTGATCGAGGGTTTATACGCCCTAGTGTTTCCCCGTGGGGAGCACCGGTTTTATTTATGCGGAAGAAAGACGGTTCCTTGAGATTGTGCATCGATTACAGAAAGTTAAATCAGGTTACGGTGAAGAATAAATATCCTCTACCCCATATTGACGATTTATTTGATCAGCTTCAAGGGTCCGTGGTTTTCTCTAAACTTGATTTGAGGAGTGGGTACCATCAGTTGAAGGTTCGATCGGAGGATGTTCCGAAGACTGCTTTTCGCACTCGGTATGGTCATTACGAGTTTTTGGTTATGCCGTTTGGGTTGACTAACGCGCCGGCCGTATTTATGGATTTGATGAACCGGGTTTTCCATCCTTATCTTGACTCGTTCGTGGTGGTCTTTATTGATGATATACTCGTCTACTCTAAATCTAGAGAGGAGCACGAGCAACACTTGAGGACAGTTTTATCCATTCTTGCGAGGGAGAAATTGTTTGCGAAATTTAGTAAATGCAAATTTTGGCTCGAGAAGGTTTCATTTCTGGGTCATGTTATTTCGAAAGACGGGATTTCCGTGGATCCTTCAAAGATAGAGGCTATAGTGGATTGGAAGAGACCCGAGTCAGTGACCGAGATCAGAAGTTTTCTGGGTTTAGCCGGTTATTACAGAAGATTTATTGAAGGGTTTTCGAGGATCGCTACTCCGATGACTCAGTTGACCCGGAAGAATGTCCCGTTTGTGTGGACCGAGAAATGTGACAAGAGTTTCGAGGAATTGAAGAAGAGGTTGACTACCGCACCGATCTTGACTTTGCCTAATGGGAGCGATGGCCCAGTGATTTACAGTGATGCTTCGAAAGAGGGTTTGGGTTGTGTGTTGATGCAGAATGGGAAAGTAATTGCTTATGCTTCGAGGAAGTTGACCCCTAGTGAACAGAATTACCCCACTCATGATATGGAGTTGGCTGCGATAGTATTTGCGTTGTACAAATGGAAGCATTACCTTTATGGAGCGAAGTTTGAAATTTTTACCGATCACAAGATTTTGAAGTACCTTTTCTCCCAGAAAGAGTTAAATAATAGACAACGCCGATGGATGGAATTGTTGAAGGATTATAATTGTACGATTTCTTATCACCCGGGAAAGGTGAATGTGGTAGCCGATGCGATTAGTAGAAAATCTTATGTGGCTTCGATGATGGTTCGGGAATGGAAAATGCTTGAGGATGTTCGAGATTGGTCTCCTCGTGAATCGAGACATGGGGCGATTTTTGCGAATATTAGGGTATCTCCGACCCTAATTCAGAGGATAAAGGAAGCTCAGAAAGAAGACCCCGAGTTGGTGAAGGTAATGGGTATATTGAAGGAAAAGAACTTCGAGGATTTTTCATTGAGTTCGAGTGGAGTGTTGACTTTCCGTGGTCGTTTGTGCGTACCCGATGTTGGTGGAATAAAGAAGCAAGTTTTAGATGAAGGTCACAAATCGAGGTATACTATTCATCCGGGTAGTACGAAGATGTATCAGAATCTGAAGCAACATTTTTGGTGGAATAATATGAAAAGGAAAATAGCGGAGTATGTTTCGAAGTGTCTAACTTGTCAGCAGGTCAAAGCCGAGCATCAGAGACCCGCGGGACTACTTCAGCCGTTAGAGATTCCGGAGTGGAAATGGGATCATGTGACTATGGATTTCGTTACGGGACTACCTCGTACCTGTAGGAAGTTTGACAGTGTTTGGTAATAGTGGATAGATTGACCAAGAGTGCACATTTCTTGCCTATTGACATTAGATATTCGATGGAGAAGCTTGCGACCCTTTATATCGATGAGATCGTTAGATTGCATGGGGTTCCGGTTAGTATTGTGTCAGATCGAGACCCGAGGTTTACTTCTAGATTCTGGAAGGCGTTTCAGGAAGCTTTGGGTACAGATTTGCGATTCAGCACAGCTTTTCACCCTCAGACCGACGGTCAATCCGAGAGGACTATTCAGATTCTTGAGGATATGTTGCGAGCTTGTTCGATAGACTTCTCTGATTCTTGGGATTCGCACCTACCGTTAGTGGAATTCTCTTATAACAACAGTTATCAGGCTAATATCGAGATGGCACCGTATGAGGCCTTGTATGGAAGAAAATGTAGATCGCCTATTTGTTGGGATGAGGTTGGTGAAGCGAAGATCGTGGGTATTGATTTGCTTCAGGATTCAGTTGAAAAGGTTAGAATTATCCGGGATCGAATGAAAACAGCCTAGAGTCGACATAAGAGCTATGCGGATAACCGAAGGCGAGATCTTAGTTTTCAGACCGGTGATTTTGTGTTCTTGAAGGTGTCTCCGAAGGTGGGTATCCGAAGGTTTGGGAAGAAAGGCAAATTGGCTCCGAGGTTTATTGGCCCGTTTGAGATTTTGGGAAAAGTGGGACATCTAGCGTACCGACTTGCGTTACCGCCATCTTTAGACCGGTTGCACAACGTGTTTCACGTTTCTATGCTTCGAAAGTATGTTCATGATCCATCTCACGTGTTACCGAGGATACCGGAGGATATTGAGCCCGATATGACTTATGAGGAACGACCGGTTCGGATCGTAGATTCTAAAGTTCAAGAGTTGAGGAACAAAAGTATTTCATTGGTTAGAGTTCTTTGGAGGAATCATAATATCGAGGAGTCGATGTGGGAGCTCCGAGATGAGATCGAGAGGAAATTTCCGTGGCTTTTTAATTCGGGTAAGTCTCGTTAAAATTCGGGTCGAATTTTCTTTAAGGGGGAGTGAATGTCACGACCCGAAATCTAGGCTCTATTTTATTGGTAATAAATAATTATTATTTATTTATTTGCTTATTTATTTATTTAAATTACTATTTATTTAAATATTTATGTGTGTGCATTTTATGTTTCATAATAAATTATGCCTAGCATTTTATTCGAGTTATTTGGGTTAGCGTAAGTATTTGTGTCTAGCATTATTTGGTTGGTATTGTGTTAATTGGGTAGAAGGTTGATAGGGGTTTTATTTGTGCTAGCTAAGTAAGGAGGGGGCCTAAGTGTAAGTTTTCAAATCATTTTTTAACTACTCCCTCCCTACTCCTTCTCTTCTCCCTCACCTTCTCCCTCACTCTCTCCATCTCTCCCAGCATTTCTCTCTCTCTCCAAAAGAAGAAGGGTAAGTTCTCTCTCTCTCTCACTTCTCTCTACATTTCCATCCCCTTCCTCTCATCTTTCCTCATTTCTTTCTATACGAAATGTGTTTAGATCGTCGATAGGATCGCGTAGAACCAAAAAGAATTGAATTCCGTCATCTTTGAGAATTTTCAAGTAAGTTACTTTCCCCCCATTTTTATGCTAAAATGTTCATATCATGTTTATATAATGCTTGATGTGTTATATTGGAAGTTTGGTTGAGTTTAGAATTTATTTGAGTTTTGGTCAAAAATGGTGATTTTATGAATGTTGGGTTTGATTCTTGGTTTTGGTTGATAAATGGTGTATTTGGATCCCCATCCTAGATATAAGTTGTTTTGTTACATTTTGGAACTTGTTGGAGGAGTTGATTTTGAGTATTTTGTGTTTTGGTAGAATTTGGGTCGAAATTGTTAGAACCCAGCTCTGTTCTTCCCGGCCAAAACCCAGGCCGAGCGCCCGCCTGCCCTTGCCCAGGCGCCCGCCTGCACCCCTTTTTCCAGCGGCCAGACCTTCTGGGCAAATGAGCGCCCGCCTGCCCCTACCCAGGCGCCCGCCCGCCCGCCTGCTTGGGATTTTGCCCTTTTTGCTTGTTTAAACTAAATGGCTTAGCCAGTTTAGGGTTCCTTCTTCTAATTAACTTAAGATAACACCGTGGAACACTTATTTAAGTGGAATTGATTCTTTTGTGAATAAATATGTTATGGAATTTGATTGAGTATCATTTTGGGAATGTGGTTCATCCTTGATGTGTTGTTTGGATTGGTTTACCCTTGTGGTAATTTATTTGGATTGATTCCCTACTTTGGAATCGTAAGATGTTTATTCATGCTAATATATTATTACTTAGCATTTATTTGGAAGCCCAGCTGGCATAATTGTTGCATCGGGCGATGGGAAAGATTATAATGGCAAAGCCAAGTCCATTATAATGTTGACCATTGTTTTGGCCTTACTATACCCCTTTTCCAAATTGGCCTTGGAAGAGATAAGTTATCTTCCTTTATGAATGTATCTAGCTACCGAGCATGACTTTGTGGCATGGCTCTTGTCCTTTGTGACACTCTTATGGTTATTATTCCGGTACCGGGGGTTTTCTCTTCGGCTTTCATGCTATTATGAAGATGTGATTTGTTGATTATTGAAGTTGCGCAGCGATCCTTTATTTGGATGTATCGGTTTGGAAACCTTGGCTAATATCCTTTGTTATGTGTTTATTTCCGCTGCTATTTATTATCTGATAATTGTTGTGTTATATGAGATATTGATGTTGTTATTACTTATTGTATCATAACATGTCATGTAGTTGCATTAGTAACTTATTGAGATTTATCTCACCCCCTTTCTTTTATCTTTGTTTTTCCTTAACCCCCCCCCTCCCCCAGGTGCTAAGGATTAGTCTCGCTGATCACGAGAAAGAGGACATCGAGTGTGGATACATTCTTTTGGGGAAAGTTGTTATAGGTTGGTTTACATTATATAAATGTGTAACCTTTTTGGGATAGTCGTACCAAACAATGACGTCATTAAGAATTGTACATTTATATTCTGTTGGGCATAAACTTGTGGAAGTTTATGATAGTTGTATTTGGTTATTATCAAACTTGAATTTGTAAAACTTTGGATCATCACCTTTTGGTATCAAATGGAATTTTTAACTTCGGTATTTCACAGTTTTGGTTTTTAAGTCGACGTCCAGCTCGCGATCTCAGGCCCACGGGGTTCGGGGTCGCGATAGTTGGTATCAGAGCCATGGTTTAGCTCTAAGTATAATTCTAGGTGGACTAGTATGACCTAGGAGGGTAGTTGTGTTCGGAGTGAGTAACGGTTGATGTCTTATGCAGGTAATTGTTTGAAATAGCTAGAAGGACAACAGGTGAAGGTACTAGTGGGGCACAGAATCAGAATGACACAAGGGAAGAAGCACGTGCTATGTTTCAAGGCATGTTCGAGGCGGCCATGAAGGCCATACATGATCAAGGTCCGAGGGTAGAACAAGCACCACCCCGCTATGGATTGGAGCAATTTCTCAAACTTAAACCGGTTGAATTCAATGGGGAACCCGATGTTCGGAAAGCTGAGTTGTGGATTGAGTCGATGGAGAAGATATATGAGGTATTTGGTTGCACGGATGAGGACAAGGTCCGGTTCGCGGGTTACAAACTTGTGGGAGCCGCCGAGCATTGGTGGAAGGGTGTTAAAGCTAGTTGGGATGATACTCACACGGTGTATGCGTGGGAGTTGTTCGTGCGAAAATTCAAGGAATATTTCATTCCGGTTGTTGATCAAAACCGAAAGGAGATCGAGCTGCTCAACCTGGAGCAAGGTTTGTTATCTATAGCACAGTAATCGGCTAAGTTCACAGAATTAGCCCGGTATTATGACTATTTGGTGAGGACCGAGGAACAAAAAGCTATGAGATTCATTCGGGGATTGAAGACCTCCATCCGTACTCAACTTATTGCCCAACGGATTGTGACCTTCCAAGATGCGGTAGACCGAGCCTACTTGATAGAGCAAGATATTGGGGAGCACAAAAGGAAAACCGAGGTTGTGGGTACTGGTAGACCGGGAAGCCATGCTAAATCTCAACCTCAACACCGTTCTGACAACCGAGGTAACCCGGGAGCATCATCTCAGTTTAAGGGGCAAACCACACCGAGAAATCCGGGTACTACTCCGGGGGTTCAGAATAGGAAGCCTTGTACCTTTTGTCAGAGGGTAGGCTATACGGAGGATAGGTGTTGGAAAAAGCAAGGCAAGTGTACCAATTGTGGTGAAATGGGGCACTTTGCGAGAGATTTCACGAGGCACTGAGGTCAGTCATCCGGGTCAGGGGTTGGTACTAATCAGGGTCAGAAAAGGGATGCCGCTGGGAAGCCCAAAGTTCAAGGAAAGATATATGCCATGAATCAACAACAGGCGACCGATGATCCTTCGGTTATTGGAGGTATTGTTTCTGTCTAATGTGAGCGCACGAGCGTTAGTAGATCCAGGATAATCTCATTCATACATTTCTGTGCAATTTGCTTCCATGTTAAATGCTGCATTCGAGTCTTTACCGTACGTGCTAGAGGTGCCGACCCCTATAGGAGAATGCTTGATTTCTGATCGAGTCTTTCGTGCTTGTGATGTGGTTATTTGTGGTCGCGTCCTTTGTGCGGATTTGGTAGTTCTTCCTATCCAAGACTTTGATGTCATTTTGGGTATGGATTGGTTGAGCAAGTTTCATGCTTCCATTGATTGCCATAAGAAAACTGTTACTTTTTCTATTCCCGATGTGCCTAAATTTGTGTTTGAGGCTAGTCCTCTGAGTAGAAAGGTTCGCTTAATTTCTTATATGAAAGCGAGAAAATTATTGGATAGTGGTTGTGAGGGGTATTTGGCTAGTGTTCTTGATACTAGGAAGGAATCCCCTAGTTTGGATAGTGTTCGGGTAGTTCGGGAATTTCCCGATGTTTTCTCTACCGAGTATGATATGCCGCCCGATCGTGAGATTGAGTTTTGTATAGACCTTTTGCCGGGTACGGCTCCAATTTCGAAAGCACCTTATAGGTTGGCTCTCGCAGAGTTGAAGGAATTAAAGGTTCAATTGCAAGAGTTGCTTGATCGAGGGTTTATACGCCCTAGTGTTTCCCCGTGGGGAGCACCGGTTTTATTTATGCGGAAGAAAGACGGTTCCTTGAGATTGTGCATCGATTACAGAAAGTTAAATCAGGTTACGGTGAAGAATAAATATCCTCTACCCCATATTGACGATTTATTTGATCAGCTTCAAGGGTCCGTGGTTTTCTCTAAACTTGATTTGAGGAGTGGGTACCATCAGTTGAAGGTTCGATCGGAGGATGTTCCGAAGACTGCTTTTCGCACTCGGTATGGTCATTACGAGTTTTTGGTTATGCCGTTTGGGTTGACTAACGCGCCGGCCGTATTTATGGATTTGATGAACCGGGTTTTCCATCCTTATCTTGACTCGTTCGTGGTGGTCTTTATTGATGATATACTCGTCTACTCTAAATCTAGAGAGGAGCACGAGCAACACTTGAGGACAGTTTTATCCATTCTTGCGAGGGAGAAATTGTTTGCGAAATTTAGTAAATGCAAATTTTGGCTCGAGAAGGTTTCATTTCTGGGTCATGTTATTTCGAAAGACGGGATTTCCGTGGATCCTTCAAAGATAGAGGCTATAGTGGATTGGAAGAGACCCGAGTCAGTGACCGAGATCAGAAGTTTTCTGGGTTTAGCCGGTTATTACAGAAGATTTATTGAAGGGTTTTCGAGGATCGCTACTCCGATGACTCAGTTGACCCGGAAGAATGTCCCGTTTGTGTGGACCGAGAAATGTGACAAGAGTTTCGAGGAATTGAAGAAGAGGTTGACTACCGCACCGATCTTGACTTTGCCTAATGGGAGCGATGGCCCAGTGATTTACAGTGATGCTTCGAAAGAGGGTTTGGGTTGTGTGTTGATGCAGAATGGGAAAGTAATTGCTTATGCTTCGAGGAAGTTGACCCCTAGTGAACAGAATTACCCCACTCATGATATGGAGTTGGCTGCGATAGTATTTGCGTTGTAAAAATGGAAGCATTACCTTTATGGAGCGAAGTTTGAAATTTTTACCGATCACAAGATTTTGAAGTACCTTTTCTCCCAGAAAGAGTTAAATAATAGACAACGCCGATGGATGGAATTGTTGAAGGATTATAATTGTACGATTTCTTATCACCCGGGAAAGGTGAATGTGGTAGCCGATGCGATTAGTAGAAAATCTTATGTGGCTTCGATGATGGTTCGGGAATGGAAAATGCTTGAGGATGTTCGAGATTGGTCTCCTCGTGAATCGAGACATGGGGCGATTTTTGCGAATATTAGGGTATCTCCGACCCTAATTCAGAGGATAAAGGAAGCTCAGAAAGAAGACCCCGAGTTGGTGAAGGTAATGGGTATATTGAAGGAAAAGAACTTCGAGGATTTTTCATTGAGTTCGAGTGGAGTGTTGACTTTCCGTGGTCGTTTGTGCGTACCCGATGTTGGTGGAATAAAGAAGCAAGTTTTAGATGAAGGTCACAAATCGAGGTATACTATTCATCCGGGTAGTACGAAGATGTATCAGAATCTGAAGCAACATTTTTGGTGGAATAATATGAAAAGGAAAATAGCGGAGTATGTTTCGAAGTGTCTAACTTGTCAGCAGGTCAAAGCCGAGCATCAGAGACCCGCGGGACTACTTCAGCCGTTAGAGATTCCGGAGTGGAAATGGGATCATGTGACTATGGATTTCGTTACGGGACTACCTCGTATCTGTAGGAAGTTTGACAGTGTTTGGTAATAGTGGATAGATTGACCAAGAGTGCACATTTCTTGCCTATTGACATTAGATATTCGATGGAGAAGCTTGCGACCCTTTATATCGATGAGATCGTTAGATTGCATGGGGTTCCGGTTAGTATTGTGTCAGATCGAGACCCGAGGTTTACTTCTAGATTCTGGAAGGCGTTTCAGGAAGCTTTGGGTACAGATTTGCGATTCAGCACAGCTTTTCACCCTCAGACCGACGGTCAATCCGAGAGGACTATTCAGATTCTTGAGGATATGTTGCGAGCTTGTTCGATAGACTTCTCTGATTCTTGGGATTCGCACCTACCGTTAGTGGAATTCTCTTATAACAACAGTTATCAGGCTAATATCGAGATGGCACCGTATGAGGCCTTGTATGGAAGAAAATGTAGATCGCCTATTTGTTGGGATGAGGTTGGTGAAGCGAAGATCGTGGGTATTGATTTGCTTCAGGATTCAGTTGAAAAGGTTAGAATTATCCGGGATCGAATGAAAACAGCCTAGAGTCGACATAAGAGCTATGCGGATAACCGAAGGCGAGATCTTAGTTTTCAGACCGGTGATTTTGTGTTCTTGAAGGTGTCTCCGAAGGTGGGTATCCGAAGGTTTGGGAAGAAAGGCAAATTGGCTCCGAGGTTTATTGGCCCGTTTGAGATTTTGGGAAAAGTGGGACATCTAGCGTACCGACTTGCGTTACCGCCATCTTTAGACCGGTTGCACAACGTGTTTCACGTTTCTATGCTTCGAAAGTATGTTCATGATCCATCTCACGTGTTACCGAGGATACCGGAGGATATTGAGGCCGATATGACTTATGAGGAACGACCGGTTCGGATCTTAGATTCTAAAGTTCAAGAGTTGAGGAACAAAAGTATTTCATTGGTTAGAGTTCTTTGGAGGAATCATAATATCGAGGAGTCGATGTGGGAGCTCCGAGATGAGATCGAGAGGAAATTTCCGTGGCTTTTTAATTCGGGTAAGTCTCGTTAAAATTCGGGTCGAATTTTCTTTAAGGGGGAGTGAATGTCACGACCCGAAATCTAGGCTCTATTTTATTGGTAATAAATAATTATTATTTATTTATTTGCTTATTTATTTATTTAAATTACTATTTATTTAAATATTTATGTGTGTGCCTTTTATGTTTCATAATAAATTATGCCTAGCATTTTATTCGAGTTATTTGGGTTAGCGTAAGTATTTGTGTCTAGCATTATTTGGTTGGTATTGTGTTAATTGGGTAGAAGGTTGATAGGGGTTTTATTTGTGCTAGCTAAGTAAGGAGGGGGCCTAAGTGTAAGTTTTCAAATCATTTTTTAACTACTCCCTCCCTACTCCTTCTCTTCTCCCTCACCTTCTCCCTCACTCTCTCCATCTCTCCCAGCATTTCTCTCTCTCTCCAAAAGAAGAAGGGTAAGTTCTCTCTCTCACTCACTTCTCTCTACATTTCCATCCCCTTCCTCTCATCTTTCCTCATTTCTTTCTATACGAAATGTGTTTAGCTCGTCGATAGGATCGCGTAGAACCAAAAAGAATTGAATTCCGTCATCTTTGAGAATTTTCAAGTAAGTTACTTTCCCCCCATTTTTATGCTAAAATGTTCATATCATTTTTATATAATGCTTGATGTGTTATATTGGAAGTTTGGTTGAGTTTAGAATTTATTTGAGTTTTGGTCAAAAATGGTGATTTTATGAATGTTGGGTTTGATTCTTGGTTTTGGTTGATAAATGGTGTATTTGGATCCCCATCCTAGATTATAAGTTGTTTTGGTACATTTTGGAACTTGTTGGAGGAGTTGATTTTGAGTATTTTGTGTTTTGGTAGAATTTGGGTCGAAATTGTTAGAACCCAGCTCTGTTCTTCCCGGCCAAAACCCAGGCCGAGCGCCCGCCTGCCCTTGCCCAGGCGCCCGCCTGCACCCCTTTTTCCAGCGGCCAGACCTTCTGGGCAAATGAGCGCCCGCCTGCCCCTAACCAGGCGCCCGCCCGCCCCTACCCAGGCGCCCGCCCGCCCGCCTGCTTGGGATTTTGCCCTTTTTGCTTGTTTAAACTAAATGGCTTAGCCAGTTTAGGGTTCCTTCTTCTAATTAACTTAAGATAACACCGTGGAACACTTATTTAAGTGGAATTGATTCTTTTGTGAATAAATATGTTATGGAATTTGATTGAGTATCATTTTGGGAATGTGGTTCATCCTTGATGTGTTGTTTGGATTGGTTTACCCTTGTGGTAATTTATTTGGATTGATTCCCTACTTTGGAATCGTAAGATGTTTATTCATGCTAATATATTATTACTTAGCATTTATTTGGAAGCCCAGCTGGCATAATTGTTGTATCGGGCGATGGGAAAGATTATAATGGCAAAGCCAAGTCCATTATAATGTTAACCATTGTTTTGCCCTTACTATACCCCTTTTCCAGATTGGCCTTGGAAGAGATAAGTTAGCTTCCTTTGTGAATGTATCTAGCTACCGAGCATGACTTTGTGGCATGGCTCTTGTCCTTTGTGACACTCTTATGGTTATTGTTCCGGTACCGGGGGTTTTCTCTTCGGCTTTCATGCTATTATGAAGATGTGATTTGTTGATTATTGAAGTTGCGCAGCGATCCTTTATTTGGATGTATCGGTTTGGAAACCTTGGCTAATATCCTTTGTTATGTGTTTATTTCCGCTGCTATTTATTATCTGATAATTGCTGTGTTATATGAGATATTGATGTTGTTATTACTTATTGTATCATAACATGTCATGTAGTTGCATTAGTAACTTATTGAGATTTATCTCACCCCCTTTCGTTTATCTTTGTTTTTCCTTAACCCCTCCCCCAGGTGCTAAGGATTAGTCTCGCTGATCACGAGAAAGAGGACGTCGAGTGTGGATACATTCTTTTGGGGAAAGTTGTTATAGGTTGGTTTACATTATATAAATGTGTAACCTTTTTCGGATAGTCGTACCAAACAATGACGTCATTAAGAATTGTACATTTATATTCTGTTGGGCATAAACTTGTGGAAGTTTATGATAGTTGTATTTGGTTATTATCAAACTTGAATTTGTAAAACTTTGGATCATCACCTTTTGGTATCAAATGGAATTTTTAACTTCGGTATTTCACAGTTTTGGTTTTTAAGTCGACGTCCAGCTCGCGATCTCGGGCCCGCGGGGTTCGGGGTCGCGACATAGGGCGCGACATTTATTGTGATAATAATGGTGCAATTTCTCAAGCAAAGGAACCAAGGGAACATCGTAAATCCAAACACATACTTAGGCGTTTTTCATATCATTCGAGGAATCATTGATAAAAGAAACGTAAATATATGCAAAGTACCAACTAATGATAACGTCCCGAACATGCTAACAAAGGGACTTCTACAAGCTAAACATGAGGGTCATGTTAGGTCCATGGGTATTAGATACCTAAGTGATTGGTCCTAGGGAAAGTGGGAGATTGTTGGTATTGGTGCCCTAGGCACGTTTGTTAAAAGTTGTATGTGTTATCATTATATTCATATTAATGAAGAGATATTTTGATTATTATTAATGCTCATGTTTTTTTTATAATAATCTCCATCCCTAGAGCTTGTTAAGCACTAGTATAAAAGCTAAATGATCATGGGATGATCATGTTAGATTTATGGGTACTTGTTTGGAACAAGGTACTGGACATGACCCGCTGTATGAGATTTATGTCATGGTCTATGTCGTACATATATCTTATATTAGTTATGTCATTTGAATCCTTAGACATGAATGTATTATAGTCTTCCACTTGATGAAGATTATGTTTAACATATTCAAACGTTACCTTTAACCAGGTAGCTATAAAGGGTATGATTGGCATAATCGAATTCACGTAGGCAAGAATAATAAGCTAAGATGGATTTGTCCCTCTTCGGAGAGATGTCAAGACTTGGACCCCTCGTAGGAATGATGTTGATGAAATGTTTGGCCAAACTCAAATGGATTGATTAGATCAATGTCATTTGGATTATCAACATATTCGGGATCGAGAAAAGTTTTGAACAAGACAAGTCGACTTGTGGACCATGACTTGTGTTCAATAGCATCGTGGACAAAGGGATTATGATATATTCTAAAGGAATGCGAACTTGTATCTAGTTACACTATTTGGGTAGGTATGACGATTTTCTAGAACCTAATCATATCTTATGGGTTCATGTTTGGACTCATTGCCAATTTAGTGTAATCCTACAGGGCCACACACGAATAGAACGAATCCTAAAGGACTTAATTGGAATTATGGAAAAATAGGTTTTTCTGGTCTGGCACGACCATGCTGGTTTTAGGGCACGACCGTGCTAAAGTGCTTGGCATGACCGTGCCGATTATAAAGCACGACCATGCCAATAATCAGAAAAGGAATGCCAGGCTCGTACCAATTGGCACGACCGTGCCAGTTTTAGGGCACGACCGTGCCAGAGCTGCTTGAACAGAATGATTGTGCATTAATTTGGTGATGGGATTTAGGTTTCTTAGGTCCTTAAGGGTTAAGGACTAGGACCTATTTAAGCATCTTTTCACCAGCCATTAATCACAAGAAACCTAGTGGTTTGAGAAAACAATATTCTTGATTAGAGATTTGGAATCCAAGATCAAGAATTCATAATTCCATATAGTCTTTATAATTGTGAAAGTGTGTTTCATAATTTGGTCTAGCAACCAAGATCAAGTGTTCTTGATATTCGTTCTTGGTGTGGATACCGCTAGAGGGTGAAACTCATCATCTTCAAAGTTCGTGTTCAAGCTTTGTGTTCGTGATCAAGTTTTCAAGCCTCCATCGAATTCAAGGTTGCAAATTCAAAGTCATCAAGGGTTAGTATTCTAGTATTCATTATGCAAGTATTTGATATAATCATACGAATGGATCTATGGCTTTGGATTTCATAAAATTTTAAATGCTTTATTCCGCTGCGCATGTTACTAGGAAACCCAACAAGCGCTTCATAAGTGCTAGGGACAATGATCATTATAATAAACATGCAAAAGATATAATAATCCGGTTTGTTATCTCTTTAACAATGAAGCTATGATATAACGCATAGGCCTTTCTCAAGGGCCTAGGGCAAAATATCCAACAATCTCCCACTTGCACTAGGCCCAATCAAAGTGTATAAAATACCCATTGAGCTTAGTTATGATCTCCATCATAATTGCAAACGAGCTTATGTAGGATGATTATCCTTGTTATTATCATAAGGTATTTTGCATATTTTGACATCTCCCATCTTTTACGATTTCTCGAGTAAGATAGAAACGTCTGAGTGTATGTTTAGATAAGATATTAGTCCCTTGACTTGTGTAATAACGATTATTGACACAATGGAGGTACATTAAATTAGTGACACTAGAAACAATTTCTAATTTACTAATTAGAATCTTAATCTTAACATTTTCTAGTTCCATCTCATGCCACTAGACACTCAACCCTTTTGTAGAATAGTAATGGTCCATTTAGAACTTTTCTAACACCATTATTAGACGTAAACATGTATTTATACTGCAATATTTATCTTTGTTGGTTTGTGAGAATGCATCTATGTAACTATTACAAGAACATTTTTTCATTCCATCAAAGATCAAAAACACATCCTTTAGTTCCTTTTAGAGAACATAAGAATGTTTCTTAACTAGTGACTTTCACTAGGATCCGATTGGTATTATCTCATCATACTCCAAGTATCTGAGACATCCGGTCTTAGCACATTAACATGGCTTACATGATAGATCCAACTACTGAAGCATATGGAATCCTAATCATGTACTCTTGCTCATTAGTATTCAAGTAAGACTATATCTTGAAAAGACTAATGCCATTAGACTTTCGCAAGTAACCTCTTCAAGAGTCTTGCATAGTGAACTTTTCACTATTTTGTCTTTATTAGTACTTTGACTTTAACCAAACAACGTTTTAGATTTATCTCTATAAATCTAGATTCCAAGGATATAGGTGGCTTTATCCAAGTCTTTCATTTAGAAACTCTTTCAAAATGAATTATATGTCAACCACATATATATGACTAGGAATAATATTACGCTCCCACTAAATTTATTGTAATCACAAGTCTCATATTTGATGAATTCAAACTCTTTGATTACTACATCAAAATAAAATTTCACTCCAAGTAGTTTGCTTCAATCCATTTCATGAATTTCTGCAACTTGCATATTTTATTAGAAATTTATGGATCAATCAAAGCTTTTAGGTTGTATCAAACGCATCCTAATGTAAGTTCTTGTTAAGGAATATAGTTTTGACATCCATCTGTCATATTACATATTCAAAATATGAAGTCATGACAATTAGAATTCTAATAACATTAAGCATCACTACGGGTGATAAAGTTTCATCATAATCAACATTATGAATTAACTTTACTCAATTAGTCGTGCCTTTTCAGTATGCTTCTTGCGATCCATGTCCGTTTTCTCCTAGAAAATTCATTTTCTATCCTTTGGTTTTTAAGCCTTAGGGTAGAACAATCAAGTTCGAAACTTGATTATGATACATGGATTGCACTTTTAGATTTTATAACTCCAAGTCATTGATCTAAATCCGGAGCGGACTTTGCATTTTGATAGGCGATAGGTTAATTATTCTCAATGATATCTTCCTTATTACTTTCTATTATGAGAAATCAATATTTCTTGTTATAGATAGTATCCTATCATATATGCAAATAACTTGTGTATTCTTGAACGAATTTCCACAACTCCTTGTGAAAGTTTGTTTAACTTCCATCTTAGGTTATATGTCATTTTCTGGGTCTCGAACTCTTCGAGATACATTTTACTCCCACTAGCTCTTTAGAGATAAACGATTTATCTAGAAAGTACTATTTAGAGTAACAAACGATTTGTACTTTAAAGGGTGTAAAATTAATATCTTTAAGATATCCCATGAAAATATATTAATTAGATTTGGCTGTGATTTTGTCCAAGACAACACTTTTCACAAAAGTATCACGTCACAAATCTTTAGGAAAGACAAACCAAGTTTTCTTTCATTTCATATCTTTTATGGCATCAGTCGAACCTCCTTAGAGGAAACTCAATTTAGTGTAATCGTAGCTGTTTTCAGCACATAATCCAGAGGGTTAATTAAAGATCATCTTTGATTTATAATGAGGTGAAAAACAGCAGTTTGCAGACAATCTGCAGGTTTCTATAAACAGGAGCCGTACGGCTCAGTACTAGGCGTGCGCCTAAATTGAAGCCGTACAGATGTTGTTTCCAGATTCTGTTTTTCATATTTTGCAGACTTTCTGCAGAATTCTCGTAAAGTCTAGAGCTTAAATATTCATTACTTTGATCAGATCAGAGTACACTAATATTTTTCCATGAGATTTTGAAATCCTTTTTCCAAGCATTGTTACTTTAATGAACTACATACATCAATATGTATTTGTCCAAAAGAATACTTCCTTTTACTACTATTAGTAAGAGGTATCTTAATCAATTTACAAGATTGACATAAATCACATGATTCGAAATCATGCGAATTTAAAACTCCGTCCCATGGAATTTTAGATATGCGTTTATTTTCATTTGATATAGACATCAATGCTTTTAAGAATGCAACGCTTACATCCTTAGATTCAGATTTCCATTATTTACGTTACACTCATTATTTTGTTCTTTCAAGATAAGGATATAAAGTCCCATTTATATGATTAGCAATACAATAAAGCAAATCATATTCAATGGAACACTTTCTTATTCGAAATAAGAAATATTCATAATCTTCTAATGAAGAAACCAAAATAATATTTCTACTTAAAGTACGAACATCATAACATTTTTTAAAAACAAATATGAACCCATTTGGTGAAGACACTTTGCAAGTTCCTATGAATAATGTCGCAACCTTTGCATCATTATTAACACATAGGTTAATCTTTACCCTTTTAAGTAGTCTTTATACTTCTTAAGTCTTACACATTTATACAAATGTGGGATCCATATCCGGTATCCAAAACCCAACAACTTGTTGGAGTAGAGATCTTAAATGAGACAAAAGAAGAAAATCTGGCACAGGAGAGCGAGCGGGCGCTCGGGGTCTACCAGGCGGGCGCTCGGATTGATCAGTTAGTTTGGTATTGGCGAGGGAGGTAAGCGGACGCTCGGTCTCCACCGAGCGGGCGCTCGGTCGCCGCGACAGGAAATTAGGAAAGTGTAGATTTTCGGGATTTCTTATATGTCTAGGTTTAGGACTCATTCTAGGTTGTGTATTTAAGCAATGTTCCGCCCCCATAACTCATTGTAACTCAGATTTAACATATTATAGTGCAAGATCCTGGCTTGGTAGTGCCCCCAGACGTAGTCAAACATATTGACGAACTGGGTAAACAATTTCTTGTGTTCGTTTTGTCTTTTGCTTTGGGTTTCTTATTTCTTTTGCTTGTTTGTGGTGCTATTATTTTCTTGGGATATTGCTTGGGTGTTGGAGGGTAAATTCCACAACAATTGGTATCTAGAGCTCTGGTTTATCGTTCCGGGTTTATAGGGCGATTAGGGTTTGTTCAAGCAATCAAGAATGGGCAAGGATAAACAAGCGGTGGAGAAATTCGATGGGTCTGACTATAGATATTGAAGGATGCAAATAGAGGATGTCATGTATAATAAAGATCTCTATAAGCCTCTAACAGGAGTCAGGCCGGAAAGCGAAAAACAGGAAGACTGGAATCTTATGGATCGGAAAGCCCTAGGGGTGGTTCGATCTACTTTGTAAAAGTGGATCGCGAAGACTACCAAGAAGGCGAAAACCACCAAGGAGCTATTGGATTATCTTACTGAGAGATTTGAAACTCCATCTACTGCAAATAAGGTTGATTTGATACGCAAGATGGGTAATCTCAAGATGCAAGAGGGAGGATCCATAGCTAAACACATCGATGAGTTTATGGATGTTATAGACTCATTGGATGCGTTGGAGATTACTTTCGGTGACGAGTTTCATGCGTGTTTATTGCTAGCATCTTTACCAGGAAGTTGGAGTGGAACGGTGACAGCGTTAAATGCTTCAGCGGGTAAGAACAAATTGAAGTATGATGATGTTAAGAACATCCTCTTGGGCGAGAAAAATTGCATAAAGAAGTTGGGGACACCGTCTACTTCTGTCGTACCCCAACCGGTGGTCCTACTTGGCCCCACGTTCGGGACACGCACGGAAGACGTCATAAAACATTTTAGGAAATTTTTTCGAAATGTACTTTCATAAAAGTTTCATATAACCAACTCTTCAAAGTTGAAAACTTTGATTTCATCACACACAAACCATTTACAACTCAAGTTACTTAGCCTCAAAGTCTTACAACCTTATTTACAAAATTTACAATCACCAACATGTTCCAAAAATAGGTGATACTAGATGAAGTCACGGGTACACTACCCAAAAGGTTATACATTTACATAATGTAGCCTTTACATAACACATGTCCCAAAATGTCTTACCCAAAATCACCACCTCGACGTCCTCCCTTGTGAAGTGACCTATACCCTGGGCTCTCCTTTATTTAAGGAAAACAAATAAACAAGGAACGGGGTGAGAA
Source organism: Campanula takesimana (assembly GCA_026119855.1). Lineage (NCBI taxonomy): Eukaryota > Viridiplantae > Streptophyta > Magnoliopsida > Asterales > Campanulaceae > Campanula > Campanula takesimana. Next base: position 562,223 of record JAOWBW010000167.1, on the reverse strand, counting down.
TAAATCTCAGTAAGCTACTAAAATGCAACTACGTTATATGCTGAAATGATACTCGTAATTGAACAATGTCAATAAACATTCATATAGCACATAACATGAGAGGCAAAGCCAACTCATCATACCATACATAAGGCGGAAATAAACACTCATAAGTGGATACTGAGCCAAGGTTCTCGAATCAAACATATAACCATCTGAGAGGTATCAACTGAGCAGTACCAAAGGGCTGAAACGGTTCATGAACCAAACAATAACAACAACAACGGGGGGAAATGACACCAAGTCATAACCCAAAGTGCCCAACCTTTGGCCCAAGGAAGGGGGTTAAAAATGGGAAACCAATGGTAGAAGCCTTACAATGAACTTGGCTCGTGTGCCATTATAATCCCTACCATTGCCCGAAATCACAACAAGAAGTACCAGCTGGACTTTACACGAGAGCACAGTAATAAATACTTGCTTAAACAACAACCAGGGCAATGATTCCAATGTAGGTAACCAAGCCAAACACATCACAAGATGCACACGAAAGAAACACTCATAAAGAGTTCACAACCATCATGAAATAGAATCACAACACAATGAACCCAAACGGTTACATCAATTTAAACTCGATCACAAAGGACCAATTCCACCACTTTGGTGTTCCATAACAACCCTCTAGGTACTCTAGGATATCACCTAAGACCTAGACCAAGATTGAACTCTAAATCACTTGGATTGGAACAACTCAACTTTTCAGCAATCATGGGCGTTCGCCCATACCAGACTGTGCGACCGCCCAAAATAATCTGTTCAAAGACAAAAACCTTTCAGATAGTATGGGCGGTCGCCCAAAACACTCGACAGGCCAAAATTTCACTAAATTATACTCCCTTCGTTTTACCGTCCCAAAAGTACTACCCAACTTCTAACTTACCAAATATAATTCAACCAAACTGAGTTAAACAATACAAGTATAGTTTCTTTACAATACCAAGAACAACTTTCACCAACACTAATATCCTTCCAAGTTTTCTTAACAAATAATACAACAAAGAGTTCATACATCACATATATCACATATATAGCCATTTTAACATTTAAAGGGGGATTAGTAACTTACCTAGTTCGGGAAAAAGTATCGAAGAAATAGGTTTTGATCGGGTAGAAATGGCCTACTCAACGCCCTGATCATTTTTATATAATTAGATTTTAAAACGGATAAGTAATTAAAAAGAAATAAATCAAAATGAAATGAACTTACCTTTTCTCTTAAACCCTAGGAAGAAACGTAGAAAATGTTGCTGAGTAAATTATGCAAACACGGAGAGGGAGAGAGTAAGGATAAACATATAAAGATCTTTACCCAAGTTTTTATTTAAGTCACTCAAGTTTCATTTTCAACACTTAAACCCTTGAACTTATATTTCCAATAAGGACCTTAAGGTTTCAACTAATTCATTTACTCCCTTTACCATTATTACTACTAACCAAATAAATAGCACATTTAATCAGACAATATGTGCAAGTCATGATGTCGCGCCCCGACCCGTGGTCCTACTTGGCCCCACGTTCGGGACACGCGTGAAAGACGTCATAAAACATTTTAAGAAAATTTTTTGAAATGTCCTTTCATAAAAGTTTCATATAACCAAACACATTTACTTGAAACTTGATTTCATTTCACACAAACAAACTTTCACAACCCAAAGTACTTAGCCATAAGGCTTACACACTTTACTTACAAATTTACAAATCACCAATATGTTCCAAAAATAGGTGATACAAAGATAAAGTCACGGGTACACTACCCAAAAGGTTATACATTTACATAATGTAGCCTTTACATAACACATGTCCCAAAATGTCTTACCCAAAATCACCACCTCGACGTCCTCCCTTGTGAAGTGACCTATATCCTGGGCTCTCATTTATCTAAGGAAAACAACATTGAAAGGAACGGGGTGAGAATAAATCTCAGTAAGCTACTAAAATGCAACTACGTTACATGCTGAAATGATACTCATAATTGAACAATGTCAATAAACATTCACATAGCACGCAACATGATAGGCAAAGCCAACTCATCTTACCACAGGTAAGGTGGTAATAAACACTCATAAGTGGATACTGAGCCAAGGTTCTCGAATCAAACATATAACCATCAGAGAGGTATCAACTGAGCAGCACCAAAGGGTTGAAACGGGTTCATGAACCAAACAACAACAACAACAACAACAACAACAACGGGGGGGGAGGGGGGAAATGACACAAAGTCATAACCCAAACGGTGACTAAACTCACACAAAGGAGAGCTAGCCCAAACCCAATCCGTGGCCCAAGGAAGGGGGTTAAAATGGGAAACCAATGGTAGAAGCCTTACAATGAACTTGGCTCGTGTGCCATTATAATCCCTACCACTGCCCGACACCACAACAAGTACCAACTGAACTTTAAACATGAGCATAGTAATAAATACTTGCTTAAACAACAACCGGTGCATGATTCCAAAGAAGGGAACCACACAAGCTCATCACCAAGATGCACCAATCCAAAACACATCAAAAGATGTTCATTAATACCCAATTAACACTTATTCACATTCCATAACACATTTGTTCACAAAGGAACCAATTTCAAACACTAGAGTGTTCCACCATGACAATTTAAGTCAACTAGAGTAGTACCCAAAACTTAGACTAAGAATACATCCTAGTCTTAATCAAACAAAAGGAGGATTTCTGAAACTAGGGGCGAGCGGGCGCTCACTAAAGAACGGGCGGGCGATCGGCAGACCAAGGGGGTACTCGGAAAGTACCAAGCGGGCGCTCCAAGTCAACAGGGAATTTGGTCATGAAATAAAAGGTAAGCGGGCGCTCCACTCATGCTCGCGCGGGCGCTCTACAGGCTAGCGGGCGGGCGCTCGATGTTCACCAGGCGGGCGTTCGGTACCCGATTTGGGCCAAAACAGAACCTGGTTCTTTCCTTACTCCTTCCGTCCCAAAATTACTAACACACACCTTACCTTTTACATAAATCTTAACCAAAGGAACCCAGAAACACACTAGGAACACACTTATACTTCCTTTACCATTTCAAAACCAACTTTCCCAAATCCTTTGTCCCAAAATTACAAGTATCACAAAAATTATCCAAATCACAAAAATAACAATCACAAGTATTAAGTATAACATATATGACCATTTTAACATTTAAAGGGGAATTAGTAACTTACCTATTTCGGGAAAAAGTATCGCAGAAATATGTTTTGTTCGGGTAGAAATGACCTACTCATCGCCCTGATCATTTTTATATAATTAGATTTTAAAACGGAGTAGTAAATAAAAAGAAAAAAATTAAACTAGGATGAACTTACCGTTTCTTTCAAACCCTAGGAAAAAAACGTAGAAATGTTGCAGAGCATAATGAGAACACAGAGGGAGAAGAGATAACATGTTATGTTAAGATATTTACCCATGTTTTTATTTTGGTCACTCAAGTTTCATTTTCAACACCTCCTGAACTAATATTTCCCATAAGGACCCTAAGGTTTCAACTTATTCAATTAACTCCCTTAACCATTATTACTACTAACCAAATAAATAACACAATTAATCAAACAATATGTGCAAGTTATAAAATATGATGCAACACATAAAATGGACACATAATGTCAAATTAAAATCCCCAAAAATATAAAATAAATAGGAACAGGTTTTGGGGTCGTTACACATGAAATATGATGCAACACATAAAATACACACATAATGTCAAATTAAAATCCCCCAAAATATAAAATAAATAGGGACGGGTTTTGGGGTCGTTACAATCACTCCCCCTTAAAAAAAATTCATCCCGAATTTTAGAGTTACTTACCAAACGAATCAAACAACCAAGGGTATTTTCTCTCCATTTCCTCCCGAAGCTCCCAAGTTGATTCTTCCACATTATGGTTTCTCCACACAACTCTAACAAGAGGAATATTCTTAGTTCTCAATTCTTGAACTTTAGAATCAATCACTTGCACTGGATGCTTTTCGTAAGACATACTGGGTTCAATATCCTCAAGTATCTCAGATAACACATGAGATGGATCATACACATACTTTCGAAGCATTGAAACATGAAACACATTATGAATCTTGTCAAGAGAAGGAGGTAACGTAAGACAATAAGTTCGATCTCCAACCCTTTCTAAAATCTCAAAAGGCCTTACGAACCTTGGAGCAAGTTTCCCTTTCTTCCCATATCTTTTAATTCCCACCTTTGGAGAAAATTTCAAAAACACAAAGTCACCCTTTTCAAACTTAAGGTCTCACCTCCGGTGATCTGCATAACTCTTTTGTCGACTCTGGGCAGTAGTCAATCGATCCCGAATAAGCTTAACCTTCTCAACTGAATCATTAACCATATCAACACCCCAAATTTTTGCTTCCCCAAATTCATCCCAACAAATAGGTGAACGACATTTTCTCCCATACAATGCTTCATAAGGAGCCATCCCAATACTCGACTGAAAACTGTTGTTATAAGCAAATTCCACAAGAGGCAAATGAATATCCCAAGAATCTACAAAATCAACTGAATAAGCCCTCAACATGTCCTCAAGAATATGAATGGTTCTTTCTGACTGACCATCTGTTTGAGGATGAAAATCAGTACTAAACCTCAATTCTGAACCCAAAGCCTTCTGAAATGCTTGCCAAAATCGAGAAGTGAATCTAGGATCACGATCAGAAACAATGCTAACTGGAACTCTATGCAACTTCACAATCTCATTAATATACAAGGTAGCAAGTTTCTCCATAGAATAACCCATCTCAATAGGTAAGAAGTGAGAAGACTTTGTCAATCTATCCACAACCAGCCAAACTGCATCATGCCTTCTCTGAGTATGAGGTAACCCTGACACAAAGTCCATAGTAACATGTTCCCATTTCCATTCCGGTATTTCTAAAGGTTTAAGCAAACCTGCGGGTCTTTGATGTTCAGCTTTCACTTGTTGACAAGTCAAACACTTCGACACATAATCCGCTATCTCCCGCTTCATGTTGTTCCACCAAAAGTGTTTCTTCAAATCTTGATACATTTTGGTACACCCGGGATGAATAGTATCCTCGACTTATGGCTTTCCTCGAGAACTTGAAGTTTGATCCCATCAACATTAGGCACACATAATCTACCTCTAAAAGTCAATACTCCTTCAGAACTAAGAGAAAAGTCTTCAAATCTGCCATCTTTGATTTTACCCATTATCTTCATTAACCCAGGATCATCTTTTTAAGCATCCTTGATTCGTTGAATTAAGGTTGGTAATACTATGATATTCGCAAATATAGCCCCATGCCTCGATTCATAAGGACACCAATCTCGAGCATCTTCTAACATCTTCCATTCTCGTACCATCAATGAAGCTGCATAAGACTTCCGACTAATAGCATCAGCTACCACATTCGCCTTACCCGGATGATAAGAAATGGTACAATCATAATCCTTCAATAGCTCCATCCATCTACACTGTCTATTATTCAACTCTTTTTGGGAGAAAAGGTACTTCAAACTCTGATGATCTGTGAAAATCTCAAACTTTGCTCCATATAGATAATGCTTCCATTTGTGTAGCGCAAAAACAATCACAGCTAGCTCCATGTTATGGGTCGGATAATTCTGCTCACTAGGAGTTAACTTCCTTGAAGCATAGGCAATTACCTTCCCACTCTGCATTAAAACATACCCCAAGCCTTCTTTTGAAGCATCACTATAAATTACCAATTCATCATTCTCATTAGGTAGTGCAAGAATAGGAGCGGTGGTGAACCTCTTATTCAATTCTTTAAAACTGACTTGACATTTATCATTCCACACATATGGCACATTCTTTCGAGTCAACTGAGTTAATGGTGTTGCAATTTTAGAAAACCCTTCAATGAATCTTCTGTAGTACCTTGCTAGACCCAAGAAACTTCGAACTTCTGTGACTGATTCTGGCCTCTTCCAATTCACAATGGCTTTTATTTTTGATGGATCAACAGATATACCTCTATTAGAAACCCCATGTCCCAGAAAAGAAACTTCATCGAGCAAAAAAGCACACTTACTGAATTTTGCAAACAACTGCTTCTCCCGAAGAATAGATAGAACCATTCGCAAGTGTTGCTCATGTTCTTCTCGAGACTTAGAATAAACCAGGATGTCATCAATAAACACAACCACAAAAGAATAAAGACAAGGCTTGAAAACCCGGTTCATAATATCCATGAAAACAGCTGGAGCATTTGTTAACCCGAAAGGCATGACAAGAAATTCATAATGACCATACCTACTACGGAAAGCAGTCTTTGAAATGTCTTCATAACAAATCTTCAACTGATGATACCCACTCCTCAAATTAAGTTTCAAAAAGACAACAGACCCTTGGAGTTGATCAAATAAATCATCAATGTGAGGCAAAGGATTGTTGGTAGTGGTGCCCTAGGCACGTTTAATAAACGTTATAATTGTTATCATTTATTTCATATCAATAAAGAGATGTTTTGATTATTATTGTTGTTCATGTTTACTTATAATAATCTCCATCCCTAGTACTTGTTAATCACTAGTATAAAGGCTGAATGATCATGGGATGATCATGTTAGATTTATGGGTACTTGTTTTGAACAAGGTACTGGACATGACCCGCTGTATGATATTTATGTCATGGTCAATGTCGTACATATATTTCATATTAGTTATGTCATTCGAATCCTTAGACATGAAGTTATTATAGTCTTCCACTTGTTGAACATTATGTTTGACATATTCAAACGCTACCTTTAACCGGGTAGTTATAAAGTGTATGATTGGCATAATCGGATTCACGTAGGGAAGAATAATAAGCTAAATAGATTTGTCCCTCTTCGGAGAGATCTCAAGCTTAGGCCTCTCGTAGGAATGATGTTGATGAAAATGTTCATCTGGACTCAAATGAATTGATTAGATTAATGTCATTTGGATTATCAACATATTCAGAATCGAGAAAGTATTAAACAAAAACAAGTTGACCGTTTGACTATGACTTGTGTTCAATGAGATCGTGGACAAAAGGATTGTGACATATTCTAAAGGAATGCGAACTTGTATCTAGTTATACTATTTGGGTAGGTATGACGGTTTGCTAGAACCTAATCATATCTTATGGATTCATGTTTGAACCCATTGCCAACTTAGTATAATCCTAGAGGATGTAGACACCCCACTTTGGACCTCTCGCCCCGATTGCATACATAGTATTTTTATTTAACTTGTTTTTGTTAATTTATGTTATTTCTGTTAAGTTCCTAACTGATTCCGTTAGTTTTGGACTAAACTGCATAACAGAGTTAACTTTTAGAGTCATTCTGTCATTCTGTTATTTTCACCCGCGGGCGCTTCTCGCCCCAAAAGCCGGACCCGCGCGCTTCCCACTTTGGCAGTAATGGATTGTACCTTGATTGACAATGGTGAATTTACCGTGGGTGAAGAACAACAGTTAAAGAGTGAGAGCATGCAAGAACTCATCAAGGAAGGGGCTCAGATTTGAAATGGGGCTTCAACAAGGGATCATGCCGCAAGGAAGGCTGCAATGACAATAGGGACTACAGCAACAATCTCCGTTTCTCTTTCTCTACCTAGTAATAGGAATAAAAAAAAAGTCAAAGTCCTCTTTAGTGTGCATTAAAGTTTTCTCTCGTCCCATGTTCAATGTCGAGCCTTATTATCATATAAAAGTCGTTCTCATACACTATTCCAAGTTGTTCAATTTAATTCTTGGCAAAATGATGAAAAGATGTCTAAACAAATTTTAGAACGAAGTCCATCGCTTGAACGCCTAGGGGCTAAACATCGACGACGGCATCAACAACGAAGACATCAAAACATCAACGGAGAAATCAAGACAAAGAAAGGTGGAGCAACGATCATGAAGCAAATTTTTCAAAAAGGGATAAAAAAAAAAAAAAAAAAAAAAAAGGCTAGCTAGGTTGAAATCCTCAAATCAACCTAGGCAAAAAAAAAAAAAAAAAAAAAAAAATCCCCCCTCATTCAAAGAAGTTCATATCAAGGATCAGCATCATTCCACCAACGAAGGACGAAGCGACATCAACAATCATCACGACGAAGCAACAACCACCTCGACGAATGGAGCATCCACAAGAACTACGGTGACCTGAGCCTCTTCACTGGAGGAACGTAGGCAACCTTCGGGTCCGGTCTCATGCAAGAAAGAAGATATGTTTCGCCCTAGCGCGTTATGGTCATCGGACTTCCTCTCGAACTTGTCATGACATCTTTGTACGATTCATTTGCCAAAGAATTAATCACCAAACGATTGAACAACTTTCATAGATTTGGAATCGCTTTCCGTTCCTTGTCGAGTCTAGGGGTTTCTCTTCTTTTTCCGATACTCCCAGTTTCTTGCAATCAAACTGGGGCTTTCTTTCTATTCTCTCTTAATGACTTACTTGCCTTCGTGAGTCATTCAAAAAATATACATACATGAAGTCAATACTAGGGACACTTCCCTAATCGAGTCAATGTCACTCATCTTTAGTGACAAGAGGTCTCCACCGCAAAATCACATGTCTCTCATCCTCAGCTAGAGTCAATGCACACTTCCTCATCAATTGAGTCAAAAAAAATGAAGACGCAAAAGAGATGCCCACTAGATTGAAAACCCGAAAGGGCGGTCTAGGCAAAAAACAGGGTGCGTCATGAAAAAAATGAGAGAGTCAGAGAGAGAAGGGAAAGAGAAATGGAGATCTCGGCCTCTAAGGAAGACAACTGCACAATCTCTACATTGGATCTCCTCAACAAATCAATTCCCCACCAAGTCAACTTTGGGATTGCAAAAGGCTCGACAAGATATGGCGCCATCAAAGGTTTTCTTGGGTTATCGGCATCATTCTCCAGCAGTGTGCATTTTTGGGTTCATGAAAAGAAGGCCCGTGGTAACCAAGACCCATCTGAGAACGAGCCCATCATAAAAGGGCATGAGGTTGCACAAATAATCCCTAGCTAGTCAATTGGCTTGGGCAGCAAATAGCAACAACATGTGTCTCAGTTTTCAAAGCTTCTGCAAGTATGTGCTTCTAAAGTACGCTGAAAGGCTCCCGAGAAATGGAGTAGCTCTTGCCATGTCCTCTCATGTTTGTTCCCTCACACAAGGATGAGTCACTCTTTCTTTGCTCAACAAATGGTGACGCCCTAGGGGCTATGTGACTCAAGAACAAGGGCTTCTTTTGCTTCATTTGACAATCAATAAGCCCTAGGGGATATGCTCGAGAATGATGTGTGAGACTATCCTCAAAGTATCTCAAAAGGGATGTCAAAAAGCCCTCTTATCATGTGTGCCTGTACTCGTTCCCCCAATCAAGGATGGACCTTTCTCGCAATCAATGATGGCACTCTAGGGGCTACGGTCAAGTCTTAAAGGCTCCCTCGGCAAGAAGCAATTCACTTCAATGTCCCCAGCAACATTTGAAGCTTTATACCGAAAGGTCTCAAGGGCTTCGCAATCTACAATCTTTTGGGCCACGGCTTTAGAGTAATTCAAGCAAAGGGAAATATTGGGGCTTCGTAATTAACAAGCTTTTGGGGCAGTGGTACCCGAGCAATACAATTTGGGAGTAGTCTTATGGCTCCATGAAAGGGATCAAACTTCAATGGTCCCTCAACACTTCTAGTCAAAAGGCCTCTTGGTTTTAAATGAAGGCTCCGATGATATGAATGAATTTGATGATTCTTGTTAGAACTGACAGCGAGATTCTGAAGGAAGTCTTAGAGAAAAGGAAAAAGATTAAATACTAGACTCACCCTGCTGAGTTATAGCGGGCAATGTCAATATGTTAACTCTATAAGCAGAGTTACGGCCAATCCCAATGTTTCTGCAATACAGCACCCCCTTCTCCAAGATCAAAAGCACAGGCTGCATCCGAAGATCCGCCGTTGGTTCAACTCAAGAACTTATCATCTGCAACAACATCACCATCTCCCACGAGACGTCTCCCGAAGACCGTACTACGTTTTCAACATGGACCATCCGCCATTTGGGTATCAACCACAAAAGGGCCATCCATCTCCAAGCAAGAGAAAGAAGGAGATCGCCTTCAAGAGTCCTACCCGATGTGGCATTCGCTTTCAATACAAAGCTAAGCCGATTTGGGGCTTCACATCGAAAGGTCTTCACATCCCGCCATCTTGAAGCCCACATGAAACTTGGGGCTTAGCAATCTCCCGAAGCTTGGTATTAATAATCTTCTCTTGGGACTTGCTCTCGTCAACATCAAAAGGTGATTTATCATAGGGCTATGCAAGATTGGCATCAAGGGCATTATAGGGGATTTTCAATCAACAACCCCTTATCTCGGCATCGAGAGTCTTTTGAAGCCTCATAAACGACAAATCTCTTGGGGCTAGACATCAATTTTCGTCAGACACCGCGGCGACAACATTCAAGCAAGGCAATCCGGACTTCGATTGAACATGATTTGATCTTGGGTTGGCTTTACAAACACATAATGGTTAAAATGGTTCACCCACGAACTAAAAAAAAAATTCTTTTAAAAAAAAGATTTTATTTTCTTTTTTTTTTCTTTTCTTGCGCAAAATATGTGTTTCCTTTTTGCTTTGCTCCTAGCATTCTCCCCCAGCATTCTCCATCATCCTTGAACTACGCTGGTCTGATTCTCTTAAAGGGATACGTAGGCAGCCTTTTGGCACGACCAACCCATCACCCAGAATACCATCTCGCCAACACTCCATCAAAGGTAAGAACAATTCATCATCACCAACATCATCATTCTCCATCCAAAGCATGGACATTCTTCATCAAAAGTATCAACATCCTTCAGCAATCCATCTCCGATCAAGCGACAATTGTAAGTGAAGGTATGAATACATCTGAGGCTTTCCTCAAATCATACCGCACACAAAATCACCTTCTCCATTCTTACAAAAACTCTCTCTCACGCAAAACTGCTTTCAAATCACATTGCACCACGAGCACAATTTCTCTCTTCATTTCACACTTCATGCATCTTCTTGCACAAACACATATGCCTGCCAAGCACACACATAACAGGTACCACCACGAAGTCAACAGCATCCGTTACTCAAGGCACTTCATCCCCAGCAGAAAATGGTCCACAATCAACCATGCCCGCATCCCCACGATAAAGTCAACAGCAACTGCAGCTCTACACAGCAATTTGGTCGACAGTGATCCCGTAATTAGCAAACGGATCCCGCAATCAGCAAACGGATCCCGCCTTCAGCAAACGGATCCCGCTTTAGCAAACGGATCCCGCATCAGCAAACGGATCCCGCTTCAGCAAACGGATCCCGATTCAGCAAACGGATCCCACCTTAGCAAACGGATCCCTCATCAGCAAATGGATCCTACATCAGCAAACGGATCCTGCTTCAGCAAACGGATCCAGCATCAGCAAACGGATCCTGCCATCAGCAAACGGATCCCACTTCAGCAAACAGATCCCTCTTCAGCAAACGGATCCCTCTTCAGCAAACGGATCCCGCATCAGCAAACGGATCCCGTTTCAGCAAACGGATCCCGCTTCAGCAAAATGGATCCCGCCATATACTTTCTATATCAATAAAGCCGCTCACACAGGGAGCGCACCCCTATCCTTCGCAAACTTCAAATTCATGTTTTATCGAGTCTTTGTTTTCTCTTGTCGATGTCCTCGGCGGTTGTCTTTCTTTCGTCTACGCGTTTTGCTTTGCAATCCACGTCGCCGAGGGCTCTGTAGACACCCCGCTTTGGACCTCTCACCCCGATTGCATACATAGTTTATTTAACTTGTTTTTGTTAATTTCTGCAACTGATTCCGCTAGTTTTGGACTAAACTGCATAACAGAGTTAACTTTTTGAGTCACTCTGTCATTCTGTTATTATCACCCGCGGGCGCCTCCGACACTGTCAACGGGCCGCGCGCGCTTCTCGCCCCAAAATCCGGACCCGCGCGCTTCCCACTTTGGCAGTAACGGATTGTACCTTATTTTCCTCCCTTTTCTTATTTATAAATATCTTCTTTAGTCAAAAACATCTTTCTTGATCATAAACATTTACTAGCTTTTATTTGTAACCTCTCAATCCCATATTTCTAGCCATTTTCATAAAAACAAAATATTTCATTTTTATTTTATTTTATTTGTTTCATCTTCTTTTATTCATTATTCTATTTATCTTATTTTCTATTGGTCAATTCCATCTCATATGGATTGACCATTTTCCCTCCAACCTTTCCCTCTCCTTTCTACTTATAAAAACCCCCCTTCTTCTACCTTGGAAGAGGACTCTCTTTTTGGACCTTGAACTTTGAACTTTCTCCCTACACAAACTCTACACCATTCTCCCTACACAAATTTCCCCAACAAGAGTTCTAGCAACTAAACTCTTCAAAAATTTCTACACAACAATTTCTCTACAACAATTCCAAGTCAAAGTTTGAAGTCCTCTTTTCTAAAGGTACACTTCTTCTTCTTCTATTTTATTTATGTCTTTTTAGATGTATGCAATCCCCACCAAATGGGACATGACCAAATGACCACTTTATTACATTAAAGTTGGTCAAGGTCATCTCCCTACATTTTAATCTCTACTTTAATTCCCTATCTATTTCTTAATGTAATTGTTTAGTATAATTGTTACATGTAATCTTTAGCATAAATTAATAAATAAAACAATTCTCTTTTATTTCTCTTTTATTTTCCCCTTTCTTTTCACTTTAATTGTTAGCACTTCTTACATTAATAATTGAAGGACTTTTCTTTTTAGTATTAGAACACCAAAAGTAGCAAGACCCGCGTAAGCGGGGAAGAGTGGGTGTTTAAGTACTTCCCACTCCGTCACCTAACCCCGGAACCCCTCATCTCAAGAATCTTTGGTTTCGTAATCAATAAAAATGGCTATTTTCTTAGGTTTTCTCGCGTTCCTCTAAAACGTGGGTGGCGACTCTTAAAATCAATTAGACATCCTAGGATAATTCACCGCTCTAGCCAAGCCGTGGTTCCCCGGGGGTATCTACAGAGGGTCACACACAATAGAACGAATCCTAAAATGACTATATTGGAAAATTAAGGCTCTCTGATCCTGGTGTACGACCGCACAAACCAGGCTAGGCGGCCGCACATGTTTGGGTGACCGCACACCTGATTTTGGGTGGCTGCACAGTGAGTCGGGATAGATTTCCTGATTTAATTAGGAAAAGGATTTTGGATGGGTTTTGACACAAGTTTCCTATTTGAAATAGGTCTAACTTGTATATAAACAGCCAAATTCGGGACAGAACAATACCTAGCTTTTGTGCAAGTCTCCAAAGAGTTTGAGAGAGTTTTATTTTGTTCTAAGATATCCTAGATTGAAGAACAAAATAATACACAAATAATATTCCATATAGTTCATATTAATTGTGAAAACGTGTTTCACTATTTTGGTCTAGCAACCAAGATCAAGTGTTCTTGATATTCATTCAAGGTGTGGATACCGCTAGAGGGTGAAGCTCATCATCTTCAAAGTTCGTATTCTTACTTGTTCGTGATTAAAGCTTCAATTTTTCCACCAAGATCAAAGACCAAATTCAAAGTCATCAAGGGTTAGTTTTCTAGTATTCATATTGCAAGTATTTTATTTAATCATATGAATGGATCTATGGGCTTTGCATTTCATAAAATTTTAAATGCTATTTTCCGCTGCGCATGTTACTTGGAAACCCAACAGTGGTATCAGAGCCCCGTTCATGTTGATTATTTCAATACCTAGATCATGTTGTGTGTATATAAATTGTTTATGTGCCTAACATGATATGAATATTGGATATATGATGTTTATGTATTATATGATTTTATGTGGTTTGTTGTTTTACAACTTTAATCGCACTATTGAATCGCACTAAAAATTATGTTGGATTCTGAATTGTTTGATTATTAATTTTTGATTAGATCAAAGTTTTAATAATCGGGGAAAACAATTTTGAGACAAATTTTCGAACTTTTAAAATTCATTCTGATGCTACTGTGCGACCGCACAGAAAACCTTGGGCGGCCGCACAAGTTTGGACGACCACACAGTTTTTCCTTGGGCGGCCGCGCAGTTGTCAGGATTCTGGTTTTTGATTTTCGGTCAAAGTCAGAATCTGGAATTTTGATGGGGTCCGACCAGACCAGTGACATGACCGGCCAGATCTGCTGATCTGGAGTGGGTTTTGGGAAGTTGGTTTGGGTGTGGATCCTGGGGTTTGATTTTCCTATTTGTTTTAGTCTTGTGATTCTAAGATTGGTTCAAGGTTTGGATGGCTAATCTACATTCATCGAGATTGTGTTTCCCAAACCTGGACGCAATCAAAGTTTCAAAGATAAAACGAAGTTAGAATTATGAAGAGTTCATAATTGCTAAAATTGAGAAACAAAGTTCTTAATTCAAAGATTGGAGATCCATGTGGAATTGTGGATGCAATTGGCCTACGTTTATCGAGACCATCTATTGTTTAGTTTCAGCCACATGGACTACTTTCTTGGTTTCTTGAATTAGTGCGGAATTGTGGATGCCTTATTGCTTAGTTTCGGACGCACTTCTTGTTGTCTTGGTTTGGAGATAATAACCAAAGTTGAAATAGTCTCATTCTCATAATTATAGAGAAACTAATGACACATAAATATTATGCTTAAATTAATGGAGATTAATTTAGTGGCTAAACTTGATGCGTAACATGTTTATATTATGTGCTCATAAATGTGTTGTAAGCTATATGTGATGAACCTTGAAAGAAAGTTTTCAGTCTTTTATTGCCATGCCATGATTAAAACACTTGTTAATACATGGGTAATTTAATGTAGACTCGCCCTAGCGAGATGCATTGACTTTATTTATGTATGAGTAAGATAGATAATGTGGACACGTCCTAGCGAGGCACATTAACTATACGTTTAAAATGGTTGGACTTAATTAGGCGTGAAAACAGTTTTGAGCCTAGGCAAAGATGAGATTTAACATGCTTTTTGAAACAGAATTTCTTAAAGAATCTCATAAAAGGAACTAAGAGTCATATGAGATATGATTGACAAGAGTTGTCTACCTAATTAATTTTATTTTATGTAATCCGCCTTAGCGGACTTGAAGTTAAATTAAAGTTGGATCTTAACCCATTTAAGTTATATTATACATTGGATGTATAAAAAGGTTATATAATTTAGTGGGAGTATTTTTGAGAAAATACATTGTTTATTTCTTTAATGAAAATTGGTACTTATTAAATTTTGGAAATTTTGCATAATTGTAGATAATGACTAACAACACTCAATCAATTTCGTTGCGATCGATCCTTGAGAAGGATAAGCTCCAAGAGAATGGTACGAACTTTATGGATTGGATCCGTAGCCTAAGAATTGTTCTTAGGCAAGAAGATAAGTTGTACATTCTCGATGGGCCACTTTCTGCTGAACCAGAACCTACTGCCCCTAGGGCAGAAAGAGACAGTTACAAGAAACATCGTAATGATTATAGAGATGTGATTTGTCTCATGCTTGCTACTATGTGCTCAAAACTCCAACAAAGTTTGGAACATTTGGAGTTGGAATCCATTTATGGATTGAAGCAAGCTTCTAGGAGTTGGAATCTCCGTTTTGATGAATCGGTCAAAGAGTTTGGTTTTATAAAAAACGAAGATGAGCCTTGTGTATACAAGAAGATTAGTGGGAGCATAGTGCTATTATTTATTTTATATGTGGATGACATATTACTCATTAGAAATGACATTCCTACACTTCGGTCTGTGAAGACTTTGTTAGGAAAGTGCTTCGCAATGAAAGATATGGGTCAAGCCGCATATATACTTGGCATTAAGATCTATAGAGATAGATCAAGGAAGCTACTTGGTTTAAGCCAAAGTACATACATTGACAAGGTCATTAGAAGATTCCGTATGGAAATTCTAAAAGAGGAACCTTGCCGGTGTTACATGGAGTTTCTCTAAGCAAGACTCAATGTCCTAAGACAAAATATGAGCGTGAGAAAATGAATGATGTTCCATATGCTTCGGCAATTGGGTCCATCGTGTATGACATGATTTGTAGTAGGCCGGATGTATCTTATGCTTTCAGCATGACAAGTAGATACCAATCCGACCCCGGAGAGAATCACTGGGTGGTTGTAAAAGCGATTCTTAAGTACTTGAGAAGGACTAAAGACTCGTTTTTGGTCTATGGAGGAATGGAAGATGATCTCGTTGTAAATGCTTACACGGATGCAAGCTTCCAAACCGACAGAGATGACAGTTGATCGTAATCGGGTTTTGTGTTTATGTTAAATGGTGGAGCTGTAAGCTGGAAGAGTTCCAAGCAGAGTACAACCGCTGATTCTACAATGGAAGCTGAGTACATTGCTGCATCGGATGCTACAAAGGAAGTTGTTTGGATTAAGAAGTTCATCACTGAATTTCAAGTGGTTCCTAGTATTGCTAATCCAATAGATCTTTATAGTGATAATAATGGTTCTATTGCTCAAGCAAAGGAACCAAGGGCACATCAAAAATCCAAACACATACTTAGGCGTTACCATGTAATTCGAGAAATCATTGACAGAGGTGACGTGAATATATGCAAAGTACCTACTTCTGACAATGTCGCGGACCCGCTAACAAAGGGACTTCCACAAGCTAAACATGAAGGTCATGTTAGGTCCATGGGTATTAGATACATGGGAGATTGGGCCTAGGGCAAGTGGGAGATTGTTGGTAGTGGTGCCCTAGGCACGTTTAATAAACGTTGTAATTGTTATCATTTATTTCATATCAATAAAGAGATGTTTTGATTATTATTTTGTTCATGTTTACTTATAATAATCTCCGTCCCTAGTACTTGTTAAGCACTAGTATAAAGGCTGAATGATCATGGGATGATCATGTTAGATTTATGGGTACTTGTTTGGAACAAAGTACTGGACATGACCCGCTGTATGAGATTTATGTCATGGTCTATGTCGTACATATATTTCATATTAGTTATGTCATTCGAATTCTTAGACATGAAGTTATTATAGTCTTCCACTTGTTAAACATTATGTTTGACATATTCAAACGCTACCTTTAACCGGGTAGTTATAAAGTGTATGATTGGCATAATCGGATTCACGTAGGGAAGAATAATAAGCTAAATGGATTTGTCCCTCTTTGGAGAGATCTCAAGCTTAGGCCCCTCATAGGAATGATGTTGATGAAAATGTTCGGCCGGACTCAAATGAATTGATTAGATTAATGTCATTTGGATTATCAACATATTCGGAATCGAGAAAGTATCGAACAAAAACAAGTTGACCGTTTGACCATGACTTGTGTTCAATGAGATCGTGGACAAAGTGATTGAAACATATTCTAAAGGAATGCGAACTTGTATCTAGTTATACTATTTGGGTAGGTATGACGGTTTGCTAGAACCTAATCATATCTTATGGATTCATGTTTGAACCCATTGCCAACTTAGTATAATCCTAGAGGGTCACACACAATAGAACGAATCCTAAAAGGACTATATTGGAAAATTAAAGCTCTCTGATCCTGGTGTGCGACCGCACAAACCAGGCTGGGCGGCCACACATGTTTGGGCGACCGCACACCTGATTTTGGGCGGGCGCACAGTGAGTCGGGACAGATTTCCTGATTTAATTAGGAAATGGATTTTGGACGGGTTTTGACACAAGTTTCCTATTTGGAATAGGTCTAACTTGTATATAAATAGCCAAATTCGGGCCAGAACTATAACGCCCGTCCTAATTCTTGTTAAATTCTTGTCTTGCATATTTATATGCTATTTTATTTGAGTTAATTATTTAACTAATTGAGTAAGTTTAGGTCCTAAGTGTTCCAAGTTGGAACATTAGGGTCTTTTGTGAAAATTAAAGTTTAGGGGTTAAAATGCTCAAAGTGAAACTTGAGGACCTTTTTGTCAAAATTAAAACTCGAGGGGCCTAATTGCAAATCCTTGAAAGTTGTTAAGGATAAAACTTTGTTTGCCTTTCTCTAGGCATTGTTTCCCCCAAAAAACTTTCTCTCGTACTTTCCTCTGTTTCATAAAAGAAAAGTTAGGGTTTACCCTATTCTCGACTCCTCTTGCTTAATTATGTCTATGTTTGAAAATCCGACTTCGCATAAATGATCAGGGCGGTGAGTAGAGCATTTCCTGCCGAACAGAAATTAGTTTGGGTGAATTTGATTTCGGACTAGGTAAGTCACTAGCTCCCCCTTGCTTGTAATAACATGCCTATGTGTTATTCTTGATACTTGTGCTTGTTAATTTCGTGATTGAAATGAGTTTTGTGATACTTGTAAATTTGGGACAAAGGGAGTATTCGTATGAAAAACAAGATTGAAAAGATTGAACCTGGGAATGGAATGACTTGGAAAAGTTAAGAAAATTATACTCCTACTCGTGAGACGGTAAAATATTAACTTGATTTTACTATTATTAGAAAAATTGTACCATTATTTGTGGTACGGGGAAATGAATGGAAGTATCCCTAAATGATTATATTAGTATATTAGAAAATTATACTTATACTTTTGGGACGGTGAAATATTAAATGGAATAAAAGAAAATTATCCTATTAATTGTGGGACGGTAAAATTGATGAAATAAACTTGAAAGTAATATTTTGAACTTGTTTGTATGTCCTGGGTATGGCCTATGAGTTAGTAAAAGTATACTCCTACGCTTGGGACGGAGAATTCTTAACCTGGGAAAGAATTTAGCATTTGCTGAAATCGCCTAGTGTGCGACCGCACAATATTTCCTGGGCGACCGCCCATTTTTCTGAAGAAATTTTCAAAGGATTCACCTGCTAGTGTGCGGCCGCCCGGTCCATTTTGAGCGCGCCGGGGTGCCCTGAAAAATAAAAAGCAAGTTTAAAGTTTGTATAAGTTAGAAATAACCCCAATTGAGGTATATAGCCTTAGTATAAGATGTCCTAGCAAGTGTTGTAACACCTTAGGGGCATCAGAAGTGAATCTTGAACATGATTACTCGTTGAATTAAAATGAGAACTTGAATATCAAAGTAAGAACTCTTTTATATGTCTTGAAAGTGCTAAGAACAAGCACAAATGTGTTATATGTGTCTTGAAACCAATGTTTGTATACCTTAGGGGCACTAGAACAATGTCTTGAGCTTGAACATCCAAAGTATAGGATTAAGAACTTGTAAATATGAGATGTATAACTCATCTACTTAGCTTGAACTTGAAGTTTAAGACAATTAAATCTTGTACATGACTTGAATATCCAAAGATTGGAATAATAACTTGAGTATAAGATAATTAATTCTTGTACATGTCTTGAACATCCAAAGAATTGGATTGAGAACTTGAATGTAAGATGATAAAATCTTGTACATGACTTGAAACCAATACATGTGTATGGTAATGAACTTGAAAGTGCTATGAACAAGCACTAACGTGTTAGAACTATTCTTGGTGTGTATGTGCAAATCTTGCATATAGCTACTTGATAGAATGTGGCTTGTTGACTACTTGATACTTGGTATTAATAACCAAAGAGTTAGAATATGGAACTAGATAGAGAATGAACAACTCTTTTACATACTCGAATCTAATACGTGTGTATTGAAAGTGCTATGAACAAGCATTAATGTGCTAGTAATTGGTTTTAATCGTGCATATACTAAATGAAGTATATAAAGTATAAAGAAGATATCTTGTTTTTGAGATGAGTTCCTAAAGAAAGAGGGACTAGTGTAATATAAAGATAATTCATAAAACAATGATTATAGAACACAATATGTGTTGGAAAATGTATTCGATTATTAACAATACATATACGCGAGGTATGATTGTGACTAGGTACAATACGACCTATTCGACTACGCGCTTAGAGTCTAAGATGTTGGGCTCTACTGGAAAGTAAGGGTATCGTGATAGACACATTAGTGTGTTAAAGGTTATATGAATATGTACGTGCAAATATGGCATATGACAAAGTGATATAGAATGACATACCCTACTACTTGGTTGGGGTCTGTTCTTAATAGACTCTAATTTGGCTTGATTGTGTTACGTGGACACATTACGTGACATTGTTATACTGATTTGTATTCGCAAATATTGCATACGTGTACTTGTATTTGGTGAGCATGATTACATGGTTCCTGAAGAATTAGTTCACTACTTTTGGACTTAGTTCTATACTCTTGTAGTTCAAGTAAACATCTACTTGTGCATTCTTGTTTGAGTCCAGCTGGTCACCTTACTTGTTTGGAAATATATAGGTTCACGCTTATCGCGAGAGCTTGGGCTTAAGTGATAATCGGGTCCCTATGTATTTGCACTTGACCCCTTACTACAAGCCATAGTAAGGGCATAGCTTCCTTGGTTGGAGCAATACGCCTGACTTAAGTGAATGATAAACTCGTGAACACCTCGTGAATCTTGTTCTTGTGAGTGACACTAGTTACCGGGTCCTCTTGTGTATTGCATAGCAGCAACTTGATTGATCGTGATTTGTCAACTGCAATAAGCAACGACAACAATGGTTTACTTGGGAGGAATAAGGTTGGAATATCCTTTGTAACGTGATAGTTTAGCCTTATGTGCTAGCTACTTGATGAGTTGGCTTAGCCTCTCATATACTTGTTACTTGATGACATCTTGAGCATGATTACTTGATAATCTTCTTAATTTGCATGATTACATGATAACATGCTATGTACTTGTATAACTTACTGAGATTTATCTCACCCCGTTCCTTGTTTATTTGTTTCCCCCAAGAAATCAAGTGGTAATACGTTGTGAGGCTCGACTTAGCAGGGGCCTACTTGGCAGGTTGTTCTTGTTTGGGGATTCTTATCCTTTCCAGTTTTGGTGAGGACGATCTTGTATCTGTTGTTTAGACTCAGTATTTTGGGTAGACTTGTATAGTTCTTGTAATGCCAGCTTATGTGCTAGGCATGTTTTCCGCTGTGTATAACCACATTTGGTTTAAATTTCTTGGTATAGAACTCATTGTTAGCTATCTTAGCTCGTTCCTCTTTAGTATATATGATACCAGTTGATTTATTCAGGTGTCATTCCCATTTTTCCGCTTCTTGTTAGTCACGCGCACCAGGTTCGAGGTTCTATTAGGGAATCCCGGGACTCGTGTATGTGTCAGGTTGGTACCAGAGCTATGGTTTAGCTCTAAGCCTGGATTGGGTCTATGGCCTAGCTTGGGTTAGTCTTGGGTGTGCTACCGACGTCGAGTGCTTCGTTACTTGTTGTTATACCAGGCATAGGACTGGTGTTGATAGTGTTGATCCCAATTGGAATAAGCTGGTTTGAGAATCGAGAGCGCGAGTCTTTAAAGACTTAGGCGTATCTATCTTGTGCAGTGAACATTGTTTCGTGCTATATGCATACTTGTCCTCATTTCTTGATTTACGTGAAAGTGTATTCTCTAGTAAGAGACTACATGATTGATATCGTTATTTATAAGAGCTTGATAAAAGTGTGGGTGATAACACCCTATACATTATATGTTAACTTGGTCATGTTACCTATATGGGACATTGATGTGATACGTGTTATGGCTTGGATTTTACGTGTTATGATTTGGCTTTCTATATGTTATGCCATTCTTTTTTGCCATAATAGATGGTGAATATTTCTATGCTAGTATGCTTGACTATTTATATGAGCATGATATAATTATGTATAATATTCATGTTCTGCATTGAAAGCTCGAAAATGATTATCAAGGTTGTGCTGAATATTTAGCATATGTGGTTGACGGAAGAATGTCTACACCAAAATTGAAGGATGTATCCATTCTTTGTGAGATCTCAGATATAATTTTTACTGAGTAGTACATGATACATGATGAGAACCTTGAGTTATCTTGAGTTGCTACGGTACAAATATAGTGCTGATATTTAAATCAATGTTCATGACATCGGTTGAGTTCAAAGTGTTGAAGGTTCAACTTGAGAAATTTCTTGATAGAGGATTCACCCAGCTTAGTATATCTGCGTGGGGTGTATCTGTATTGATTGGCATGAAGAGATATGGTACTTTGCTATTTCATATTGAATGCAAAGAATTCAACCAGGTGACTATAATGAACCAGTACTTGTTATCGTGTATGGATGAATTATTTGATCCCTGAAGTTAATCAGTGGTCTATTCAGTGTTTGATTGATAAGTGGTTACCATTACTTGGGAAACTCAACTATGAGGATATACTGAAAACATCTTCTTATATCAGGTATGCTTGTTATGAATTCGTGATTATGCTATTTCGATTGATATATGATCTAGCAGTATTGATGGATTTGATGAATAATATCTTCAAACCATAATTTGATTTCTTTGCGATGAAGTGATTAATGACCTATTGGTGTATACCAAGTCGCAGACTGAGAATTGATTGTATTGAAATTTCTCGAGAGAAACAATTGTTTCCAAAAGCTAGCAAGAAATAGAGGATCTATTACCTTGAAGTGGATGCCTGAAGTAAGTATCTTTATTGACCTGTACAAGTGGAAATAACCGAGGTACGGTTATTCTTGAGATTTTCTTGATCTTGTTAGAGATTCCTTAATGAATTCCGAAGGTAGCTCTATCATTAACTATTTGACACAGAAAGCTACACTTTCTGATGGATTGATAAACGTGAAGCCAATTTTTAAATATTGAAATGATGGATGACCATAACTTTAGTATTTGACCTTGCCTAATGGATTCGACTAATATGATGGTTATTTGGAGGATATGACCAGTGTTACTATTTTCTCGTGTATGTGTCAAGATTCACCAATATAGTGGATATGATGAATTCATTATGCATAGTGAAGCTCGAACAAGAGATAAAACGTGTGTTAATTCAAAATGGTAACGTACTTGTATATGCTTCGAGGAGATTGAATCTTTGTGAATAGAATAATTCTACTCATGACTTGAAATTGAATGTGATCCTATGGCTATTGTATTAGCGGATTCATTGAATATAAAGACTTGTATTTCATGATTGATGGTACTGAATGGGAGAAAATTTCTGAGTATTCAACTAAATCATTGAATTACGATTATTTGAAAGCAGAATATCAGAGATCGTTTGATTTGTTATAATCCTTCGAGATTTGTGAATATATGAATATATTGCGATTGATTTCGTGGAAGGATTATCATTTAATAGATAAGTCTCGATGATATTGGTTATAGTGGATTGATTAATCAAATCTGCTTGACTTTATGTGTTGTGTTGTGATGTTATGATCGATACATCTTGATTACATAGGATACCTGTGGATATAATATATGATAGGGATTCTTGTTCTACACCTTGTTTTACATCTTGATTATGATAATTTTTCTGAGCACTCTGGATATTTAACCGAGGTTGCTTCTTGATCATATGTTGCGAGCATGTGAAGTGGATTTCCTTGTGGCTATTGTATGAGCTTGCTATTTAATGGAAATTCCATCACCCGAATTACTTAGTATATGGGTAATTGCTTGTATGGATACTTGATTCTAAAGAAAATGTCTTGAGCACGAATACTTCTTGTGAAAGTTTCATGGGAAAGTCACGGTATCGAGAAGGTTATGTGAGAATAATACTCGCAGGTAATTGATAATATGGTGTGGTACACCATATTCTTGCTATTCTTGAGTTCTATTTGTTATTTATATGTGTTATAATCTCGATCAGTAAAAATTCGAGGACGAATTTTCTTTAAGGAGGGGAGGATGTAACGCCCGTCCTAATTCCTGTTAAATTCTTGTCTTGCATATTTATATGCTATTTTATTTGAGTTAATTATTTAACTAATTGAGTAAGTTTAGGTCCTAAGTGTTCCAAGTTGGAACATTAGGGTCATTTGTGAAAATTAAAGTTTAGGGGCTAAAATTCTCAAAGTGAAACTTGAGGGCCTTTTTGTCAAAATTAAAACTCGAGGGGCCTAATTGCAAATCCTTGAAAGTTGTTAAGGATAAAACTTTGTTTGCCTTTCTCTGGGCATTGTTTCCCCCAAAAAACTTTCTCTCGTACTTTCCTCTGTTTCATAAAAATAAAGTTAGGGTTTACCCTATTCTCGACTCCACTTGCTTAATTATGTCTCTGTTTGAAAATCCGACTTCGCATAAATGATCAGGGCAGTGAGTAGAGCATTTCCTCCCGAACAGAAATTAGTTTGGGTGAATTTGATTTCGGACTAGGTAAGTCACTAGCTCCCCCTTGCTTGTAATAACATGCCTATGTGTTATTCTTGATACTTGTGCTTGTTAATTTCGTGATTGAAATGAGTTTTGTGATACTTGCAAATTTGGGACAAAGGGAGTATTCGTATGAAAAACAAGATTGAAAAGATTGAACCTGGGAATGGAATGACTTGGAAAAGTTAAGAAAATTATACTCCTACTCGTGAGACGGTAAAATATTAACTTGATTTTAATATTATTAGAAAAATTGTACCATTATTTGTGGTACGGGGAAATGAATGGAAGTATCCCTAAATGATTATATTAGTATATTAGAAAATTATACTTATACTTTTGGGACGGTGAAATATTAAATGGAATAAAAGAAAATTATCCTATTAATTGTGGGACGGTAAAATTGATGAAATAAACTTGAAAGTAATATTTTGAACTTGTTTGTATGTCCTGGGTATGGCCTATGAGTTAGTAAAAGTATACTCCTACGCTTGGGACGGAGAATTCTTAACCTGGGAAAGAATTTAGCATTTGCTGAAATCGCCTAGTGTGCGACCGCACAATATTTCCTGGGCGACCGCCCATTTTTCTGAAGAAATTTTCAAAGGATTCACCTGCTAGTGTGCGGCCGCCCGGTCCATTTTGAGCGCGCCGGGGTGCCCTGAAAAATAAAAAGCAAGTTTAAAGTTTGTATAAGTTAGAAATAACCCCAATTGAGGTATATAGCCTTAGTATAAGATGTCCTAGCAAGTGTTGTAACAGCTTAGGGGC
This sequence comes from Campanula takesimana, assembly GCA_026119855.1. Taxonomy (NCBI): domain Eukaryota; kingdom Viridiplantae; phylum Streptophyta; class Magnoliopsida; order Asterales; family Campanulaceae; genus Campanula; species Campanula takesimana. The sequence continues at coordinate 537,247 of JAOWBW010000167.1, read as the reverse complement.
ATCAGAAGTGAATCTTGAACATGATTACTCATTGAATTAAAATGAGAACTTGAATATCAAAGTAAGAACTCTTTTATATGTCTTGAAAGTGCTAAGAACAAGCACTAATGTGTTATATGTGTCTTGAAACCAATGTTTGTATACCTTAGGGGCACTAGAACAATGTCTTGAGCTTGAACATCCAAAGTATAGGATTAAGAACTTGTAAGTATGAGATGTATAACTCTTCTACTTAGCTTGAACTTGAAGTTTAAGACAATTAAATCTTTCACATGACTTGAATATCCAAAGATTGGAATAATAACTTGAGTATAAGATAATTAATTCTTGTACATGTCTTGAACATCCAAAGAATTGGATTGAGAACTTGAATGTAAGATGATAAAATCTTGTACATGACTTGAAACCAATACATGTGTATGGTAATGAACTTGAAAGTGATATGAACAAGCACTAACGTGTTAGAACTATTCTTGGTGTGTATGTGCAAATCTTGCATATAGCTACTTGATAGAATGGCTTGTTGACTACTTGATACTTGGTATTAATAACCAAAGAGTTAGAATATGGAACTAGATAGAGAATGAACAACTCTGTTACATACTCGAATCTAATACGTGTGTATTGAAAGTGCTATGAACAAGCATTAATGTGCTAGTAATTGGTTTTAATCGTGCATATACTCAATGAAGTATATAAAGTATAAAGAAGATATCTTGTTTTTGAGATGAGTTCCTAAAGAAAGAGGGACTAGTGTAATATGAAGATAATTCATAAAACAATGATTATAGAACACAATATGTGTTGGAAAATGTATTCGATTATTAACGATACATATACGCGAGGTACGATTGTAACTAGGTACAATACGACCTATTCGACTACGCGCTTAGAGTCTAAAATGTTGGGCTCTACTTGAAAGTAAGGGTATCGTGATAGACACATTAGTGTGTTAAAGGTTATATGAATATGTACGTGCAAATATGGCATATGACAAAGTGATATAGAATGACATACCCTACTACTTGGTTGGGGTATGTTCTTAATAGACTCTAATTTGGCTTGATTGTGTTACGTGGACACATTACGTGCCATTGTTATACTGATTTGTATTCGCAAAAATTGCATACGTGTACTTGTATTTGGTGAGCATGATTACATGGTTCCTGAAGAGTTAGTCCACTACTTTTGGATTTAGTTCTATACTCTTGTAGTTCAAGTAAACATCTACTTGTGCATTCTTGTTTGAGTCCAGCTGGTCACCTTGCTTGTTCGGAAATATATAGGTTCACGCTTATTGCGAGAGCTGGGGCTTAAGTGATAATCGGGTCCCTATGTATTTGCGCTTGACCCCTTACTACAGGCCATAGTAAGGGCATATCTTCCTTGGTTGGAGCAATACGCCTGACTTAAGTGAATGCTAAACTCGTGAACACCTCGTGAATCTTGTTCTTGTGAGTGACACTAGTTACCGGGTCCTCTTGTGTATTGCATAGCAGCAACTTGATTGATCGTGATTTGTCAACTGCAATAAGCAACGACAACAATGGTTTACTTGGGAGGAATAAGGTTGGAATATCCTTTGTAACGTGAAAGTTTAGCCTTATGTGCTAGCTACCTGATGAGTTGGCTTAGCCTCTCATATACTTGTTACTTGATGACATCTTGAGCATGATTACTTGATAATCTTCTTGATTTGCATGATTACGTGATAACATGCTATGTACTTGTATCTAGTAACTTACTGAGATTTATCTCACCCCGTTCCTTGTTTATTTGTTTCCCCCAGGAAAGCAAGTGGTAATACGTTGTGAGGATCGACTTAGCAGGGGCCTACTTGGCAGGTTGTTCTTGTTTGGGGATTGTTATCCTTTCCAGTTTTGGTGAGGACGATCTTGTATCAGTTGTTTAGACTCAGTATTTTGGGTAGACTTGTATAGTTCTTGTAATGCCAGCTTATGTGCTAGGCATGTTTTCCGCTGTGTATAACCACATTTGGTTTAAATTTCTTGGTATAGAACTCGTTGTTAGCTATCTTAGCTCGTTCCTCTTTAGTATATATGATACCAGTTGATTTATTCAGGTGTCATTCCCATTTTTCCGCTTCTTGTTAGTCACACGCACCTGGTTCGAGGTTCTATTAGGGAATCCCGGGACTTGGGGGCGTGTCAAGAACAATACCTAGCTTTTGTGCAAGTCTCCAAAGAGTTTGAGAGATTTTATTTTGTTCTAAGATATCCTAGATTGAAGAACAAAATAATCCACAAATAATATTCTATATAGTTCATATTAATTGTGAAAACGTGTTTCACAATTTTGGTCTAGCAACCAAGATCAAGTGTTCTTGATATTCGTTCAAGGTGTGGATACCGCTAGAGGGTGAAGCTCATCATCTTCAAAGTTCGTGTTCTTACTTGTTCGTGATTAAAGCTTCAATTTCTCCACCAAGATCAAACACCAATTTCAAAGTCATCAAGGGTTAGTTTTCTAGTATTCATATTGCAAGTATTTGATTTAATCATATGAATGGATTTATGGGCTTTGGGTTTCATAAAATTTTAAATGCTATTTTCCGCTGCGCATGTTACTTGGAAATCCAACAAGGATATTTGTTCTTTACAGTCACCTGATTCAGTTTTCTATAGTCGATGCATAGTCTCAAGGACCCATCTTTCTTCTTTGCAAACAACACAGGAGCTCCCCACGGTGATACACTGGGTCGGATGAAACCCCTATTAAGCAACTCTTGCAACTGAACTTTCAACTCTTTTAATTCTACTGGAGCCATTCTATAAGGTGACTCAGATATCGGGGTAGTACCTGGAAGTAAATCCCCTGGAAGTAAATCAATACAAAACTCGATCTCCCTATCGGGAGGCATAGAATACTCAGTAAAGAACACATCAGGAAACTCTTTCATAATATGCACATCTTTTACTTCAGACAACTTTTTAGTAGTATCCAGAACACTGGCCAAATACCTCGTACAACCACGATGCAACAACTTTCTAGCTTTCACATAAAAAATAATAGGAATTCCCTTACCCAAATGAGCAGCCTCAAAAGTAAATTCAGGCACATCAGGAATAGAAAATGTAACCACCTTTTTATAACAATCAATTGAAGCATGGTATTTACATAACCAATCCATTCCCAAGATAATATCAAAATCTTGTAATGGCAAAACAACTAAATCAGCAAATAAAACATGCTCCCAAATATGCACATCACAACCACGTAACACCTTATTGCTCACTAAACACTCCCCTATAGGAGTAGACACCTCTAACACATAAGGTAGAGATTCAGAGGAAACATGTAATCGAGAAGCAAAATGCACAGACACATAAGAATGCGAAGAGCCAGGGTCTATAAGTGCTCGTGCCCTTAAACTAGACACAGAAATTATACCTCCTATCACATTAGAAGAATCTGAAGCCTGTTGTTGATTGGTGTCAAAGACACAACCCTGCACCTTAGGCTTCCCTGAGGCATCCCTCTTTTGACCCTGAGATGATCTAGCTCCACTCCCATATGGTACATTCCTTGCTTTTGGACAATCCCTTTGAAAATGGCCAAGCTGACCACAATTCAAACACTTACCCTGTTTCTTCCAACATCGCTCTTCAGTGTGCCCTTCTTTTTTATAATAGTTACAAATCCTTCTACTTTGATTTCCAGGGGTTTTACCTTGATTTCTGATAATTGGTTGCCCCTACGGTTGCCCTTTAAATTGTGATGGTGTTCCCTGACCTCCTCGATTATCACCACGCTGTGGTTGAGGTCTTCCTTGCTGTTGTTCAAATATATGTTTAGGACATAGAATTGCTTAATCCCAATCATAGTTATCACTTAGGATCCCCTAATTTTAATAGAACCTTTGTAAGGTACCCTTAGGATTCTTTGTGACCATCACAGGTGTATTCCAACTCTTCAATCTTGGCAAACCAGCAGAAGGAAGCACAATCAGCAGACCAGAATTCAACATGCCGATCAACTTACTACTCAAGTTGCCGATGACTCAAACAATCAGCAAGGACAATCTGAACCTTACTGACAGTCAGGTTTTGTTGTTCTATCTCAATTTCAACTTACTGATTATCTCTGTCCTATCTGTACTGTCTTATCAGAAAGTTGTTAAACTGCTCTGTCATGATTACTGCGCCGTCTGACACATAGCTAGTTTTAGCTATACTTTGTCCCTACTTGCTTTTTGCAGGTAACCGGTTGAGACAAAGGGGTTTTTACCCATCAGACTTTTGCAAGCATGCGTGTACTCGATATCTTCGCCATTAATGCTAAAGATACCGTATTTAATGCTCCTCAATTACCCAGCTGGATATTCAAATTGCAAGCCTTCTTCTACAAGACTCAAGACATTCACTCCTCTTATAAATAGAGGACTTAGAGCATTGAAGACGGTTGGTGGAAATAGAGCTTTGAAGAGAGTTGAATGTTTTTTAGTATTCATTGAAGACTCAAACATTCTGTCCAGATAATCATTAGATCATTTAATAGGACATACACTTGTGCACCAACTCAACAACAATGTTAGTATTCCCAAACTAGATCATTTAAGGAATAAGTTGTTTGAGTTATTCACACACCCACATGAGTGAGACAAGTTCTATTGGACTTGCTGCTCAAAAACACTTGGTCAGATTTGTATTATAATCCATTACTGATCTCTAGAATTTAGTCTTTGTTTCCGGCAAAGCCGTTCTTGTAATAAACTAGAGATATGTAATAGTACTCTTAACCCAAATCCAAGTTCTGACCAAACTTGGTAGAGGACGTAGCAGTATTTACACTGTGAACCTCTCCAAATCTTTGTGTCTCTGCTGTTTACTTTATCCTTGCCGGTTGGAACTCTATCACCGGCAGATCGTATATATTTGTACTGATTCATTGTAATTTCCATTGACCAATCTCTTGAAACTGCATTGAACTTTTAGGAATCACTTTGTGTTAAACCAAGCTCTCAAAACCTTTTTCATACTGATTTTGTGTGAGTTAAAACTAAGTCATACCTTCTCCGCTGCGCTTACTGATAATTGTTTACAAACTAATAAGTGACGTTGTATTTAAAAAAGTGTTTCTTTGAAAAAAAATTAAATAGGCTATTCACCCCCCCCCCTCTAGCCTATTTTCCTACCAATTGGGCCTAACAATTTGTAACGACCCCAAAATTCGTGTTATTCATTTTATATTTATTTTATATTTTTGTGAATTTTAATTTAAAATTATGTGTGCATTTTATGTGTTGCATCATAATATACGAATTACACATCTTATATGATTATTTGAGTTAGTTAAAGTGTTAGTAGAAAAGTTTATTTGGGAAGTCATTTTGGTGTTAGTAGTGTTAGTAGGAAACTGAAAATTTGAGTTGAGGGGCTTGGGTGTTGAAAGTAGAACTCTAGGGATTTAATTGAGAAAATGGGATAAAAATTGTTGATGACTTCCCTCCCTCTCCCCCTTCTCTGCGCATACCCCCTCCCCTCACCATTTACTTTCCCAAATTTACCTTGAACTCCATTGTTGGTGAAAGAAGAACTAGGTAAGGTTTTGTCTTGTTAATTTTCTATCATTTTATTTACTACTCCATTTTCAAATCTAATTATATATAAATGTTCAGGGAGTTGATTAGATCTTATCTACCGAACAATATAATTTTCTTGACTCGTTTCCGAAAAATAGGTGAGTTACTAATCCCCCCCCCTTTAAGTGTTAAAATGGTCATAATCATGCTATATATGCTTAATATGTGGTGAAATGATGTTTTGGTATACTTTTATATATACTTGTAAATTTGGGACGGAGGGAGTAGTAATAACTTTTATTATTACTTGTAAATTTGGGACGGAGGGAGTAGTAATAACTTTTATTATTATGGGTATATGCTAGATGAGGTTGGTATGGTAGTGTTGTGAAGTTATAATGATGTTGTTGTGCTTTAGGATTGGGTAACAACTTGGTAATGAAAGTGAACTTTGTTAGATTTTTCCTGGGAATTGGCCATTCTGCAGTGGAGCGGCCGAGTCAGTAAATTAGAGCGGCCGATCCCCTTATTGTCGAATGTTGAGTTCTAGGAGAGCGGCCGATCAAAGTAAAGGACTCGACCGATCCGCTCGGCCGAGTCAAGTAAGTAGAGCGGCCGAGCAGTCTGAGTTTTAACAACTTGTTTGTTTTTCGTTAAGTATTGGGCTAGGTCTTAGGCGATGTCCTAGGATGCCTAGATAATTGTTATGAGGTATCAAAATGATAGAATTGGTCCTTTGTGATCGGGTTTGACTTAATGTGACTGTGTAGATGGATTGTGTGGTGACTTAATGTCAAGATTGTGCACATTATTGTGAAAACGTGTTTACTTCTCTATGATGAGCTTGTGTGGTTTCCTTCTATGGAATCATGCCCTGGTTGTTATTTTAGCAAGTATTTATTACTGTGCTCTTTGTTGAAAGTCCAGCTGGTTTTGTGTGTTATCGAGTGGAGGTGGAAAGCATTATAGTGGCACACTAGCCAAGTTCACTATAAGGCTTTTCCACTGGTCCTATTTCCCAGGTTTGGGATGTTATCGAGTGGAGGTGGAAGGCATTGTAGTGGCATCAGTTAAGTGCACTATAAGGCTTTTCCACTGGACCTATTTCCTCAGTCCAGATTGGCCTTGGATGGGATGAACTCGCTCCCTCGCGTGAGCATTTAGGGGTATGACTTTGTGTCATTTTCTCCCACTATTGTTGTTGTTATGTTATATGGTTCCGGAACCTGTTTCAGCTATTGATTCTGCCCGTTGTTACTTTGGCTCTGTTGGATATGGTTTGGTTTTCGGGATCCCGGCTTCAGCTATTTATTCTGCTCAGATGGTTTCAGACAGATGGTCTTCTCAGATGGTTATTCAGATGGTTTTCTCAGATGGTTTTCTCTGATGATTATGTTATTTCGGTAAACCTTGGCTTGGTATCCTCGTAGGAGTGTTTACTCCTACACTATGTGTTGTATGATGAGTTGGTCGTTATTTCCAACCGGTATGGGACGGTTGGCGATAGAGAGCCTCTCATATTATGTGCTATATGCGATATGATCATTTGTGACATTGTTCCTTTATGTTTATCATATAAGCATGTAATGTAGTTGCATTTTAGTAACTTACTGAGATTTATTCTCACCCCTTATTTGTTTACCGTTTTAGATAAGGAGCCCAGGGGATAGTTCACACACAGGGAGGACGTCGGGAAGAGGATCTTTGGTAAGACTTTTGGGAAGTGGTATGTATGTTAAAGGATACATTATGTAAATGTAACACCTTTTGGGTAGTGTACCCGTGACTTAGTTTTGTATCATCTCTTTTAGTAGATGTCGGTGTTGTATATTTGTAAGTAAAGTTGTGGCCAAGTGGCTCAGTACTCGTTGTGAAAGTTGGTTTGTTTTATGACTTCAAGTCAAGTTTCAAGTAGTTGTGTTGGTCGTGTGATCCTTTTTATGAAAGTATATTTCGAAAAATTTCCTTTAAATTGTTTTATGACGTCTTCCGTGCGTGTCTCGGACGTGGGGCCAAGTAGGACCACGGGTCGGGGCGTGACAGTTGGTATCAGAGCTAGGTTGTAGATGGTCTAGAATGACTAAGTGACCTAGGAGGGTAGTTAAGTATGGAGTGAGTAACGTTGAGTGTTTTATGCAGGTACTCAGTAAAAATGGTTGGAACTGAGGGTGAACAGTCGGGTACCGCCGGCCAGGGTAATGTAAGAGAAGAAGCTCGAGCTATGTTTCAAGGAATGTTCGAGGCAGCTATGAAAACTATACATGATCAGAGGCAAGGAGGAGAACATGCACCTCCGAGGTATGGTCTGGAACAGTTTTTAAAGATGAAACCAACCGGCTATGATGGAGAACCGGATGTGACCAAGGTTGAGAGGTGGATTGAATCAATGGAAAAAATATTTGATGTTCTCAGATGTACTGATGAAGAACAAGTCAGGTTTGCTACTTATAAGTTGAGTGGAGCTGCTGAGCACTGGTGGAAAAGTTTGAAAATTAACTGGGATGAGAATCATATACCATATACTTGGGAGAACTTTCTGAAGAAATTTAAGGAACATTTCATTCCTCGGGTAGATCAAGACAAGAATGAAATGGAGTTTCTTAACTTGGAGCAGAATATTATGTCTGTGGCTCAGTATACATCCAAATTCACGGAGTTATCCAGGTACTGTACCCACTTAGTGGCAACTGAGGAGAGGAAGGCTATGCGATTTGTAAAGGGATTGAGAACTGCGATTAGAACTCAACTAGTATCCCACAAGTTGAAAGATTTTCAAGATGCAGTTGATCGAGCCTACCAGGTGGAGAATGATATTGAGGAACACAAGAAGAAAATGGAATTGTAAGGTGCAGGGAGGCAAGTTAGGCAACAACAACAATGTGAGGATAATAAAGGGAATCAAGGTGGATCTTCACAATCAAAAGGGTCTTGTCAAGGACAGACAGGTAATAGATATCAGGGTAACACTTTAGGGTATCAAAATAAGAAGGTTTGTAACTATTGTCAAAAAGAAGGGCATTCTGAAGAGAAATGTTGGAAGAAACAAGGTAGATGTATGAATTGCGGTCAGTTGGGTCATTTCCAGAGGCATTGTCCCAGGTTTACTAATCAGTCTTTGGGAAGAGTAGTTGGGTCTTCACCGGGCCAGAAGAGGGATTCTTCAGGAAGGCCTAAAGTGCAGGGTCGTGTCTTTGCCATTACTCAACAGCAAATTTCGGATCCTTCTAATGTGACTGAAGGTATAATTTCTATGTCTAGTCTGAGAGCACATACACTTATAGACCCTGGCTCTTCGCATACTTGTGTGTTTGTGCATTTTGTCTCTTGATTACATGTGTCTTCTGAGTCTTTACCTTCTGTGATTAGATGTGTCTTCTTTAAGGGGGAGTGTTTGACGACCGATAAAGTGTCGTGTACTTGTGATGTGCGTATTCATGAGCATGTTTTACTTGCCGGTTTAGTGATGTTGCCATCACAAGATTTTGATGTTATTGTGGTGGAGTTTTACATATGTGTGTGTTTAGCATTCATGCTTTTTATGCATCAAAACTTGTAAATTGTTGTCACGAGTGCCTGGTAGTTGGTTTATGGAGTTAGTAGTGAAATATTTGCATTTAAATTAGAAGATATCCTTTCCTTGTGAGATATTAAGTGTATTTCCCCTTGAGTGGTACATGTTTCTTGAGGAGAACCTTGGGTTATTTTGAGTGGTTGAGATTGGTATATTATTAGAGATTCATTGATGGATTCTCAGGTAGTTGCCGTGTTAACTATTCGGCATAGAAAGATACTTTCTCGATGGATTGGTAAGAGTGGAACGAGTTTAATTGTTGCGAGTTAATTGTTGAAACGAGAGCTGATGACAACTTCAGTATTGGTATTGCTTAATGGATTTGACTAGTATTATCGTTATCTAGAGGATATGATCTGTGTTATTATTTTCTAGTGGATATGTCGAGTTTTACCATTATAGTGGATTTAATAATTCATTATTCATTGAGATGCCTTAAAGAGTGATTGAGATGTTTATTGCTTCAGAATGGAACGGTAACAATGTGTGCTTTGAGAAGATTGATTCTTTATGAACAAAAATTATCCTACCCATAAATTGAGATTTATTGCGATTATACATCCATTGCATTAGTGAATGACTTTGATGGAGTTATATTTGAAGTGTTTACTATGTTATATCATCGGAGAAAGGTAATGTGTTAGAGGATATCTTGACTTATAGTTCATGTTTGATAAAACTAACTGGAGAATGTTAGAGGAATTAACATTTTGAAATCTTTGTGAGTTGAGATATGGGGTGATTTTGCGATTGTGAAAACTTTAAGTTCTACTTTATTGAAGGATTTCAACTATAGAAAATTTCTAGTGGAATGAACGAGGATAGACAACCCGATTTTGTGCGTTGCTAGTGATGGAACTTTAACTTTTGTGGTAGAGTATGTGGTCAACACTTAGTGGAACCAACATGTATAACGGAATTCAACTATAGATACTTGAAGAGATACACAAGACCAATTTAATTATGAACCCAAGTAAATGTAGAGTATTGAGATAAATTTGAAGAGTTACCTTTGATTTGTTGACCCGCGAAATTCTAAGCATTCAACTAAGTCCTTGAGCTGCGAATAATCTGGAAGTAGAATATCAGTGATCAGTTAGTTTGTGACAAGCCTTGAGATTTCTGAGTGGATATGAATTTATTGCGAAAAGTTTCATTGAAGGGGCTGCACTGAATAGATGGAATAAATGATGTTGACTGATAGCGGATTGGTTACCAAGTTTTCTCACATTTTTCTATTTTGAGAGTATAAATATTAATTCCAGTTGTTACTCATTTGTTCAGAAGATAGTTCGATTTCATGGGATGTTTATGATTCTTCTCTTGTGTATCTAAAGTTTTAGAGGATATTGAACTCAGTATGAAGCTTCGGGATTATAATAAAGGGAAGTATCCTTGGTTGTCTGATAATGGAGGTAAGCAATCCTAAAATTTGGGTCGAATTTTCTTTAAGGGGGAGTGAGTGTAACGACCCCAAAATTCGTGTTATTCATTTTATATTTATTTTATATTTTTGTGAATTTTAATTTAAATTATGTGTGCATTTTATGTGTTGCATCATAATATACGAATTGCACATCTTATATGATTATTTGAGTTAGTTAAAGTGTTAGTAGAAAAGTTTATTTGGGAAGTCATTTTGGTGTTAGTAGTGTTAGTAGGAAACTATAGGGGCTTAGGTGAAAATTTGAGTTGAGGGGCTTGGGTGTTGAAAGTAGAACTCTAGGGATTTAATTGAGAAAATGGGATAAAAATTGTTGATGACTTCCCTCCCTCTCCACCTTCTCTGCGCATACCCCCTCCCCTCACCATTTACTTTCCCAAATTTACCTTGAACTCCATTGTTGGTGAAAGAAGAACTAGGTAAGGTTTTGTCTTGTTAATTTTCTATCATTTTATTTACTACTCCATTTTCAAATCTAATTATATATAAATGTTCAGGGAGTTGATTAGATCTTATCTACCGAACAATATAATTTTCTTGACTCGTTTCCGAAAAATAGGTAAGTTACTAATCCCCCCCCCCTTTAAGTGTTAAAATGGTCATAATCATGCTATATATGCTTAATATGTGGTGAAATGATGTTTTGGTATACTTTTATATATACTTGTAAATTTGGGACGGAGGGAGTAGTAATAACTTTTATTATACTTGTAAATTTGGGACGGAGGGAGTAGTAATAACTTTTATTATTATGGGTATATGCTAGATGAGGTTGGTATGGTAGTGTTGTGAAGTTATAATGATGTTGTTGTGCTTTAGGATTGGGTAACAACTTGGTAATGAAAGTGAACTTTGTTAGATTTTTCCTGGGAATTGGCCATTCTGCAGTGGAGCGGCCGAGTCAGTAAATTAGAGCGGTCGATCCCCTTATTGTCGAATGTTGAGTTCTAGGAGAGCGGCCGATCAAAGTAAAGGACTCGACCGATCCGCTCGGCCGAATCAAGTAAGTAGAGCGGCCGAGCAGTCTCAGTTTTAACAACTTGTTTGTTTTTCGTTAAGTATTGGGCTAGATCTTAGGCGATGTCCTAGGATGCCTAGATAATTGTTATGAGGTATCAAAATGATAGAATTGGTCCTTTGTGATCGGGTTTGACTTTATGTGATTGTGTAGATGGATTGTGTGGTGACTTAATGTCAAGATTGTGCACATTATTGTGAAAACATGTTTACTTCTCTATGATGAGCTTGTGTGGTTTCCTTCTATGGAATCATGCCCTGGTTGTTGTTTTAACAAGTATTTATTACTTTGCTCTTTGTTGAAAGTCCAGCTGGTTTTGTGTGTTATCGAGTGGAGGTGGAAAGCATTATAGTGGCACACTAGCCAAGTTCACTATAAGGCTTTTCCACTGCTCCTATTTCCCAGGTTTGGGATGTTATGGAGTGGAGGTGGAAGGCATTATAGTGGCATCAGTTAAGTGCACTATAAGGCTTTTCACTGGACCTATTTCCTCAGTCCAGATTGGCCTTGGATGGGATGAACTCGCTCCCTCGCGTGAGCATTTAGGGGTATGGCTTTGTATCATTTTCTCCCACTATTGTTGTTGTTATGTTATATGGTTCCGGAACCTGTTTCAGCTATTGATGCTGCCCGTTGTTACTTTGGCTCTGTTGGATATGGTTTGGTTTTCGGGATCCCGGCTTCAGCTATTTATGCTGCTCAGATGGTTTCAGACAGATGGTCTTCTCAGATGGTTATTCAGATGGTTTTCTCAGATGGTTTTCTCTGATGATCATGTTATTTCGGTAAACCTTGGCTTGGTATCCTCGTAGGAGTGTTTACTCCTACACTATGTGTTGTATGATGAGTTGGTCGTTATTTCCAACCGGTATAGGACGGTTGGCGATAGGGAGCCTCTTATATTATGTGCTATATGCTATATGATCATTTGTGACATTGTTCCTTTATGTTTATCATATAAGCATGTAATGTAGTTGCATTTTAGTAACTTACTGAGATTTATTCTCACCCCTTATTTGTTTACCGTTTTAGATAAGGAGCCCAGGGGATAGTTCACACACAGGGAGGACGTCGGGAAGAGGATCTTTGGTAAGACTTTTGGGAAGTGGTGTGTATGTTAAAGGATACATTATGTAAATGTAACACCTTTTGGGTAGTGTACCCGTGACTTAGTTTTGTATCATCTCTTTTAGTAGATGTCGGTGTTGTATATTTGTAAGTAAAGTTGTGGCCAAGTGGCTCAGTACTCGTTGTGAAAGTTGGTTTGTTTTATGACTTCAAGTCAAGTTTCAAGTAGTTGTGTTGGTCGTGTGATCCTTTTTATGAAAGTATATTTCGAAAAATTTCCTTTAAATTGTTTTATGACGTCTTCCGTGCGTGTCCCGGACGTGGGGCCAAGTAGGACCACGGGTCGGGGCGCGACATAATTTGTATCAGAGCTTGGAATTTGGAAACAAATTTCCAAGCTTTGCAGCTTGTTTGCCAATACCATGGTAGGAAAAATCATGCAATCATTCAACATCACTACCATACCGTTGTTGAATGTCAACGAGTTTGGTGTCTGGAAATCTCGTATGATAAAGTATATGAACTCAATCGATGATCGGTTGATGAAGGTCATAGAAGGTGGTCCAATAATTCCTTTAAAAGTCTCAACCACCTATAGACCTATTCCCTCCACTCCGCTGACACAACATGCTGATCGTGACACTGAACAAGAAACCCATGTTCAGATTGAAGAAACTTTGGTCGAGAAACCAAGAGAGGAATGGAATGAGGATGACAAACTTTCAGCTGCCCTAGATGGAAAAGCATGCCACATTATCTCTTGTGGTTTGGACGACAAGCAATATAAACTCATTGACTTGTGATCCACGGATCAAGAATGCTGGAACAAGCTCCTTGCATACTTTGAAGGTGATGAGCAGGTGAAGGACAACAGACTCTACGATTGCATTGCTGAGTTTGAATCCTTCAAGAAACAAGATGGTGAATCACTAAGGAGTGCCTACGACAGATTCTGCGAGGTACGTAACTTATGTGCTTCATTAGGTAAGATTTATACCATGAAAGACCTAAATATTCGTTTTCTAAGTTCTTTGGGAAATGAGTATCATACCAAGGTCACTGCTGTTAAAGAGGTTAGAGACTTAAACAAGACTTCTATTTAGAATCTTGTATCCAGTCTATTCTTGTATGAGAGAGAACTGCAAAAACTTAACGTTCTCGATAAAAATTTCAAAAACTTGTCTCTATCAGCTCAGTCACAGGTATCCTTCCCTTCAAATAAATTCCCTCCTATAGATCCCCATCAAACACCCTGCAGTTCCAAAACCCCAGAAACAACCTCAGAACAACCTATGGAAGAAGACGAATTTGCCGCCTTCACTAGGAACTACAAAAGGTTTAAAGACTTCAAAAGGATGCAGAAAGGAAGCTACCAGCAACCAAAACCATTCACACCAGCATTTCAAAAATCAGCAAGTTATAGCAAAACCTCAATAAGTGCTACAGACAGAAAGAACAACAAAGGTGATCTTGTCTGCTTCAACTGCAGAAAACCTGGTCACTTTGCTTCCAAATGTCCTCAACCAAAATATGAGTATGTGAGGAAGTCATTCAACAAGAGACATCCTAAGTCTCGAAGCTTTGTTGCCGATGAAAGCACAGAAAAGGCATTGCCGGTTTTGTGGGAAACTGACTCAGACGAAGATGCCGATGAAGATGAAGATGCCGATGTAAGTTTTGTTGCCCTAGACATGGAAGATGACGATACATCCACATTACCGACTCCAGTCTACCGAAATCCATCTCCTCCAAGAACTCCAGTCAGAGAAGAAGCTACTGGAAGACCTCAACCACACTATCACCTTTAAATCTACTAAGTTTGTGCCTGCTCAATTCTCTAGTTCTGCCGATGCACTGACTAAACAGAATGATGTTCTACCAACTCCACAGCCTATTAGTCAAGTGAGATGTTCTAATTGTTCTGATTATGGTCACAGGGCTCATTAATGCCTTTTGAATCACCTATCTGGACCCACTGAGGTTGCATCCTCTAGTGGTGGCCAGATGTGGTTGCCAAAGAGGAACTAACCCTCGGACCCAAGAATAAGGGGGACCATAAGCATACCGTTTTATTTCAGGAATTCTTCATGGCCTCAACGGGTGCAAGAAAGGATTTGTGGATTCTAGATGTCGCTGTTCAACACACATGACAGGATTTACAGATCTACTTGCCGATATCTCAGAAGCATCAGGTCCCCGTAGTGGTTTTCGGTGATAATGCCAAAGGAAAAATCATCGGTATTGGTACCATTAAGAGAGGTGCAGTTACTGTACAGAAGGTCTCTCTAGTAGATGGCTTCAAACACAACCTTCTATCTATTTCACAATTCTGTGATAAAGGGATGCAATGTGTATTTACTACTTCCAGTTGCTATGTGAAAGACATTGCTTCCAATGAAACCCTTCTCACTGCCAAACGAAAAGGTAACATTTATGCAGTAGACTTAAGTGTTATTACTGGTGTTGCTAATGTTTGTTTTGTAGCTAAGAACATCAGTGAGAACTCATGGCTATGGCACAAGAGACTCAGTCACTTGAACTTCAAGTATCTATCTAAGCTTGCCTGTTCAAATCTAGTTACCGTTTTGCCTCAAGTATCTGCTGATCAAGCAAAGAAATGCAAGGCCTTCCATCTTGGAAAACAACATAAATCACCCTTCCGAAGCAAGCCCTGCATGTCAACATCTAAGTGCCTCCAAATTTTACATATGGATCTATTTGGCCCCACAACTACAGCAAGTATTGGGGGAAGTAGATACACTTTGGTTGTAATAGATGATTTCACTAGATATACTTGGGTGGAAACTTTCACTCATATAGATGACACATATGTCGTTGCTACCGAGTTATTTAGACTACTACAAACACAGAAAGAAAGCGATATCATCAGCATAAGATCAGACAACGGCACTGAATTCAAGAACAATGGTATTGCTCAGTACTGTGATGATCATGGCATAGACCACAACTTCTCAGCTGCCGGTACACCACAACAAAATGGTGTCATTGAGAGAAAGAACAGAACTCTCATTGAAGCTGGTAAGACCATGATTGCTGAAGCCAGACTGCCGAAATACTTTTGGGCTGAAGCCATCAACACCGTCTGCTTCACTCAGAACAGATCTCTTATCAACAAATTCCATAACAAGACTCCTTATGAACTCTGGAGAGGCAGAATTCCCAACATTGGATTCTTCAAAATATTCGGCTGCAAATGTTACGTGCTTTACAACGATAAGGAGCACAGAGGTAAATTTGATGAGAAAGCTGATGAAGGAATCTTTGTTGGATACGCTAAACATAGTAAGGCCTTTCGAGTTTTTAATAAGAAACTTTTGAAAATTGTTGAATCTGTTCATGTAACCTTTGATGAATTTGATTTGTTAGAGTCTGACAAGGCTCTAAATAGTACTAATTCTTCTAGTGCTCATGAGACAGGTGAATCCAGTAATTCTAACCCTGCAGGTCAAGTACCAGTTGTTGATCCAGTCATTTTAGTAGAAGAACCAGTAGATACTCAGTATTTCCCATTATCGTCAGAACATGATCATACCGATAACTTTAATAATCCATTTGCCGATGCAAATTCTGCTAATCATCCTGAAGACAGATCAAGCCCTCAACCAATTTCTGTTATAAGATCTAATCCTCCAAGTTCTCACCCAGCTTTCACTCAAAACTCTAAATCTTCCTATCAACCATCTGCTGACCTTGATCCTCCTCTAGAATCACTTCAACAAGAGTCAGTAAGACAAGATGTGCCTAGAGAAGTTAGACCAGTTCGTGATCATCCATTAGAAAATGTGATTAGTGATGTCTTTGGTCCAAGATTAACAAAAAACCTTAGTAGAGCATTTGCTGAAAGTCTCTTCTCATCTGCTATGGTTTCCAACATAGAACCAAAGAAGACTGAAGAAGCTCTTGCCGATCCTGGTTGGGTTGAAGCCATGCAAGAGGAACTGGATTAGTTTGAAAGATGCAATGTATGGAAACTTGTGCCAAGACCAACTTCTCAGCAAGTTATTGGTACAAAATGGGTCTACAGGAACAAATTGGATGAAGCTGGGAATATTATTAGAAACAAAGAAAGGTTAGTTGCTAAAGGCTACCGACAAGAATAAGGAATTGACTACGATGAGACATTTGCTCCGGTTGTAAGATTGGAAGCTATAAGACTTTTCTTAGCCTATGCTGCCTTCAAAGAATACAAGTTATATCAAATGGACGTGAAAAGTGCATTCTTAAATGGAGAACTCCAAGAACTTGTTTGTTCAAATATATGTCGATGATATTATTTTTGGTTCTACTAATGAATCACTTTACAAGAGATTTGAGAAGCTAATGCAGAGCAAGTTCGAGATGAGCATGATGGGTGAACTAACATATTTCCTTAGACTTCAAGTCAAGCAAACCAATGAGGAAATATTTATCAGTCAAGCCAAGTACGCAAAAGAATTAATCAAGAAATTTGGCTTTAAAAATGCTCACTCTTAAAGCACACCTATGGGCACTAACATTCATTTAGATAAGGATGAGTCTGGTAAGAAGGTAGATATGACACTCTACCGAGGTATGATCAGCTCACTCCTCTATCTTACTACCAGTAGACCAGATATTATGTTTACTGTTTGTGTTTGTGCCAGGTTTCAAGCTGACCCTAGGGAATCTCATCTGCAAACTGTTAAACGTATCATTAAATATCTATGTGGCACTGCTAACCTTGGATTATGGTATGCTAGAGATTCATCTTTTAATCTAATAGGTTATTCAGATGCAGACTTTGCAGCTTGTAGGGTGACCAGAAAAAGTACTAGTGGAACTTGCCAATTTCTTGGTGATCGGTTGGTGTCTTGGTCATGTAAAAAGCAAGCATCAATTTCTACTTCTACTACTGAAGCTGAGTACATAGCTGCCGGCAGTTGCTGTTCACAGATCCTTTGGATGAAGCAGCAGCTTGTTGACTATGAAGTTCCATCTCAAGTTTGTCCCATCTATTGTTACAATCAATCTGCCATCTCAGTTTCCAACAACCCGGTCATTCATTCCAAAACCAAGCACATAGACATCAAGTATCACTTTCTGAAGGAACATGTTGAAAAGGGAAACGTTGTGCTGATCAAAGTTCATACCGGTTTCCAAAGAGCAGACATACTGACAAAACCCTTAGATCAGAAAAGATTTGAATTCCTCAGAGGTGAACTAGGTATGATTGATTATTATGGTTAAAATTGTGCTGACTTTGCTACTTGTGTTAGTCTACTGATCAAATCAGCAGAACGTAAATTATCTTGCCGACAAACATCATGCCGATAAATATCTTGCTGATCAACAACTTGCCGAATCATGTCCTGCCGATTTGTCAAAATTCAAAATTCAAAATTCATCGGTAGATCTCATCCAAACGAATAAGGATTCTCTGACACATGACATAAGCTTAGTCAAATCAAAGGTACAATCGGTCACACCTCCTCTCTGACACGTGTGTGCACCGCCTTACCCAAATCGTGTCAAAGATTTATCCTAATTTTTTGTGATAAATCAGAAAGGTAACTTCTAATTTTATTGTTACCGCTTTTACCCTTTCTCTCTCCTAAGTTTAACCTTCTAATTTAAACCGTCCGGTTCATGCATTTAATGCATTGTGTGCGCACGTTCTCCTAGTTATTCGCTACAGTTAAACTCATCATTATTTCTCTTTCTCCCTTGCAAACTCTTCTCATTCTCTATCTCTCTTCCATAACATATATAAGCATCACTTAAAACTCTTCTTATTCTTTTCGCTCTTCTCTCATTTGATCTCTCCCTCTTGCTCGTGTTCTTCATCAACTCTTCCTATCTGCTTTCAACTGAAATAACTCTATTTTCTGGTAACTACTTGATGATTTTACACTTGCATCTCAAATCTATTTTGAACTAATTTATTCTAACTTGTGAGATCTTTTGAGTGATTTTGCAGAAAATGTCGAGCGACGAAAAGGATATCTATGGAGGCTATGTTGACTCCACCTTCTTTGACGACAATCTAGACGGTGATTTCTTGAAGAATCTTTTGATTAGCTCTCTGCTGGACTCCTTCATCACTCCAACTGGTGTTGAGTTTATCTTTTTGGGTCAAGTTCAAGAGTTCTTCTCTAATGCCTCAGTTATCTCTGCTCCAAATGATCCGTCTACCTTCGTCTCCATCAATTCTATAGTCGCTGGCATCTCTATCTCCATCACTCCTTCCTCTATTTCTACTGTCTTTCTACTTCTTGGAAATGAAGGTGTGACAAGTCTCACTGATGACAACTCCTTGGACAAGGCATGGACCCTTATGAGGGGAGCCGGTCCTAGACTCAGTGGAGATAATCATCTCAAAGCTCATTATAGAAGAAGATTCTTTGCCCTTCCAGAGATTTTTGATAGATGCTTGGTATGCCGATCTGGCTCTCACAGCCATGTAACTGACATTCAGTTCAAGGCAATGGCATCCATTGTATTGCAAGAAGAATTCAACTGGTGTGCCTACCTGTTTAGGGTCATTGCCATTGCTGTCGTTAAATACAAGGAGGATAGAAGGAAGAACAAGGCTCACCCTGGTAAGGGATGCCATTATATGCTGATAAGCATTATCTTGAGGAACAATTCAAACATTGTCAGAGCCTCTCCTGCTCCTTAAAGTTTTGACTTCACCAGCCTTAAGTCCTTCAAACTCTGTGATTGGAAAAGAATAACCAAGAAGGATTCTACCGCACAGTAGTTGTTCAAGTTGCTGGTTCTCCAAAGAAGAAGAAGGCAAAGAAAGTGGTTAAGGTTGCTGCTATTGCGCCTACCGATGTCTCGACTCCTGCTCCTTCTACCGATAGAATACTTTCCAAGTCTACTCCACCAGCACCGAAGAAGAGGAAGTTGGTCAAGGCTGCCGATAAAGCCCAAGTCAAGAAGTCAAAGGTCACTTCTGCCGGTGAACCATCTGCTATTCCCAAACCAAAACCTGCTGATCAGGTTCAGTCTGTGCCAATTCCATCTGCTGATCCCAGATCCAAAATGATAAGATTTGCTCCATCTCTTCTCTCTGGTATTTTTCTAATTAAGACTGAGGTAAAAGACATTGTTGATCCGGCTGAAGATCCCATTGTTGATGTTCTGAAGAAAACTGCTGTTATAAGGAGATGCAGACCAATCAGAAACCCCACCTTTCATTCTTTTTATCGCAACCATTGGTCATTCACCTATAAGGTCATGACAAAGAATTGGGTGTTTCCTATTGATCATCTCCATCCCTTCATTCGCCGGTTGCTCCAATTCCATTAAAAAAGGAAGGAATCAGTCCCTGCAGGAAAGCTCTCTGACTACGTTGATTATAAAAGTCTGAACAGGCTCACTGACTTATACAAAGAGAAGTTTGTTCCCCTCCGGAAATTTTAGAGGTTATCAGAAATTGAGCTCAGATTAAACTTTGAGCGTTTGTTTGATTTGCTGCCGCTTCCCTGGAATCAAATCTACCTCTTCCAAGATAGAATTCGTCAAGACTTGATGGTCCAAAGTGTTTGGGTTGCCTATGCTGATGTATTTGATCAGCACTCAAACTTCTTGGAAACTGATCCCTATCAAATGGGAAGACCAGAAGACAATGATGATTTACTGATCTACAATGATAGTGAAACCATCCCTGCTGGTCATCTTGCTGATCAGTTCTTGCAGAAAGTGAAGAAAGCCACAGTTGAGTTGATACAAGAATCTGCTGCACTTCTCTCAAGGACTCCTGCTGAGCAACCAACAGTCACTCCCATTCCTTCTCCCAGTAGCTCTGTTGATGTTGTCAATTTTGTATGTATTCACAAAGCTGCTGGTGAAACAATCACCTCTTCTGATTCTATCGGTGAGTATGATAAGCTGGCGATAAGTGTTATCTTCAAAAAGCCCTCTTCTGATCAAGATCATGCAGCTACTGCCCCTACTTCTGTATCATCTGCTGAAGCATTTGCTGACTCAGTACTAGCCAGTGATGGTTCTGAGCATGGCTCTGCTGATAAGTCTATTGAACAGATTGTTGAGAAAACTTCAGACACTCAACCTGCTGATGAGACCAGCGCTGTTGATGAATCCTTAGTTAATCAAGTTAAGGAAATTATGGACACTCAACCTCTGATTGTTAAAGAAGACCAACTTGCATCAATTGAGGAAACTATAGAAACTCAATCTGTTGATGAAGCTGTTGATTTGCCGATATCAGGAGGAGCATGTGCTGATGAAGAAGTTGTTGCTGATGTGTATGCTGATGAGCCAACTACTGACACTCATTCATCTGAGCCAACTGCTGACACTTAGATTATTAAGGTCCCTATCTATTCTACTGATGTGATCCTGGTGGAACCTACTGGTGTTAGAGATATTGTTGAGTTGGGAGGAGTGCCGATACAGAGATTGCCAATCCAGATCATAATGTTGATCTTGATACATTGATTTCTGTTGATCTGCAGCTTGAGGAACTTCAGGATGCTTTATTGCTCCTGAGGAACCTTTATTTTTGACTGCTCCTGAGGCACAACAGGTTGTTGCTGATGAAGTACAACTAGTTGCTAATCATGTTGTTGTCGCTGCTGATGAAGAAAGTGCAGATGAGATAGATCCTGCTGACTATGTGGAGTTACCGATTCTTATGAATGAAGTGCAACCCGTTGCTGTTGAAGCTAATTCTGCTCCCCCTCCTGAGTACAACTGTGAACTTCATGCCAAGGAGATAATGAGTTCTAACTGGTACACCACCAGTATCTCCATTCCATCTAACAATTTTGGCCAATAGTTGTTTCCACTTCATCATCCAATCATGTCTTTCAGATCTACACTTCAGAGAATTACTTCTCCCTTCAGTAAAGCACATCCCCATTTCACTGATCACTCTTTCCTTGCTGGATCCTCTGCTGCTGAAAAGATAACATTCATGCCTTGGATTAAACCAGATTTCAAAAGGAAGAAAGGGAAGGTTCCCCAGGTGTCAAAGCTCAAAGTGAATAAACATGTCTATGATCCTCTTCACTGCTTGCCTGGGAAGATAAAGGTTGGAGGTAAAATTCACCTGCCTGGTCCTCTCCTAAGGAGGTCTGTATCATCACGAATGGGTGGATGAGAAGGTGTATGATGGTCAACAATGAACTTCATGACATACTTGAATACCGAGCTACTGATCCTCGAGGTCTTCTGCACTTGGTTAAATCTGCTGCTCTAGCAATGACTATGCTGATATTTCACCCTCGATAGTGTGCCGATCATTTGGTTTATACCTCAAGGCTGCTGAATGCCGGGCTGATGACCATGATTCTTGAAGGTCGTGCTTGCTTGAACTTCATTTTGGCTATCCTTCTTTCTCTAGAAGACAATGGTGTGTTCCATCTGCCAGCTGAACGAGCAGTTATTATTCATCCTCAATTTCCTTTGCCGATCGACCGTGCCGATGTAGTTACTGCCGATCTTGTTGCTTCCACCTCTGTTCCTGCTGAGCTCCTTCTTGCCGATAGATATGCTACTGATGCTTCTCTCATTCAACAAGTTTTGCCTCTGCCATCTGCTCCATTTCCTATGCCAACTTCTCCATTACTGATTGTTCTATCTTCCGATGATGAGTTGTCTGTGCCTGCTCCTGTTGGTCTTGTAGAAGATGCTGATCTGATCAATGAAGACTTTATTCCTTCCTTCCTGATGCATTCTTCTCTTGGTCTTTCAAAGCCCGTGGTACTGAATAGTATGTATGAATACTTCAGTCACCTTGAAGGGGATACTTAAGATCTGCAAGTGCCTGTTACTCGTGCTGATCTGGGCGATACTGGCCTATCCTCCGCAACAAATTAAACCATATCCATGACGATCTTTCAGACAAAATCCTTAAGTCCAATCAGGAGGATGAATATAAGAGAATCCAAGACTTAAAGGAACTTCTGGAGGACAGGGAATCAAGACTGATTGCCTTATCAGAAAGTTTGGGAAGCATGCACTCTATTCAACAGCAACTAGTTGATGAGCAAAGGTTGCAGATCAGAGACCTAGAGAGAACTGAAAAAGATCTATCTGTTGCCAAGTCTACTCTTGCTGATGCTCAATTGAAGATTGCCGCTCTTGAAGCCAACAACCAGATGCTGACTGAGAGACTACAAAGTTCTCAGAGGAGACAGAAAAGAAAAGCTGATAAAGAAGAAGCCAGAGCCAAGAAAAAGGCCAAGCGTACTGGATTTATATCAAAGGCTTTTGATCAACAAGAAGACCCTCCCGTGTCTTAAGTCAATATAGCCAATGATATAGATATCCTGCTGATCTTCAAAGATATATCCAACAAATTATTTGCTAACATTTATTTGTGTGTTTGCTTATTTTTGTGTTATGTTCTTATAATATATCTGCTGCTATTCATGCTAACTTTGTTTTGCAGATTATTATTCCTCTGCTGATCATTACTAATCAGCATTCCAACCTTCTTTCCATTTTGTATTTTTTTTTTCTTTACCTTTACTTGACATCTCGTGTGACTTGGCTTAGGGAATGAATATAAATAGACATTGGTTGAAACCATTCTTTTACTAAGCTAAGATAGATATTCTAGTATAGGGTGATTGGACTAAAGCAATTAGGAGGAGATTGTTGTTCAAATATATGTTTAGGACATAGAATTGCGTTATCCCAATCATAGTTATCACTTAGGATCCCCTAATTTTAATAGAACCTTTGTAAGGTACCCTTAGGATTCTTTGTGACCATCACATGTGTATTCCAACTCTTCAATCTTGGCAAACCAGCAGAAGGAAGCACAATTAGCAGACCAGAATTCAACATGCCGATCAACTTACTACTCAAGTTGCCGATGACTCAAACAATCAGCAAGGACAATTTGAACCTTACTGACAGTTAGGTTTTGTTATTCTATCTCAATGTCAACTTACTGATTGTCTCTGTCCTTTCTGTACTGTCTTATCAAAAAGTTGTTAAACTTCTCTGTCATGATTACTGCGCCGTCTGACACATAGCTAGTTTTAGCTATACATTGTCCCTACTTGCTTTTTACAGGTAACCGGTTGAGACAAAGGGGTCTTTACCCATCAGACTTTTGCAAGCATGCGTGTACTCCATATCTTCGCTATTAATGCTAAAGATACCGCATTTAATGCTCCTCAACTACCCAGCTGGATATTCAAATTGCAAGCCTTCTTCTACAAGACTCAAGACATTCACTCCTTTTATAAATAGAGGACTTAGAGCATTGAAGACGGTTGGTGGAAATAGAGCTTTGAAGAGAGTTGAATGTTTTTGAGTATTCATTGAAGACTCAAACATTTTGTCCAGATAATCATTAGATCATTTAATAGGACATACACTTGTGCACCAACTCAACAACAATGTTAGTATTCCCGAACTAGATCATTTAATGAATACGTTGATTGACTTATTCACACACCCACCTGAGTGAGACAAGTTCTATTGGACTTGCCGCTCAAAAACACTTGGTCAGATTTGTATTACGATCCATTAGTGATCTCTAGAATTTAGTCTTTATTTCCGGAAAAGTCGTGCTTGTAATAGACTAGAGATATCTAATAGTACTCTTAACCCAAATCCTAGTTCTGACAAAACTTGGTAGAGGACGTAGCAGTATTTACACTATGAACCTCTCCAAATCTTTGTGTCTCTGCTGTTTACTTTATCCTTGCCAGTTGGAACTCTATCACTGGCAGATCGTATATGTTTGTACTGATTCATTGTAATTTCCATTGACCAATCTCTTGAAACTGCATTGAACTTTTACGAATCACTTTGTGTTAAACCAAGCTCTCAAAACCTTTTTCATACTGATTTTGTGTGAGTTAAAACCAAGTCATACCTTCTCCGCTGCGCTTACTGATAATAGTTTGCAAACTAATAAGTGACGTTGTATTTATAAAAGTGTTTCTTTGAAAAAGTTTTAAATAGGCTATTCACCCCCCCCCCTCTAGCCTATTTTCCTACCAATTGGGCCTAACACTTGCCTTCATGTACCTGCCAATTCAACTTTCCTCTTATGATCTTCTATATCATACTCCACCTGATATGCCCTATCAACAGCATCTTGAAAATCTTCCAACTTGTGGGATACTAGTAGACGTGTCCAAAATCTAACCGGAACCGGCTAACCGGAGATTTTTAACCAGTCAAAACCGGTCAAACCCGGCTAACCGGTTAACCGTGAACCGTCTCAACCGTCAGCCATATTTTCAAGGTTCGGTTAAGGTTAGTCCATTTTGATAACCGTCAACTGGCGGTTATAACCGGGAAGCTAACCGCCGGTTCAACCGTCTATACTAACCGTCAGTTTCTTACCATTTTCGAGTTAGTTTTAAGAATTACAGTCAGTTTTTTTAACAATTTCAGTCAGTTTTTTTAACGATTTCAGTTAGTTTTCTAACAAAATTGGTGTTTTTATTTCATTTTCAGTTAGTTTCTTAATGATTTTTAGTCAGTTTTCTAACAAAATCCTAAAAAACTGTTTCTTTTTAAAATAAAAAAAATAAATAATTGAAAAAGTCTCATAACCGGGTTAACAGGCAAAACCGGCTTAACCAGTTTAACCGTTAACCGGATAACCGTAACCGGATGTGGCGGTTAGAAGGTTACTCCACGGTTAGGGATTACCGGTAAAATTAACCGGCGGTTATAACCGGCTAACCGGCGGTTAACCAGCATGGACACGTCTAGATACTAGTTGACTTCGGATCACAGTTCTCAATCCCTTTACAAATCGCATAGCCTTCCTCTCCTCAGTTGCTACTAAGTGAGTACAGTACCTGGATAACTCCGTGAATTTGGATGTATACTGAGCCACAGACATAATATTATGCTCCAGGTTAAGAAACTCCATTTCCTTCTTGTCTTGATCTACCCGGGGAATGAAATGTTCCTTGAACTTCTTCAGAAAATTCTCCCAAGTATAGGGTACATGATTCTCATCCCAATTAGTTTTCAAAGCTTTCCACCAGTGCTCAGCAGCTCCACTCAATTTATAAGTAGCAAACCTGACTTGATCTTCATCTGAACATCTGAGAACATCAAATATTTTCTCAATCGATTCAATCCACCTCTCAACTTTTGTCACATCTGGTTCTCCTTCATAGCCTGTTGGTTTCATCTTTAAAAATTGTTCTAACCCATATCTCAGAGGTGCTTGTTCTCCTCCTTGCCTTTGATCATTTAAAGTTTTCATTGCTGCTTCGAACATCCCTTAAAACATGATTCGGGCCTCTTCTCTGGCATCCCCTTGCCCTGAAGAACCAGCCTGATTTCCTTCAGTCTCAACCATTTTCAATAAATACATGCATAAGACACTCAATGTTACTCAATTTATAGACAACTACCCTCCTAGGTCACTTAGTTATTCTAGGCCATCTACAACTTAGCTCTGATACCAACTGTCGTGCCCCAACCCGTGATCCTACTTGGCCCCACGTTCGGGACACGCACAGAAGACATCATAAAACATTTTAGGAAAATTTTTCGAAATGTACTTTCATAAAAGTTTCATATAACCAACTCTTCAAAGTTGAAAACTTTGATTTCATCACACACAAACCATTTACAACTCAAGTTACTTAGCCTCAAAGGCTTACAACCTTATTTACAAAATTTACAATCACCAACATGTTCCAAAAATAGGTGATACTAGATGAAGTCACGGGTACACTACCCAAAAGGTTATACATTTACATAATGTAGCCTTTACATAACATATGTCCCAAAATGTCTAACCCAAAATCACCACCTCGACGTCCTCCCTTATGAAGTGACCTATCCCCTGAGCTCTCCTTTATCTAAGGAAAACAAATAAACAAGGAACGGGGTTAGAATAAATCTCAGTAAGCTACTAAAATGCAACTACGTTACATGCTGAAATGATACTCGTAATTGAACAATGTAAATAAACATTCATATAGCACATAACATGAGAGGCAAAGCCAACTCATCATACCACACATAAGGCGGAAATAAACACTCATAAGGGGATACTGAGCCAAGGTTATCGAATCAAACATATAACCATCTGAGAGGTATCAACTGAGCAGCACCAAAGGGCTGAAACGGTTCATGAACCAAACAATAACAACAACAACAACAACAACAGGGGGAAAATGACACCAAGTCATAACCCAAAGTGCCCAACCTTTGGCCCAAGGAAGGGGGTTAAAAATGGGAAACCAATGGTAGAAGCCTTACAATTAACTTGGCTCGTGTGCTATTATAATCCCTACCATTGCCCGAAATCACAACAAGAAGTACCAGCTGGACTTTACACGAGAAGAGCACAGTAATAAATACTTGCTTAAACAACAACCGGGGCAATGATTCCAAAGTAGGGAACCAAGCCAAACACATCACAAGATACACACGAAAGAAACACTCATAAATAGTTCACAACCATCATGAAATAGAATCACAACATAATGAACCCAAACGGTTGCATCAATTTAAACTCGATCACAAAGGACCAATTCCACCACTTTGGTGTTCCACAACAACCCTCTAGGTACTCTAGGATATCACCTAAGACCTAGACCAAGATTGAACTCTAAATCACTTGGATTGGAACAACTCAACTTTTCAGTAATCATGGGCGGTCGCCCACACTAGACTGTGCGGCCGCCCAAAATACTTTGTTCCAAGACAAAAACCTTTCAGATAGTATGGGCGGTCGCCCACCCCATTCTGGGCGGTCGCCCAAAACACTCGACAGCCAAAATTTCACTAAATTATACTCCCTTCGTTTCACCGTCCTAAAAGTACTACCCAACTTCTAACTTACCAAATATAATCCAACCAAACTGAGTTATACAACACAAGTATAGCTTCTTTACAATACCAAGAACAACTTTCACCAACATTAATATCCTTCCAAGTTTTCTTAACAAATAATACAACAAAGAGTTCATACATCACATATATCACATATATGGCCATTTTAACATTTAAAGGGGGATTAGTAACTTACCTAGTTCGGGAAAAAGTATCAAAGAAATAGGTTTTGATCGGGTAGAAATGGCCTACTCAACGCCCTGATCATTTTTATATAATTAGATTTTAAAACGGATAAGTAATTAAAAAGAAATAAAATCAAAATGAAATGAACTTACCTTTTCTCTTAAACCTTAGGAAGAAACGTAGAAAATGTGCTGAGTAAATTATGCAAACACAGAGAGGGAGAGAGTAAGGATAAACATATAAAGATCTTTACCCAAGTTTTTATTTAAGTCACTCAAGTTTCATTTTCAACACTTAAACCCTTGAACTTATATTTTCAATAAGGACCTTAAGGTTTCAACTAATTCATTTACTCCCTTTACCATTATTACTACCAACCAAATAAATAGCACATTTAATCAGAAAATATGTGCAAGTCATAAAATATGATGCAACACATAAAATGCACACATAATATCAAATTAAAATCCCCCAAAATATAAAATAAATAGGGACGGGTTTTGGGTTGTTACAACTTTAGGATCGGTCTTGGCTACAACTAGCAGGGGAAGGCTGGGTTCTAGTAATAAAGGGAGAACAGGGTCAAGGGAAAGTGTAATCGGGGGTGGGGATCAGTCTGTGGAGAACAAAGAAAGACCAAGGGTTGCAAGAGGATCGGTAGAGTGCTATCATTGTAAGGAGTTAGGACACTACAAGAGGGATTGTCCCATGCGAGGGGATAAATCGGTGAATGTGACAATCGAAGGTGATGATGTACTGATTCTGAGTGTTAGTAGTGCGCTAGAATCATGGGTGCTGGATTCGGGGGCATCATTCCATTCATGTGGGCATGCAGGAGCGATGAAAAATTACACTTCCGGTGATTTTGGAAAGGTCTATCTGGCGGATGGCGAGCCTTTGGAAATCAAGGGGAAGGGGGATGTCAGAATAGGAGCATCGGATGGGAAGGTCTTACATCTACACAGGGTCAGACACATTCAGGGTTTGAAAAAGAACCTAATATCAGTTGGGCAGCTGGGTGAAGAAGGTTGCATGGTAACTTTTAGCTGCAGGAACTGGGTTATTACCAAGGAGGATTATGAGATCGCTCGGGGTAATAGGGAAGGAAGATTGTACTTGACAAACACCAAGGATAGTATCGCGGTGGCGTCAGCTAAGGGTGATACGGATTTGTGGCACTGTCGATTGGGTCACATGGGTAAGAAGGGGGTATGCCCGGTAACTTCTCGGGGTGGTGTGTCAAATTACATGACCTTCATGGATAATGGTGGGGAGTATGAGCTCAGGGAGTTTAAGGAATACGGTGATGCGAGGGAGATTCGCATGGATATTCCAAACTCGAGTGGGAGCGGCACGGTTCATAATGACCAAGGTCAAGGGGTCACTGAAGATGAACCACATACTCCAGGACCGGATATTCCGCTGCGCAGATCTAATAGAGAGTGTAGATCGGAGGCAGAGACTCTAGGTTTCTCAAGCATGGATAAGTGGAAGCTACGCATAGCTTCAACGGTGCTTCGAGAATAGGGGAGGAGGATGGCATTACCATGATCGAGGTGAGCACTAGGAAGGCACCAAGGATGAGTTGAAGAACGGATATGGGACTGATACACGGGTTGATCTCTAGGTGGGAGATTGTTGGAGTAGAGATCTTAAAGGAGACAAAAGAAGAAAATCTAGCACAGGAGAGCGAGCGGGCGCTCGGGGTCTACCAGACGGGCGCTCGGATTGATCAGTTAGTTTGGTCTTGGTGAGGGAGGTAAGCGAACGCTCGGTCTCCACCGAGCAGGCGCTTGGTCGCCGCGACAGGAAACTAGGAAAGTGCAGATTTTCGGGATTTCTTATATGTCTAGGTTTAGGACTCATTCTAGGTTGTGTATTTAAGCAATGTTCCGCCCCATAACTCATTGTAACTCATATTTAACATATTATAGTGCAAGATCCTGGCTTAGTAGTGCCCCCAGACGTAGTCAAACATATTGACGAACTGGGTAACCAATTTCTTGTGTTCGTTTTGTCTTTTGCTTTGGGTTTCTTATTTCTTGTGCTTGTTTGTGGTGCTATTATTTTCTTGGGATATTGCTTGGGTGTTGGAGGGTTAATTCCACAACACAACTTAAATGTAGAAGGATAAACATAAATACTTGAAGTGGTAGTCCTACTACACTTCCTTTTGATCTTTTAATTTAAATTGTAATTCTTCCAATGGTCAATCATATTGCCATGGTAGCAATTACATCATTTGGATTTTAGGTTTTAGCCACAAATATTTCCTTAGGCTTGACAACTCTTGTCTTGCCCTTTTCTTAAATCCTTGTCCATATTAACCTTTAGAATTTGAGAAGGTTGCCATTTGATATTAAGGCATAGCATTTTAAACATCAAATGTTGCTTATGAATTAATATCAAATCCGTTTGTTAGTTCACAACTAACTTGACAATCAAGCCAACTAAGGTATTTAATATGTCTCTCCATGTTCAAAACATGAGAATTTATTAATATACATTTCATTCATCATATGAATGTTAGGCTCTAATCAATCTCAAATTTTTCTTTTGTTTCTTGCTTTGTAGGAACGCTTATTACATGATTGCTTATCACATAAACATTCATATGTTTCAGATACTTTTAAAGTTCTAAACATATGGTAGCAAGTCATAGAACAATTGACATCCATAGATTCATCCACATGATTCTAATTAATGTCTTTATCCATCTTTAGGTTTCTTAGGAATAGGATTTATTAAGAATTCATAACTTCCGTTCTTGCTTTAGAACAATTCTTAAGCTCATGACTAGGTCAAGGAAGTTAATCTCATTCTCTTTAAGTGAGGTCAATCACAGTAATTATACATGATTATAGTTTAATACATTCTACGAAATATGCAAATAAATATACACATATATTTCATACCATTATCATTTAGAGACATATAATGTATTTCATAAATACTCCCACTAAATTATACACCTTCAGATACAACAATTGTATAATATAATTTAAGTGGGCTAAGATCCATATTTCACTTAACTTTGAGTCAACTTTGGCACGACTTCTCAAAATAAGCTATTTAGGTAGATAACACTTTATCAATCTGTTGGGTATGCCCACTAATATCTCAGTATTCAATGTATAGGATTGATTAGATTTGATTGATCCATCACCTAAGTTTTATTTCATGGACTTTAGACCCATATGTAAGAAGTATTTATACTTTATTTTTTAGGTAGTCCATTTGAATAGACTAGGCTTAGGAATAGGGCGAAGATATCAAGATTCAAGAAAAATCATCAGTTTGAGCCAAGCATGCGCCATGCGTCTATGCGCCTCTTATGGCACACGCATGAACCATGCGCCCCAAATGGCTCAACGCGCCTATGTGCCCCATTGGCTCAACGCGCCCCATTATGAATGATTTAAACACTTGGTGATTTATTGAAGACATGAAGACTTGAAGAGATTTAAACTACGCCAAAGATCCAACGTTGGATAAATAACACGTGTGCACCTAGATTTGAGGACACATGTCCACAACAGTCATATTTGTGTTATGTGTCTAACGGCTATAAAAGGACACGTACTCCACTCAATGAGCTCCAGCACATCTGTCCTTTGATCTTATCCACAAGGGATTTCCAACGGCTAGTTTTTGGGGCTCTACTATAAATACCCCATAACTTCAACCATTTGAAGTTGCTAAGAATTTCAAAATTTCTCTCTAAAGCATTTATTGAAAATTTGAAGATTGCCTTTGAAATTCCCATATTCCTCAAGAACATCTTCATACCTTCATACTTAACTCAGATCCTCAAAAAAAAATACTTTAGTTTTGTTGTGCTCTAAACTCATAGATCTAAAGAGCCTTAAAACTAAGAACACACACGCACCTCTTTAAGTTTGATCACTTAGATCTTTCTTTAAGAGATACACCGGTTTTGTCTAGGATTTGTTCTTTCATAGAATATTAGATCTTGAGTTAGTGTATAAGCTCAAACATTATAATTTGTAACACTCACTCATAATATAAGATCTCCATTAAAAATCCAAGACTAACCATCTTGGTAGAGGAAGTAGATCATTTCCCGATCGAACCTCTCCAAATAGCGCGTATTAATTTCTTGTCATTTACTTTCCAGTTATTATCTTATCTCAGTATTTGCTTGTTTAAATCATTGTAAATTAATTGGATTGAATTGTGTTGTGTTTGTTACATCATTTGCCTTAGTTCCATTTTTCACTCACTTTGAGCCAAAATTATTAAAGTGTGTGTGTGTGCCCTTTATCATCTTTGCGCCTATTTACTTAACTAAATTCCGCTGTGCATTTCACTCACTCACTTAGGCGCATTTCATAACACTTATTTGATAAAGTGAGCATTTGCAATTGAGTTTATCAAGGGTTCGAAAAGAATTTCAAAACAGCTATTCACCCCCCTCTAGCTATTTTTCATACCCTTGTTGCCCTTTGGGACCAACAAGTGGTATCAGAGCAAACACATTTATAAAACTTTTTTGTTTTCCAAGCTTAACAGCTTGAGTGCCGATTCGATATGGCAAACTAAAAACCTTCGGCAACTGCTAACTACACACATGTTCCAGTCTTTGATGAAGATCATTTTGACGTGTGGAAATTCAGCATCTTGACTCATCTTACCTCAATCGATGAAAGGCTTCATGACACTGTGGTTTATGGACCTTACATCCCAATGAAAGCGAATCCAAATCCGCGTACCAACGCTGCTCAACCAACAGTCAATAAACCAAAGGAAGAATGGTCTGAAGAAGAAATTAGAAGAGTTGCAAATGATGGGAAAGCAAGAAACATTCTCCTCAGCACTCTAAGCACAGCTATGAAACAACAAGTCATGCATTGTGCTACCGCAAATGAATTATGGGATGCTATTGAAGAGCATATAGAAGGAGACAATGTTTGCAAAGAGAACAATAGATATGAAGTACAAAATAGATTCAACAATTTCTCTCAACTCCCAGGTGAATCATTAAGACAGACTTATGAACGCTATTGTGAAATTATCAATCTGTGTATTTCACTTGGAAAGAAGTTTTCTAATAAGGAATTAAATGTTAATTTCCTTGCCGCTTTTGGATCTAGATACCTCCATAAATCTAGCACCCTTGAAGACGCTGGAACATTAGATGTATGGACACTAAGAAACCTTTATGCAAATCTTAAGGTTTATGAGCTCAAACTTCAGCGCATCAGTGAAACTGAAGGAAAATCAAAATCCATTGCCATGGTGGCGCATAGAGAAGAAGCGCCGGTGCCAGTGAATGTTGAGAAAAGTTCCGACCCCAAAATTTCTACTTCTGAGTTATTAGATATGGATGATGAAGACATCGCTTTATTTGTGAAGAGATTCCAGAAGTTCAGAAAATTCTCAAAACCCAGCTCATTCAACAAAGCTCAAGGATCTACAAGCAGAGCTCCTCCAAAGTTCACAAGGAGTAATGATTCAAAAAGAAAATAAGATCTTGTTTGTTTTAATTGCAGGAAACCCGGACATTTTACATCGAGCTGCCCAATTCCCAAGTTTAAGTACATGCAGAAAAAGATCAGCCACACTCCTAAATTCAATCATCACAAAGGAATGGTTGCTGAAGAAGAATCTCCATCAAATGATCGTAACACGTGGATTGAAACATACTCAGAAGGGAGCGGTGAAGATTATGATGATGGACTCGTGTGCTTGGTGGCAAAAGATGATGAAGATGATGTTTATGACTTCGATGATGACTACTCAAAGGATGTACCAGATATGAATGTCTTGAATAAACCTATCAAGAAATCTGCAGGTTTTCAAGAGGTGAAAAAGAAGAAAGGACCAACCATTAGTGAGCTCGTTGAACAAGGATTTCTCACTCCGGCTCAAAGCGATGGTGGATTGTTATTCTCCAGATGTGATCTGAGTGCTAGAAGAAAACTCAGAAAGAGTGAATATATTAGGCCTCAAGTTGTACCTATTCTTACGATCAATCATGACGAGGACATTGTAAAGCAAGAAAAGTTATTCAAAGAGGCTGAAAATGTAATCAGTCGATTTAGTGATATGAAGGAAGATTTGGCACTATCATGTGATGAAATTTCTCAGCTTAAGACCGAGAAATTTCTATTAAAATCTGAACTCACCCTCCTTAAGGAGCAGATAAAGAGCATGACTCCTTTTACTTTTAAAAATACTTATCTAACAGAACAGAACTCATTACTTAATGTTCAAAACGATGAATTGGTTACTCAAATTACTGATCTAAAAAGATTACAAATGAGTGGTCTAATTCTCGTGTCACTATAGACGGTATCTTTGAGTCCCAAAAACCAGTGGTGATAAAAGTGGCTTGGGATTCACACCAACTGTTAGTACCCGGTCTGAAAATGAGTTTATTAGGGCTTTCTCAAATATACAAGGACTTTATAGGAATTATAAACCTTGCAAAGACTTGTCCCGGATTCCCAAAAATACCTCATTATTCTAGAACATCTTAAACATGGCCAAAATAGGGTTTTCATAAACCATGCAAAACCCTAGCTTAAGAATCACGTCAGCCGGGAATGATGGCCACTCGGCCACATTCGACCTTGACCACGCGGCCATGTTCGACCTTGGCCACGCGGCCACTTCCGCCTCAGTCAATCTGGAACGTCAGATCTCCCCCTCAGTTTACTATATAAACCTATCCTTACCTCTAGTTTTAGGGTCCCGATTTTGGAGAGCTTAGATCCGAATTTTAGAGCTCTTAATTGGCGATTTTACTCCCAAATCAAGTCATTCAAGCATCCAAGAACACTCTCAAGAATCCCAAGAAGATCTAGGTTTATTTCTTGCCAACATAGGTAAGTTTTCTAACTTTTCTTTATGTTCTTTCCATGTTCTTAGTTTAGATCCATAATATTCATGTTCCTAATATATTTATTCATATGTTCATCATATTATTCATATGTTCATAATATGTTCTTCGCATGTTCTTCATGTTCTTAGATTAAAACCTTATTTATTCCATATTTAGGGTTGCGATCTTCATGTTAACGTGTTATTTCATAGCCGATGATGATCTAGGGTTCATCAACACGAATACGATCTAGGAACTACTTCTAAACCCTAATATTTAGGTAATTTCCCCCTCATTACGCATGATCCTGATCCTTCTGCCTATTCTAAATTCTTCTCGAACTACGCTGACCTGAGCTTCTCACATTGAGAGGAACGTAGGAAATCTTCGGATCTGGTCTCAAACATATCGCACACTACATACACTGCATCATGATAGAAAGACCGATCATTCGGGCGATAGGAGTGATAACGCTTAATATTCTTCTCTTATCGTAATTTGACCCCCGAACCCATTTACATGCTTTTTCTCAATCTTTTGGCTATAATTAAAACGGCGTGGCGACTCTCATATTTTTAATGTTACTATGAATATCTCAATTTTAAACACACGTATTCACAGTGGCGACTCTGCTGGGGACTGCTTTGAAACTTTTTCAAAATTAGTGGGTCTAACTTTCGTTCACATCATGATGTTTGCCATGCTCTTACATGTACCTCTTACTTTAGCCATGTTCTTGCATGCACCGCACATTTTTCCATGTTCACACATGCACCTCATATTTTGCTATGCTTTCATATGCTCCTTGTACTATACCACTTCGTCACATGTACCTTGTATTTTTACCATGTTAACACTTGTGCCTTGTATTTTTACCATGTCAATACATGTATTTTTATACTTTCGCTATGTTCACCCTAGTACTAAAGACAAACAAAACTTTGTTATGCTCCCTTGTAAATTCTTATCTTTTCTTATCTTTTGCACTGCTTTGCATACATACCAACATAAAAAGACTTCTCTTTTTCTCCCTAAAAAGAATTAGTTTCTTGCCACACACTACCACTAGTCCGTGTCAGCACTGCATATGTCCCTCATTACCCCCAGAACATTCGATGTGCAGAAATTAGTGGTGCAATGCTGCCCTTTTTTTGAGCCACTCGTTTCCTCCACTCATCGTGTACGCTTTGCGAGCGGTGGGAACCTTTTATCCTACCCGTGTCAAACCACACATAGAGATTAGGACACTCCTTGGACCAACCAATTAGGATGTAAATAATACTAAACTTTTCGTAAAATAAAATGTGCGTTGCATTTAGGCGACCTCTAAGGTCCATCACTCATCCATTGGTCCATCTGTCAAAACTCGTCATCTTGACCTGTCTAGGTTACCTACCTATTACGTTTGACCCGTCTGGGTCTACCCGTCATTGTAATCCATTTGGGTCTACCCTTCATCTTGACCTGCTTTGGTCAAAATCTTATCACCTTTGACCTCTTAGGTCAACCTTATAACCCTTTACCTTTTAGGTTAACCTTTTGACCCCCTAGGTCAACCTTTTGACCCCCTAAGTCAACCTTTGACTCCCTAGGTCAACCTTCTCAACCTTTGATCCCTTAGGTCAACCTTATCACCTTTGACCTCTTAGGTCAACCTTTGACCCCCTAGGTCAACCTTATCACCTTTAACCTCTTAGGTCAACCTTTGACGCCCTAGGTCAACTTTATCAACCTTTGACCTCCCTTGGTCAACTCAATCGCCTTTGAGCTCTTAGGTCCACCTTTAACCCTTAGGTCAACCTTATCACCCTTAGACCTCTTAGGTCAACCTTTGACCCCTTAGGTCAACCTTATCATCCTTGGACCTCTTTTTTTTTTTTTTTTTTTTTTTTTTTAAGAAACCAGGGCGGCACCTGGGAGGATTTTATTAATTAAAATAAATAATAATACAAGAGGGGGACAACCACCCGACTTATTGTCGGATATGGAGCCAGACCTCAAAATCCAAAAAATAAGAACAAGCCTCAAGCGGTAAAACCATCTAAAAAATAAAGTCTTAAAAAAATTAAACCATAAAATGACCCTAACATTGCCATTTGTGGCCCAAGTCTTCAAAGTCATCAACCCAATCTTTATATGCATAGCCCAAGAGTCCAAAAGAAGAGCCCAAGATCCATTCCCAAAACAGCCCAACAGACAAGCCCAACACTGCCCAATGTTCCAACGACCCGGCCGGTCCACACCCAAGACCCGACCGGACCCAACCAATCTGCTCGGCCGTGCAAACCAAATGACTCGGCCGAGCACTTGCTGCTTGTAAAACCCAATTCTCTCCCGACATAGCTGCAGAGGAAAGAAGGGGTTAGCATCAGAAATTGAGATAGGGAACGCATTCACCCCTTCGTCCTGTCTACAGAAATCGGGAAGAGCGCCTCGTCATTCGACAAGGTATAAAAAGAAGAAATATGGTTCAAAAAGTCCTGGCGAGAAGTCAAGGTCACCAATAAGGGTTCGGTGCATCAAGGCGGTCGAAACGACGACTATTCGCAGGCCATTTGATCCTACCCCTAAAATCACTTTGCTTTGAAAGGGGTTCCTTAATTTCATCCAGCGACAATAAAAACCAGGGACCGTCCGTCCTCCAATAAATCCTATGATTTACTCTATGAAAGCCTACTAAGGCTGA
This sequence comes from Campanula takesimana, assembly GCA_026119855.1. Lineage (NCBI taxonomy): Eukaryota > Viridiplantae > Streptophyta > Magnoliopsida > Asterales > Campanulaceae > Campanula > Campanula takesimana. Next base: position 500,101 of record JAOWBW010000167.1, on the reverse strand, counting down.
CGGGAGGTTATTAAAAATCATGATTCAGACTATCCCGAGGCTAATAAAGAAATCAACAATATGGCAAATGTGGGGGAAAATCAGAAGTGCAAAGGATGGAGGAAGGTACCTGAAGAAACAATTTGAGGATAAAAGCAGGAAGCGAAAGGAAACTGAAGTGCCGGTGCACTAGTGGGTTATGGTTGCCGGAATCAAGCTATGCGAAGGAATCGACGGTTGAATCGCCGCAGTTTAAAACCCTAGGAGTCAAAAGCCTTTAAGCAGTTCAGTAAAAAATGAAAGGGGGTTTAGGGATTTCAATCGTTCAAAATTCATGGGTCGGATGAAGCCCGAGAATTTGACCCGCTTCCACTCACAATCTCTTTGGGATTGACGGTTGCACACATCATCACCCTAGCCATCATGACCTACGATTAAGGGTTTTGGTTTTCCCGTACATCAAAATGTCCTTTCAGCTGACTTCAGCCGCCTGACACCAAAATGACGTCATGGGGCCTAAAAACTCACAAACACTAAAAGAAATTACCAGCATATCCCGGCACCAATTCATCAACATCCCGGCATCAATTTATCAACAGCCCATCATTGTCCAAGTAAGCGAGTCACAAAGATACAGTAAATCAAGATTATGAAGCGGAACTTAGATAGACAATGATTAAAACAGAAAGATGGTTCCATTAACATAGCAAAAGGCCCCCACAAAGAGGTCGAGGGCCTGGCCTGTACAAGAACAAAAAGAGGAAAAACTACAAGGAAAACCTAAAGAGGAACCTTTATTCATCATCTACTGCTTCCCACTCGAAATCTCCATCATAGCCCCAGTCGGTTTCATCCATTGAAATATCGTCATCTTCCTCATCTTCACCTTCTCCGTCATTGTCCCCGCCGGAATCATCGTCATCATTGTCGTCGCTGCGTCTTCACTCTCGTCATAACAGGGAGATGAGAATTCCCCATTACTGTCAGAGGGAGAGCTATCCACGTGGAAGGATGCCTCTGGAGGTCGGAACGAGGAATCGCTATCGGTTTTAGCATCGGAGTTGGTCAGGTAATCGGAGCTATCAGAATCAACCTCCTCTGGAAACGCGTCGGAAAAAGATCTCTTGGGAGCCATGGAAGATGCACATGAAGGTATCACCAGGTACAGGGCAAGGAGAATGAATTTTGAGCAAAAAGGAAAACTGATGACTCTTTATATACTGAGATATGAGGGGATGGGCTATAGATACTATTCATGATGGGAGTACAATTAATGAAGATCCTCATTCCAATAGAAACTATGATTATATTCGCCTGGGCAATAAAGGGTGTCAGAAGATATATGGATTTCGGCGGCTGCTAGTCAAATCAACGTCAGCAAGATTATAATTAATAAAGGCAGGATGGTTCAGTTCGTACTCGACGAGCCGAGATAGAAACTCGGGGGCCACTGAACGACATAAACTGACCGATAAAGTTGAGCCGCGATGCGCACAGGCCCAAGCCATGATCAACGGCCAAGACGTAGCCCAGCTAGGCATATGCCGAGGTGTGGGTCGTATACCGACTTGTGCCGACTTAATAGGGATAAAGTTGCATTCTTAATATAACGCTGTACCAACAGGCAGAATCCAAGTTCTATACAAATATAGGGAATCATTATCTAAACAATGAGACCTCTTCTACAAGACAACAGGGACAACGATCATCCTTATCAGGATTCTATCCCCCAGAATATGAGTTCTACTTCAATACAGGATCCTTGGCTTACTTGACAAGTCAGGACTCAATTCACCTACACTATATAAACAGGCCCTCAATACCATTTACGGGCAATGAAATTCTTGGCTTTCACTCTAGTAAATTAATTTCTCTTTGTTTTTTCACATACAAAACATATTCTTACTCTCACGCCGGAGGGCCTTCACCGGTGAAGCCCCGGCTAGTTCACTTTTTTTTGTTTCGTGTGTGTAGATCCGTACGAGGAGTTCTCTTTGCTGTATTTATCCGAACCGCTAGACGAAAGGCTGATTCGGTACATTTTTGGCAGCATCAGTACTCCTATCCCGTTTAAAAATTTTAGTTTTTTAAAGGCATATTAAGAAATCAAGGTAAAATAGGGTTAACAATAGTAGGGAGTTAAGGACATAATAATTGTTCAAATACTATTAAAAAAACAAATGGATGAAAACTAGGTTAGGTAAGTAACGGTTTTTTCTAGCTTATGAACTTTATAAAGACAAGATTATCCAAAACACTGTTTATCTTTTTGTCCCAAAATGATTTTCACATTTGTCATTTCTCATTATCCCAAAAATTTCTTCCCATTTCTTCAATTTAGGCTTAAAAGTGCATGAACAAAATATGGCTACTGAAGCAAAGTGTTCATAATCCTTAAAATTTTTGAATAGTCAAATGTGATGATCATTTTGAGACGGGGGGAGTATTATTTATGAAATATTTATGAAATAAAATAACTAAAATTTTAAACCGTAAAAAACCTTAACTTTAAGACGGATTATTTTTTTACACATGTAGGATCAGATCAATCAAGATTTCCTTTGCAAAAGAAAAAGAACAACCGAACAAGATAACTATTTAGGTCACTGTCTTACGTTTTTGCCTATTAGAAACAAATAACTTTAACAATCTAGGCGGCTGGAAAATAACAAAATAATACTTCCTCTCTGTCAGAAAGATAGTCATATTTTTTGATTTTTTATGGTCAATAAAAATGAACTTTGACTAAACATTGGTGTGAATCTAATCATCACAATAAAATTCTAAAATATGTTATCGATAAATCACTTAATGATTAATCAATTACACCCTTTAGAATTTCACTGGAATCATTAGATCGGCACACTAATGTTTAGGCAAAGTTCATTTTTGTTTACTATAAAAAATCAAAATGAGACTATCTTTCTGGAACAGAGGGAGTATGTTTAGAGAAATGAAAAGTGTGACAAAAGATAATCTGACGCACAACGTAAAACTTTTAGCTAAATTATTTTACTTAACTGCTAATTAAATAATAAATATTGGTGACTTATGGTTGTTGTGTGCTTGATGACCTTGCTTTGAATTTAAATGAAAACAAAATTATGTCTACATATTAAATTGAACAGAAATGTAAACATATGTATATATGTATGTATTGTGTCAGAGAGATATTAGAAAGTGCCAATGGCCAAATATTACAATAATAAATATGTTTAGGATTATACAAGTTGGTTTAACCTCGCTGTTAAAGGAACCACGATTTTTGTTTAACATTACAGCTCTTACATTAATGCATACCAAGTCACAAGTCAAATACAGTATATTATGTTCAATCATAAGCCTCTCCACGTCCTCATCACTCCTCAATTTTAAATTAAAAAAAAAAAAAAAGTTTTTCAAAACGCTAAATTAGGACACACAAATTCACCAAAAAAAATAGTGGGCCTAATCAAGAAGAGATTATTTTTTGGGAAACTAGTTTCTCATAAGTTATAAAAAGTCTTATTTTTTTAAGGTATAGGGTTTAGAGTTTTAGGTTTGGGGTTCAAAAGTTAAAAACATGACTTTTTATAACATATGGAGAAACTAGTTTCCTCCAAAACACACTCAATCAAGAATACCCTATATATAAATAAACCAAGAAAAAGAAATTGCCCTTTTGGACGAGGCATAGAAAACCAATATCAACCCACCCTTCAATGACCTCCTAACAATCCCCTCTTTTTCCATAACCGGAGCTATGAATTTTCCGGTACATCAACCGCCGGAGATTCTCCTGCTTATTTCAATCTTCTTTCTCACATCATTCTTCACTGTGAAATCCCAATCTGTTAATAATCAAAACAACTTCTCTTCACAAGATGCAACCGCAAGTTTCCAGCCAAGTCTAGCAGTTGTAGTTGGCATTCTTTGCATAATGTTTTCCTTAACTTTCATCCTCCTAATCTATGCCAAATGTTGTCACCGGCCAGCTTCACCCATTTTCTCCGGCGAAGCTCCGGACGGGCTTCCTCAATCACGTCGTTTCTCTGGTATAGATAAAACCATCATTGAATCGCTCCCTTTCTTCAGATTCTCTGCTCTTAAAGGCACGAGGGACGGACTCGAATGCGCAGTCTGTTTATCTAAATTCGAAGACATTGAAATTCTTCGACTTTTGCCTAAATGCAGGCACGCTTTTCATATAGATTGTGTTGATCAGTGGCTTGAAAAGCATTCAAGTTGTCCTCTTTGCAGGCATAAAGTTAGTGAAGATGATCTAGCCTTCAACTATTCACACAGTTTAAGGTTCTTGAGAGACCAATCCGAAAACCCGAGTTTGGATATTTATGTTCAGAGAGAGGAGTCTTCGCGATTTGGCAGTACCCGATTCGATCAAAAGGGTGATAAAGAAGATGAATTACCTATCCAAGAAAGTGGCGAAATCGAAGAAATCTTGCATAAGTTCAATCACAAGATCATTGTTTCTGATTATGCTGTACTCAAGAACAGATGGAGCAGTGTGAGTTCTTCTGATCTCATGTACTTGAAATCCGAGATGATTAATTCTATGTCAAGCAATAGATTTTCGCCTTCGGATTCAAATAAAGTGAAACCCGCCTCATCAAAAATGGATGAAGATGGAGATGTTGTTAGGATCAAGGAAGAAATGGGACGGAAAAGGGAATTCGAGAACAAGATAAGCCAAGCAGAGATACTACCTTTTCCAAGTGATTCTAATTCTAGTACCCGAATGAAATCAAGCTATAATTCATCAAAGGAGTTGAGTTACAATGATCAAAGATCAATGTCCGAGATTGTAGTTCATTCAAGATTTAACGATTTTGGCACTGGAAATAGTTGTAATAGTAGGGAGAGAGATGTTGAAAATAATGGTGAAGATGATAGACAAAGGAGGCTTTGGTTGCCAATTGCGCGACGAACTGTCGAATGGTTTGCAAATAGAGAAAGAAGGTCTCAACAATTACAGACGAAGAACAACAACACAAATGAATCATTAGATGTATAAACTGAGATCAATTGATTTCTTCACATATACTACTACAATTTTTTTCTTTTAATTATATGCTAGAAATTCACTTTGAATATGATCATGTTTGTAACATGACTTCTTTTACCTTCTTTCTATTTTTCTTCTAAATTTTCTTTGAGTATGTAGAAGAAACAGAGTGTTCTGTTTTGTATATGGGACTTGTTAGTGTTCTTGGTGGCAGTTTCAAGATCTTGATGTTTGCAAAAGACCCTTTTATCCTTGCAGTGATTTTTCATGCTAAAATGAATATTCCCTTGTTTCCCAATCATTCAAATTATCATTGCCAAAAAGAAATCATAAAAAATATTAAACCACCACATACATATAGTGTTTTCTCTCTTTCCAATATTTTTTCTTTTTAACTACTACTCTCTCGATCCTTCCGTCCCAGAGTATATATGTCCACCCTTTCATGTAATTGTTATGTAATTGTTGTGAGTATAAAAGTAAAGTAGGAGAGAGAATGAGTGGGAGGAATAGTAAAGATTCTTTGTCATTTTTTAAAGTGGACATATATTATGTGACGAACTAAAAATGAAAGGTGAACATATACTCTGGGACGGTAAGAGTATATTTTATCAATCTCCACTTTTTGATGATTTTCTCCCAAAATCTTGTGTTTGATTAAGTCTCGGAAAAGGGAAGTGAAGAAGTAGAGGTTGCCAACCTGGTTTTGTGTAACACCCCGAATTTTCTTAATGTATCTTGAGCATTTAATGACATTTAATATCAATAAATAACAATAATAAATACTTCAAATTAGGGTTCACAACGGCCCCTTATTCAACCATAATTTCAAAACAATAGCGGAAGCGTAACTTAAACGTGTCTTGGTAGGTAACAACCCTAACCATCAATGTACTTCAACTTACATCTAAATAAATGAACTTAGAACTACTAAGTTAAGAATCTTCAATCCACCGTCTTTCTACGGCTGCTTTCCTTGTCTTGTCCTTCTACTTAAATCCTGAAAACAAAATTTATAGAGAAGGGATGAGCGAACGAATGCTCAGTAAGTTCATACGTGGCCTCTCCGGTTACTAAGGAGAGACGACCAGAACGAATACTATGAATAACTTTACAAAGATAGGTTCAGTTACTTTTGGATTCAAGGCTGCAGAACAATACAGTCTTATTACTTTTAAGATTTTACTTTCAAAGGATTATGGCACTACAATTCAAAGGGATTTATTCAAGTTTCCGTCAATTCCTTGGTAACGTACATTATAACCTCAATGCCAAAGGTACAATTGGTACACCTAGCTTCTTCAGCCAATAGTGTGGGTCGTAACATATATGGTATCCACACACATATGCTCGGGGTCTAGAATCATCCTTGTAATCAGACAATTCCTGAGAGAAGGCATGTGATCACTCATGCAATCCCTAGTTTAAGGACGAGTCTTTTCTAACTGGACTGTCCTTCAATGTCTTTTCTAACTGGACATTGGATGCCTTAACGAGTAAGCAATTAACTTACAAGTTAAAATTAAATGCCTTAACGAGTAAGCGATTAACTTACAAGTTAAAATTAAATGCCTTAACGAGTAAGCGATTAACTTACAAGTTAAAATTAGAACATACCATGGTACAAGTATGTGATACAAGTTTCAAACTTCGATACTTAGTAGATCGATGGGGACATCACTAAGTATAGATTCTTTCAAGGAACGTTCAATAACGCAGAGTTCATTCAAATACTATCATGCCATACTGATAGTTAACTTTAGAAAGAAATACCGAATTCCAATAAACAGGAGTTCAAATACTGTAAGGAACGTAATCCCTTACCTGAATTGCTTTTCCTCGCAATCTCCTCTCTGTGCAAATCTACAAGGCACGGAGTAATTTACTTTAGTATTCTCTACATGGTTAACTATTTCTACTTAGTTAACTGAGAGATGCGTTTTAACTTCTTTCTTTACGTTTAAGTTTCTGACTTTGATTTACTAGTCAGTCCTTTAACTTTGATATAATTGCAATTTAGTCCTCTAACTTTGGGTTAATTACAATTTGGTCCCTCAACTTTGGGTTAATTGCAAATTGGTCCTTCAACTTTGGATTACTTGCAATTTAGTCCTTCAACTTTAGTTCAATTACAATTTAGTCCTTCCACTTTGGATTAATTGCAGATTAGTCCTTCAACTTTAACTCAATTGCAATTTAGTCCTTCTACTTTGGATTAATTGCAGATTAGTCCTTCAACTTTCCTTTAATTACAGAAAGGTCCTTGGACTTTGGTTCTGTTCATAAGGTCCCCTAAGTTTCCCTTTTCAATCACTTAGGCCCTCTAACTTCAAAGGTTTCCTTTTTATTCCTTCTAACTTTAATTCTTTTCAGTTTAGTCCTTTTCCGTTAGGAAACTAACTGGAACTTCTAATCTTTTCCTTTCTTGCTAACTTTTAACCTTCAAGGTCTTCCAAGTGTTTATTCTATTTCCTCAAGTTACTTTTCTAACTTGTTAACAATCCTTTTAACGATTTTGTTTTCTTTTCCGTTAGAAACTTAACGGAAACATTAACTTTCCGTCCCAATTCTTAACATCCTTAATCAAGAATCAACACCCAAGTTAGGTCATCATTGCCGAAACATGCTTCATCAAGATCCTTTGATTTTGATCAATTTTTCTAATTCTTTAAATTTTTCTAAATTCCCAAACATCAATATTATTTACAATACACTTAACAAAGATCATTTAAATCAACAAAATAAATTTTCCATGATCTAGGCCATTCGGCCGAAGGTGTTCAAAAGGGGGAATCCATATTTTTTCTTCTTTTGATAAACCCTAATAGCCTCAATTCCATATTGGTCTAATCCCCATGCATTGAATAATAGTATTCCATTTAAAATCATGGTTATAAGATCAACCTAATCCCAATACTAATATGAAGATCATCATATAATCAACACCTTGATTATTTAGAATTTTAATAAATAACTTCTCATCATAAATAACTAGCATGCAATCATAATTCTTTATTTTCTTAAATCATGCATAGTTTATGTTTTAAACATCCAAATCCAATGAAATAAATTTTTGAAGATGGGATTCGATCTTACCTTGAGAATGATCGGATTGGATCTCCAAAAATAATGGCCGGAATTTTCTTCTCCTCCCTCCTAGGTGCGGCTGCCGGCGGCTATACTAGAACTAGGGTTTGTTTTTCCCTTTTTTTTTTTTTTGAGTTTATGATAATAATGAATTCTTAAGTTGACTAACTCATTAATTTATACCTTGGGTTGATTCCTAATTGGGTTGGGTTTACTAATACTATTTTCGGGCCAATCCAATTTCCTTGGGCCCACTTCTTTCAAATTCTTTATAACTCCAATTATTGTTTAATTCAATTTAGTAAAACCGAAAATTAAAATAAATAAATAAAAAAAAAATTTATCCGGTTATTACATTCTTACCCCCTTAAAAGAAGTTTGTCCTCAAACTTTGACAATTCTTAATCCGAGAAGATGTCCGGGTACAATTCGCGCATTTCACTTTTTTGTTCCCATGTCGCTTCTCTTTCTGAGTGATTACTCCATTGCACTTTTACATAGGGAACCGTACGCTTCCTTATGACCTCGTCTTTTCTGTCGACGATCTTGATTGGTCGTTCATCGTACGTCAAATCTGCCCGAACTCTTAACTGCTTGTATTCTATCACATGACTCGGATCATGATTATACTTCCTTAGCATGGAGACATGGAACACATTATGCACTCCCGCTAATACCGGCGGTAACGCCAATCGATAAGCCACTTCTCCGATCTTATCAAGAATTTCGAACGGTCCCACATATCGTGGACTTAACTTTCCTTTAATCCCAAAACGCATAACTCCCTTCGTGGGTGATATCTTTAGGAATACTCGATCCCCCGGCTGAAATTCTAGTTCTCGCCTTCTATTGTCTGCGTAAGATTTCTGCCTACTTTGCGCAGTCTGTAGCCACTTTCGAATCTGTTGTACTTTATCCGCCGTGACTTGTACGAGTTCCGGTCCACCTAACTTCCTCTCACCGACTTCATCCCAACACGCCGGTGATCTACACTTCCTCCCATACAATGCTTCATATGGTGCCATCCCAATACTGGCATGAAAGCTATTGTTGTATGCGAATTCCACCAGTATGACTCCTTTAGATCCCTATACATTTTGGTACTCCCCGGATGTACAGAGAACTTCGAACAATGAGCTTCTCTCAGTATCTCTCTCTTAATTTCATCATTATTTGGCACCCATACTCTCTTTTGGTATCTCAGAATTCCATCTTCACCCATGTGAAGATCCTTTGCTTGCCCATTTCCGATTAGAGCTTCTCTCTCCTCGTCTAACTCTTGTGCCTCTTTAATTTTGCCCAACAATGCAGGTTGTAACGTCAGTCGAGCCAAGTATCCGTTTACTTTTACTATCAAGTTAATCTCCTTGACATCTTTCCATATGCTTACCCCCTTAGAGATCAACGTCGCCAACATTCCGTGATTCTTCCTACTTAATGCATCTGCCACCTTGTTGGCTTCCCAGGATGATATAATATTTCACAGTCGTAATCCTTGAGAAGTTCTAGCCACCTCCGTTGTCTCATATTCAATTCCTTCTGCGTGAAGATATACTTAAGGCTCTTGTGATCTGTAAAAATCTGGCATTTTACGCCATGCAGATAATGTCTCCAAATTTTCAAGGCAAACACTACTGCTGCTAACTCCAAATCATGGGTCGGGTAATTCTTCTCATGTACTTTCAACTGCCTAGATGCATAAGCTATAACCTTATCATTCTGCATCAACACTCAGCCTAGCCCTTTAAGCGAGGCATCGCTATATATTACAAATCCATCCGATCCAGACGGTAAAGCAAGAACTGGTGCGGACACCAATCGTCGCTTCAATTTCTCAAAACTCCTTTCACATTCTTCTGACCAACAAACTTTGCTCTCTTAAAATCTGCAGTACTAACCTTAATGCTCTTCATGTTCTTCCTTGGTCCTCGAATACACCAAGATATCATCAATGAATACAATCACACACTTATCCAGAACTTCTGAAATATCCTATTCTTAAGTTCCATAAACGCTGCCGGTGCGTTAGTCAACCCACACGGCGTCACTACAACCTCATAATGACTATACCTTGTTCTAAAGGCTGTCTTAGCTATATCATCCTTCTTCACTCTTAGTTGATGATAACCAGACCTCAATTCTATCTTCAAGGAATAACACGCTCCACGAAGTTGGTCAAACAAATCATCTATTCTGGGCAACGGGTATTGGTTCTTTACCGTCACACGGTTCAATTCACGATAGTTGATACATAACTTCATCGACGCATCCTTCTTCTTCACAAATAATACCGGTGCACCCCATGGTGATACACTCGTTCTAATCAAGCTCTTATCCAACAACTCTTAGAGTTGCTCTTTTTATTCTTCAATTCTGACGGAGCCATTCTATACGGCGCCTTCGATATTGATGAAGTCTCAGGTACCAAATCGATAGAAAATTTTACTTCTCCTTATGGAGGTATTCCCGGTAAATCCTCAGGAAACACGTCTTTGAAATATCTAATCACAGAAAGTGATCCTACGGTTACTTCCTTCTTGCTCGTATCACCAATGTACGCCAAGAATCCTTCTCATACTTTCTTTAAAAGCTTACGAGCCTTCATTACCGATATAAGGTTCGATCGGGTTCTAGGTTTCGTTCCTTGAGAACATCACTCTTCTCTAGATTGTAATCTAAAGTGGACTTCTTTCTTTAAAACAATCCACATGGGCATGGTATGCAGTCAACTATAGTCCATTCCCAAGATTACATCAAATTCTTCGATGTCCTAAACTAATGAGATTAACCTCAAGTTCTTCCTCGTCCATTTTCAAAGGACAATTCCTAGATATAGACGTAATAGGGATCGATTCTCTAGTTTGAATACCCATAACTAAAGAATTCTCTAACGCCTCATGAATTAAATACATATTCTTAGCCAAGCAATCATTTGGCACTTCTTATCAGAACCTTGCCCTTTGACGTCGTTCTTATTACCATCATTTCTATTGCCGTAGCCTTTATTCTGGTACTTACTTGTACTACCTTCCTTTTCGCGATCGTCAGTAGCCTTCCGCTTATTATTATTCCCATCCTTTAGATTCCGTCGACTCTTTCTCAGTTGACTCTTCTTCTCTTCTCGCTTACCGCGATAACTATTCTGATTCTTTCTCTACTATCCTTGCCCTATCCAACACTTGGTCATAGGTTGGTAGAATTAATGGAGTAATTCTGTATTTGATTCGGTTGCTCCAACCAGCTTCAAATTTTCGAGCCTTTTGCGCTTCATCATCGAAGAGTGTTAGGGTAAATTCTAGAAATTCGATGAATCTAATACCATAATCGTTCACCGTCATACTTTCTTGAGTTAGCATCATAACTTAGCCTCTCTGGCGTTTCGAACACTTGCCAGATAATATGGTACTATCATTAGTTATCATGAATACGAGACTTTTTCACGTACTCTCATACTATAGCTCGTCTCTACATACTAACATTCAATTTATAGGTCATTCACTAAACCACTGGTCGTTTCCACAGACCATCACTATCTTCATTAGTCAACTTTACTAGACGTATGGGTCGCTTCATTAGACCATTTCTATTTTCATAGGTCATTTCAATAGACCAAAATCACTTTCATTGGTCGTTTCAATAAACCATTCTCACTTGTTCCAGGTTAACTTGCACATTTAACACTATTACTCACGTCAACCCAAGCATTGTACTATGCCTAGTACTTTTTCATAAATAGGCCGTCCCCAAAAGACGTAATTTTGACAAAAGATCGGTCTACTAGATCTCTGGTCGTTCCAATGGACCAATTCTCCTTAGGGAAGTCATTTCACTAGACTTTACTTATTAATCATAGGTCGATTCACTAGACCTACTCTCATTCACACTTGGCCGTTTCACTAAGCCCATCACTCTTATACTTAACCGTTTCAATAGGTTATTTTATTCTTGTTTTGATCGCTTCAATGGGTCAAAATTAACTTTACTTGGCCGTTTTAATAACCCAAATACTTTCTCTTGACCGTTTCAATAGGTCACTTTATTCTTGTTTCGATCATTTCACTAGACCAAAATTAATTTCACTTGGCCGTTACCATTGCCGTTTCCGTTGTTTCCACTTCTGGTATTCATCTGCAGATTTACTTTTACTTTAGAACAGGTTCGTGCTCTAGCAACATTCATCATGATACAATACGTGCAGTATTCATGGTATACTTAACTTATTCTTTTACTAACGGGTACTTGTTAGTTTTGATTCATGTTCGTAGGTCTTTTGTACTAGACCATTATTCAGATGTGGTTAGTTTACTTAACCTTTCTTCTCCGGTTCAGGAGTTTTCATACGTCATAATTTACAACCGTTTTACTTGGTTGCTTATTATTTCTTTACTTCACTAGTTTTTATTACTTAACTAGCTTTAACTTATTCCAATGGTCGTCTTACTTCGTACCATGGTTACGGAGATTATTTCAAATCACTCCGATGCTTTCCCTTGTCTTTTCTCGACAAGTTAACTTTTGTTTGCACAACAATAGTAAATTCAAAATTTTGGGTATTTAAATTAAATAATTAACCTTATTCAACTAAGGTGTGAGATTTAAACATCCCAAAATACACCCAAAATTCAACTTTAACATAAGAAAATTTCTAACTGTATTACTCCACTAATAATAAAGTAAAAGAATCTATTCTTATAACTATCTGTCATTAATTGCATCACTTCCCACAGTGTGCATGTTCTGCTGCAAGTTGGTCATATTTCTCTTGCAATTCTAACTTTTCAGCCCAAATCTGATAGCCTGAAGCCCTAAGCTCTTCCTCATAAGCTTCTTGCTCATCTATCTTCTTTTTCAGTTCATTATTTTGTTCTATCTCCTCCACCAGTTGTACACTGATTCGATTCCATTCGCGGTTAGCTCTAACCACATGGCTTTCTAGGCTTCGGACCTTCTTCAGCTGTACTGCTAACTTTCCTTCCACATACATTATGTCCTCATCGCGTTCTTTGATGACATTCTGTAGACTGCCGACTCCTCGAGTCTCCTCCCTAAGCTCTCTTTTAGCTGAGCGAAGTTCCTTAGTTAGCTGCTTAATAATTTCCTCTTTAGCTTCTATTTCTTCCCTTAGAGTAGCACTGTACCTTACCGACTTCATGGGTCTCCTTGGCATGATCCTACCCACACCAATAGTAACCTTAATTAGTACATAACCCCAAGATTCCATTATAACATATTAATAGAATGCAAATAGACATACAATGAAGAGATTCCTATTTCCCCAAGTATATTAATACTTTATGTACACTCTTAGTATTATTCCTAGAGTTAGACTTTATCACTTGAACTTCCTCAAGTAAGATCTTATTTAAGTCAAGTACTAAGTTCTCCCATTAGTCCTAACTTTCAGTTTTCTCCCATAAGACATAAAGCCATTGCTCTGATACCAACTGTAACACCCCGAATTTTCTTAATGTATCTTGAGCATTTAATGACATTTAATATCAATAAATAACAATAATAAATACTTCAAATTAGGGTTCACAACGGCCCCTTATTCAACCATAATTTCAAAACAATAGCGGAAGCGTAACTTAAACTTGTCTTGGTAGGTAACAACCCTAACCATCAATGTACTTCAACTTACATCTAAATAAATGAACTTAGAACTACTAAGTTAAGAATCTTCAATCCACCGTCTTTCTACGGCTGCTTTCCTTGTCTTGTCCTTCTACTTAAATCCTGAAAACAAAATTTATAGAGAAGGGATGAGCGAACGAATGCTCAGTAAGTTCATACGTGGCCTCTCCGGTTACTAAGGAGAGACGACCAGAACGAATACTATGAATAACTTTACAAAGATAGGTTCAGTTACTTTTGGATTCAAGGCTGCAGAACAATACAGTCTTATTACTTTTAAGATTTTACTTTCAAAGGATTATGGCACTACAATTCAAAGGGATTTATTCAAGTTTCCGTCAATTCCTTGGTAACGTACATTATAACCTCAATGCCAAAGGTACAATTGGTACACCTAGCTTCTTCAGCCAATAGTGTGGGTCGTAACATATATGGTATCCACACACATATGCTCGGGGTCTAGAATCATCCTTGTAATCAGACAATTCCTGAGAGAAGGCATGTGATCACTCATGCAATCCCTAGTTTAAGGACGAGTCTTTTCTAACTGGACTGTCCTTCAATGTCTTTTCTAACTGGACATTGGATGCCTTAACGAGTAAGCAATTAACTTACAAGTTAAAATTAAATGCCTTAACGAGTAAGCGATTAACTTACAAGTTAAAATTAAATGCCTTAACGAGTAAGCGATTAACTTACAAGTTAAAATTAGAACATACCATGGTACAAGTATGTGATACAAGTTTCAAACTTCGATACTTAGTAGATCGATGGGGACATCACTAAGTATAGATTCTTTCAAGGAACGTTCAATAACGCAGAGTTCATTCAAATACTATCATGCCATACTGATAGTTAACTTTAGAAAGAAATACCGAATTCCAATAAACAGGAGTTCAAATACTGTAAGGAACGTAATCCCTTACCTGAATTGCTTTTCCTCGCAATCTCCTCTCTGTGCAAATCTACAAGGCACGGAGTAATTTACTTTAGTATTCTCTACATGGTTAACTATTTCTACTTAGTTAACTGAGAGATGCGTTTTAACTTCTTTCTTTACGTTTAAGTTTCTGACTTTGATTTACTAGTCAGTCCTTTAACTTTGATATAATTGCAATTTAGTCCTCTAACTTTGGGTTAATTACAATTTGGTCCCTCAACTTTGGGTTAATTGCAAATTGGTCCTTCAACTTTGGATTACTTACAATTTAGTCCTTCAACTTTAGTTCAATTACAATTTAGTCCTTCCACTTTGGATTAATTGCAGATTAGTCCTTCAACTTTAACTCAATTGCAATTTAGTCCTTCTACTTTGGATTAATTGCAGATTAGTCCTTCAACTTTCCTTTAATTACAGAAAGGTCCTTGGACTTTGGTTCTGTTCATAAGGTCCCCTAAGTTTCCCTTTTCAATCACTTAGGCCCTCTAACTTCAAAGGTTTCCTTTTTATTCCTTCTAACTTTAATTCTTTTCAGTTTAGTCCTTTTCCGTTAGGAAACTAACTGGAACTTCTAATCTTTTCCTTTCTTGCTAACTTTTAACCTTCAAGGTCTTCCAAGTGTTTATTCTATTTCCTCAAGTTACTTTTCTAACTTGTTAACAATCCTTTTAACGATTTTGTTTTCTTTTCCGTTAGAAACTTAACGGAAACATTAACTTTCCGTCCCAATTCTTAACATCCTTAATCAAGAATCAACACCCAAGTTAGGTCATCATTGCCGAAACATGCTTCATCAAGATCCTTTGATTTTGATCAATTTTTCTAATTCTTTAAATTTTTCTAAATTCCCAAACATCAATATTATTTACAATACACTTAACAAAGATCATTTAAATCAACAAAATAAATTTTCCATGATCTAGGCCATTCGGCCGAAGGTGTTCAAAAGGGGGAATCCATATTTTTTCTTCTTTTGATAAACCCTAATAGCCTCAATTCCATATTGGTCTAATCCCCATGCATTGAATAATAGTATTCCATTTAAAATCATGGTTATAAGATCAACCTAATCCCAATACTAATATGAAGATCATCATATAATCAACACCTTGATTATTTAGAATTTTAATAAATAACTTCTCATCATAAATAACTAGCATGCAATCATAATTCTTTATTTTCTTAAATCATGCATAGTTTATGTTTTAAACATCCAAATCCAATGAAATAAATTTTTGAAGATGGGATTCGATCTTACCTTGAGAATGATCGGATTGGATCTCCAAAAATAATGGCCGGAATTTTCTTCTCCTCCCTCCTAGGTGCGGCTGCCGGCGGCTATACTAGAACTAGGGTTTGTTTTTCCCTTTTTTTTTTTTTTGAGTTTATGATAATAATGAATTCTTAAGTTGACTAACTCATTAATTTATACCTTGGGTTGATTCCTAATTGGGTTGGGTTTACTAATACTATTTTCGGGCCAATCCAATTTCCTTGGGCCCACTTCTTTCAAATTCTTTATAACTCCAATTATTGTTTAATTCAATTTAGTAAAACCGAAAATTAAAATAAATAAATAAAAAAAAAATTTATCCGGTTATTACAGGTTTTGTGCTTTAGTTTCTCTAGATCAAGCAATCAAATTACTGAAAAGAGATTCATAGTTGGAATTTGGAAACCCAATAAATCTGGTTTGGGAATCAATCATTTTTTTCTTCATCTAATCAGAGTTCTGACAAAATGACATTTGAAAAAGGCCCAACTTCAATTCATGTAGGAAAACTGTGGGGAAAAAAAGGAAGATAAATAAGAGATAAAATGGATATTATAGTCATTCGTGTCTAACAAATAAAAAGATATTTGAAAAAATGGTTACAGAAAAGAAATAAAATAAGATTGTCTGAGGTAATGGGAAGCCGGAAATATTCGATGCATAATCCATGCCTCTGATTTGTGGATTTCTGCTGTTCACTTTTCATTAATGAACAACCAACAATTTCTCAAAAAAAAATTGTTCTTGTTTTTCATTAATTTATTTCATTTATCTATTTATATATTATTTTTTAGAAAAAAAAAAAAGATTTTTACCAATAAGTCTCTAAGAGAAAGTGGTATTTGCCAATAAAAACACAACATTTCAAATTTCACTTTAGAGTCCATGGGTTGAAATTAATTTTACCAATAAATCTCTTCCACTTTTAAAATGACAAAAATGTCCTCAACCCAATTCAAATCCCTTCACCCCTTTTGTCTTTGACCATCTTTGACCGCCACCATTACCTTTGATTATCCCTGACCACCACCGCCAACCGCCGCCTCCCCCCGCTGCTGACCTGCCGGACCTCCTCCGCCGTCCACCGACCGTAACCTCCGGCCGCCGACTGCCACCTGGCACCGCCTGACCTCCGGCCACCAGACGCCGGACCTCCAGCCTCCGGCAACCTACCGCCGGACCTCACCCACCTCCAACCACATACAACCATAAGTACTATAAATAAAAATCATTTGTCATTACTGGGATTTGACCCATGACCTCTTGGTCTTAATTAGGACTCCTAACCACTATGCCAACCCCCTTTATGGTTTGTTTTGTAAACTATTATATATTTAACACCAAAATATCACATTTCTTTGTTTGTTTTTGTTTTTGTTTTTTGTTTTTTGTGATTAAGAATATTCTTCACAACTAAACAACTGCTCAAGTTTTAATAAAAAAAAAATGTGACAATTAATTTGTCATTTGTTTAGAGGGTATGTAAGGGCATGTTCACTTTTAACATTAAACAACTTCAATATTAAGTTATCAGTTGTTTCACACATGATGTACCATTGCATGAAACATTTATTAACCAAATATTTAGCTTTAAGCAATTGGAAAATTTATTTCACAATTGCGTAAAGAGCATTTGACAGTAAACGACTATGATATTAAGTGTCATTTGTAAAAAATTGAGTGATGAATTTCTCATTTGTTATACTCAACTCATGTGTGAACAACTGAGAAATGAATGTCTCAATTGTTATACTTAAAGTTATGTGTGAACAACTGAGAAATAAATGCACCAGTTCTTACACTCAAACTTATGTGTGAATAACTGAGAAATGAATGTCTCATGTATTATATTAACAACTGAGAAATGCATGTCACAATTATTACCACTGTGAAATCATACAGCTGTGAAATCGGTTGAGAAATAATTTACAAGTGAAATATGAAACAATGACACAACTGTGAAATCATACAATTGAGAAATCAGTTGAGAAATGATTTAACAAGTGGAAAATGAAAAAAAATGACACAATTGTGAAATCACACAACTGAGAAATCACACAACTGTGAAATCAGTTGAGAAATTAATTTACAAGTGAAAAATAATTATTTTCTAAAATTTAATAATACGTTGAGTGTACTTGTTTGATTCTTCTTAATGATACAATTAAAATGGTGGTTTCAGATTATTATTTTTATTTGTAGATTTTGAGATATTACATTTTAAAAATTCGACTGCATTTTGGTCAAGCAAAAAAACTATGGACTTTTTGGCGAGCTTCATAAATGTCTGTCTTTATTGGTCGTTTTTATTTGACTGAGGGACTTATTGATCAAATTCTTTAAAAAAAAAAAAAAAAAAAAAAAAAAACCAATCATAGTCACCTACAACTATAAATATGTGACAATGCCCATCCAATTCCACGATTACTATAATAAATAACTATATTTATTTCTAGTGTCGGCAGTGGTGTTAACGTAAAGAGATGTGTCCTCTCCCTTTGTTCTCATTCTTAGGAATCCAGATACACAATCTAATTGCATCTTTCTTTACTACTCCTACCTTAGGAAAGAAAAAGAAAAAGAAAAAAAAAGTGCTAATTTATTTTTGTTTCATCTAAAAATAAGAATAACGTTTTTATTCAGATACTTCATCCGTCCCAAAACAGTTTGCGTCATTTTGAAAATGCACAAAAATTAAGAAGAAAGTAGTATATACTGGAAATTATTATGAGTGAGAAAGTGGTTGTGATTAAGAATAGGATTCAAAATTTAAGTAAGTGATGATGACAAGTGGGGTAGAATACATGAAAAAGAATATAAAACCCAAAAAGGAAATCGGTGGAAGTTGTTTTGGGACGGAGAGGGTGAGTGCGACCCCCTTTGTGAGGAGGCACCCCTTCTCCCGAAGTTACGGGGCTATTTTGACGAGTTCCTTAGAGAGAGTTGTCTCGTGCTCCTAGGTATTCTCTACCTACCCACTTGTGTCGGTTTCGGGTACAAGTACCTTTTTGTTGAAGGTCGTTCGAGGTTTTCTTGGGATTGTGGAATGAGTTACTGGAGTGTGAATAACGCACTTTTACCATTTCAACCAATTTACCATGGTACAAATAATATATCAATATCAACTGGTCAACCAGGAAGATTTTTGTGTATGTATGTGGTACATTTATATCAAAAATAAAGATTATCAAATTCAGGATGAAGAATGGAAAAAAGAAAAAGGTCTCACTCATTTACATATATACGATATTTACACACATAATACATTAAAGAGAATCAAAACATATGGGGTTGACTTGAAATCAGGTGAAAAAGGTCAAACCTTTATGCTCTGCAGATTATTGACTCGCCAGTTACTTGTGCCGGGAGGAAAGAGCTCACTTGGAAAAATAAATCGACATCTCTACCAATCTTCAAGCCATTCTGGAGTGTTGAGATCCTCCAAGTCTCGATTTGGAGACACTAAAGGAGCTAAGATTTCCTCCGGACGACTTTCGAGATACTGATTTGCACGGGATATAATCTCCTGTGGAGCAGCACAGCGTTGATCCCGTATACCATCCCAATCAACCCCACTGAACCATGGGTGACTTCTGACGGAGTCAGCACCTTGGCTTCCAAGTCTTCTGTCTTCGTCAACTTCAAGCAACTGTAGAGAAGCTCATGTTAACTCAAGTTATGAAGTAAAAATGCTGTTCACTAAATTTAACCCCCACCCCTTATCCACCAAATCCCACTTTGCACCCTAATTTGAAAAATCAGTCTGTTTGATGCTTTAATTTTGAAATCGTCCGACACTCCCACTCTACCCCCTGACATGCACTTGAGCAGGGGTAAAGTTGGACGATTTGAAAAGCACCCGGGGGTAAGTGGGACGTTTTCAACATTAAAGTACCAAACAGACCCACTTTTCAAACTAGTGTGCGAAGTGAGATTTGGTGGATACTTTGGGGGCAAACGTTATTTGGCCTTCAGTTGGGACCGGAGGAGTAGAAAATCAAGACCTTGGGGATGAGATCCACGACTTGAGGACTGAAAGATTCTGGAAGAGTGAGTTGTACTTTGGCAATCTTGGCAAACGTGTCGAGCTCGCTCTCTCTCCATGACCCGAATGGCATTTCGCCTTGTAAAAGGAAATAGATCAATACTCCCAACGCCCACCTGCAGAAATAAGAGGAGCAATCAACATTCGGAATTCGGAGAGGGTAGAAAAGTAAATATACACACAGTTTATAAAGTCCATGAGAGTTTACCAGTCAGCAGCAAGACCATGGCCTTTCCCTTGGACTATTTCTGGAGCTAAAGAGTCTGCCATCCCACATAGCGTAAATGTTCTCTCCCCAGATAGCTTCTTTCCAAATCTGAAGTCCACTAGCTAGATTGCAGCAAGAAGCTAAATTTTAATAACTTCTTTGATGGTTCTCATTATTGTATAACACAAATTATATCCATTTCAAAGAAGGAAAAATGATGAGATTCTTCAATCATTCCACACAAGTATCAATGTTCGGCAGTAAAAGAAAATGTCAAAATTCATTTTTGTCCATTGTGCTTTGGGGGCACTTTCACTTTAACCATTGTACCTTTTTATTAACATAAAAACTACTGTACTAATTTTAACTCCCCCACAACCCCAAAAATTAACCCTGTTAGTTTTTAATGGATGGAAAGTCTTAATTTTTCACACTTCCACCCCCCCCCTGAACTTTAAAATGGAGAGGCACATCACCACCCCCACTCCTCAACTTCCCTAATCTCCACCACACTACCATCACCATCCACCACCCACCATCCACCACCACCACTATTGCCATCACAACCACCACTGATTTCTCTCACACACAAACACACACTTAATTTTCTCACACATAAAACACACTAATTTCTTTAACCCAGACAATTGCAAGGGAAGTACTAAAGAGAAAAAGGAGAAGGGAAATGGGAAGAACTAATTGTCGGGCATAAATCAAAATTTGAAAACTATTTCAATTAATCAGTTGTCACAGTAGAAAATTGAGGGTTTTGTTTCTTGATCATACTTTGTTATTAGTTGCGAATAAGAACGGGAGTGGAATTCAAATTAGAAATCGGAATTGGAGTGCGTTTACGTTGCCAACAATTTTGATATTAGTGGTATTTGGTGGGTGGTGATGATTGTGTTGAGGTGGTAATGGTTGTGATGGTGGTGTCGGTAGTGGTAGGTGGGGGTGGTAGTGGCAGCGGAAGTGGTGGTGGTAGTGGGGTTGTGGGTGGTGATGGTGGTGGTTATGGAAGTTGAGGAGTGGGATGGTGATGTGGCCCTCCATTGAAAGTTCAGGGGGTGGAAGTGTGGAAAAATAAAGTTTTCCATCCATTAAAAACTGTTAATTGAGAGAATAATCTGAGAGAAACATTAGGCGCCACCCTAATTGGTTTGGCCAGAGCATTTTATACCACACATTTACAACTTACATTAAGACCCCTACACTATATGTATATACACTTAAGTCTATGATAACTTATATTCTAACACTCCCCCTCAAGCTGGAGCATAAATGTCATGTATGCCCAGCTTGTTACAAATAGATCCTAACTTACTACCATTCAAAGATTTAGTGAACACATCTGCAAGTTGATCTTCTGTTTTAACATAACTCGTATCGATAACCTTCTCCTGAATTTTGTCTCTAACAAAATGACAATCCATCTCTATATGTTTCGTTCGCTCATGAAAAACCGGATTGGAAGCAATATGAATGGCTGCCTGATTATCACACCATAATCGCATAGGCAACGAATCACGTATACCAATCTCATTCAATAGTTGACGGATCCATACAAGTTCACAAGTGGCGTAAGCCATAGCCCTATATTCTGACTCAGTACTCGACCTAGACACAACGGGTTGTTTCTTACTTTTCCAAGAAACCAAGTTGCCTCCAACAAAAACGCAGTATCCACTAGTAGACCTCCGATCTGAAGGAGAACCTGCCCAATCTGCATCCGCAAACCCCTCCACTCGCATGTGTCCGTGATCACTATATAACACGCCCTGCCCTGGGGCACTTTTTAGATACCGAAGAATCCTCACAGCAGCATCCCAGTGGATACTTCGTGGTGATGACATAAATTGACTGACTGTGCTAACCGCAAATGCAATATCAGGCCTCGTAACAGCCAGATAATTTAATTTCCCAACAAGTCGACGATATCTCTCTGGATCATCAAATTCATTGCCACCCTCTACTGTAAGTTTCAGATTCGGATCTATGGGAGTGTCACACGGTTTTGCACCTAACAACCCTGCCTCAGTTAACAAATCAATCACATACTTCCTTTGAGATAAGAAGATGCCCCGTTTACAACGAGCAACCTCAATCCCCAAGAAATATTTCAAACTACCCAAATCCTTAGTCTGAAATTTCTTTTGAAGATATGCCTTTAATTTTACAATGCCTGCATTGTCACCACCGGCATACACAGCCAATAAGATCGAACCTGCATTACTTTGTCTATAAAATACAGAGTGATCACTATGACACCTCGTAAGACCAAACTCTATCACTACCTCACTGAATCTGCCAAACCACGCACGTGGGGATTGTTTCAATCCATAGAGAGACCGTTTTAACTTGCAGACCAGCCCAGACTCCCCCTGAGCAACAAACCCGGGTGGTTGCTCCATATAAACCTCTTCCTGTAAATCAGCGTGAAGAAATGCATTCTTCACATCAAGTTGATGAAGATCCCAATGATATGATGAAGCAAGAGATATCATTATACGAACAGATGCAAGTTTAGCAACTGGAGAGAATGTGTCAGAGTAATCAACTCCATATGTCTGAGCATATCCCTTCGCCACAAGGCGAGCCTTAAGACGAGCTAAGGATCCATCAGGATTTACCTTTACAGTATACACCCATTTGCTCCCGATTGCATGCTTGCCTACCGGTAAAGGAACTAAATCCCATGTCTGATTATGGAATAGAGCACTCATCTCCTCTTGCATTGCCTTCTTCCATCCAGAATTACCTACTGCTTCAGACACAGACTTAGGAATAGGATAAGACTCAAGGAGATTAACAAACGCACAATGTTCAGAGGATAAACCATTATAACTAACAAAGTTAGAAATAGGATGTAAGGTACAACTACGTGTACCTTTTCGAAGTGCGACTGGAACATCAAGATCCGGGGGAGGATCAACTGAAGCAAGATCAGGCAACGATGGGACTGGCTCGGTAGGGGTAGAATCAGGAGCAACATCCCTCGCTCGACGAGTGTACACATGCTGAATAGGAGGTCGAACTATTTGCGGAGTAGTAGGAGAGTGTACAACTCGATAAATGAGAAAGTCATCATCAGAGACTGACTCGACAGAAGGAGTGTGAGAGGTGAGATAAAAGGAAGCAAACTCATGAAATGTGACATCGGCTGAAATCATATACCTATTCAGCACTGGAGAAAAACAACGATACCCTTTCTGAGTACGAGAGTAACCTAAGAATATGCACTTCAGTGCCCGAGGATCTAACTTGGTAATACCAGGACGATGATCCCGAACAAAACAAACACATCCAAATACCCTAGGGGTAACGTTATATAGAGACCGGGAGGGAAACAAAGCACGATATGGAATTTCGCCTTTAAGCACAGAAGAAGGCATCCTATTAATAAGATGACATGCAGTTAAGATAGCATCAGCCCAAAAATGTTTCGGAACATGCATTTGTAATGAAAGAGCTCGAGCAACTTCGAGTAAGTGACGGTTCTTTCTCTCAGCTACCCCATTCTGTTGAGGGGTATCAACACACGATGATTCATGTAGCATGCCACGAGATGCCATAAATTTAGAATATATATTAGAGTAATACTCTTGAGCATTATCACTACGAAGAAGTTTAACACGAACATTAAATTGAGTCTCAATTTCAGCACAAAACTCAGAGAAAATATCAAATAACTCCGAACGATTTTTCATTAAATAAATCCAAGTGACACGAGAATAGTCATCCACAAAAGTAACAAAATACCGATAACCTAATTTTGAAACGACTGGACTGGGACCGCAAATATCAGAATGTATGACATCAAACGGGGCATCCACCCTGTTATTAACTCGAGGAAAATAAGAAATGCGATGATGCTTTGCAAACTGACAAGCATCACACGCAAAAGTAGGCAAATGAGAAAATTCTGGACACAACTTCTTGAGACTCTCTAAAGAAGGATGACCCAATCTGCAATGAACTTGGAAAGGGGTGACAGCCGAATTCAAACATGTAGGCGATGACGCAGCGTCAAAGTAGTAGAGTCCTCCCGATTCTTTCCCTCTACCAATAATCCTTTTCGTTGAACGATCCTGAAAGACACAATATGGAGGAAAAAATGAGACTTCACAATTATGATCACGAGTGAATTTACTAACAGACAGGAGATTAAAAGAGAAGCCCGAAATGAATAACACTGAAGACAAAGTGAGCGACGGTGTAAGACGTATACTACCACGCCCCTGAATAGGTGCCACAGAACCATTAGCCAGTGTGACAGTAGGTGCAGATGACACAGGAGTGAATGAAGAAAATATACCTCGATTACCAGTCATATGATCAGAGGCACCAGAATCTATGACCCAATTAGAGTCGAACAAAGATACGAAAGCAGTCTGTTTACCTGTCTGGGCAAAGGAGGCAGTAGAGGATGACGAAGATGCCTGAAACTGTGTATACCGAGCAAACTCATCTTCCGACATCATTACCATCTTAGTGTCTGTCGGCTGGGGTGGAGACGGTGCAGTAGGGATAGAATCAGAAGCAACATGAGCAAATCTCTCTGGCTTCCCATGCAGTTTCCAACAAGTGCGCATCATATGACCTGGTTCCCCATAGTGATAACAAGTACGTCCCTCTGTAATCTCTCTACCCCCACCTCGACCACCACGACCACCCGGACGACCTCCTCTGCTAGGTCCCCTTCCGCCTCGATTACCACCATCAGGAACCTGATATCCCTGACCCACAAGAGCCGAGGAGTCACGTGTCAAAAAAACATTCTGACCCCCTTTACTACTGCTTGCTCCCGACTCTAAAGAAGAACGAAGAACTCGGGAAAAGGCATCCTGAAGAGAGCCCACATCTGTACCCGATAAGATATTAGAGCGAGCAGTACTGAACTCTGATCGTAAACCAGCAAGAAATCCAAGAATGATTAACTGTTCACGTTGGGTTTGCATAACAGTAACATCTGTACTCAGGGGTAAAAGAGAACTCCACTCCGCTGCTAATTTCTTATAATCAGCAAAATATTTAGTTACAGTGCGATCACTTTGATCTTGGCGAAACAGCGAACAAGACAAGTCATACATTCTGTTCATATTATCTTTTTCTCCGTACAAAACAGTCAAATATTCCCACATATCTCGGACGTTAGACGTATGTGCCACTAACTCAGCCACTTCTTCATCCATAGAATTCATCAGTTTGTAATACAAATCAGCATCTTCTCTCATCCATTTGGCGTCGTCTGGTTGAACAGTAGTGAGATGAGCTTCTTTGTTTTGCCCTTTGAAGTTCATCTCAACTACACGACGCCACATTAAATAATTCTTTCCCGTTAATCTTTTGTCAGTAATTCTAGACCCACTAGACATTACTTCAGAGACCATCACCTTAGCATCAGAAGACTCTGTATTTACCATGATTAATAGACAGACGCAGCCAACAACTTCGCAGAACAGCAAGGAAAATCAAGAACAATTGAGAGGACCAAAAAAAAATTGCTGCAGAATAGCAAATAGTTCAATTCGTAGACGAAAAATCACCAAACCAGAAAAACGAACGTGCAATCGAGCTCCCAGCAACCGGGCGAACTCAATTCTGATGGTTCGGCCGGCGAAGTCCAACCCACGCGCTGGTCGGCGGCGATGACCCAAACACACGCGCCGGCGCGTGAAGCTTGATTCCGGCGATGGGAAGATCGAGAGTCGCCTGTTGTAGACGAAGACTCGATGCTAGAGATCAGCCGGAAAAGAGTACGATTTCGACGGAATTAGTCGATCCGACCACGATCGACGAACTGCTCTCCGGAAAAAAAAAATCGGCAATTACAAATGCCTACCTCGACCACGATCTGGACGGAACTCCTCGATTTCAAATGAATCGCACGATCACGGCGATCTCGATCCCAACTTGGAACCCGCTCTGGATACCATGTTAATTGAGAGAATAATCTGAGAGAAACATTAGGCGCCACCCTAATTGGTTTGGCCAGAGCATTTTATACCACACATTTACAACTTACATTAAGACCCCTACACTATATGTATATACACTTAAGTCTATGATAACTTATATTCTAACAAAAACTAACCGGCTTAACTTTTGGGGTTGCGGAGGAGAGTTAAAAATAGTACTGTGGCTTTTAAGTTAATTTAAAATTACAATGGTTAAAAAGTGCTCCAAAGTACAGTGGAGAGAAACGAATTTTGGTCAAAAGAAAATGAAGAAAACATATTCCATAAACATGGATAAGGGTGATAAAAAGGTCTACTTGGGTTGAAGAAAATATGACATTTGAGAGAACAGAGTGGAGGGTAAAAATTTATGCGGAAGATGGGAATAATTATATTTCTTTCTTGTTCTATATTTTTTTTCCAAATTTTCTTCCCACCTATTTCAACAGCTTTCACAATATTTTTTCCTCACCACTTGTTGACGATTTATGTTAGCCGGCCCAAATATGTTTCGACTAAGGCTTTGTTCATTGTTGTTGTTGCTTAAGTTAAAGTACTTAAAAACTTCTCCTTTGTTCGTTGTTTGCTGTTCGTTGTTTCATTGTTCGGTGTCATTAGGATATTTTAAGAAATTTATAAAATGAACGCTTTATTGTCAAATTGGACTTTGATATGAACATCCTGAAATAGGAAGTATGACTCTGAGATAAACCGACTAACCTAGGTAGGGAGTATAAAAAGAACACAAATTATGAAAGCATAGCAAACACCTACCTGTACATGTCCTGTCTGGCTGAACATTAGAACATCTGGAGAAACGCCTCTATAGAGAAGACCATTCTGAAATCAAACAAAAGTTATAAGATGAAAAGTTGATAACAATAGACATTTTTTCTACTATCTCCGTCCCAAAATGAATGACCGAATTTACTCTTGATCAAGAGCCAATTCGGTCATTCATTTAAGGGAATAGGATCTACTTTATGGGGATTAGACCTTGTGCAGATCTTCCAAAGCCAAGACAACAGATGCAGCACAAAACTTTGCGGATGGTTCATCAAGTGGGGTGTGAAGTACAGAAGCAATTGTACAAGAGACACGAGTATTCAGAAGTAGGCCAGCATGTGTTTGGTCTGCACAACTTCTCAGAATTTGTGGCACACAAGCTGAGCTGTTTATACTTTTCATTAAGTTCTTCTCCTTTAAAACCTGTTCTTCCTTGCTGAATTTTTTGATCTTCTGCTTTGAAAATCTTTTCAAGCTCAGCATGTGATCTGATCAAAAACATAATATTTGTCAGCATATGCAGTAAGAGATATACCCCCTCCATCCCAAAATGATTTTCGATTCTTCCCATTTGTCATTTTCCATTGGGGCAAATTGCAATTTGGTTCCTGACGTGTACATAAGTTTGCAATGTTGCTCCAAACTGTTTAATTTCGCAATTTAGTATCCTAACATTTACATTTTTTTGCAATGTGGCTACAAAACTAACACCCAGTTAAAATTCTAACGAAATAACACCCATGTGACTAGCACATATCTTTTAAATGGATAAAATGGTCATTGAACTTCATTTTTAATAAGATTATCACTTTTTTTTTTACATAAATACCATTTCCGATTAAGATAAAGTATCCAGTTTTAAAGTTGTACGTCTTCTCTCTCTCTCCTAGCTTAATTATTTTATGAATTAATTTATTGAATTTGCTGGTTTGATTATATTACATATTAATTTTCTTCCAAAACAATAAAACAAACTAAATCGTAAAATTTCTCTCTTATTTTAATTTGTTTAATTGAGATTAAACATGTATGTCTTTTCTCTCTTTCCCGTCTTTAATTTGTATAATTAAATTAAAAAAAAATTACTCTCTTATCCTGCCATTTGCAACAATAAAATCATTACTTAATTCCTTTCACTTGAAGAAATTATTTAAGAAAATTTATTTCACTTCAAAAAAACGCTTACTAAATTATCGTAAATGAGTCTGCATAATTATTTTGAGTTATATTCTAACATAAAATGTATTTATATATTTTTATTTATTTTATTTTTTGCAAAATATTTATAATTCCTAATTATATAATTTTAAATTATTTTAGTTTATTTTTTATTATTAAAATAAAATATTAAATTATGGTTAGAAAAATAAATGACTTTGTAAAGATTACGTAAATTATAAGTACAAAATAAAATAATATATATGCCCAATATTAATTTAATCTATATTTTTTAAACTACAAAATGAATAAAGTAAATAACAAAAGAAAACCTCACATGACCGGCACATGGCATCTTGAGAATGACCATTTTGTCCATTTAAAAGACATGTGCTAGTCACATGGGTGTTATTTGGTTAGATTTTTAACTGAGTGTTAGTTTTTTAGCCACATTGCTAAAGAATGTAAATGTTAGGATACCAAATTGCGAAATTGAACTGTTGGGAGCAACATTGCAAACTTATGTAAATGTTAGGAACCAAATTGCAATTTGCCCTTTTCCATTGTCCCAAAAAGTTCTTCCCATTTCTACAATTTGGGCTTAAAAGTGCATAAACAAAAATGGCTAGTGAAGCAAGTGTTCATATCCTTAAAAGTTTGAATAGTCAAATGGGACAATCATTTTGGGACGGAGGGAGTCCTTCCATGTCTCAATCAACCAACCCCCGAATCCCTTGCCCATCCTGAAGTCCTGAACTACAAAAAGTGGATTTCTTAAAATAGGTTCAGATTCGTTGATTTAAAGGGAAAAAAAGAAGTGAAAATCATTTTCTTATGGGTGAGAAAGTTAGCAAACTATGTGGTAAAGGGAACTTCGCAATTGGCAATTAACCTTTTTTCAAGCAAGATCATCTGAAGGCATTAACTACAACTTGCATAAAGTGCTGCAACATGGTGCAAACTATGGAAGTAGAAATCTTTATGGATGAGAAATTTTCTTTGTTTTAAATTTGGTAATAAGCGTAAATATGGGAAGTCATAATAATGTTCACCATTTATAAATACGACTTATTGAGCGGGAGCGGGATGTCCCAAGATAGAAACTAGAACCTTTAGCAGAACGAAGGAAGTATTATTGTACACAAAAAGAAACCAACCTGAGCCTCTCAAATATACCAGCCCGATCTCACTGCAGTCAGTAGAATACAAACATGTTCTCCACTCCTACACAAACCAAGCATTAAATGAATTAAAATGTCTTTTTGCTTTTTGAACTCCATGAAGACAAAAGAGTACAAAGGATGGAGTTTCATACCAAATCAGAGAGCTGAACATTTGAAAGTGATGAAGGATCGATACTTTTCACAGATTCCTTAGCAACTTCACCAGTGGAGTCCCTTGACCTTAACGATCAATCCCCGGAATTAGGCATATGGCGAAGATTCTTGCTTTAAGTACAACAAAAAAAAAAAAAAAAAAAACAGTTGTTCTCCCAAAAAATAATCTTTCTCATTTATTGCAATAAGCTAGAGTTGACGTATTACAAAAAAGGGAAAATAACAAATTAGGATCCAAAGTTTAAGGGGTGTGTGCCAATCGGGGTCTGATGTTCCAATTTTGTCAATTTAGGGTCCAATGTTAGCAACATTAGTCACTTGGGGGTTTTCGGACGGAATCGTAGAAAAAATTGTCAATTAAGGGTTCAAAATTAGAGGGTAATGTCAAATTAGGGTCCAAAGATTAGGGTGTATGTGTCAATTGAGGTCTGACTTAATGTTGTTTACTTTGAACCTCGACTAATGTTCTTAACTTTGGACCCTAAACTAACAAAATTGGAACATTAGACCTCGACTGACACATACCCCCTAAACTTTGGACCCTAAATTTTCATTTGCTTATAAAAAAGATACCATGTTAAAATTGACATTCTTAAGAAAGGGTATCAAACCTACTTGTAATCATCTTGTGAAAGCTTTGCAATGGGGCCCACAACTGACTCAAACTTTTCTTTCGTTAGCACAGCACAAACCACATCGCTTAAAGCAACGACACTTAAGGAGTCAATGCATTCACCAAGAAGAATCCATTCTCCAAAATAGTTTCCCTCCGTTTTCTCTACTGAAAGCTCTGTACTGTTCTGCGTATGACTGTTATCTTGCTTCTGATTTTCAGACACAAGGCTCAAGGCATTTTGACTTGTCACATTTGAATCAAAAGTAATCCGAACTTTTCCCTTCTGGATAATGTACAGTCCTAAAAGACCATTTTTCTGCGAGCATAGATCAAGTTAGATGTAAGAACGGGAAAAGTAAGGTTTATTTTCTTTCAAATAGCAAGTTTACCTTATCAACTATATTTTGCCCTTCCGAGAAGGAAACTTCAGAAAGAGCGTCTGCAATATGACTCAGCTGTAATATAGTCAACCTTGAGAGAAGATCTACAGACCGAAGCAATTTCAACGACGATAAATTTGAAAACTCTGACATTAGAATGCCTCTAAAATCCTCTCTCCTTAAAGCCCAGAGAGTTCCACTAGTAACAGCACGAACAGAAGCTTGGAGAGGTTTATTATACCTGTAATTCAATATACATCAAAGAAAAAAAATTGACTGAAAAAATGATTTTAACTAGTCAGAAAAGTAAAGTGCTTGCTATTACTCAAGAGTAGTGACCAAAATTTTCAAAATTTTGCATGACAATCTCTGTAGCAAGATATTTGATCGGTTAAGTATCGTCTCATTAATATTGTGGGCCACGGTTTACCCGAGCACATGATTGCCACAAAGTTTTTGATAAAGTTTCTGAGCAAAAGATTTGGATTTTTAACATTACTCCCTCTGTCCAGGAATAAATGTCTTACTTTCCATATTCGTTTGTCCCAAAATGAATGTCGTCTTACTAAAATAGGGTATGAAGTTTGGTGATCTTCCGATGCTACCCATTCTAATAGGCACAAGCATTGCAATGCCATAGGAGGTGTCACTCTACCCATATTAATAGATTGGGGCAATCAAGGGAACATTACTAAAAGCTTAAAAATATTGACTTGTCAACTATGACATTTATTCCGGGACATAGGGAGTATCATTTACTAAAATATGGAAAAACTTAAATAACTTAAAGAGAAATCTCACATTAGTGCGAGTTCACCAAAAGATGAAAGCTTATCAGCTGTATACCGCTGTAAAACCCTTGGCACCACTCCGTTTGTCTCTTCCTGTCAGTGTATTGCTTTGTCAATCTCCAGTCTGATAAAGTTTTACCCAAACAAACTTGATAACTTCAACTGGCATTTACTACTTCATAATGAGTAAAAAGATAACTAGTGAATGTTAAGAAGTAAAAAAGGTGAGGTCATGTTTCAGATGGGAAGACCTAGGTTTCATTTGATTCATAGAACACTATTTTACGCAGCCATTTTTATTGAAAACTACTTCATGTGCTAAGATTTGGTTACCACATGGGAAATTGCACAAATATGCTTGCATATGCCACTTTTTTCTGAAACTCTCAAAGACCAGAAAATATGGAAGCATGTCTCTCAGGAATTATTTTCATGAAACAAATGAGCCTTAAGAGTAGATTTAAACAGAAGATATCATAACCTGGGTTGCGAAGACCTCAAATTCACCACTTCCGACGACATAGAAACAATCACCTTCCCCACCCTGCAAGATATCATATTCATTACACTCAGCAGTTGCATTTTACAAACTAAAAGTGATTCAGATAGTAATCAACAAGGAAATATATTGAAAATCCAAAATTCCAAGTTTACATTAAGAAATGCAGACACACATCGGTGAATGTCCCCAATAAATTGGTAAGTGTAACCACCACAGTTGTAGTTGGTCCCAGTTCATAAAATATCCATAAATAGACTATTAAAGAAGTGCCCTCAGGCACTAATTAGCATTTCCTTTCTTATACATAGAAGTCAAGACTATTGCTTGTTCCATGGCCTTGTTCACGTTCAGTGTAGCGGAAGCAACATTTAAGAAGGATGTAATAACTTATGGTTTAATACATTAATCTTGAGATGAGCGAATAGTGACAGAAGAGTTATCTTGCAAACCTAAGAAACGATCTTTCAAGTTAACTTGTGACTCATTCACATTAGCACTTACTAGGAAATAGCCTTATATTCACCTGTGTAATCATTATCTAGAGAGAGCAAACAATGCAGATTGTATCAACACGTGGTAAATTTCAGTGAATTTTTTTAGCATCACCAAAGAATTTCAGATATGATATCGACTCACCGAGTAAACTAATTAAATGAAAAAAAAAAAAGAATGTTCAAGCCTCACAAGTGGCATGAGATGGTACTAATGATAGACAATGGATATACATAGAAGGTGTGGGATACACATGTTAACTGTAATATGTAAATAGCTTAGAACCTGTTTGACCACCGTGGCCCCTGGTTGAACCTCAAGTCTTTGCATGCAATCCAGCAGAACTTGACACTGAGAATCAGTAAGCTTTCTAAAAAGAAAATGGTCATGCAAGGCCCGCTCAATTTGTGCCTGCAAAATGTAAGATAACGATATTAACCATCCACTATAATTGAGTCGAAAGACAAATGAATAGTTGAAGAAAGTAAGTTTACTTCTTCTTCACAGGTTTTCCTATGACCGGGAGATGGAGGGACCCACACTTGCCCATTCTCTAGAGAACTTTCAATAGCTTTAAGACGTGTCCGTGATATATCAGTCCTCACACGCTGATTCATCCTAGCATTCCACCCCATTGTTGAAGGAGACTCTGATCCTGAAAACTCTACAACCTGAGGTACAGGGGGTCTTAAAACAGCACCTGAAATTGCTGGTTGCCCAACAGTGGTCTAGCACAGGAGCGACGGGATGTTAGAAAATCAGTTAATCTAAAGAAATCAAGCACATAAGCATAAACATGATATGAAAATAATGATTATTGAACCGAGAACAATGAAATTTTTTACCCCCGTTACTCCATTGACATGCACAACTATCACAGTTATATCATCAGTTCGAGTTTCAAATTGCAACCACAGTCGATAAGATTCAGCAACAATTGCAGCGCAAGCATCACGAGGATCCTTAAATTTTGCAACCTGAAACATTCATATCACAAGTTCATACTTGTAAATGCTCTTGTTTGGGATTACTGCAATTGAAGGAAGTTAAGGGTTCCGCTTCCTAAGAAACGATATGTTAGCAGAAGCATCAAAAGCCAACCCCTCTGTAGTACTCCGTTTGTCCCGAAAAGATCTTCTTATTTGTCATTTTTCATTGTCCCAAAAAAATCTTCTCCTTTCTACAATTTAGGCTTTAAATGTGCATAAACACAACATGGCCAGTGAAGCAAGTGTTCACATCCTTAAAAAGTTTGAATAGCCAAATGTGAAGATCATTTTGGGACAGAGAAAGTATGTCTAAAAATGGGAAACCAAGAATTGAATACCTTACCATATCAACCACTGCCTGGCTAGAAAGGAACTCAAACACTCCATCACTGGCAATGACAAAGAATGGATTATCTGGTGTGAGCTCAAAAACAACAATTTCGGGGTTTGCAACAACCCCAATAGTCTCAGCAACAGAATCGCCTATACTTCTTGTAAACGCCGTACCAGGATACATGCCATTTGGGACCCACAGTCTTGGAGGATCACCATCATCTGCTTCTTCAGTTCCCCAACATTGCACGTCGGGGTTCTTCAGGCCTTCAATCTGATCCAAAGTAAGGACTCTAGCCCCACAAATTTTAACTCTTTCAAGTTCATCCTCCCGGAACGGAGTCTGATCTATGGACAGATCGACGGCCACAATGTCTTTCCCTCTCCTCTCAGCGATAACAGCTCTCGAATCACCTGAATTGGAAACATAAAGCGTCTTACCCCTGACCAATACAGTAATTGCAGTAGTGCCGCTCATACAATCGTCCAAAATATCAGCATGCAACTGAGAGTTTGTTGTTAAAAAGGCGGTGTGACATGCCTCGACAGCATCTACGTGAAGCTGACTATTCCTAAGCAAATTCTCACACAACTTCCTCTTCACAAACTGTGAGCATTGAGCCCCGTTTTCTCCATGGCCATCAAAAACCCCAAAGAAATGGTCATCAGGGTTCGTCCCAAACGGTGTGTGTATGCAAAAACTGTCTTGATTGGCTTTATCAAGAGCATCAGGGTAATATCCTCTCTGAGACAAATACGAATACGTCAATTCGTAATTACCCGATGGAACCTTAACGGTCCTAGAGCCATCAGGAGGTAAAAACTGAGAAGAAACCCTCCTTAGCCTACTTATACCAACTTCAGAATCCCTATTGGAGTTAAGCTGATTTAACCGATCTCCATTTTCTCCCTCCTCCCCATCCAAACTCTGGGGCGAAAACACAGCAATCTCATTTGTTTTCACATTATCAAATTCTTTCACCTTGGCATTCCTTGGTGCACATATATCACCAATACAATCCCTTGAATAAACACAACCCATTAAACCTAATAAGAAAATGAGACAAACCCAGATTCTATAAGTGCCAAAACACTCATCACCCCAAATTCAAAACCCAAATCCCCAACCACTCAACTAATCCCACTCCCCAATTCAAGAACACCACAAAATTATCCTACTAGAGCATAAACTAACTTGTGGGTTGTTGCCTAGAATGCGATTCCAAATCTGAGGAAAAGAAAAAAGAAAAAGAAAAGAAAGTCAATAGAATTTCATCAGATTCCATCCCAAACATTATCTTCTGACATCACAAAGAATTTCAAAATAAATCAGACAAATTCCAAATTCAAGAATATTTACCAACTAAAATATTCAATAAAGCGCAAAATACATATTTACACAAATGATCTTACTAGTTAAGTTAATACAAAAGTGAAACATCTACCCAGAAAACATAAATTTCCATATAAGGAGGGAAATGAATGCTGAAGAGCGTACTTGATACAGAAACTTTGAACACAACTGAATCAGTAGTAGAAGCTCAAAGGAAAAACAAAGCCGTCGTATTGCTCCTCCAATTGAGTTGATCGGAGGGAGTGTGTGTGTGTGTGTGTGTGTGTGTGTGTGTAGAGGCGTAATGAGAGAGGGATGAGTGCATGTGTGGAGGTACAAAGGCTGAGCATTTAAGTGAAGGGTGGGGACTGAGTTAGTAGCTGTTACGCGCTATTATCTACACGCGCCGCCGATTGAAAGATGGAGTAATTTATGACTGACGGACGGACGGACAGTGAACCAATTGAAACGTACACGTACATGTGCAGACTTTTTGTGAAAATGATTATCCTTTTCTTATCTTTTTGGGAAATATAGGGATTATCCCCCTACTTTGGTTGCTTTTTGTTGAGAAAATTGATTAAATAAATTTAAGGATCCTTTTCGAGTTTGACCGAACATAAAAAAGTTCAATTTACAAACCTTTAACAAACTTGGTACTGTTCCTTAAAAAAAAAAAAAAAAAAACTTGGTACGATTACTCAATACTACCTCCATCCCAAAATACTTAGTTTTAGGATTTTCACACATACTCCCTCCGTCCCACCATAACCATAAGTAATACTAATTTTCTTTTCAGTCCGTCCCACCACAAGTGAGACGGAGGAGGGAGTATATATTAAGAAAAACAATCTGTATGTCTAATGTATTAAATTACCCTTGAAACATTTCAAGTACCTAGGTAATTAAATGTTTTGTTAGTCACAACTACATAGTTATTAATAAGGGCATATATGGTAAACAATGCTAAAGATGCCTAGTTAATAGCAAAACTACAAACTTTTTGAGAGAAACTTGAACTCCTAAAACTACATGTATTTTGGGACGGATGAAGTAGTAGAGAATACTTTATTTCTAAACTATAATTTCTCTCCAGTATACTCCCTGCATAATAATTTGGAAATACTCCTTCCGTCCCATAACAATGTGGACAAAATGAGTTTTGCACGGGAATTAAGGGAAGAATAGTAGTGGGTAGTTGTTGTGAGTGTGAAAAGTGAAATATGAGAGAGAAAATAGTGTATGGAATAGTAGGTTGATTGGTGTTGTGAGTATAAAAGTAAAGTATGAGAGAGAATTAGTGGGATGAATAGTAAAGATTCTTTGTCATTTTAGGAAAGTGTAACTTATCAATGAGACACCCAAAATGGCAATTTGTCCACATAGTTATTGGTCAGAGGGAGTAAAGTATTCTCTATTGAGATTATGCTCACAGTTTTTCAATTTTATAATACGTTATCAACACGACTTCGTTATAATTCCAGATCTTGAACTCTATAGTTACAGAAATAGAAATAGGTACGATATCGGTAAGCTCTACCTAGTCTATTTTCAAGTTATTTCAAAATTCTATCTTATATATGTTTGAAAGATTTTAAAAGTAAGTGAATATAATTCTACGATGATTAAAATTACAGCACAACTATGTGGAAAAAGAATTACTGATAATGATATGCTAGAAAAAAAATCTCCACATTTTATCCTCGATATGCTCCTGCAGTAGCAATATCGAGAAAAAGGTTTTAAAAGATATTCTGAATTGATTTCTTGTGGTAGAGCAAAATAATGAGATCTTATTATAAAACCACGAAGCCCGCCCTAGTGGCTCTACTTCGTTCCCTGAAGTGAACGCGAGAAAAAGGGTCAAGGGATAGGCTTGATGCCAGATCCACGTTGATAAAAAGACTAAGCTAAGCCTAAAGATTCTCTGAGTTCCACTTTCGGAAGGACTTTTAGAAGACCGATCCTAGATCTTCCCATTTCCAATAAGATGAGTATATATGATAATACTGGGCGAGGCTGAGGACGTGGTCGTAATGAAAGCATGTCTCGCCACCTGAAATGGAATAGAGAAGATAATAATGAAAAATCATCGACTAGATATATTGAGCAACCGATAAAAAATTGAGAATTCATGTTATCGGTGCGAAATGAAAGGCCATTGGGTCGTACCTGTCGTACGCTTAAACATTTTGTTAAGTTGTATCAAACATCAAAGGTGAATAAAGGAAAATATGTTGAAATAAATTTTGTCTACGAAAACAATGATGTGAATCAAGATCCATCTACAAGTACAAAGATAATTGATGGCTCCGGAAGAGCAAACATAGTACCACCAAGAGGAACGAAAATCAGTATCAAAAATGCATTATTCTCGACTAGGTCTCAAAGAAATTCTATGCTTTAAAGATATCCGTGAAAATGGATATCATATTGAGACAAGTAATAAAGGAGAGATGAAATATTTATGCATTACAAAGACTGAACCAGGGAATAAATGTGTGATAAATGGTTACCTGTATTTTCCTCTAGACTGTGCTATACAAAGATTAGCACAATTGAAGCACATATGACAGTAAAACAGAAGTTTACTGATATAAATGGTTCTACTATACGGCATGACCGGTTGGGGCATCAAGGTTCTAATATGATGCGGAGAATTATAGAAAGTTTACATGGGCATCCATTGAAAAACCAGAATTTTTTCAATCTAATGAATCCTCATGTGATGCATGCTCTCAAGGCAAATTGATAAATAAGCCATCACCAGCAAAAGTTGGAGTTGAATCTCCAAAATATTTAGAGTGAATTCAATGTGATATATGTGGACCGATTTATCCACCTTGTGGAACATTTAGATATTTTATGGTTTTAGTAGATGCATCTACTAGATGGTCACATTTAAGTTTATTATTAACTCGCAACCTGGCGTTTTCGAGATTGCTCGCTCAGATAATTCAATTACGGTCACAATTTCCAAATTATGTAATCAATACAATTCATCTTGATTATGATGGTGGATTTACATCAGAGGCTTTTAATAACTATTGTACATCTATTGGAATTGACTGATGATGAATTTTAGAATGTTTCTTCAACAAAATACCTTGACCAGGATATGATTTAAGATACCGTACAACTCGTAAAGCAGCAGTCCAATGGGCCATCTTTGGACTAGTCATAAATTGTGCAAGAGTATGCATACTGTAGGAGATCTCCAGTTGTGTGATAGTGAGATAGATGAGACGCCCCACTAGACGTCAATAAGGCTCAGGATCATGCAAGGCATCATCATCAGTCAATTCCAAACGATGGTTCTACTTAATAGGCGTAAGTGCAGGTCGAGCACCAAGAAGCCCAGTCTCAGATAGAATATTTAGGGCATATTTGCGTTGAGAAAGAAAAATGCCATCAGGATGCGTAGCAACTTTGAGGCCCAAAAAATATTTAAGTCGACCCAAGTCTTTCATGTGAAAGCATGTACTAAGGTATTCTTTGAATCGCTGAATGACTTTAGGATCATTACCACCAATAACAAAATCATCTACGTATACTAGAACATGTATATCAGCAGCGGAAGTCTTATAAGAAAAGAGAGAGTAGTCCGAACGTGACTGAATAAAGCCATATTTCTTCAATGTTGTGGACAACTTCACAAACCAACACCGAGGGCCTTGACGTAATCCATACAAGGATTTATTAAGTTTGCACACTTTACCAGAGGAAGAAGCAGGATGGCCCAAAGGTAGTTTCATATAAACATCTTCCCTAAGATCTCCATGAAGAAAGGCGTTGTGCACGTCCATTTGATGAAGTTCCCATCCACGAACTATAGAAATAGAAAGAAAAACTCGAACTGTGACCATCTTGACTGTCGGCGCAAACGTTTCTTTAAAATCCACGCCTTCAACTAGACAGTTTCCCAGAATCACCAGCTGAGCTTTGTAACGCTCCACAGATCCATCCACATTATATTTAATCTTGTACACCCATTTGTTTCCGATGACCTTCTTGTCAATGGGAGGATCCACCAACTCCCATGTACCATTCTGAGCAAGAACTTCAAGTTCTTTATTCATAGCCTCACTGTTGGTGTTGGTGCCCTAGGCACGTTTGATAAACGTTGTATATATTATCATTCTATTCATATTAATGAAGAGATGTTTTGATTATTATTGTTGCTCATGTTTGCTTATAATAATCTCCATCCCCAGAGCTTGTTAAGCACTAGTATAAAGGCTAAATGATCATGGGATGATCATGTTAGATTTATGGGTACTTGTTTGGAACAAGGTACTGGACATGACCCGCTGTATGAGATTTATGTCATGGTCTATGTCGTACATATATCTCATATTAGTTATGTCATTTGAATCTTTAGATATGAAGTTATTATATTCTTCCACTTGAAGAAGATTATGTTTGACATATTCAAAGGCTATCTTTAACCAGGTAGTTATAAAGGGTATGATTGGCATAATCGGATTCACGTAGGGAAGAATAATAAGCTAAATGGATTTGTCCCTCTTCGGAGAGATGTCAAGCTTGGGCCCCTCGTAGGAATGATGTTGATGAAATGTTTGGCCAAACTCAAATGGATTGATTGGATCAATGTCATTTGGATTATCAACATATTCGGGATCGAGAACAGTATTGAACAAAACAAGTTGACTTGTTGACCATGACTTGTGTTCAATGACATCGTGGACAAAGGGATTATGACATGTTCTAAAGGAATGCGAACTTGTATCTAGTTACACTATTTGGGTAGGTATGACGGTTTGCTAGAACCTAATCATATCTTATGGTTTCATGTTTGAACCCATTGCCAACTTAGTGTAATCCTAGAGGGTCACACACAATAGAACGAATCTTAAAAGGACTTAGATGGAATTTTGGGTCGGAGGACCTTTCAGGGATTTTAGGAATTTAGAGGAGAAAACTGGAATCTGGAAAAAGGGAGGGTCCGCCCGGACCTTGCAAAGGACCCGGCCGGACCTCCCTCAATACCCGGTCGGGCATGCCTCTATACCCGGTCGGGCAAGCACTGTTTCGGCCAAAAACTTTTCTATTCCGTTTTCTTGCGGGTTTGGTCAATTGTTACCTATTTGGAATAGGTGTAATAAGTATAAAACTTCCCTCTAGTTGCCCTAATCAGTCCAATGCATTATGATATGTTTGTGAGTGCCTCCAAGGGTTTGAGAGGATGATTTTTCTTGTTCTAAGAAATCCATAGATTGAAGAACAAGAATATCACACACATAATAATTTCCATATAGTTCTATACATTGTGAAAGCGTGTTTCACAATTTGGTCTAGCAACCAAGATCAAGTGTTCTTGATATTCGTTCGTGGTGTGGATACCGCTAGAGGGTGAAACTTATCATCTTCAAAGTTCGTGTTCTTGCTCTGTTCGTGATCAAGCTTTCAAGCCTCCATTGAATTCAAGGTTGCAAAATCAAAGGCATCAAGGGTTAGTATTCTAGTATTCATTATGCATGTATTTGACTTAATCATATGAATGGATCTATGGGCTTTGGGTTTCATGAAAAATTTTAAATGCTGTATTCCGCTGCGCATGTTACTTCGAAACCCAACAGTGGTATCAGAGCCCCGTTCATGTTGATTATTTCAATACATTATCATGTTGTGTGTATATAAATTGTTTATGTGCCAAGCATGATTTGAATATTGGGATTATGATGTTTATGTGTTATATGCGTTTTATGTGGTTTATTGTTTTATAAACTTTAATCACACTATTCAATCGCAATAAAAATTATGGTCGATTTAAAATTGTTTGGGTTATAAATTTTTGATTGGATCAAAGTTTTGATAATCTAGGGATTCATGAATTGTTCATTCAAGGTTTTAATGATCAAGGTGATTGGATCACCAAGAACACCAAATACTAATTGAATCGGGAAAATCAATTTTGAGACAAATTTTAAAACTTTAAAAATCTGGGATTTTCGGAGGTGGGTCCGACCGGACCTATGCCGAGACCCGGCCGGACATTCTGGTCTGGTGCGGGGGCTCGGGCATAGGGTTTGGGTCAAGGTTTGAATGGCTAGCCTACGTCATCGAGACTGTGTTTCCCAAACTTGATCGCAATCAAAGATTCAAAGATAAAACGAAGTTAGAATTATGAAGAGTTCATAATTGTTAAAATTGAGAAACAAAGTTCTTGATTCAAGTTTGGAGATCCATGTGGAATTGTGAATGCAATTGGCATACGTTCATCGAGACCATCTATTGCTTAGTTTCGGCCACATGGACTACTTTCTTGGTTTCTTGAATTAGTGCGGAATTGTGGTTACCTTATGGCTTAGTTCGGCCGCGCTTCTTGTTGTCTTGATTTGGAGATGATAACCAAAGTTCAAATAGTCTCATCCTCATAATTATAGAGAAACTAATGACACATAAATATTATGCTTAAATTAATGATGATTAATTTAGTGGCTAAACTTGATTCGTAACATGTTTATCTTATGTGCTCATAAATGTGTTGTACGTTATACGATGATAAACCTTCAAGGAAAGTTTTAAGTCCTCTTGCCATGCCATAATTAAACCACTTGTAAGTACACGGGTATTTTCATGTGGGCTCGCCAAAGTGAGGTGCATTGATTTTATTCTTGTATGAGCAAGATGAGTGAATAACAGTTTCCTATGCGTTTAAAATGGTTGGACTTAATTAGGCGTCAAAACAGTTTTAGGCCTGAGGCAAAGATGAGATTAAACATGCTTTAGAAATTGGATCCCTAAGAATCATATGGGATATGATTGACAAGAAATTGTCTACTTAATTTTGAGCGGTGTGCCAAAGCGTACTTGAAATTAAATTAAAGTTGGATCTTAGCCCAATTTCAAAAGAATCTCAGAAAAGGATCTAAGAGTTATATGTGATATGATTGATAGGGTTGTCTACCTAATTAATCTGATTTTGAGCGGTGAGCCAAAGCGTATTTGAAATTAAATTAAAGTTGGATCTTAGCCCATTTAAATTATATTATACATTGGATGTATAAGAAGGTTATATAATTTAGTGGGAGTACTTTTTGAAAAAATACATTATTTATCTCTTTAATGAGATTGGTACTTGTAAAATTTTGGAAATTTTGCATGAGTTGTAGATAAAGACAACTAAATTCGTTGCGATCAATCCTTGATAAGGATAAGCTTCAAAGAGAATGGTACAAACTTCATGGATTGGATCCTGAGCTTAAGAATGGTTTTAAGGTAAGAAGATAAGTTGTACATTCTTAATAGGCCTATTCCTAAAGGAACCAAAACCAATGCCCAGAGGAGACAATCACAAGAAACATGAGTATGATTCTAGGGATGTGGTTGTATCATGCTCACGATTATGTGCTTAAAACTCCAACAAAGTTTGGAACTTGTGAAAGCCTATTAGATAGGCGTGGAGTTAAGAGACATGTTTCAAGAGCAAGCTGGGCAAGAGAGGTATAAAACCATTGTTGCATTCACTTATTGCAAAGTGAGTGAAGGGTAACAAGTGGCACCTCATATGCTTAATATGAAAGGCTACGTAGAGCATCTTGAGAAACTTGGCTGTCCAATTAGATTGGAGCTAGCCATGGACCTTATTCTTGAATCATTGCCTAAATGTTATAATCACTTTGTGATAAACTATAACATGCTTGGAATGGATAAAGAATCTTTCCGAGTTGCATGACATGCTTAAAACTGCGGAGATGAAGATAATAGAGAAAGGTTCTCTAGTGCTCATGGTTTATGATGGAAAGGGGCCAAAGTGCCAAAAGAAAGGTAAGACAAAAGTTGTCAAACCTAAAGGAAATAATTATGGTTAAAATTATAACTCTAATTGATGCAATTTGGTAAAGTGACAATTGGATAGACTATTTAGAATTGTAATCAAAATTCTGGATGATCAACAAAAGAAAATGGTAGTGAGACTACCACTTGGGATATTTATGTTATAAAATAATCTTTCTAAATTTAATTATTAGGTATTGGATACCGGATGTGGATCCCACATTTGTATAAATATGCAATAATTAGTGAATTGAAAGACTACTTATAGTAAAGTTAGACCTACGAATGGTAATGATGCAATGGTTGCAGCATTGTTCGTAGATCAATGATAGGGTGACTTTACTCATAAGTAGAAAATATTATTTTATTTCAAAATAATGAAGGATATTTATTTCTTATTTGAAATAAGAAAAATGCTTTATTTATTATGATTTACTTCATTGTGTTATCATATAAATAAATCTTATATCCTAAATCTTGAAGAACAAAGTAATAAAGGCTACAACATAAATTCCTTATACATTATTCTTTTGATCAAATAAATGAGAAATGCATATCTAAAATTTCATGGGACGGAGTTTTAAAGTCATATGATTTGGAATCATATGATTTATGCAAACCTTATTTATTTGGACCAAGATATCTTTTACTAGGGTTAGTAAAAGGCTAATATCTTACTTGACCTAATACATTTCGATGTACATGATGCATTAAGAAGCAATGCTAAAAGAGAATTTCGGTTGTACTTGGTAAAACTATTCAAAGATTCTGATTGGATCATGATGATGAATAATTAAACCAAAAATTTGTCAGTCATCATTAAGGTTGTGAAATAGTTTCACAATTAACTTCACCAAGAACACCATTTGGAATGATGTGTCTGCGTGGAGGTAAAAAAATCTTATTGGATAGGGTTCATTAGATGATAACGTCAGATTGATCTTCCATTATTTGTTTTGGGGTTATGTATTGGAAACCGCTATAATTACACTAATTTGAGTTCCATCAAAAGAGGTTAAAAGTGAAAGAAAACTCGGTTTATCTTTCGTAAAGATTTAAGACGGTGAGACCTTTTGGAAATGAGTTGTCTGAAACACACTCACATTTAAATCTAATAAATATATTTTCATGGAATATCCTAAGAAAACTTGAGGATATTATTTTACTAATAAGAAACAAATGATTTGTTACTTATGATGGTACTTTTCTAGATAAGTTGCTTATCTCTAAAAGAACCAGTAGGAGTAAAATATACGTCGAATGGTTTGAGACCCAGAAAATAGCATTTAACCTAAGATGGAATTTGAACAAACTTTCGCAATGGATTGTGAAA
The DNA here is from genome assembly GCA_026119855.1 of Campanula takesimana. Lineage (NCBI taxonomy): Eukaryota > Viridiplantae > Streptophyta > Magnoliopsida > Asterales > Campanulaceae > Campanula > Campanula takesimana. The sequence goes on along the minus strand of JAOWBW010000167.1, from coordinate 456,126 downwards.
ATCCGTTCAAGATATACAAGTACTTGCATACATGATAGGATACAATCTATTACAAGAAATATTGGATAATTTGAAATAGAAAGTATTGAGGTAAAGCTCATTGAGAATGACATATTACCACCTATCAAAATGTAGTGTCTGCTCCACATTTAGATTAATGACTTGAAATCATGAAATCTAAAAGGCAATCCATGTATAATAATCAAGTTTGAAACTTGATCATTCTATCCTAAGGTGTAAAAACCAAAGGATGAGATTGAGTTTTCTTGGAGAAAACTTACATGGGTAGTAAAGAACATACTAGAATTCTCATGGTCATATCTTCATATTTGAAATATGAAATTTGACAGATGGATGTCAAAACAGCGTTCCCTAACGGGAACTCACTTAAGGATGTATTGGATACAACCTAAAAGTTTTGATAGTCAAAGAAACTCTAAAAGTATGAATGTTGCGCAAATTCATGGGATGGATTGAAGCAAGCTTCTGGGAGTTGAAATCTCCGTTTTGATGAATCAAAGAGTTTGGGTTCATCAAGAACGAAGATGAATCTTGTATATGCAAAAATATTAGTGGGATCATGGTGCTATTCCTTATCTTATATGTGGATGATATATTGCTCATTGGAAATGACATTCCTACACTTTAAATCTGTAAAGATTTGGTTAAGAAAGTGTTTCACAATGAAGAATATGGATGAAGTCACTTATGTCCTTGGCATTAAGATCTACAGAGATAGATCAAGGAAGCTAATTGGTTTAAGCCAAAGTACATACATTGACATAGTCATTAGAAAATTCCGTATAGAAAATTCTAAGAGAGGACAGTTGCCAATGATGCATGGAGTTTCTCTAAGAAAGACTCAATGTCCTAAGACAAAAGATGAGCATGAGAAAATGAGTGAGATGCCATTTGCTTCGGCAATAGGATCCACCATGCCATGATAAGTACTAAGCCAGATATATCTAATGCTTGGAGCATGACGAGTAGATATCAATCCGACCCCGGTAAGTATCACTGGATGGCTATAAAAGCGATTCTTAAGTACTTGAGAAGGACTAAAGATTCTTTTGTTTTATCTATGAAGGTATGTAAGATGATCTCGGATGCAAACTTCCAAACCGACAAAGATAATATAAAATCGCAATCGAGTTTTATGCATATGTCGAATAGTGGAGATGTAAGTTGGAATAGTTCCACGCAGAGTACAGTCACTAATTCTACAACTAAAACTAAGTATATTGCTACATTGGATGCTGCAAAGGAAACTGTTTGGATCAAGAAGTTCATTGGTGAACTCGAGATAGTTCCTAGTATTGCTAATCCAATAGACTTTATTGTGATAATAATGGTGCTATTGCTCAAGCATAGGAACCAAGGGCACATCCTAAATCCAAACACATACTTAGGCGTTTTAATATCGTTCGATGAATCGTTGATAAGAGAAACGTAAATATATGCAGAGTACCAACTAATGATAACGTTGCGGACACGCTAACAAAGGGACTTCCACAAGCTAAACATGATGGTCATGTTAGGTCCATGGGTATTAGATACCTAAGTTATTGGGCCTAGGGAAAGTGGGAGATTATTGGTGTTGGTGCACTAGGCACATTTGATAAACGTTGTATATATTATCATTTTATTCATATTAATGAAGAGATGTTTTGATTATCATTATTGCTCATGTTTGCTTATAATAATCTCCGTCCCTAGAGCTTGTTAAACACTAGTATAAAAGCTAAATGATCATGGGATGATCATGTTAGATTTATGGGTACTTGTTTGGAACAAGGTACTGGACATGACCCGCTGTATGAGATTTATGTCATGGTCTATGTCATACATATATCTCATATTAGTTATGTCATTTGAATCCTTAGACATGAAGTTATTATAGTCTTCCACTTGATGAAGATTATGTTTGACATATTCAAACGCTACCTTTAACCAGGTAGTTATAAAGGGTATGATTGGCATAATCAGATTCACGTAGGGAAGAATAATAAGCTAAATGGATTTGTCCCTCTTTGGAGAAATGTCAAGCTTGGGCCCCTCGTAGGAATGATGTTGATGAAATGATTGGCCAAACTCAAATGGATTGGTTGGATCAATGTCATTTGGATTATCAACATATTCGGGATCGAGAAAAGTATTGAACAAAACAAGTTGACTTGTTGACCATGACTTGTGTTCAATGACATCGTGGACAAAGGGATTATGACATGTTCTAAAGGAATGCGAACTTGTATCTAGTTACACTATTTGGGTAGGTATGACAGTTTGCTAGAACCTAATCATATCTAATGGTTTCATGTTTGAACCCATTGCCAACTTAGTGTAATCCTAGAGGGTCACACACAATAGAACGAATCTTAAAAGGACTTAAATGGAATTTTGGTCGGAGGACCTTTCAGGGATTTTAGGAATTAAGAGGAGAAAACTGGAATCTGGAAAAAGGGAGGGTCCGCCCGGACCTTGCAAAGGACCCGGCCGGACCTCCCTCAATACCCGGTCGGGCAAGCACTGTTTCGGCCATAAACTTTCCTATTCTGTTTTCTTGCGGGTTTGGTCACTTGTTACCTATTTGGAATAGGTGTAATAAGTATAAAACTCCCCTCTAGTTGCCCTAATCAGTCCTATGCATTATGATATGTTTGTGAGTGCCTCCAAATGTTTTAGAGGATGATTTTTCTTGTTCTAAGAAATCCCTAGATTGAAGAACAAGAATATCACACACATAATAATTCCATATAGTTCTATACATTGTGAAAGCGTGTTTCACAATTTGGTCTAGCAACCAAGATCAAGTGTTCTTGATATTCGTTCGTGGTGTGGATACCGCTAGAGGGTGAAACTTATCATCTTCAAAGTTCGTGTTCTTGCTCTGTTCGTGATCAAGCTTTCAAGCCTCCATCGAATTCAAGGTTGCAAAATCAAAGGCATCAAGGGTTAGTATTCTAGTATTCATTATGCATGTATTTGACATAATCATATGAATGGATCTATGGGTTTTGGGTTTCATGAAAAATTTTAAATGCTTTATTCTGCTGCGCATGTTACTCCGAAACCCAACACTCACACCATTTATAAGAGGTGACCGCTTCACCATAATGTTTAAGCTCAACTGCCGAGTCAATGTTAGCCAAAAAACAACGATGTGCAGCAGAAAATTTAGTGCAATTGACAAAGTGTGATAAAGGGTAATGAGTACATAAAGATTTGTGTTGGGAAGATAAACGTGACGAAGGGATTACATTAGCCGCTAACACATAATCTGATGATGAATACTTTATAGAAGGCACCCTAGCACACTGTCCTCGACCCTGATTCTCAATTTTTGCAGGCTGATTAACATCTGCAAAGCACCTGTTCAGGCACTTGTGCAGACACAGGCGCAGTCACACCATTCCCATCTCTTTCTGTTATCTAATCAGTCCGGTGTACAACCCCTGGTTCAGGTATACCAATATTTTCATCTTCACAAGCAGCCACTCCATTTTTTCCATTGTCTGCCATATGAGCAGTCTGTTGTGCAGCCACTGGTGTAGTCAACTGGTCAGGCACATGAGCAGAAACCCCAATGTTTTCTTCTTCACAAGCAACCACATCAGTGGATGCACATAGAAACATATATGAGGCCGTATAGACCTGTTCTGGATCAGGCCGCATGCTAGCAAAAGGAAACTCCTTTTCCACAAAAACAACATCCCGAGAAATAAGAAACTTACGCTCATTAAGGTCATAAACATACCAACCTTTCTTCTCAAAAGGATACCACAAAAATACACATCGCCTACTTCGGCTAGCAAACTTATCATTATCTCTACGGGAATAATGAACATAACACAAAAACCCAAACACCCTAATGTGTGCATAAGAAGGAGGTTTCCCAAACAGAATTTCATAAAGGGTTTTCCCATGCAACAACTTTGAAGGGGTACAATTAATCAAATGCCCTGATGCCAACACACATTCCCCCCAAAAGTTGACTGGTAATTTTTCTTGGAACATTAAGGCACGAGACACATTCAAAATATGTCGATGCTTTATTTCAACCCTTCCATTTTGTTGGGCTGTACGAACACATGTAGTGTGATGATCAATGCCATTTTCACGAAAATATTTTTCCAAGCAAGTATATTCCGTCCCATTGTAACTCCTAATTTTCTTCACACTACTATTAAATTGCCGCTCCACTAGGGCAAGAAAATCTTTCAAAATTTGTGAGACATCACTTTTAGACTTAACCAAATAAACCCACATAGCACTGGAATGATCATCCACAATAGTTAAAAAATAAACAGCTCCACACAATGCATGTTTTTGATAATCTCCTCAAATATCACAATCAATCAAATCAAAAATTTCAACAGAGTTATTCTCACTCGACAAAAATTTGTCTCTACTTTGTTTAGCTTGACAACAAATCACACACACATCCTTATCAATACTACTCCGACTAACAAAAGGCAGCATCCTAACCACTTTGTTTGACGGATGTCCAAGTCGTTGGTGCCACAACTGATAACTTCCATACTCCTTGACGTTGTAGATTTTTTTGTTGTGGTTCTCAAGTAGTAAAACCCATCGTTTAGTTCACCCTCGCCAATCACCATCTTCGAGACTCGGTCCTATAATACACACAATTTATCATAAAAATGCACTAAAATATTGGAGTTATGAAGTAATTGAGAAACAGATAATAGATTGCAATTAAATGTCGGAGAATATTATAAGATACCCGTGGGAAAAACTGGAAAAGTATCCCCCTCAAGAATCAAACACGGAACTTTATGTTTAAAGAAAAACAGAGTCGCCACGTTAAATTAATTTTAAACCCAATTCAACGGAAAAGGTTAGAGAAAATGAGTTCGGAGGTCAGGTTACGTCTTGGGAAGAACTTTTGACGGTTCACCCCATCCGCCTCGGAAAACTGAGTCTCCCTAAGTTTGTTGACAGAAATGTGCAAGTGTGTGTGTGTGTGTGTGTTTTAAAATGGGAGAAACTGACTTTTAACAGAAAACAGTTAGAAAGTTAACAACAGGGGTTTATTTGCAAAGATTTTGACAAAATGGGGGTTAAACAGAAAACATTTCCCTTCGGCTAAACCATCCGTACGGATGGTCACAGCCGTCCTGGGAATTTACAGATTTATTAGAAACAGTCCAGTTTCAGGCAGAAATAGAGAATTCTGCAGAAACTGGACAGAGTGACTTTTTCAGTTTATTTGTGTTGTACACAAACATGCATAACAACATCCCTATGCCTTTGATCATTGGATTAGACACCAAAACAAGTGATTTGGGTATGATCAAGGCAATTATTGATGAACATGGCTTTGAGCCCAAACAACCATTTGGATAGTTAAAGATGGAAACTTTAACATCCAAATGGATGATTCATCCAAAATAAACCTTTGGGACAACCAAAATCAACCTTTGAATGGATAAAGATTGAGTCTTTATCATCCAAAAGTGACATTATTGTGGTTTAATCAAAGCTTGGATGGTAAAGATTGAGACTTTACCACCCAATCACGATCAATATGGTAATAAATGAACAAACATAACATAAATATACAAGGGCTTTCTTCATATGTGAAATGGATCACCAAGCCAAATGTAAAGACATAAAAGTAAAGACATAAATTTTAATGACATAAATGTAAATGACATAAAGTAAATGGCATAAACATAACAAGCCATGATCATCCTTTGGTTTGTAACCCTTAATCACACATAAAGCATGAAGGGCACCTTGGAATCATCTCATGACTTGGTTCTAATTGATAACATTACGTGAAGGTAAAGATTTAACAATGCAAGTAGATAATGGTATAAACAAGATAAATAGAAGAGGAGATGGGGCGAAGGAGGCCTCACCAATTTTGGGTTTCTAGCCTATCTTCCTCTCTTTCACTCAAGTGTTTGTGTTTCTGCTGTGATTCCAACAAAGTTTCAATGTGTCAACTATTTTTCTCCCCCTAAAATGATCAGCAAGGGCCTTAATTTATAATGACTGATGGCACCCAAACCATCCGTACGGCTGGGGCTCTCTCGCGGTCAAACCATCTGTACGGTTCTCTCTGGCGAGCTTCTGGATTTTTCCAATTTTTATTCCAGAACAGTCCTAAAGTTTTTGGTTTGTCCTAGTGAGGTCCTAGTCTATCAAGTTTATCGTTTAACAGTACTAAGATTTCCTCTAAGTTGGTTTCAATTCAGATTGGGGTACTTACACATATAACACATTTGTTAAAGTTAACTCCATCCCGATGTCGACATCGCCTTCCTTTGTAACCACAATATGATTGCCGTTGGGCAACCCTAAATGGTTTGCCTTGACTGTACGAACATTTTTCAGTAAAGAGAAATTTCCTGTCACGTGTCTGTTGGCCCCGGAATCTATGATCCAAGATGCATCATCGGTCTTACCACGTATATGGTCAGTTGTGAGTCTGCCTGTACTAGCAACTGACCTCACATACTACTTAACAAACAACCATTGTTCAAGTGTAAAGCCCATCATATGACCCCAATCTGAATCTGTCATTCCAACAGACCCTCCTTTATTGACGTGCATCTGGCTGACTCTTTTTTTAAAGAAGAAAAGTAACATTTACTAAAAAAAAATGTTACATTCATCTATATAAAAAATTATAATCATATATTCACTTTGTTACACTTTAAATATTACTTTTTTTAACCACAAAAACTATCAAACAATTTATTTTTTTTTGTAAAATTGTTGTTATATTTGACTGTAAAAAGTGTTACTTTTTGAACATGAAACTGTTACTTTTATCAGAACAGAGTGTTACATCTTAGCTGATGAGCAGCTCAAACTTTTTGTGTGTAAAAAAATATGTTTTTTTTAAAAATCAAACCATATCATGACCTATGTAGTTTTATTCTTCTCGTCGAGATGAACACAACGGTATTTTTATTTATTTTTTCTGAGTTATAAATATCAAGATATAGCATTTTAAAGTTATTGAGGTTTTTTTTAAATGAATGACACATGGCGCACTAGGAATGGAGGAGAGACTGGCGGGCGGGTAAAGGGGCTGGGTTGGGCGGGTTGCTCCATTTTTTTTTTTGGAAACCAGGGCGGCACCTGGGAGAATTTTATTAATAATAAAATAAAAGTACAATAGGGGGACAACCACCCGAGTATTGCCGGATATGGAGCCGGACCTCGAAATCCAAAAAATTAAGACAATCCTACAAAAGTAAAACCATTTAAAAAATAAAGTCCTAAAAAACTTACACCAAAGAATAATCCTAAAAACTCTATGTGTGGCCCAATCATTAATCTTCAAGAACTTTGAATGATCCAACCCATACTTAGTAACTTCAGTCCAAGAAGCAAGGCAAGAAGCCCAAATACCTATCCAACCAAGATCCAACGTCAAAGCCCAAAAGCTCCAGCCCAACCAAAGTCCAACCGGACCAGTCCAAAAACACGAACGGATCCTAAACCGCACGACCGTGCTATTTTCAACACCCACCCGTTTCGTTGCTACTTGTAAATTCCCAACCTCGACAAGAATAGCACGCCCGTGCCAAACAAAGGGCACGACCGTGCTGCACGGTCGAGTAGCTAAAGTAGCGCGGCCGTGCATAAAATGCCTCCAACCCCGACATGAAAAGCACGACCGTGCCCAGAGTAGGACACGACCGTGCGAAGGGGTCCGGCCGGACCTGCATGTATACCCGGGCGGATCTTTTCGATGAGGCTTGTCCAAATTAATGCCGAGGAAGACCCAAACAGCTACAAAAACAATCCGAAGCATGCCAAACATCAACATTAATACCCAGTTACCTTCGATCGACATAACACCCGCTGTCATCAAATCGTAAATCATCTAAAACACTCTGAGGAAGGTCCCTAGTCGATCCATAAATCCAATCCGATTTGGGCACATGAGTTTCGAATGCCAACCTATCCGCGACCCCATTTGCTTGACGAAGAAAATGGCTTAACACATACCCTCGAACCAAACTTTCACACTCCCGCAACCGACATAACCGTAACCGACATAACCGTAAACCATCCCGTAACACAAATAGCTCCGCCTTCATGTTGGTTCTAACTCCATAGTAGTGAGAAAAGGCGTAAACAAACGCCCCCATACCATCCTTTATAATACCACCACCCGTGCAAAGACCATTCACTGCAGAGCCGTCCATGTTCAAAGTGAAAACTTCAGAACGTGAAGGCTCCCATCTCAACAACCTCTTGTGCCTAACATTATGCTCTGCCACTTTGAGGCCTATAATCTCCAAAATAACACGATCCTCCCTCCGAGGTGCCCCTTTCGGGACTAGGAATGAACACATCTCAATAAGAGAGTTTTTAACCCCATCCACAATTTTGGCACTATTCATAATAGTCCCTTCAAAAACAGATTTACACCTTGATTTCCAAAGCTCCCAACAGGTGAAAAGCATGATACCCATGCGAACCAAGCCTATCTGTCGGCGCTTAGACTGACCATTGCACCAAACATTCCACAAATGATGCGAATCAGAATAAATATGAGGGAAAAGGAAAAATCTTACCCAATGCCTCCAAACCGATTGTGCCATATCCGATTGCAATAGTAAATGAGACAAAGATTCCCGATGACCAGCACTTGGATAACAAACACATCGAGAGGGAATGTGGAATCCCCGGGACTCCAACTTAGCATCAACTGGCAGACCATCATGCATGACCCTCCACCAGAAGCCACTAACCTTTGTTGGGATATTGGGATGCCAAATCTTAGCGCCCCATTCCACCAAAAGACTACGGACCTGAACATGCTCCCACCAAGCAGCAGTCTCAAAAACCCCAGTTTTAGTCAAAGTAAAGACAACCCTATCAGGGACATCCCCAACAATACGAACCCTTCTAGCAGAATCACGCAACTCGTCTGGAATAAACTGAACGAGATCATCGAGTATAGGGATACCATCACGCACCAAAAGATTGTGATCTTCAGGTCTAGGACCCCCAAGACGATCCCCACACCAGTTGTCCACCCAAAATTTCACCTCCCCTCTGCCAATAACCCATCTGCTGCAGTTATTCAATTGATCCAACATATTCGCTGCTGCCTGGCACACATGTGAGCTATAAGCCACTGCTTGGCCCCCATATTTTGCCCGAATATATCGCAACCACAAAGAATCCCCTCAAATGGCAACCCATGCAAGCTTTGCCAACATCACCTTATTCATGTCCTCTAAATGCCTAATACCCAAGCCACCTTCATAGATAGGTTTACACACCTCATCCCAAGCAACCCAGTGGGCACGTTTGTCCCCATCACTACTCCAAAAGAAATTGGCCATAATACTCTCCAATTTTCTAAGAACCATTTTAGGCACTTTAAGAACCACCATAGAATAAATGGGTATGCTAGAAAGAACGGATTTAATAAGAGTTACCTTTCCACCAAACGAAAGTAACCTCACCTTCCACCCATCTACCCTATTCAACACTTTGGCCTCTAGCTCCGCAAAATGCACCCTTTTGACTCGGCCTTTGAAAAGCGGCATCCCCAAATACTTAAGCAGAAACTGTTGATGCGTGCAACCCGACCATCTTCGAATGTTTGCAATCTCGAACTGTCGCATTTTCGCACCCACATAAAAACCACTTTTTTCAAGATTAATTAACTTACCCGAAGCCTGCTCATACAATGTCAGCACACCTCTGAGCCCCTCAATAGAACGCCGACGGCCATTACAGATTAGCAGCATATCATCAGCATATAACAAATGAGTCAATGGAAATACCCCTCTACCATGCTCATAAGGAAGAAATTCATTACCCAGAACCGCCCTATGCAAGGCCCGAGATAGAATTTCTTGAGCAATAATAAACAGCAAAGGTGAGAGGGGATCCCCCTGCTTTACACCACGAGTCGAGGCAAAGTAACCATGTGAAACTCCACCCATACGAATGAAGTAACAATTACCTCTAACCAACTGAGAAATCAGACCACAACATGCATCATTAAAACCCAAAGCAGTTGTTAGGCCCAATTGGTAGGAAAATAGGCTAGAGGGGGGGGGGAGGGTGAATAGCCTTTTTAAACTTTTACAAAGAAACACTTTTATAAATGCAAAGTCACTTATCAGTTTCCAAACTATTATCAGTAAGCGTGTCACGACCCGAAATATAGGCTCTATTTTATTAGTAATTAAATGATTTTTATTTAATTATTTGCTTATTTATTTATTTAAATTATTATTTATTTAAATAATTATGTGTGCAATTTATGTGTTATAATAATGGTGCCTAGCATTTTATTTGGGTCATTTGTGCTAGTGTAATATTGTTGGGTCTTAATTGTTAGTAGGGAGTGTAAGTATTTGTGTGTAGTGTGAGAGAGGGGGCCTTAGTGTAACATTTTGAATTATTTCCCCCCTACTCCCCTCACCTCCCTACTCCTCCCTCACTCTCTCCATTTCTCTCCCAGACAACTCCCTCCCTCTCTCTAGCTTTGGTAAGCATTTCTTCTCTTTACTTCTCTCTTCTTTTTCTTCATCTTCCTCTCATTATTATTCATTTCTCAAAACGTAAACCTTGTTTAGATCGTCGATAGGATCGCGTAGAACCAAAAAGAATTGAATTCCGTCAACTTTGAGAATTTGCAAGTAAGTTACTTTTTCCCCATTTTAATGCTAAAATGTTCATATCATGCTTAGATAATGTTTGATGTGTTGTATTTGAAGTTTGGTTGGGTTTTGAATTTGTTTGGAATTTATTTTGGGTTTTGATCAAAAATGGTGAAAACTTGAATGTTGGGTTTGATTCTTGATTTTGGTTGTTAAATGTTGTTTTAGGAGTCTTTTTAGACTTATAAGTTGTTTTGGTACATTAGTATGCTAGTTGGAATGTTGGATTTTGGGTGGAAATGTGTTTTGGGTATAAAAATGGAAGAACCCATGTTGTTCTTCCCGATTTCTGGCAATCCGGAAGATTGGGCGGCCGCACAAAACTTCCTGGGCGACCGCGCATCTTTCTGAAAGCTTTTGTTCTTGTTTTGAGGCTTTTTGGGCGACCGCACAACCCACTTTGGGCGGCCGCACAGAACCCCTGAAACTTTACATTTTGTTAATTTGTGTGATTGAAGAACGTGTTTTGGTCTAAGTCTTGGGTGTCCTTCTAGTTGACCTTAGTGAACATTATAGTACACTCTAGTGATAGAATTGAGTCCTTTGTGACTAAGTTTGTGTTGGAAATTAATTAAGTGTTAATTGAGATTGTTGGAACACTTTAAGTGTGCATGACTGGTACATTTCACTTTCTTGGTGACTACTTGGTATGGTTCCCTACTTTGGAACCTTAAGTTGTTTATTCATGCTAAAATATTATTACTTAGCATTTATTTGAAAGTCCAGCTGGTATTTTGTGTGTGTTTGGGCGATGGGAAAGATTATAATGGCAAAGCCAAGTCCATTATAATGTTGACCATTGTTTTGCCCCCCTTCTTTACCCCTTCTCCAGATTGGCCTTGGAAAGGATAAGTCAGCGTTCCTTTGTGAATGTATCTGGCTAGCGGGCATGACTTTGTGTCATGGTCCTTGTCCTTTGTGACACTTTTATGGTTATTGGTTCCGGTACCGGGGTTTTCTCTTCGGCTTTCATGCTATTATGAAGATGATGATTTGTTGATGATTGAAGCTGCGCAGCGATCCTTTATTTGGATGTTCCGGATTGGAAAACCTTGGCTATATCCTTTGTTATGTGTTTATTTCCGCTGCTATCTGTTATGTGATAAATGCTATGTGCTATGTGATCTTTATTATTGCTTATTGTATATTGCATCATAGCATGTTATGTAGTTGCATTAGTAACTTATTGAGATTTATCTCACCCCTTTTCTTTTATCTTTGTTTTTCCTTAACCCCCCCCCAGGTGCTAAGGATTAGTCTCGCTGATCACGAGAAAGAGGACGTCGAGTGTGGATCCGTTCTTTTGGGGAAGGTTGATATAGGTTGGTTTACATTATGTAAATGTGTAACCATTTTGGGATATTTGTACCAAACATTGACGTCATTAGGATTTGTGCATTTTGTAACTTTGGTGTATGAACTTATGGAGTTTGTACTAGTTTTACCTTGTTTATCAAAATGATTTGTAAACTTTGGATCATCACCTTTTGGTATCAAATGAAATTTTTAACTTCGGTAATTCATAGTTTTGGTTTTAAGTCGACGTCCAGCTCGCGGTCTCGGGGCCCGCGGGGTCCGGGGTCGCGACAGTTGGTATCAGAGCTATGGCATTAGCTCTAAGTATAAGTCTAGGTGGATTAGTATGACCTAGGTGGGTAGTAGTGTGCGGAGTGATTAACGGTTGATGTTTTATGCAGGTAATTGTTCTCAATGTCTGGAAGAAGAAACAGAGGAGGTGCTAGTGGGGCACAGAATCAGAATGATACAAGGGATGAAGCACGTGCCATGTTTCAAGGCATGTTTGAGGCGGCCATGAAAGCCATACATGATCAAGGTCCGAGGGTAGAGCAAGCACCACCCCGTTATGGATTGGAGCAATTTCTGAAGTTGAAACCGGTTGAATTCAATGGGGAGCCCGATGTAAGGAAGGCTGAGTTGTGGATTGAGTCTATGGAGAAGATTTATGATGTATTTGGGTGTTCGGATGAGGACAAGGTCCGGCTCGCGGCTTACAAGCTTGAGGTAGCTAACCCGAGTAAGCAAGGAGCTCAAGGCAAGCCACAGCACCGTTCCGATAACCGAGGTAACCCGGGAGCATCATCTCAGTTTAAGGGGCAAACCTCACCGAGGAATTCGGGTACTACTCCGGGGATTCAGAATAGGAAGCCTTGTACCTTTTGTCAGAAGGTAGGCCATGCGGAGGATAGGTGTTGGAAGAAGCAAGGAAGGTGCACCAATTGTGGTGAAATGGGGCATTTTGCGAGAGAGTGCACGAGGTACCGAGGTCAAGCATCCGGGTCAGGAGTTGGTATTAATCAGGGTCAGAAACGGGATGCCGCGGGGAAGCCCAAAGTTCAAGGGAAGGTTTATGCCATGAATCAACAACAAGCTACCGATGATCCATCCGTTATTGGAGGTATTGTTTCTGTGTCTAATGTGAGCGCACGAGCGTTAGTAGATCCAGGATCATCTCATTCATACATTTCTGTGCAATTTGCTTCTATGTTAAATGCTGCATTCGAGTCTTTACCGTACGTGCTAGAGGTGTCGACCCCTATAGGAGAATGCTTGATTTCTGATCGAGTCTTTCGTGCTTGTGATGTGGTTATTTGTGGTCGAGTCCTTTGTGCGGATTTGGTAGTTCTTCCTATCCAAGACTTTGATGTCATTTTGGGTATGGATTGGTTGAGCAAGTTTCATGCGTCCGTTGATTGCCGTAAGAAAACTGTTACTTTTTCTATTCCCGATGTGCCTAAATTTGTGTTTGAGGCTTGTCCTCTGAGTAGAAAGGTTCGCTTAGTTTCTTTTATGAAAGCGAGAAAATTATTGCATAGTGGTTGTGAGGGGTATTTGGCTAGTGTTCTTGATACTAGGAAAGAATCCCCTAGTTTTGATAGTGTTCGGGTAGTTTGGAAATTTCCCGATGTTTTCTCTACCGAGTATGATATGCCTCCCGATCGTGAGATTGAGTTTTGTATAGATCTTTTGCCGGGTACGGCTCCAATTTCGAAAGCGCCTTATAGGTTAGCTCCCGCAGAGTTGAAGGAATTAAAGGTTCAGTTGCAAGAGTTGCTTGATCGAGGGTTTATCCGCCCTAGTGTTTCCCCGTGGGGAGCACCGGTTTTGTTTGTGCGGAAGAAAGATGGTTCGTTGAGATTGTGCATCGATTACCGGAAGTTGAATCAGGTTACGGTGAAGAATAAGTATCCTCTACCGCACATTGATGATTTGTTTGATCAGCTTCAAGGGTCCGTTGTGTTTTCCAAACTTGATTTGAGGAGTGGGTACCATCAGTTGAAGGTTCGATCGGAGGATATTCCGAAGACTGCTTTTCGCACTCGTTACGGTCATTATGAGTTCTTGGTTATGCCGTTTGGGTTGACTAACGCGCCGGCCGTATTTATGGATTTGATGAACCGAATTTTCCATCCCTATCTTGATTCGTTCGTGGTAGTCTTCATCGACGACATTCTTGTTTATTCGAAATCTCGAGAGGAGCACGAGCAGCATTTGAGGACAGTTTTATCCGTTCTTGCGAGGGAGAAATTATTTGCGAAGTTCAGTAAATGCGAATTTTGGCTCGAGAAGGTGTCATTTCTGGGTCATGTGATTTCTAAAGACGGGATTTCGGTGGATCCTTCAAAGATTGAAGCCATAGTGGATTGGAAGAGACCCGAGTCAGTGACCGAGATTCGTAGTTTTCTTGGTTTAGCCGGGTATTACAGAAGGTTTATTGAAGGGTTTTCGAGGATTGCTACTCCGATGACTCAGTTGACCCGGAAGAATGTTCCGTTTGTGTGGACCGAGAAATGTGACAAGAGTTTCGAGGAATTGAAGAAGAGGTTGACTACCGCACCGATCTTGACTTTGCCTAATGGGAGCGATGGCCTAGTGATTTATAGTGATGCTTCGAAAGAGGGTTTGGGTTGCGTGTTGATGCAGAATGGGAAAGTAATTGCTTATGCTTCGAGGAAGTTGACCCCTAGTGAACAGAATTACCCGACTCATGATATGGAGTTAGCGGCTATTGTATTTGCGTTGCACAAATGGAAGCACTACCTTTATGGGGCGAAGTTTGAGATTTTTACGGATCACAAGAGTTTGAAGTACCTTTTCTCCCAGAAAGAGTTGAATAATAGACAGCGCCGATGGATGGAATTGTTGAAGGATTATGATTGTACGATTTCTTATCATCCGGGAAAGGCGAATGTGGTAGCCGATGCGATTAGTAGAAAATCTTATGTGGCTTCGATGATGGTTCGTGAGTGGAAAATGCTTGAGGATGTTCGAGATTGGTCTCCTCGTGAATCGAGACATGGGGCTATTTTTGCGAATATTAGGGTGTCTCCGACCCTAATTCAGAGAATAAAGGAAGCTCAGAAAGAAGATCCCGAGTTGGTGAAGATAATGGGTAAATTGAAGGAAAAGAACTTCGAGGATTTTTCTTTGGGTTCGAGTGGAGTGTTGACTTTCCGTGGTCGTTTGTGTGTTCCTGATGTTGATGGAATTAAACAGAGAGTTCTTGATGAGGGTCACAAATCGAGGTATACTATTCATCCGGGTAGTACGAAGATGTATCAGGACTTGAAGCAACAATTTTGGTGGATTAATATGAAAAGAGAAATAGCGGAGTACGTTTCAAAGTGTTTAACTTGTCAGCAGGTCAAAGCCGAGCATCAGAGACCCGCGGGATTACTTCAGCCGCTAGAGATTCCCGAGTGGAAATGGGAGCATGTGACTATGGATTTCGTTACGGGACTGCCTCGTACCCGTAGGAAGTATGACAGCGTTTGGGTAATAGTGGATAGATTGACCAAGAGTGCCCATTTCTTGCCTATTGATATCAGATATTCGATGGAGAAGCTTGCAACCCTTTATATCGATGAGATTGTTAGATTCCATGGAGTTCCGGTTAGCATCGTGTCAGATCGAGACCCGAGGTTTACTTCTAGATTCTGGAAGGCGTTTCAGAAAGCTTTGGGTACAGATTTGCGATTCAGTACGGCTTTTCATCCTCAGACCGATGGTCAATCCGAGAGGACTATTCAGATTTTGGAGGATATGTTGCGAGCTTGTTCGATAGACTTTTCCGATTCTTGGGATTTTCACCTACCGTTAGTGGAGTTCTCTTACAACAACAGTTATCAGGCTAGTATCGAGATGGCACCGTTTGAGGCCTTGTATGGAAGGAAATGTAGATCGCCTATTTGTTGGGATGAGGTTGGTGAAGCGAAAGTTTTGGGTATTGATTTGCTTCGGGATTCAGTTGAAAGGGTTAAAGTTATCCGGGATAGATTGAAGACAGCCCAGAGTCGACATAAGAGCTACGCGGATAACCGAAGGCGAGATCTTAGCTTTCAGACCAGTGATTGAGTATTCTTGAAGGTATCTCCGAAGGTGGGTATTCGTAGGTTTGGGAAGAAGGGCAAATTGGCTCCGAGGTTTATTGGCCCGTTTGAGATTTTGGGAAAGGTTGGACTTCTAGCGTATCGCCTTGCGTTACCGTCATCTTTAGACCGGTTGCACAACGTCTTTCACGTTTCTATGCTTCGGAAGTATGTTCATGATCCGTCTCACGTGTTACCGAGGATACCGGAGGATATTGAGCCCGATATGACTTATGAGGAACGACCGGTTCGGATCCTAGATTCTAAAGTCCAAGAGTTGAGGAGCAAGAGCATTGCGTTGGTTAGAGTCCTTTGGAGGAATCATAACATCGAGGAGTCGACGTGGGAGCTTCGTGATGAGATCGAGAGGAAATTTCCGTGGCTTTTTGTTTAAGGTAAGTCTCGTTAAAATTCGGGTCGAATTTTCTTTAAGGGGGAGTGAATGTCACGACCCGAAATATAGGCTCTATTTTATTAGTAATTAAATGATTTTTATTTAATTATTTGCTTATTTATTTATTTAAATTATTATTTATTTAAATAATTATGTGTGCAATTTATGTGTTATAATAATGGTGCCTAGCATTTTATTTGGGTCATTTGTGCTAGTGTAATATTGTTGGGTCTTAATTCTTAGTAGGGAGTGTAAGTATTTGTGTGTAGTGTGAGAGAGGGGGCCTTAGTGTAACATTTTGAATTATTTCCCCCCTACTCCCCTCACCTCCCTACTCCTCCCTCACTCTCTCCATTTCTCTCCCAGACAACTCCCTCCCTCTCTCTAGCTTTGGTAAGCATTTCTTCTCTTTACTTCTCTCTTCTTTTTCTTCATCTTCCTCTCATTATTATTCATTTCTCAAAACGCAAACCTTGTTTAGATCGTCGATAGGATCGCGTAGAACAAAAAAGAATTGAATTCCGTCAACTTTGAGAATTTGCAAGTAAGTTACTTTTCCCCCATTTTAATGCTAAAATGTTCATATCATGCTTAGATAATGTTTGATGTGTTGTATTTGAAGTTTGGTTGGGTTTTGAATTTGTTTGGAATTTATTTTGGGTTTTGATAAAAAATGGTGAAAACTTGAATGTTGGGTTTGATTCTTGATTTTGGTTGTTAAATGTTGTTTTAGGAGTCTTTTTAGACTTATAAGTTGTTTTGGTACATTAGTATGCTAGTTGGAATGTTTGATTTTGGGTGGAAATGTGTTTTGGGTATAAAAATGGAAGAACCCATGTTGTTCTTCCCGATTTCTGGCAATCCGGAAGATTGGGCGGCCGCACAAAACTTCCTGGGCGACCGCGCATCTTTCTGAAAGCTTTTGTTCTTGTTTTGAGGCTTTTTGGGCGACCGCACAACCCACTTTGGGCGGCCGCACAGAACCCTGAAACTTTACATTTTGTTAATTTGTGTGATTGAAGAACGTGTTTTGGTCTAAGTCTTGGGTGTCCTTCTAGTTGACCTTAGTGAACATTATAGTACACTCTAGTGATAGAATTGAGTCCTTTGTGACTAAGTTTGTGTTGGAAATTAATTAAGTGTTAATTGAGATTGTTGGAACACTTTAAGTGTGCATGACTGGTACATTTCACTTTCTTGTTGACTACTTGGTATGGTTCCCTACTTTGGAACCTTAAGTTGTTTATTCATGCTAAAATATTATTACTTAGCATTTATTTGAAAGTCCAGCTGGTATTTTGTGTGTGTTTGGGCGATGGGAAAGATTATAATGGCAAAGCCAAGTCCATTATAATGTTGACCATTGTTTTGCCCCCTTCTTTACCCCTTCTCCAGATTGGCCTTGGAAAGGATAAGTCAGCGTTCCTTTGTGAATGAATCTGGCTAGCGGGCATGACTTTGTGTCATGGTCCTTGTCCTTTGTGACACTTTTATGGTTATTGGTTCCGGTACCGGGGTTTTCTCTTCGGCTTTCATGCTATTATGAAGATGATGATTTGTTGATGATTAAAGCTGCGCAGCGATCCTTTATTTGGATGTTCCGGATTGGAAAACCTTGGCTATATCCTTTGTTATGTGTTTATTTCCGCTGCTATCTATTATGTGATAAATGCTATGTGCTATGTGATCTTTATTATTGCTTATTGTATATTGCATCATAGCATGTTATGTAGTTGCATTAGTAACTTATTGAGATTTATCTCACCCCTTTTCTTTTATCTTTGTTTTTCCTTAACCCCCCCCCAGGTGCTAAGGATTAGTCTCGCTGATCACGAGAAAGAGGACGTCGAGTGTGGATCCGTTCTTTTGGGGAAGGTTGATATAGGTTGGTTTACATTATGTAAATGTGTAACCATTTTGGGATATTTGTACCAAACATTGACGTCATTAGGATTTGTGCATTTTGTAACTTTGGTGTATGAACTTATGGAGTTTGTACTAGTTTTACCTTGTTTATCAAAATGATTTGTAAACTTTGGATCATCACCTTTTGGTATCAAATGAAATTTTTAACTTCGGTAATTCATAGTTTTGGTTTTAAGTCGACGTCCAGCTCGCGGTCTCGGGGCCCGCGGGGTCCGGGGTCGCGACAGTTGGTATCAGAGCTATGGCATTAGCTCTAAGTATAAGTCTAGGTGGATTAGTATGACCTAGGTGGGTAGTAGTGTGCGGAGTGATTAACGGTTGATGTTTTATGCAGGTAATTGTTCTCAATGTCTGGAAGAAGAAACAGAGGAGGTGCTAGTGGGGCACAGAATCAGAATGATACAAGGGATGAAGCACGTGCCATGTTTCAAGGCATGTTTGAGGCGGCCATGAAAGCCATACATGATCAAGGTCCGAGGGTAGAGCAAGCACCACCCCGTTATGGATTGGAGCAATTTCTGAAGTTGAAACCGGTTGAATTCAATGGGGAGCCCGATGTAAGGAAGGCTGAGTTGTGGATTGAGTCTATGGAGAAGATTTATGATGTATTTGGGTGTTCGGATGAGGACAAGGTCCGGCTCGCGGCTTACAAGCTTGAGGTAGCTAACCCGAGTAAGCAAGGAGCTCAAGGCAAGCCACAGCACCGTTCCGATAACCGAGGTAACCCGGGAGCATCATCTCAGTTTAAGGGGCAAACCTCACCGAGGAATTCGGGTACTACTCCGGGGATTCAGAATAGGAAGCCTTGTACCTTTTGTCAGAAGGTAGGCCATGCGGAGGATAGGTGTTGGAAGAAGCAAGGAAGGTGCACCAATTGTGGTGAAATGGGGCATTTTGCGAGAGAGTGCACGAGGTACCGAGGTCAAGCATCCGGGTCAGGAGTTGGTATTAATCAGGGTCAGAAACGGGATGCCGCGGGGAAGCCCAAAGTTCAAGGGAAGGTTTATGCCATGAATCAACAACAAGCTACCGATGATCCATCCGTTATTGGAGGTATTGTTTCTGTGTCTAATGTGAGCGCACGAGCGTTAGTAGATCCAGGATCATCTCATTCATACATTTCTGTGCAATTTGCTTCTATGTTAAATGCTGCATTCGAGTCTTTACCGTACGTGCTAGAGGTGTCGACCCCTATAGGAGAATGCTTGATTTCTGATCGAGTCTTTCGTGCTTGTGATGTGGTTATTTGTGGTCGAGTCCTTTGTGCGGATTTGGTAGTTCTTCCTATCCAAGACTTTGATGTCATTTTGGGTATGGATTGGTTGAGCAAGTTTCATGCGTCCGTTGATTGCCGTAAGAAAACTGTTACTTTTTCTATTCCCGATGTGCCTAAATTTGTGTTTGAGGCTTGTCCTCTGAGTAGAAAGGTTCGCTTAGTTTCTTTTATGAAAGCGAGAAAATTATTGCATAGTGGTTGTGAGGGGTATTTGGCTAGTGTTCTTGATACTAGGAAAGAATCCCCTAGTTTTGATAGTGTTCGGGTAGTTCGGGAATTTCCCGATGTTTTCTCTACCGAGTATGATATGCCTCCCGATCGTGAGATTGAGTTTTGTATAGATCTTTTGCCGGGTACGGCTCCAATTTAGAAAGCGCCTTATAGGTTAGCTCCCGCAGAGTTGAAGGAATTAAAGGTTCAGTTGCAAGAGTTGCTTGATCGAGGGTTTATCCGCCCTAGTGTTTCCCCGTGGGGAGCACCGGTTTTGTTTGTGCGGAAGAAAGATGGTTCGTTGAGATTGTGCATCGATTACCGGAAGTTGAATCAGGTTACGGTGAAGAATAAGTATCCTCTACCGCACATTGATGATTTGTTTGATCAGCTTCAAGGGTCCGTTGTGTTTTCCAAACTTGATTTGAGGAGTGGGTACCATTAGTTGAAGGTTCGATCGGAGGATATTCCGAAGACTGCTTTTCGCACTCGTTACGGTCATTATGAGTTCTTGGTTATGCCGTTTGGGTTGACTAACGCGCCGGCCGTATTTATGGATTTGATGAACCGAATTTTCCATCCCTATCTTGATTCGTTCGTGGTAGTCTTCATCGACGACATTCTTGTTTATTCGAAATCTCGAGAGGAGCACGAGCAGCATTTGAGGACAGTTTTATCCGTTCTTGCGAGGGAGAAATTATTTGCGAAGTTCAGTAAATGCGAATTTTGGCTCGAGAAGGTGTCATTTCTGGGTCATGTGATTTCTAAAGACGGGATTTCGGTGGATCCTTCAAAGATTGAAGCCATAGTGGATTGGAAGAGACCCGAGTCAGTGACCGAGATTCGTAGTTTTCTTGGTTTAGCCGGGTATTACAGAAGGTTTATTGAAGGGTTTTCGAGGATTGCTACTCCGATGACTCAGTTGACCCGGAAGAATGTTCCGTTTGTGTGGACCGAGAAATGTGACAAGAGTTTCGAGGAATTGAAGAAGAGGTTGACTACCGCACCGATCTTGACTTTGCCTAATGGGAGCGATGGCCTAGTGATTTATAGTGATGCTTCGAAAGAGGGTTTGGGTTGCGTGTTGATGCAGAATGGGAAAGTAATTGCTTATGCTTCGAGGAAGTTGACCCCTAGTGAACAGAATTACCCGACTCATGATATGGAGTTAGCGGCTATTGTATTTGCGTTGCACAAATGGAAGCACTACCTTTATGGGGCGAAGTTTGAGATTTTTACGGATCACAAGAGTTTGAAGTACCTTTTCTCCCAGAAAGAGTTGAATAATAGACAGCGCCGATGGATGGAATTGTTGAAGGATTATGATTGTACGATTTCTTATCATCCGGGAAAGGCGAATGTGGTAGCCGATGCGATTAGTAGAAAATCTTATGTGGCTTCGATGATGGTTCGTGAGTGGAAAATGCTTGAGGATGTTCGAGATTGGTCTCCTCGTGAATCGAGACATGGGGCTATTTTTGCGAATATTAGGGTGTCTCCGACCCTAATTCAGAGAATAAAGGAAGCTCAGAAAGAAGATCCCGAGTTGGTGAAGATAATGGGTAAATTGAAGGAAAAGAACTTCGAGGATTTTTCTTTGGGTTCGAGTGGAGTGTTGACTTTCCGTGGTCGTTTGTGTGTTCCTGATGTTGATGGAATTAAACAGAGAGTTCTTGATGAGGGTCACAAATCGAGGTATACTATTCATCCGGGTAGTACGAAGATGTATCAGGACTTGAAGCAACAATTTTGGTGGATTAATATGAAAAGAGAAATAGCGGAGTACGTTTCGAAGTGTTTAACTTGTCAGCAGGTCAAAGCCGAGCATCAGAGACCCGCGGGATTACTTCAGCCGCTAGAGATTCCCGAGTGGAAATGGGAGCATGTGACTATGGATTTCGTTACGGGACTGCCTCGTACCCGTAGGAAGTATGACAGCGTTTGGGTAATAGTGGATAGATTGACCAAGAGTGCCCATTTCTTGCCTATTGATATCAGATATTCGATGGAGAAGCTTGCAACCCTTTATATCGATGAGATTGTTAGATTCCATGGAGTTCCGGTTAGCATCGTGTCAGATCGAGACCCGAGGTTTACTTCTAGATTCTGGAAGGCGTTTCAGAAAGCTTTGGGTACAGATTTGCGATTCAGTACGGCTTTTCATCCTCAGACCGATGGTCAATCCGAGAGGACTATTCAGATTTTGGAGGATATGTTGCGAGCTTGTTCGATAGACTTTTCCGATTCTTGGGATTTGCACCTATCGTTAGTGGAGTTCTCTTACAACAACAGTTATCAGGCTAGTATCGAGATGGCACCGTTTGAGGCCTTGTATGGAAGGAAATGTAGATCGCCTATTTGTTGGGATGAGGTTGGTGAAGCGAAAGTTTTGGGTATTGATTTGCTTCGGGATTCAGTTGAAAGGGTTAAAGTTATCCGGGATAGATTGAAGACAGCCCAGAGTCGACATAAGAGCTACGCGGATAACCGAAGGCGAGATCTTAGCTTTCAGACCAGTGATTGGGTATTCTTGAAGGTATCTCCGAAGGTGGGTATTCGTAGGTTTGGGAAGAAGGGCAAATTGGCTCCGAGGTTTATTGGCCCGTTTGAGATTTTGGGAAAGGTTGGACTTCTAGCGTATCGCCTTGCGTTACCGTCATCTTTAGTCCGGTTGCACAACGTCTTTCACGTTTCTATGCTTCGGAAGTATGTTCATGATCCGTCTCACGTGTTACCGAGGATACCGGAGGATATTGAGCCCGATATGACTTATGAGGAACGACCGGTTCGGATCCTAGATTCTAAAGTCCAAGAGTTGAGGAGCAAGAGCATTGCGTTGGTTAGAGTCCTTTGGAGGAATCATAACATCGAGGAGTCGACGTGGGAGCTTCGTGATGAGATCGAGAGGAAATTTCCGTGGCTTTTTGTTTAAGGTAAGTCTCGTTAAAATTCAGGTCGAATTTTCTTTAAGGGGGAGTGAATGTCACGACCCGAAATATAGGCTCTATTTTATTAGTAATTAAATGATTTTTATTTAATTATTTGCTTATTTATTTATTTAAATTATTATTTATTTAAATAATTATGTGTGCAATTTATGTGTTATAATAATGGTGCCTAGCATTTTATTTGGGTCATTTGTGCTAGTGTAATATTGTTGGGTCTTAATTGTTAGTAGGGAGTGTAAGTATTTGTGTGTAGTGTGAGAGAGGGGGCCTTAGTGTAACATTTTGAATTATTTCCCCCCTACTCCCCTCACCTCCCTACTCCTCCCTCACTCTCTCCATTTCTCTCCCAGACAACTCCCTCCCTCTCTCTAGCTTTGGTAAGCATTTCTTCTCTTTACTTCTCTCTTCTTTTTCTTCATCTTCCTCTCATTATTATTCATTTCTCAAAACGTAAACCTTGTTTAGATCGTCGATAGGATCGCGTAGAACCAAAAAGAATTGAATTCCGTCAACTTTGAGAATTTGCAAGTAAGTTACTTTTCCCCCATTTTAATGCTAAAATGTTCATATCATGCTTAGATAATGTTTGATGTGTTGTATTTGAAGTTTGGTTGGGTTTTGAATTTGTTTGGAATTTATTTTGGGTTTTGATCAAAAATGGTGAAAACTTGAATGTTGGGTTTGATTCTTGATTTTGGTTGTTAAATGTTGTTTTAGTTGTCTTTTTAGACTTATAAGTTGTTTTGGTACATTAGTATGCTAGTTGGAATGTTGGATTTTGGGTGGAAATGTGTTTTGGGTATAAAAATGGAAGAACCCATGTTGTTCTTCCCGATTTTTGGCAATCCGGAAGATTGGGCGGCCGCACAAAACTTCCTGGGCGACCGCGCATCTTTCTGAAAGCTTTTGTTCTTGTTTTGAGGCTTTTTGGGCGACCGCACAACCCACTTTGGGCGGCCGCACAGAACCCCTGAAACTTTACATTTTGTTAATTTGTGTGATTGAAGAACGTGTTTTGGTCTAAGTCTTGGGTGTCCTTCTAGTTGACCTTAGTGAACATTATAGTACACTCTAGTGATAGAATTGAGTCCTTTGTGACTAAGTTTGTGTTGGAAATTAATTAAGTGTTAATTGAGATTGTTGGAACACTTTAAGTGTGCATGACTGGTACATTTCACTTTCTTGGTGACTACTTGGTATGGTTCCCTACTTTGGAACCTTAAGTTGTTTATTCATGCTAAAATATTATTACTTAGCATTTATTTGAAAGTCCAGCTGGTATTTTGTGTGTGTTTGGGCGATGGGAAAGATTATAATGGCAAAGCCAAGTCCATTATAATGTTGACCATTGTTTTGCCCCCCTTCTTTACCCCTTCTCCAGATTGGCCTTGGAAAGGATAAGTCAGCGTTCCTTTGTGAATGTATCTGGCTAGCGGGCATGACTTTGTGTCATGGTCCTTGTCCTTTGTGACACTTTTATGGTTATTGGTTCTGGTACCGGGGTTTTCTCTTCGGCTTTCATGCTATTATGAAGATGATGATTTGTTGATGATTGAAGCTGCGCAGCGATCCTTTATTTGGATGTTCCAGATTGGAAAACCTTGGCTATATCCTTTGTTATGTGTTTATTTCCGCTGCTATCTGTTATGTGATAAATGCTATGTGCTATGTGATCTTTATTATTGCTTATTGTATATTGCATCATAGCATGTTATGTAGTTGCATTAGTAACTTATTGAGATTTATCTCACCCCTTTTCTTTTATCTTTGTTTTTCCTTAACCCCCCCAGGTGCTAAGGATTAGTCTCGCTGATCACGAGAAAGAGGACGTCGAGTGTGGATCCGTTCTTTTGGGGAAGGTTGATATAGGTTGGTTTACATTATGTAAATGTGTAACCATTTTGGGATATTTGTACCAAACATTGACGTCATTAGGATTTGTGCATTTTGTAACTTTGGTGTATGAACTTATGGAGTTTGTACTAGTTTTACGTTGTTTATCAAAATGATTTGTAAACTTTGGATCATCACCTTTTGGTATCAAATGAAATTTTTAACTTCGGTAATTCATAGTTTTGGTTTTAAGTCGACGTCCAGCTCGCGGTCTCGGGGCCCGCGGGGTCCGGGGTCGCGACAAAGCGCAGTGGAGAAGATATGACTTGGTTTTAACTCACACAAAATCAGTATGAAAAAGGTTTTGAGAGCTTGGTTTTAACACAAAGTGATTGCTAAAAGTTCAATGCAGTTTCTAGAGATTGGTCAATGGAAATTACAATGAATCAGTACAAACATATGCAATCTGCCGGTGATAGAGTTCCAACCGACAAGGATAAAGTAAGCAACAGAGACACAAAGATTTAGAGAGGTTCACAGTGTAAATACTGCTACGTCCTCTACCAAGTTTGATCAGAACTTGGATTTGGGTTAAGAGTACTATTAGATATCTCTAGTCTATTACAAGCATGGCTTTGCCGGAAACAAAGACTAAATTCTAGAGATCACTAATGGATCGTAATACAAATCTGACCAAGTGTTTTTGAGCGGCAAGTTCAAAAGAACTTATCTCACTCAGGTGGGTGTGTGAATAACTCAAACAAGGTATTCCTTAAATGATCTAATTCGGGAATACTATCATTGTTGTTGAGTTGGTGCACAAGTGTATGTCCTATTAAATGATCTAATGATTATCTGGACAGATTGTTTGAGTCTTTAATGAATACTCAAAAACATTCAACTCTCTTCAATGCTCTATTTTCACCAACCTTCTTCAATGCTCTAAGTTCTCTATTTATAAGAGGAGTGAATGTCTTGAGTCTTGTAGAAGAAGGCTTTCAATTTGAAAATCCAGCTGGGTAGTTGAAGAGCATTAAATGCGGTATCTTTAGCATTTATGGTGAAGATATAGAGTACACGCATGCTTGCAAAGGTCTGATGGGTAAAGACCCCTTTGTCTCAACCGGTTACCTGCAAAAAGCAAGTAGGAACAAAGTATAACTAAAACTAGCTATGTGTCAGACAGCGTAGTAATCATGACAGAGCAGTTCAACAACTTTCTGATAAGACAGTACAGAAAAGACAGAGACAATCAGTAAGTTAACATTGAGATAGAACAACGAAACCTGACTGTCAGTAACGTTCAGATTGTCCTTTCTGATTGTTTGAGTCATCGGCAACTTGAGTAGTAAGTTGATCGGCATGTTAAATCCTGGTCTGCTGATTGTGCTTCCTTCTGCTGGTTTGCCAAGATTAAAGAGTTGGAATACACCTGTGCTGGTCACCAAGAATCCTAAGGATACCTTACAAAGGTTCTATTAAAAATTGAGGGATCCTAAGTGATAACTATGATTGGGATTAAGCAATTCTATGTCCTAAACATATATTTGAACAACAATCTCCTCCTAATTGCTTAAGTCCAATCACCCTATACAATAACATCTATCTTAGCTTAGTAAAAGAACGTATAAGGAATGTCTATTTATTATCATTCCCTAAGCCAAGTCACACACTAGATGTCTTAGAAAAGGTAAAAATATACAAAATGATAAAAAGTAAGAGTAAAAGGTAGAAGAAAAAAATGAGTTGCTGATTGCTATGATCAGCAGGGAGAATAATAATCTGCAAAACAAAGTTAGCATGAATAGTACCAGATATTATAAGAAAATATAACATATAAAAATAAGCACACATAAGATAGTAATGGTTAGCAAAGAAGTCTTGGATAAAACGTTGAAGGTCTTCAGGATATCTATATCATTGGCTACATTGACTAGGAAACAGGAGGATCCTCTTGCTGGTCAGTGGCCTTTGATGTAGAGTCGGTAAGCTTGGCTTTCTTCTTTGCTCTTTTCTCTTTCTTTTCAGCTTCTCTCTTCTTTCTTCTTTGAGTGCTCTCCAGTCTTTCAGTCAGCATGGCATTGTTAGCTTCCAGAGCAGCTATCTTCAATTGAGCATCAGCAAGAGCAGACTTGGCAGCAGATAGATCTTTTTCAGTTCTTTCTAGGTCTCTGATCTGCAATCTCTGCTCATCAACTAGCTGCTGTTGAATGGAATGCATACTTCCCAAACTTTCTGAAAGGGTAATCAGCCTTGATTCTCTGTCCTCCAGAAGATCTTTCAGGTCTTGGATTCTTTTGCTTTCCTCCTCCTGATTGGACTTAAGGATTTTATCAAAAAGATCCTCATGAATATGGTTCAATCTGTCGCGGAGGAATAGGCCAGTATTGCCCAGATCGGCACGAGTAATAGGCACTTGCAGATCTTCAGTATCCCCTTCAAGGTGACTGAAGTATTCATACATACTATTCAATACCACGGGCTTTGAAAGACCAAGAGAAGAATGCATCAAGAAGGAAGGAACGAAGTCTTCATTGATCAGATCAGCATCTTCTACAAGACCATCAGGAGCAGGCACAAACAACTCATCATCGAAAGATAGAACGATTAGTAATGGAGAAGCTGGCACAGGAGAGATAGCAGTCGGCAGAGGCATAGGCAAAACTTGTTGAAGGAGAGAAGCATCAGTAGCATATCTATCGGCAAGAAGGAACTCAGCAGGAACAGACGTGGAAGCAACAAGATCGGCAGAAACTATATCGGCACGGACGATCGGCAAAGGAAATTGAGGATGAATAATAACTGCACGTTCAGCCGGCAGATGGAACACACCATTGTCTTCTAGTGAAAAAAAGATAGCCAGAATGAAGTTCAAATAAGCACGACCTTTAAGAATCATGGTCATCAACCCGGCATTCATCAGCCTTGAATTATAGACCAGATGATCGGCACGCTGTCTTGGATGGAACATCGGCAGAGTTAGTGCAAGAGCAGCAGATTTAAGCAAGTGCAGAAGAACTCGAGGATCAGTAGCTCGGTATTCAAGTATGTCATAGAGTTCTTCATTGATCATCATGCACCTCTTCATCCAACCATTTCTGGTGATGCAGACTTCCTTGGGAGATGGACCAGGTAAGTGAATTTTACCGCCAACTTTGAGCTTACCAGGCAAGCAATGTAGAGGTTCAAAAACTGGTCCTTTCACCTTGAGCTTGGAGACCCGGTGTCACGCCCGTCTCTAAATTCTAGCACTAATTAATTGTTATATTTAATTATTCGATTATTTATTTATGTGCGCATTTTATATCTTATAATATTAAGTTGTGTCTAGCATTATTTGGGCGATATTGTGTTAAGTGTGAAATAGGGGAATGAAATGATTAGAGGGTTATTTGGGGTTTATTTGCGTTAGTTAGAAGCGAAGGGGCTTAAGTGTAACATTTCTTTTAATATCCTCCTCCTTCTTCCTCCTCCTCCCCCACTTTCTAATTTTCCCAGCTCATTTCTCTCTCTCTCCTCAAAATAAAAAGAGGTAAGTTTTCCTCTTCCTTCTCTCTTCATTTTATCTATCTTCCTCTCATCTTTTCTTAAATCTCATTGAATGAAATGTGTTTAGATCGTCGATAGGATCGTGGGGAACTAAAAATATTCGAGTTCCGTCATCTTTGATAAATTCGAGGTAAGTTGCTTTTCCCTCATTAATATGCTAAATTGTTCATATCATGCTTATATAATGCTTTAGTTGTTATATTTGAAGTTTGATTGAGTTTGGAATTTATTTGGATTTTTGGTTAAAAATGGTTATTATATGAAGGTTGGGATTTAAACCTTGATTTGGGTTTCTAGATGTGTTATTTTGGTCCTATTCAAGTTAATAAGTTGTTTTGGTTCATTTTTATGCTTATTGGAAGTCTTGATTTTGAGTATTTGAGAAATAGTAAGAATTTTGGGTTGTTTGGGTGCCATTTTCGGGTATGTATGAACCCAGGAAGAAATCTGGGAATTGTTCTTCTGGCACGGTCGTGCCCCTTTATTTGGAACGGTCGTGCCAATATTCACTTTCCTCTCGTCATGTTTTGCACGGTCGTGCCACTTTCTTAGGCACGGTCGTGCCAAGCTGGGACTCTGATATATTCTTCCCTTTTCTTCTAAAACTGTTTCCTCCATAACTTTCTTATCCGAACTCCGTTTTGGACGAGTAAAATATCATTTTAAAGCTATTCTAGAGTACTTCGAGATGAGGTGGTTTATTTAGGTGAGTTTCAGGTTTAGATTGTGTTGAGATTTCATTTAGTGTCTTATGACAAAGTGTTTAGAATCGGTCGGTTGTAATCAAGTTGGGAATATCGGTTTGTGTGGTTTCGCCTTGGTTCCTTTGTGAATAAATGGGTTATAGAATTTAGTTATGGATTATTGGAAAATGTGGGAACACTTTCATAATGAGTGGACGTTTGGGCTAGTTTTAATGATAGTCATTGTGCTATTTGGGGAATGACCATTTGGGTAGTACTCTCTATGAGTAACTCGCGTGTATCATGTTAGGATGTGTTTGATATGGATCCTTGTCCTAGAATCATTTTGTTTTAATGATTTGTATTGTTGGGCTTTTATGAGCAATTCCATTTCTGTTATTGAACTCTTTTATGAGGAACTTCTTGCTATCAATTTGTTAAACTCTTAATGAGTAATCGTTGTATCTTTATGGTGATTTGTGTTACGATTCCCTACTTTGGAACCCTTTTGATGTTTATAAAGCTAGTATTCATTACTTAGCATTATTGAAAGTCCAGCTGGTTAAATTGTGTATCGAGTCAGGCAATGGATAATGCTATAATGGCACGAGCCAAGTCCAGTATAGCATCGCCCATTGGTCCTTCTGTCCTCATCCAGATTGGCCTTAGTTGGGATGAGCTAGCTCCGTTGTGGGTATTCTAGCTAATCGTTTTGGAGCATGACTTTGTGGCATGACTCCCGCCCCTTGTGGCACTTTACATTGTTATTGGTTCCGGTACCGGGTTTCTCTTCAGCTTTTATGCTACTATGGAGAGGGTTTGAGTGGTTGATTGGTCGTTTCTGACCGGGGTTATCGTCTTCAGCTTTTATGCTACTATGAAGATGGTTTGTTTGATTGATGGGTTGATTGGTCGCTTCTGACCGGGGTTTTCTCTTCGGCTTTTATGCTACTGTGAAGATATGGATTGGTTGATTGTTGAAGATGCGCAGCGATCCTTTAATTGGTTCTATCAGTTGGGAAACCTTGGCTAATATCCTTTGTTATGTGTTTACTTTCCGCTGCTATCTGTTGACTGTTATTTGTTACATGCTATGTGATATTTATCATTGTTTATTGCTTATTGCATTATAGCATGTCATGTAGTTGCATTAGTAACTTACTGAGATTTTATCTCACCCCGTTTATTTCCATCTTTGTTTTTCCTTAACCCCCCCAGGAGGAAAAGGATTAGGATTCGCGGATCGAGGAGGACGTCGAGAGGATTGAGATTTTGGGGCAGGTTGTTATGGATCGGTTTACATTATTTAAATGTATAACCTTTTGGGGATAGTTTTACCATTATTGACGTCATTAAGAATTGTATATTTTATTCTTTTGGGTATAAGCTGTGGAGCTTATGTTAGATGTACTTTGTTGATTTAAACTTGGATTTGTAAAACCTTGTGTTATCATATTTTGGTTCAAAATGGAATTTTTAACTTCTATATTTTAGAGTTTTGGTTTTAAGTCGACGTCCAGCTCGCGTATTCAGGACCCACGGGTTCGGGGTCGCGACAGTTGGTATCAGAGCTATGGCATTAGCTCTAAGTATATGTATAGGTGGATTAGTGTGACCTAGGAGGGTAGTGTGTTCGGAGTGAGTAACAATTGTTGTTTTATGCAGGTACTTGTTTGAAATGGCTCGAAGGAGAAGTGGTGAAAGTAATACCGGTAATGCAAATCAGAATGAAACAAGGGATGAAGCCCGTGCGATGTTTCAGGGCATGTTTGAGGCGGCCATGAAGGCCATACATGATCAAGGTCCGAGGGTAGAACAAGCACCACCACCCCGCTACGGATTGGAACAATTTCTGAAATTGAAACCGGTTGAGTTCAATGGGGAACCCGATGTAAGGAAGGCCGAGCTATGGATTGAGTCGATGGAGAAAATTTATGATGTCTTTGGTTGCACCGATGAAGACAAGGTCCGGTTTGCGGCTTATAAACTTGTGGGTGCCGCCGAGCATTGGTGGAAGGGTGTTAAAGCGAGTTGGGATGATACCCACACAGTGTATGCATGGGAATTGTTTGTGCGAAAGTTCAAGGAGCATTTCATTCCGGTAGTGGATCAAAACCGAAAGGAGATCGAGCTGCTCAACCTGGAGCAAGGTTTGTTGTCTATAGCTCAGTATTCGGCTAAGTTCACAGAATTAGCCAGGTACTGTGACTATCTCGTGAGGACTGAGGAACAGAAAGCCATGAGATTCATCCGCGGTTTAAAGAGATCCATCCGTACTCAGCTTATTGCCCAGAATATTGTGACCTTCCAGGATGCGGTAGACCGGGCATACTTGATCGAGCAAGATATTGGGGAGCATAAGAGGAAGACCAAGGTTGCAAATACGGGTAAACAAGTAAGCCATGCTAAATCTCAACCACAACACCGTTCAGATAACCGAGGTAATTTGGGAGCACCATCTCAGTTTAAGGAACAAACTGCGCTAGGGAATCCGGGTACTACTCCGGGGAAACAAGGGAAACAAGGTAGGTGGCTTTGCACTTACTGTCAGAGGGAAGGCCATTTGGAGGATAAGTGTTGGAAGAAGCAGGGAAAATGTTTCAATTGTGGTCAACTGGGTCACTTCATAAAAGATTGTCCGAGGTTTAAGGTTCAATCATCAGGAACAGGAACCAGTACTTCACCGGGTCAGAAGAGAGATGCTTCGGGGAACCCTAAGGTATAGGGTAGAGTAATTGCGATCAATCAGCACTCACCAGGTAACGGATAAATTTCAGGAGGTATTATTTTGCGTCGTGAGAGCGAGCGCGTGCATTTTAGGATCATCGCATTTATGTGTTTCTGTGCATTTAGTTGCATTTATTCCTTCTGAGTCTTTGACTTATGTGTTGTAGGTGTCTACTCCTATGGAGGAGTTTAGATTATCTGATGAAGTCTTATGTGCTTATGATGTGCTTAAGTATGGTTATGTCTCACCTGCTAAATTAGCCATGTTGCTATTACAAGATTTTGATGTTACTATTGCTTTAGTCTATTGTTGTAGGGTGATTGTTATATTCTCCATTCCTAATTTCTTAAAACTGTTTGAGACCGTTCCTTTGGGTAGAGTTATACCTATCTTTTCTTAATTGAAATCCGAGTATTTAGTTTCGGTCAATTTGTTGGGTGTATTTATCATTCGTAAGATTTTCATTTTCTTCTGAATAGTACCTAGTGTTTGAGGAGAAGCTTGGGGTTAAATTGCATTGTTGTGGTACAAGGTTGTAGTACTGATAATTAGATCAATATCTATATTGTAACGGTTGAGTTGTAAAAGTTGAGGATTCAACCGAGGGTTTCTTGTTAAGAGATTTTGTTTACTTTTAGTACATCTCTGTGAGTACATCGGGATTGATTAGTATGGAGGGATGCGTGAATTGTTATGGGTAATGAGTGTATGGTGGAATTTATAATCGATAATGGTGGTAAGCGTGTTAAGTTAGAAAGGACTAATAAGTACATTTTGGGAGAGTAACAATTTCTCGATCTATGTTAAAGGCATTTTGAATTTTGGTTAGATAGTGGTTCTATGGTCCTAAATCTCTCCTTGGTGGCGTTTCGCGATTTGGACCAAGGGTATGTGAAGAAAGTTGAGTATCAATATTTGGGCATAATTAAAGAATATTGTGATTTGGTAATGGATCTATTGGAATGAGGCTAGCTAATTGGTTTATGATTTTGGTAGTACCATTGAGCTTAAGTATCATTAAGTTAATAAATGTATGCGTGAGAGACTAACTGGGGTTAGCTATTGAATTTAGGGTTCGTTGATTTCCTTTGGGTATATGAGCACGGATTATAACTTAAATGGGAGTTAGAGAAAATCTTTTGAAGATGAAATTTGGATCGTTTTGCGGACTATTGAGTATATTGAATTGTTTAGGCTTCAAGACCGGATTAATGAAGGGATGAGAGTATAACATAGATTTAAGTGGACACTTTGTACGATAAATTTTGGGGTTTGTATGGTACTATTAATTTAAGGTGTTAACTCAAAGTGAAGACACTATAATGGTAATCCATAGAGATATAGCCATTTCGATGAATATCGTGGAAATAGAAATTTCTTTCGCCTTTTATATTTTAAAAGCTAATTAGGCTCGGGATGGTGATGTTTTGAATTTCTGGGGAATACTACTAAGTATGCGATTTACAAAAGGAAACACCTTTGCAGTGTAATTAAGGTTATGAATAAGGTGAGCTTGGGATATCTCGAGAGTTATGTTTGGGAGAAATTGGGATTCTCCAATTTTGATTATGGATTCTAATTAGTAGTGAAGGTTATGATTGAAGGAAGTTATGTGCGAGAGGTCGTGGTATTGTGAACATTATTTAGGGTTACTACGTGGTGGTTTAGAATGGATGATTGAGGAATTTGGGAAATGACGGGACTATCGTATTAATGGCTACTTGATCATTCGGGTAAGTATCTTTAAAATTCGGGACGAATTTTCTTTTAAGGTGGAGTGAATGTCACGACCCGAAAACCCGTCTCTAAATTCTAGCATTAATTAATTGTTATATTTAATTATTCGATTATTTATTTATGTGCGCATTTTATATCTTATAATATTAAGTTGTGTCTAGCATTATTTGGGCGATATTGTGTTAAGTGTGAAATAGGGGAATGAAATGATCAGAGGGTTATTTGGGGTTTATTTGCGTTAGTTAGAAGCGAAGGGGCTTAAGTGTAACATTTCTTTTAATATCCTCCTTCTTCTTCCTCCTCCTCCCTCACTTTCTAATTTTCCCAACTCATTTCTCTCTCTCTCCTCAAAAGAAAAAGAGGTAAGTTTTCCTCTTCCTTCTCTCTTCATTTTATCTATCTTCCTCTCATCTTTTCTTAAATCTCATTGAATGAAATGTGTTTAGATCGTCGATAGGATCGTGGGGAACTAAAAATATTCGAGTTCCGTCATCTTTGATAAATTCGAGGTAAGTTGCTTTTCCCTCATTAATATGCTAAATTGTTCATATCATGCCTATATAATGCTTTAGTTGTTATATTTGAAGTTTGATTGAGTTTGGAATTTATTTGGATTTTTGGTTAAAAATGGTTATTATATGAAGGTTGGGATTTAAACCTTGATTTGGGTTTCTAGATGTGTTATTTTGGTCCTATTCAAGTTAATAAGTTGTTTTGGTTCATTTTTATGCTTATTGGAAGTCTTGATTTTGAGTATTTGAGAAATAGTAAGAATTTTGGGTTGTTTGGGTGCCATTTTCGGGTATGTATGAACCCAGGAAGAAATCTGGGAATTGTTCTTCTGGCACGGTCGTGCCCCTTTATTTGGAACGGTCGTGCCAATATTCACTTTCCTCTCGTCATGTTTTGCACGGTCGTGCCACTTTCTTAGGCACGGTCGTGCCAAGCTGGGACTCTGATATATTCTTCCCTTTTCTTCTAAAACTGTTTCCTCCATAACTTTCTTATCCGAACTCCGTTTTGGACGAGTAAAATATCATTTTAAAGCTATTCTAGAGTACTTCGAGATGAGGTGGTTTATTTAGGTGAGTTTCAGGTTTAGATTGTGTTGAGATTTCATTTAGTGTCTTATGACAAAGTGTTTAGAATCGGTCGGTTGTAATCAAGTTGGGAATATCGGTTTGTGTGGTTTCGCCTTGGTTCCTTTGTGAATAAATGGGTTATGGAATTTAGTTATGGATTATTGGAAAATGTGGGAACACTTTCATAATGAGTGGACGTTTGGGCTAGTTTTAATGATAGTCATTGTGCTATTTGGGGAATGACCATTTGGGTAGTACTCTCTATGAGTAACTCGCGTGTATCATGTTAGGATGTGTTTGATATGGATCCTTGTCCTAGAATCATTTTGTTTTAATGATTTGTATTGTTGGGCTTTTATGAGCAATTCCATTTCTGTTATTGAACTCTTTTATGAGGAACTTCTTGCTATCAATGTTGTTAAACTCTTAATGAGTAATCGTTGTATCTTTATGGTGATTTGTGTTAAGGTTCCCTATTTTGGAACCCTTTTGATGTTTATAAAGCTAGTATTCATTACTTAGCATTATTGAAAGTCCAGCTGGTTAAATTGTGTATCGAGTCAGGCAATGGATAATGTTATAATGGCACGAGCTAAGTCCAGTATAGCATCGCCCAGTGGTCCTTCTGTCCTCATCCAGATTGGCCTTGGTTGGGATGAGCTAGCTCCGTTGTGGGTATTCTAGCTAATCGTTTTGGAGCATGACTTTGTGGCATGACTCCCGCCCCTTGTGGCACTTTACATTGTTATTGGTTCCGGTACCGGGTTTCTCTTCAGCTTTTATGCTACTATAGAGAGGGTTTGAGTGGTTGATTGGTCGTTTCTGACCGGGGTTATCGTCTTCAGCTTTTATGCTACTATGAAGATGGTTTGTTTGATTGATGGGTTGATTGGTCGCTTCTGACCGGGGTTTTCTCTTCGGCTTTTATGCTACTGTGAAGATATGGATTGGTTGATTGTTGAAGATGCGCAGCGATCCTTTAATTGGTTCTATCAGTTGGGAAACCTTGGCTAATATCCTTTGTTATGTGTTTACTTTCCGCTGCTATCTGTTGACTGTTATTTGTTACATGCTATGTGATATTTATCATTGTTTATTGCTTATTGCATTATAGCATGTCATGTAGTTGCATTAGTAACTTACTGAGATTTTATCTCACCCCGTTTATTTCCATCTTTGTTTTTCCTTAACCCCCCCAAGGAGGAAAAGGATTAGGATTCGCGGATCGAGGAGGACGTCGAGAGGATTGAGATTTTGGGGCAGGTTGTTATGGATCGGTTTACATTATTTAAATGTGTAACCTTTTGGGGATAGTTTTACCATTATTGACGTCATTAAGAATTGTATATTTTATTCTTTTGGGTATTAGCTGTGGAGCTTATGTTAGATGTACTTTGTTGATTTAAACTTGGATTTGTAAAACCTTGTGTTATCATATTTTGGTTCAAAATGGAATTTTTAACTTCTATATTTTAGAGTTTTGGTTTTAAGTCGACGTCCAGCTCGCGTATTCCGGACCCGCGGGTTCGGGGTCGCGACACCCGGGGAGCTTTCCCTTTCTTCCTTTTGAATTCAGGTTTAATCCAGGGCATGAATGTAAGCTGTTCACTAGTCGAGCCGGGAAGAAATGAATGATTTAGACCAAAAGGATTAGGGATTAGTTGCAGAGAATTTGAAGGCAACTCTACATAGTCCTCAGGATCTATTTCATCTGAGCTGTCATTCCCCACCAGCAGCTACAGCAACAGGAACTGGTTGTGCTTCAGCAGCAACAACAGGAGCAACAAGGGCCTCAGGAGCAGGTAGCAAAGGAAAGGAAATAGGAGCAAATAAAGCATCCTAAAATTCCTCAAACTGTAAGTCAGTAGCAATCAGAGCATCAAGGTCAGCATTATGATCTGGATTGGCAATCTCTGCATCGGCACCTCCTCCCAACTCAACAATCTCTCTAACACCAGTAGGTTCCACCAGAATCACATCAGTAAAAGAGATAGGGACCTTAATAATCTGAGTGTCAGCAGTTGGCTCAGATGGATGAGTGTCGGTAGTTGGCTCATCAGCATACACATCAGCAACAACTTCTTCATCAGCACAAGCTCCTCCTGATATTGGCAAGTCACCAACTTCATCAGCAGATTGAGTTTCTATAGTTTCCTCAATTGATGCAAGTTGGTCTTCTTTAACAATTAGAGGTTGAGTGTCCATAGTTTCCTCAACTTGATTAACTAAGGATTCATCAGCAGTGCTGGTCTCATCAGCAGGTTGAGTGTCTGAAGTTTTCTCAACAATCTGTTCAACAGACTTATCAGCAGAGCCACGCTCAGAGCCATCACTGGCTAGTACTGAGTCAGCAAATGCTTCAGCAGATGATACAGAGGTAGGGGCAGCAGCTACATGATCTTGATCAGAAGAGGGCTTTTTGAAGACAACGGCAGCTTATCATACTCACCGATAGAATCAGAAGAGGTGATTGTTTCACCTGTAGCTTTGTGAGTACAAACAAAATCAGCAGTATCAACAGAACTGGCTGGAGTTGGAATGGGTGAGATTGCTGGTGAAGGAACTTGTTCAGGAATAGAGGTAGATGCTGGTGTAGAAGCAGCTCTAGCCTTGATAAAGGCCTCTGAATCGTTCAACAGATTCAGGGTTATCCTCTGCACATTCTTTACGAATTGAGTGGCTTGAGCACTCTTATCCAGGCTTTCATTGTCATTGAAGTTCAGCAAATCATCCTCATCTTCAGGTCTTCCCAGCTGATAAGGATCTTGTTCATCAAAGTTCATCAGCTGGTTAAAGACTGAGGCATAAGCAACCCATACGTCTTGCACCATCAAATCCTGTCTGATCCTATCTTAAAATAGATAGACCTGATTCCAGGGAAGGGGTAGCAAATCAAAATACCTTCCAAAATTCAATCTTAACTCACTTTCAGACAACCTTTGGAATTTCTGAAGAGGTACAAACTTCTCTTTAAACATGTCGGTGACCCTGTTCAGGCTTGTGAAATTAACATAATCAGCACGATTTCCAGGGGAAACTGACTCCTTTCTTTCCTCATGAAACTGGAGCAACCGGCGAATAAACGGATGGAGATGATCAATGGGGAACACCCAATTCTTTGATAAGACCTTATTGGTGAATGACCAATGGTTTCTGAAGAAGATGTGAAATGTTGGGTTTCTGATTGGCTTGCACTTTCTGATAGAAGGTCCAGAGGCTACATCAGTAGCAGCATGGAGCTCAGGTAAATAAGGAAGATCTAGAATTCCCTTTTGAAGAGGGAATCTTACCCTTAAGTTAGATCCAATCAGTCTCCTTCTCTCAGCCATTTCATCGGTAGCATTGGGTTCAGACTTGATAACCACAGAGGGAGCAGTAAGTGTTGCACCGGCAAGAAGAGATGGTGCAAACCTGATCTTCTTAGCTCTTGTATCAGTAGAAGGAATTTGAGAGGAAGGAACTTGTGCAACTGAAGACTTTGGCCTTGGAGCAGCAGGAAGATCATCAGTAGATACAACCTTTGACTTCTTGACTTGAGCTTTATCGGCAGCCTTGACTAGCCTTCTTTTCTTAGAAGCTGCTAGAGTAGAATCGGCAAGAATCCTGTCTGAAGATGGAGCAGGAGTAGAAACGTCGGCAGGGGCGACATCAGCAACCTTGACAACTTTCTTTGCCTTCTTCTTTTTAGGAGTACCAGCAGCAGGAACAACTATTATGCTGGTAGGAGCCTTTTTGGAAATCCTATTCCAATCAGTAAGCTTAAAGGATTTGAGCTTGTCAAAATTAAGACTAGGGGGTGCAGGGGAAGCCCTAACTATTACTGAGTTGCGCCTCAAGATAGTGCTAATCAGCATATAATGGCATCCTTTACCGGGGTGAGCTTTGTTCTTCCTTCTATCCTCCTTATACTTAACGGCAACAATGGCAATGACCCTAAACAGATAGGAACACCAGTTGAATTCTTCTTGCAACATGATGGCCGCCATTGCTTCAAACTGTATATCAGTAATATGGCTGTGAGAGCCAGATCTATAGACCAAGCATCTGTCAACAATCTCTGCAAGGGCAAAGAATCTTCTTTTGTAATGAGCTTTCAGGTGATTATCTCCACTAAGCCTAGGACCGGCTCCTCTCATTAGAGTCCATGCCTTGTCCAAGGTCTTGTCATCAGTAATGGAGTTAATACCCTCATTCCCAAGCAGAGGGAATTCTTCATGAATAGAAGAAGGAGTAACAGAGATCGGCACGCTGGTGACGGTTGAGGCGATGGAGATGAAGACAGAGGAGTCATTGGGATCAGTGATAACAGAGGCATTTGGGAAGAACTCTTGAACTTGACCTAAAAAGATAAACTCAACACCAGTTGGAGTGATGAAGGAGTCCATCAGAGAACCAATCAGAAGATTCTTCAAGAAATCACCGTCAAGAGCGTCGTCAAAGAAGGTGGAGTCAATATAGCCTCCATAGATATCCTTTTCGTTGCTCGACATTTTCTGCAAAATCACTCAAAAGATCTCACAAGTTAGAACAAATTAGTTCAAAATAGATTTGAAATGCAAGTGTAAAATCATCAAGTAGTTACCAGAAAATAGAGTTAACTCTGGTTTGAAGAATCGTAAGAGAATATGAAAGTAGATGAAGAACACAAGCAATAGTGATATTAAGAGAGAATGAAGAGCGAAAAGAATAAGAAGAGTTTAAGAGATTCTTATATATGTTATGGAAGAGAGATAGAGAATAGGAAGAGTTTGCATGGGAGAAAGAGAAATGATGATGAGTTTAACTGTAGCAAATAACTCGGAGAACGTGCGCACACAATGCATTAAATGCACGAACCAGACAGTTTAATTTAGACGGTTAAACTTAGGAGAAAGAAAGGGTAGAAATGGCAACAATAAAGTTAAGGTTACCTTTCTAATTTATCACAAAGAGTTGGGATAAATCTTTGACACGATTTGGGTTAGGCGGTGCAGACACGTGTCAGAGAGGAGGTGTGACCAATTGTACCTTTGATTTGACTAAGTTTACATCATGTGTCAGAGAATCCTTATCCGTTTGGATGAGATCTACCGATGAATTTTGAATTTTGACAAATCGGCAAGACATGATTCGGCAAGTTGTTGATCAGCAAGATATTTATCGGCATGATGTTTGTCGGTAAGATAATTTAAGTTCTGCTGATTTGATCGGTAGACTAACACAAGTAGCAAAGTCAGCACAATTTTAACCATAATAATCAATCATACCTAGTTCCCCTCTGAGGAATTCAAATCTTTTCTGATCTAAGGGTTTTGTCAGTATGTCTGCTCTTTGGTAATCGGTATAAACTTTGAGCGGCACCACGTTTCCCTTTTCAACATGTTCCTTCAGAAAGTGATACTTGATGTCTATGTGCTTGGTTTTGGAATGCATGACCGGGTTGTTGGAAACTGAGATGGCAGATTGATTGTCACAATAGATGGGACAAACTTGAGATGGGACATCATAGTCAACAAGTTGATGCTTTATCCAAAGGATCTGTGAACAGCAACTGCCGGTAGCAATGTACTTAGCTTCAGTAGTAGAAGTGGAAATTGATGCTTGCTTTTTACATGACCAAGACACCAATCGATCACCAAGAAATTGGCAAGTTCCACTAGTACTTTTTCTGGTCACCCTACAAGCTGCAAAGTATGCATCTGAATAACCTATTTGATTAAAAGATAAATTTCTAGCATACCATAATCCAAGGTTAGCAGTGCCACATAGATATTTAATGATACGTTTAACAGCTTGTAGATGAGATTCCCTAGGGTCAGCTTGAAACCTGGGACAAACACAAACAGCAAACATAATATCTGGTCTACTGGCAGTAAGATAGAGGAGTGAGCCGATCATACCTCGGTAGAGTGTCATATCTACCCTCTTACCAGACTCATCCTTATCTAATTGAATGTTAGTGCCCATAGGTGTGCTTTGAGAATGAGCATTTTCAAAGCCAAACTTCTTGATTAATTCTTTTGCGTACTTGGCTTGACTGATGAATATTCCCTCATTGGTTTGCTTGACTTGAAGTCCAACGAAATATGTTAGTTCACCCATCATGCTCATCTCGAACTTGCTCTGCATTAGCTTCTCAAATCTCTTGCAAAGTGATTCATTAGTAGAACCAAAAATAATATCATCGACATATATTTGAACAAACAATGAATGACCCTTATGCTTGGCAACAAATAAAGTAGTATCGATTTTACCTCGAGTGAAACCTAAGCCATCATTAAGTAGGAGCTTAGAAAGGGTTTCATACCATGCCCTTAGAGCTTGCTTTAGGCCGTAGAGAGCTTTCTTCAATCGGTAGACATGATTAGGCTTCTTAGAGTCCTCGAAACCAGGTGGTTGTTCCACATAAACAAGTTCTTGGAGTTCTCTATTTAAGAATGCACTTTTTATGTCCATTTGATATAACTTGAATTCTTTGAAGGCAGCATAGGCTAACAAAAGTCTTATAGCTTCCAATCTTGCAACCGGAGCAAATGTCTCATCGTAGTCAATTCCTTCTTCTTTTCGGAAGCCTTTAGAAACTAACCTTGCTGTTTCTAATAATATTCCCAGCTTCATCCAATTTGTTCCTGTAGACCCATTTTGTACCAATAACTTGCTGAGAAGTTGGTCTTGGTACAAGTTCCCATACATTGCATCTTTCAAACTGATTAAGTTCCTCTTGCATGGCTTCAACCCAACCAGGATCGGCAAGAGCTTCTTCAGTCTTCTTTGGTTCTATGTTGGAAACCATAGCAGATGAGAAGAGACTTTCAGAAAATGCTCTACTAAGGTTTCTTGTCAATCTTGAACCAAAGACATCACCAATCACATTTTCTAATGGATGATCACGAACTGGTCTAACTTCTCTCGGCATATCTTGTCTGACTGACTCTTGTTGAAGTGATTCTAGAGGAGGATCAAGGTCAGCAGATGACTGAGATGAAGAGTTGGAGTTTTAAGTGAAAGGTGGGTGAGAACTTGGAGGATTAGATCTTGTAACAGAAATTGGTTGAGGGCTTGATCTGTCTTCAGGATGATCAGCAGAATTTGCATCGGCAAATGGATTATGAAAGTTATCGGTAAGATCATGTTCTGCCGATGATGGGAAATAATGAGTATCTTCTGGTTCTTCTACTGAAATGACTAGATCAGCAGCTAGTACTTGACCTGCAGGGTTAGAATTACTGGATTCACCTGTCTCATGAGCACTAGAAGCATTAGTACTATTTGGAGCCTTGTCAGACTCTAACAAATCAAATTCATCAAAGTTTACATGAACAGATTCAACAATTTTCAAAAGTTTCTTATTAAAAACTCGAAAGGACTTACTGTGTTTAGCGTATCCAACAAAGATTCCTTCATCGGCTTTCTCATCAAATTTACCTCTGTGCTCTTTACCATTGTAAAGCACGTAACATTTGTAGCTGAATATTTTGAAGAATCCAATGTTGGGAGTTCTGCCTCTCCAGAGTTCATAAGGAGTCTTGTTATGGAATTTGTTGATAAGAGATATATTCTGAGTGAAGCAGGCGGTATTGATGGCTTCAGCCCATAAGTATTTCAGCAGCCTGGCTTCAGCAATCATGGTCTTACCAGCTTCAATGAGAGTTCTGTTCTTTCTCTCAACGACACCATTTTGTTGTGGTGTACCGGCAGCTGAGAAGTTGTGGTCTATGCCATGATCATCACAGTACTGAGCAATACCATTGTTCTTGAATTCAGTGCCATTGTCTGATCTCATGCTGATGATATCGCTTTCTTTCTGTGTTTGTAGTAGTCTGAATAACTTGGTAGCAACGGCATATGTGTCATCTTTGTGACTGAAAGTTTCCACCCAAGTATATCTAGAGAAATCATCTACTACAACCAAGGTATATCTACTTCTCCCAATACTTGCTGTATTTGTGGGGCCAAATATATCCATATGTAGCATTTGGAGGCACTTAAATGTTGATATGCAGGGCTTGCTTCAGAAGGATGATTTATGTTGTTTTCCAAGCTAGCAGGCCTTGCATTTATTTCCTTGATCAGCAGACACTTGAGGTAAATCGGTAACCAGATTTGAACCGGCAAGCTTGGATAGATATTTGAAGTTCAAGTGACTGAGTCTCTTGTGCCATAGCCATGAGTTCTCACTGATGTTCTTAGCTACAAAACAAACATTAGGAACACCAGTAATAGCACTTAAGTCTACTGCATAAATGTTACCTTTTCTTTTGGTAGTGAGAAGGGTTTCAGTGGAGGCAATGTCTTTCACATAGCAACTGGAAGTAGTAAATACACATTGCATCCCTTTATCACAGAATTGTGAAATAGATAGAAGGTTGTGTTTCAAGCCATCTACTAGAGGACCTTCTGTACAGTAACTGCACCTCTCTTGATGGTACCAATACCGATGATTTTTCCTTT
This sequence comes from Campanula takesimana, assembly GCA_026119855.1. Lineage (NCBI taxonomy): Eukaryota > Viridiplantae > Streptophyta > Magnoliopsida > Asterales > Campanulaceae > Campanula > Campanula takesimana. Next base: position 413,270 of record JAOWBW010000167.1, on the reverse strand, counting down.
GCCATTATCACCGAAAACCACTGGGGGACCTGATGCTTCTGAGATATCGGCAAGTAGATCTGCAAATCCTGTCATGTGTCTTAAACAACCACTATCTAGAATCCACAAGTCCTTGCTTGCACCAGTTGAGGCCATGAAGCATTCCTGAAATAAAACGGTATGCTTATGGTCCCCCTTATTCTTGGGTCCGAGGGTTAGTTCCTCTTTGGCAACCACATCTGGCCACCACTAGAGGATGCAACCTCAGTGGGTCCAGATAGGTGCTTCAAGAGGCATTCATGAGCCTTGTGACCATAATCAGAACAATTAGAACATCTCACTTGACTGATAGGCTGTGGAGTCGGTAGAACATCATTCTGTTTAGTCAATGCATCGGCAGAACTAGAGAATTAAGCAGGCATAAACTTAGTAGGTTTAAAGGTGATAGTGTTGCCTTTGTTTCCATTCTGTTTACCTTTGGCAGTTACTTTTTTAGGTACTTGTCCATCGGCAGCAGAGGTGGTTAGACCGGCAGCACTTGCTCTGCTGATGTATTCACCAAGAATACCATTATCGGCAGACTCAGTATCAGCAACCTTAACATATCTTTTGTTTGTACTTATCATTTCTTTTGTTTTGGTTCTTAGGATACTTCATGGCAACAGCACTGTATACTTCAGGCTTAGCATTCACATGCACTGAGTTAACATAACTACATTCAACTTTCTTATTCTTTTTCTCGGTCGCACAAGTTTCAGTAGAGCTACTGCTGCTGGAATCCCTAACCCAGATTGGTCCTTATATGACATTTAGGTCTGTAGGATTGTTTCAACAACAACTCTAGATTTTGTGTAAGAATTAACAATCCTTGAGAGATGATTGTTTCTTTTCACAAGATCTTCGATCTGAGCTATCAATACTGCCACTTGACTTTTGAGATCTAGGTTTTCTTTCTTTAGAAGAACAGACTCAAGCTCATGTCCTTTGAGAACTTTAAGTTCAGACATAAGCAAGTCATTCTCTGCAGAAATTCTATTGAAATCAACAGTCATCACTTTATGAACGCTACTCAGCTTCTCATGATCAATAAAAATTTCATCCATTGTCTCTACCATTTCAGCTTTGGATATTTCAGGAAAGGGATCAGCTAAAATTTTGGTGGCAGAGGGAATAGGTTTGGGAGAGAAGTCAGGTAGAGAAGAGATGGGTTTAGATAAGCTTTTGGCAATGCTAGGATGCTCAGTGAATGAGAATTTTCTGGTCATTGGTAAGGGTTTAGGTTTGATGGCAGTGAATTGAATGGAGGTACACTGACCATAGAGAGAGGTTCCCACTTGGTGAACTCTGTATCCATTTGGGTTCTCTGCTTTGACACTAATCTCTTTGAAGTGTGGTTGAGGTCTTCCAGTAGCTTCTTCTCTGACTGGAGTTCTTGGAGGAGATGGATCTCGGTAGACTGGAGTCGTTAATGTGGATGTATCGGCATCTTCCATGTCTAGGGCAACAAAACTTACATCGGCATCTTCATCTTCATCGGCATCTTCGTCTGAGTCAGTTTCACACCAAACCGGCAAGGCCTTTTCTGTGCTTTCATCGGCAACAAAGCTTCGAGACTTAGGATGTCTCTTGTTGAATGACTTCCTCACATACTCATATTTTGGTTGAGGACATTTGGAAGCAAAGTGAGCAGGTTTTCTGCAGTTGAAGCAGACAAGGTCACCTTTGTTGTTCTTTCCGTCGGTAGCACTTGTTGAGGTTTTGCTATAACTTGCTAATTTTTGAAATGCTGGTGTGAATGGTTTTGGTTGCTGGTAGCTTCCTTTCTGCATCCTTTTGAAGTCTTTAAACCTTTTGTAGTTCCTAGCGAAGGCGGCAAACTCGTCTTCTTCCATAGGTTGTTCTGAGGTCGTTTCTGAGGTTTTGGAACTGCAGGGTGTTTGATGGGGATCTATAGGAGAGAATTTATTTAATGGGAAGGATACCTGTAGCTGAGCTGATAGAGACAAGTTTTTGAAATTTTTATCGAGAACGTTAAGTTTTTGCAGTTCTCTCTCATACAAGAATAGACTGGATACAAGATTCTGAATAGAAATCTTGTTTAAGTCTCTAACCTCTCTAACAGCAGTGACCTTGGTATGATACTCATTTCCCAAAGAGATTAGAAAACGAATATTTAGGTCTTTCATGGTATAAATCTTACCTAATGAAGCACATAAATTACTTACCTCGTAGAATCTGTCGTAGGCACTCCTTAGTGATTCACCATCTTGTTTCTTGAAGGATTCAAACTCAGCAATGCAATCGTAGAGTCTGTTGTCCTTTACCTGCTCATCACCTTCAAAGTATGCAAGGAGCTTGTTCCAGCATTCTTGAGCCGTGGAGCACAAGTCAATGATTTTATATTACTTGTCGTCCAAACCACAAGAAATAATGTGGCTTGCTTTTCCATCTAGGGCAGCTGAAAGTTTGTCGTCCTCAGTCCTTTCCTCTCTTGGTTTATCGACCAAAGTTTCTTCAATCTGAACATGGGTTTCTTGTTCAGTGTCACGATCAACATGTTGTGTCAGCGGAGTGGAGGGAATAGGTCTATAGGTGGTTGAAACTTTTTAAAGGAATGATTGGACCACCTTCTTGTTGGGTTTCGATGTAACATGCGCAGCGGAATTTAGCATTTAAATTTTATGAAACCCAAAGCCCATAGATCCGTTCATATGATTAAATCAAATACAACGATATGAATAGAGGAAAAACTAACCCTTGATGACTTTGAATTCTAGCTTTGATCTTGGTAGAGATTTGAAGCTTTGATCACAAAAGTAAGATCACGAACTTTGAAGATGATAAGCTTCACCCTCTAGCGGTATCCACACCACGAACGAATATCAAGAACACTTGATCTTGGTTGCTAGACCAAATTGTGAAACACGTTTTCACAATTGATATGAACTATATGGAATTCTCTTTTGTATTATTTTGTTCTTCAATCAAGGATGTCTTAGAACAAAATAAAACTCTCTCAAACCATTTGGAGACTTGCACAAAAAGCTATGATATCATTCTGGCCCGAATTTGGCTGTTTATATACAAGTTAGACCTATTCCAAATAGGAAACTTGTGTCTAAACCCGTCCAAAATTCTTTTCCAAATCAAAATAGGAAACCAGTCCCGACAAGGTGTGCGGCCGCCCAAAACCCTTGTGCGGTCGCACATCTATCTGGAAGGTTTTTGGTACTATCTGACCCAAACTGTGCGGCCGCCCAACCCAGACTGTGCGGTCGCCCACTTGTCCAGATTTCCAGAAATTCTGAAATTCCAATATAGTCCTTATTTAAGATTCGTTCTATTTGTGTGTGACCCTCTAGGATTATACTAAGTTGGCAATGGGTTCAAACATGAAACCATAAGATATGATTGGGTTCTAGCAAACCGTCATACCTACCCAAATAGTATAACTAGATACAAGTTCGCATTCCTTTAGAACATGTCATAATCCCTTTGTCCACGATGTCATTGAACACAAGTCATGGTCAACAAGTCAACTTGTTTTGTTCAATACTTTCTCGATTCGAATATGTTGATAATCCAAATGACATTGATCTAATCAATTCATTTGAGTCCGGCCGAACATTTCCATCAACATCATTCCTACGAGAGGCCCAAGCTTGACATCTCTCCGAAGAGGGACAAATCCATTTAGCTTATTATTCTTCCCTACGTGAATCCGATTATGCCAATCATACCTTTATAACTACCCGGTTAAAGGTAGCGTTTGAATATGTCAAAACATAATGTTCATCAAGTGGAAGACCATAATAACTTCATGTCTAAGGATTCAAATGACATAACTAATATGAGATATATGTTCGAGGACCATGACATAAATCTCATACAGTGGGTCATGTCCAGTACCTTGTTCCAAATAAGTACCCATAAATCTAACATGATCATCTCATGATCATTTAGCCTTTATACTAGTGCTTAACAAGTACCAGGACGGAGATATTATAAGTAAACATGAACAACAATAATAATCAAAACATTTTTTTATTGATATGAAATAAATGATAACAATTATAACGTTTATTAAACGTGCCTAGGGCACCACTACCAACAATCTCCCACTTGCCCTAGGCGCAATCTCCCATGTATCTAACACCCATGGACCTAACATGACCATCATGTTTAGCTTGTGGTAGTCCTTTGTTAGCGGGTCCGCACATTGTCATCAGTAGGTACTTGCATATATTTACGTCTCCCTATCAATGATCTCTCGAATGATATGAAAACGCCTAAGTATGTGTTTGGATTTCTGATGTGCTCTTGGTTCCTTTGCTTGAGCAATAGCACCATTATTCTCGATTCCGAATATGTTGATAATCCAAATGACATTGATCTAATCAATTCATTTGAGTCCGGCCGAACATTTCCATCAACATCATTCCTACGAGAGGCCCAAGCTTGACATCTCTCCGAAGAGGGACAAATCCATTTAGCTTATTATTCTTCCCTACGTGAATCCGATTATGCCAATCATACCCTTTATAACTACCCGGTTAAAGGTAGCGTTTGAATATGTCAAACATAATGTTCATCAAGTGGAAGACCATAATAACTTTATGTCTAAGGATTCAAATGACATAACTAATATGAGATATATGTTCGAGGACCATGACATAAATCTCATACAGCGGGTCATGTCCAGTACATTGTTCCAAACAAGTACCCATAAATCTAACATGATCATCTCATGATCATTTAGCCTTTATACTAGTGCTTAACAAGTACCAGGGACGGAGATTATTATAAGTAAACATGAACAACAATAATAATGAAAACATTTCTTTATTGATATGAAATAAACGATAACAATTATAACGTTTATTAAACGTGCCTAGGGCACCACTACCAACAATCTCCCACTTGCCCTAGGCGCAATCTCCCATGTATCTAACACCCATGGACCTAACATGACCATCATGTTTAGCTTGTGGTAGTCCCTTTGTTAGCGGGTCCGCAACATTGTCATCAGTAGGTACTCTGCATATATTTACGTCTCCCCTATCAATGATCTCTCGAATGATATGAAAACGCCTAAGTATGTGTTTGGATTTCTGATGTGCTCTTGGTTCCTTTGCTTGAGCAATAGCACCATTATTGTCGCAATAAAGGTCTATTGGATTAGCAATACTAGGAACCACTTCAAGTTCAGTAATGAACTTCTTAATCCAAACAGCTTCTTTTGCAGCATCTGATGCAAGAATATACTCAGCTTCTGTTGTAGAATCAGTGGTTGTATTTTACTTGGAACTCTTCCAGCTCACAGCTCTACCATTTAACATAAACACAAAACCCGATTGCGATCGGCTATCATCTTTGTCGGTTTGGAAGCTTGCATCCGTGTAAGCATTTACAACGAGATCATCTTCCATTCCTCCATAGACCAAAAACGAGTCTTTAGTTCTTCTCAAGTACTTAAGAATCGCTTTTACAGCTACCCAGTGATTTTCGCCAGGGTCAGATTGGTATCTACTTGTCATGCTCAAAGCATAAGATACATCCGGCCTAGTACAAATCATGGCATACATGATGGACCCAATTGCCGAAGCATATGGAACATCATTCATTTTCTCACGCTCATCGTTTGTCTTAGGACATTGAGTCTTGCTAAGAGAAACTCCATGTAACAACGGCAAGGTGCCTCTCTTAGAATTTTCCATACGGAATCTTCTAATGACCTTGTCAATGTATGTACTTTGGCTTAAACCAAGTAGCCTCCTTGATCTATCTTTATAGATCTTAATGCCAAGTATATATGCGGCTTCACCCATATCTTTCATTGCGAAGCATTTTCCTAACCAAGTCTTAACAGACTGAAGTGTAGGAATGTCGTTTCCAATGAGTAATATGTCATCCACGTATAAAACAAGGAATATCACTATGCTCCCACTAATCTTCTTGTATACACAAGGCTCATCTTCGTTCTTGATGAAACCAAACTCTTTGACCGATTCATCAAAATGGAGATTCCAACTCCTAGAAGCTTGCTTCAATCCATAGATGGATCTCTGCAATTTGCATACCTTAGAATCTTGTTCAAAACTTCTGGTTGTGTCATATACAGATCCTCTTGGAGTTTTCCATTAGGAAAGCGGTTTTGACGTCCATTTGCCATATTTCATAGTCATGATATGCGGCAATGGCAAGCAAAATTCTTATAGACTTGATCATTGCTACGGGTGAAAAGGTTTCATCATAGTCAATACCATGAACTTGCCTATAACCCTTCGCTACAAGTCTAGCTTTGTAAGTATGCACCTTCCCATCCATGTCAGTCTTCTTCTTGAAGACCCATTTGCATCCTATGGTTTTTACACCTTCGGGTGCATCAATCAAATTCCAAACTTGATTGTCTTGCATGGATTGAAATTCGGATTCCATGGCTCCAAGCCACTTGTCCGAATCAGGAGAAGACATTGCCTCTTGGTAGGTTGTCGGTTCATCATTCTCAATGATTTCCACCTCATTACTATCCGTTACGAGAAATCCATATCTCTCGGGCTCGGATCGTAACCTACTATATCTGCGAGTTGCTTGTGTATTTTGAACAGGTTCCACAACTCCTTGTGGTTCTTGTTCTTGTTCCACTATTGGTTCAATGTTATTTTCTGGGTCTCGAATTTCTTCAAGATTTATTTTACTCCCACTGATTTCTTTGGAGAGAAATTCTTTCTCTAAAAAGACACCAGTTCGGGCAACAAACACCTTGTTGTCCTCACGGTTGTAAAAGTAATATCCTCTAGTTTCCTTTGGATATCCCACGAAAATACATTTGTCAGATTTGTGTGCAAGTTTGTCAGAGACAAGTCTTTTGACAAAGGCTTCGCAACCCAAATCTTCATGAAAGATAAACAAGTTTTCTTCCCGCTCCACATCTCATATAGAGTCTTTTGAACCGATTTAGGTTGGAACACGATTTAGTGTGAAAGCAGCGGTTTCTAGAGCGTAACCCCAAAAGGATATTGGAAGATCAACTTGACTCATCATTGATCGAACCATGTCTAACAAAGTCCGATTTCTCCTCTCGGACACACCATTCCATTATGGTGTTCCGGGTAGAGTCAATTGTGAAACTATTCCACAATTCTTTAGATGATCATCAAATTCTTGACTCAAGTATTCTCCACCTCGATCTGATCGAAGTGCCTTAATACTTTTGCCAAGTTGTTTTTCTACTTCTTTTTGAAATATTCTAAATATCTCAAATGCTTCACTTTTATGTTTCATTAGGTAAACATACCCAAATCTACTATAATCATCAGTGTAGGTTATGAAGTATTGAAATCCTCCCCTAGCATTGCTACTTAATGGTCCGCATACATCGGAATGTATCAACCCCAATAAATCGCTTGCCCTTTCACCTAGCTTGGTAAAAGGTGCCTTAGTCATTTTTCCAAGAAGACACGACTCACAAGTGTCATATGACTCAAGGTCACATGAACCAAAAGTCCGACCCATGGAGTTTTGAGATACGCTTCTCATTAATATGACCAAGACGGCAATGCCACAAATAAGAATGATTTACATCATTAGGTTTAGATTTCTTATTATATGATAGACATTGTCATTATTTTCATTCTTGATATCCAAGACATAAAGGCCATTAAATGAATTAGCAATACCATAAAGCACATCATTAAAAAAACAGAAAATTTCTTATTCTCAATAAGAAACTTAAAACCTTCATTATCCAAACAAGAAATTGAAATAATATTTCTACTTAAATCCGGAACATAATAACAATTGTTCAAACAAGATTAATCCGGAAGGTAAAGTGACTTCATAAGTCCCTATGGCTAATGCAGGCAACTCTTGCTCCATTCCCCACGCGTAGGTCTAATTCACCCTCTTTAAGTAGTCTCCTATTCTTTAGTCCCTGCACATTTAAACAAATGTGAGAACCACATCCGTTATCCAATACCCAATAATCAGTGGTAGAAAGGAGAATATCTATCATATAGATACCTGAAATCGACGCTGCCTTACTGCCCTTCTTCTTCTTTTGCTCTTCCAAAAAGCCTTGCAATTACATTTCCAATGACCATCTCTTGACAATGAAACAGATTGCATCCTTTTGTGAATCGGGTTTTTGCCTCAGAAGCCTTGGCAACACTTGCCTTGCTTATCTTGGGTTTGACAACTTTCTTACCCTTTCCTTTGGCACCAGCCTTCTTCCATCATGAACTAAGAGCACACGGAAAACCTTTCTCCTCAATCTTCATCTCCACAGTTTTAAGTATCCCATGCAACTCGGAAGAGATTCTTATCCATTCCATGCATGTTATAATTCATCACAAACTGATTATAACTTTTAGGCAATGAATTAAGAATGAGATCCGTGGCTAGCTCCAATGGGATTGGAAAGCCAGTTTCTCAAGGTGCTCTACATAGCCTTTCATTTCAGCAGTGAGGACTCACTTGTTGCCCTTCATTCATTTTGCAAGTAGTGAATGCAACAATGGTCTTGTACCTCTCTTGCCTAGCTTGTTCTTGAAACATGGCTCTTAACTCCACGCCTATCTCATAGGCTTCCAAATGTTTCCAAACTTTGTTGAGTTTTGAGCACATAGTAGCAAGCATGACACAGCTTACATCTCTAGAATCATTACGATATTTCTTGTAATTGTCTCTTTCTGCCCTAAGGGGCAGTAGGTTCTGGTTCAACAGGAGAGGCCCATCGGAATGTACAACTTATCTTCTTGCCTAAGAACAATTCTTAGGCTAATGACGGATCCAATCCATAAAGTTCGTACCATTCTCCTGGAGCTTATCCTTCTCAAGGATCGATCGCAACGAATTGATTGAGTGTTAGTAGTCATTGTCTACAAATATGCAAAATTTCCAAAATTTAATAAGTACCCGGTTTTTCTTTAAAAGAAATAAATAATGTATTTTTCAAACAAAATACTCCCACTAAATTATATAACCTTCATATACATCCATGTATAATATAATTTAATTGGGCTAAGATCCAACTTTAATTTAACTTTGATCCACGGAGGCGGACCGCTCAAAACTAAATTAATTAGGAAGACGATCATGTCAATTATATCCCATATGATTCTAGGTCCTTTTATGAGATTCTTTGAGAAATCCATTTCCAAAGCATGTTTTAATCTCATCTTTTGCCTAGGCCAAAACCGTTTTGATGCCTAATTAAGTCCAACCATTTTAACGCACTGGAACCATTCAATTTATGCACCTTGCAGGCAAGCCCACATTGAATTAATGAACCTCATCTTGCTCATACATGAATAAAATTAATGCACTTCGCAGAGGCGAACCCACATCAAAATCACCTATGTATAACAAGTGTTTTAATCATGGCATGGCAAAAAGACTTAAAAACTTTCTTTGAAGGTTCATCACATATATATAACACATTATGAGCACATAATATAAACATGTTACGCATCAAGTTCAGCCACTAAATTATCTCCATTAATTTAAGCATGTATTCATGTGTCATTAGATTCTCTATAATTATGAGGATGAGACTATTTCAACTTTGGTCATTATCTCTAAATCAAGACAACAATAGTGCGGCCGAAACTAAGCCATGAGGCATCCAGAAATTCTGCACTAATTCAAGATACCAAGAAAGTAGTCCATGTGGCCAAAACTAAGCAATAGATATGTCTCGATGAACGTAGGCCAATTGCATCCACAATTCCACATGGAACTCCAATCATTGAATCAAGAACAACTTTGTTTCTTATTTTAGCAATTATGACTCTTCATAATTCTAACTTGGTTTTATCTTTGAAAATTTAATTGCGATTAAGTTTGGGAAACACAATCTCGATGAATGCAGATTAGCCATCCAAACCTTGAACCAATCTTAGAATCACAAGACTAAAACAAATAGGAAAATCAAACCCCAAGATCCACACACAAACCAACTACCCAAAACCCATTCCAGATCAGCAGGTCTGGACTGGTTCTGTTACTGGTTTTGTTGAATTTTTGAAAAATTCCAGATTCTGATTTTTGACCAAAATCAGACTCTCTGATCCTTTTGTGCGGCCGCCCAAGGAGTCCTGTGCGGTCGCCCAAAACTGTGCGGGCCGCCAGGTTCCTCTGTGCGGTCGCCCACAGGGGATCAGAATGTACAGAATTTTTAAAGTTCCAAAATTATGTCTCAAAAATTGTTTTTCCCCGATTATTAAAACCATGATCCAATCAGAATTAATAATCAAACAATTCGTAGTCCATCATAATATTTATTGCGATTGAATCGTGCGATTAAAGTTGTAAAACAATAAACCACATAAAATTACAAAGAACATAAACATCATATATTCCAATATTCATATCATGTAAGGCACATAAACAATTTATATACACACAACATGATCTAGGTATTGAAATAATCAACATGAACGGGGCTCTGATACCACTGTTGGGTTTCGATGTAACATGTGCAGCGGAATTTAGCATTTAAATTTTATGAAACCCAAAGCCCATAGATCCGTTCATATGATTAAATCAAATACAACGATATGAATAGAGGAAAAACTAACCCTTGATGACTTTGAATTCTAGCTTTGATCTTGGTGGAGATTTGAAACTTTGATCACAAAAGTAAGATCACGAACTTTGAAGATGATAAGATTCACCCTCTAGCGGTATCCACACCACGAACGAATATCAAGAACACTTGATCTTGGTTGCTAGACCAAATTGTGAAACACGTTTTCACAATTGATATGAACTATATGGAATTCTCTTTTGTATTATTTTGTTCTTCAATCAAGGATGTCTTAGAACAAAATAAAACTCTCTCAAACCCTTTGGAGACTTGCACAAAAGCTATGATATCGTTCTGGCCCGAATTTGGCTGTTTATATACAAGTTAGACCTATTCCAATAGGAAACTTGTGTCTAAACCGTCCAAATTCTTTTCCAAATCAAAATAGGAAACCAGTCCGACAAGGTGCGGCCGCCCAAACCCTTGTGCGGTCGCACATCTATCCTGGAAGGTTTTCTGTACTATCTGACCCAAACTGTGCGGCCGCCCAACCCAGACTGTGCGGTCGCACCACTTGTCCAGATTTCCAGAAATTCCGAAATTTCAATATAGTCCCTTATTTAAGATTCGTTCTATTGTGTGTGACCCTCTAGGATTATACTAAGTTGGCCAATGGGTTTCAAACATGAAACCATGGATATGATTAGGTTCTAGCAAACCGTCATACCTACCCAAATAGTATAAACTAGATACAAGTTCGCATTCCTTTAGAACATGTCATAATCCCTTTGTCCACGATGTCATTGAACACAAGTCATGGTCAACAAGTCAACTGTTTTGTTCAATACTTTCTCGATTCCGAATATGTTGATAATCCAAATGACATTGATCTATCAATTCATTTGAGTCCGGCCGAACATTTCCTCAACAACATCATTCCTATGAGAGGCCCGAGCTGACATCTCTCTGAAGAGGGACAAATCCATTAGCTTATTATTCTTCCCTACGTGAATCCGATTATCCAATCATACCTTTATAACTACCCGGTTAAAGGTAGCGTTTGAATATGTCAAACATAATGTTCATCAACTGGAAAACCATAATAACTTCATGTCTAAGGATTCAAATGACAATAACTAATATGAGATATATGTACGACATAGACCATGACATAAATCTCATACAGCGGGTCATGTCCAGTACCTTGTTCCAAACAAGTACCCATAAATCTAACATGATCATCTCATGATCATTTAGCCTTTATACTAGTGCTTAACAAGTACCAGGACGGAGATTATTATAAGTAAACATGAACAACAATAATAATCAAAACATTTCTTTATTGATATGAAATAAATGATAACAATTACAACGTTTATTAAACGTGCCTAGGGCACCACTACCAACACTTCTATGACCTTCATCAACCGATCATCTATTGAGTTCATATACTTTATCATACGAGATTTCCAGACACCAAACTCGTTGACATTCAACAACGGTATGATAGTGATGTTAAATGACTGCATGATTTTTCCTGCCATGGTATCGGCAATCAAGCTGCAAAGCTTGGAAATTTCTTTCAAAATTCCAAGCTCTGATACCAATTGTTAGGCCCAATTGGTAGGAAATTAGGCTAGAGGGGGTGGGATGAATAGCCTTTTTAAACTTTTACAAAGAAACACTTTTATAAATGCAAAGTCACTTATCAGTTTGCAAACTATTATCAGTAAGCACAGCGGAGAAGATATGACTTGGTTTTAACTCACACAAAATCAGTACGAAAAAGGTTTTTGAGAGCTTGGTTTTAACACAAAGTGATTGCTAAAAGTTCAATGCAGTTTCAAGAGATTGGTCAATGGAAATTACAATGAATCAGTACAAACATATGCAATCTGCCGGTGATAGAGTTCCAACCGGCAAGGATAAAGTAAGCAAAAGAGACACAAAGATTTGGAGAGGTTCACAGTGTAAATACTGCTACGTCCTCTACCAAGTTTGGTCAGAACTTGGATTTGGATTAAGAGTACTATTAGATATCTCTAGTCTATTACAAGCATGGCTTTGCCGGGAAACAAAGACGAAATTCTAGAGATCACTAATGGATCGTAATACAAATATGACCTAGTGTTTTTGAGCGGCAAGTTCAAAAGAACTTATCTCACATAGATGGGTGTGTGAATAACTCAAACAACGTATTCCTTAAATGATCTAATTCAGGAATACTAACATTGTTGTTGAGTTGGTGCACAAGTGTATGTCCTATTAAATGATCTAATGATTATCTGGACAAAATGTTTGAGTCTTTAATGAATACTCAAAAACATTCAACTCTCTTCAATGCTCTATTTTCACCAACCTTCTTCAATGCTCTAAGTTCTCTATTTAAGAGGAGTGAAGGTCTTGAGTCTTGTAGAAGAAGGCTTGCAATTTGAATATCCAGTTGGGTAGTTGAAGAGCATTAAATGCGGTATCTTTAGCATTTATGGCGAAGATATGGAGTACACGCACACTTGCAAAGGTCTGATGGGTAAAGACCCCTTTGTCTCAACCGGTTACCTGCAAAAAGCAAGTAAGAACAAAGTATAGCTAAAACTAGCTATGTGTCAGACGGTGCAGTAATCATGACAGAACAGTTCAACAACTTTCTGATAAAACAGTACAGAAAAGACAGAGACAATCAGTAAGTTGGCATTGAGATAGAACAGCAAAACCTGACTGTCAGTAAGGTTCAGATTGTCCTTGCTGATTGTTTGAGTCATCAGCAACTTGAGTAGTAAGTTGATCGGCATGTTGAATTCTGGTCTGCTGATTGTGCTTCCTTCTGCTGGTTTGCCAAGATTGAAGAGTTGGAATACACCTGTGCTGGTCACCAAGAATCCTAAGAGTACCTTACAAAGGTTCTATTAAAAATTGGGGGACCCTAAGTGATAACTATGATTGGGATTAAGCAATTCTATGTCCTAAACATATATTTGAACAACAGCAGTCAAAGCACGAAATAAGAAGTCCTACTCCAAACGATCATAGGCTTTGGACATATCGAGTTTAAACAACACATTACCTCCAACAACTTTCTGATCAATACGGTGGCCCATTTCATGAGCCAAAGCGATATTCTCTTGAATACCCCTCCCCTTAATAAAACCCGTTTGCTCAAGAGAGATAATTTTGGGCAAAACATTGGCCAATCGAAGGGTAAGGATTTTAGAAATTACCTTGTTCATAAAGGTAGAAAGACTGATGGGCCGCAAATCCTTGAACCCAATTGGCTTATCCACCTTGGGTAAAAGCACAAGCACATTAGATGACAACCCTTTAGGGAGATCCTCTCCATAATAAAACGATTTGACAGCAGCAATCACGTCAGTCTTAATGGTAGGCCAACAACCTCTGAAAAACTGACCCATAAAACCATCAGTACCTGGCGCACTATCAGCATTCAAAGATTTAATGGCAACCCAAATCTTGTTCTCCTCAGGCACTACAGTCAACATCTGATTATCCTCAATTGTAACCCCTGCCTCAATACCATGGAAAAGCCTATCATCAATCACATGAGGCCAAGAACTGAAAATCTCTTCAAAGTGTGCAGCTCCCAACTGACCCAAGATGCTCTCATTGTCACACCAGGATCCGTCCGGCAACTGCAGCTTCAAAGAATTCTGACGTCTTCGCTCCCTGATAGAAGCATGAAAAAATGCAGAATTGTGATCCCCATCCTGAACCCATAACTGCCTCGACTGTTGCTGCTTCATGTCGATCTCCCACCTGTGAACTTGAGCCAGCTCCTCAGTCTTCTGCTTCAGTTCTGACAAAACCGATTCATCCCCATTTACCTGCAGAGAATAATTTATCCTGGTGATGTCATCCTACAGCTGATCCATCTTTTGAAAAATATTCCCAAACACTTCCCAGTTCCATTTACGCAATTCCTTCCGCAAAATGTGCAGTTTCCTGTGCAGCCGAAACAACGGAGTACCCCAACAATCTCGACCCCACACCTCATGCAGGAAACCATGAAAACCCGGATGATCGAGCCACATCTTATGAAATTTAAACGAACATTTAGGCTTTGCAATCGCAGCAAACTTGATCTGAAGAGGCGAATGGTCCGATACATCCCTCGGTAAATGAGTGACAGTGACACTGCCATGCTGCGCAGTAAAAGCTCCATTCACCAGAACACGATCAAGGCACTGCCAAATACGACCAGCAATCGAAAACCCATTGCACCAAGTGTAGACACTACCTTCGAAACCCGCTTCTGAAACACCCGCATTAACCATAAATCAACAGAAATCATCGATGTTAGGAAAATGCTACCCATTACCTCCCAGCTTCTCTGACGGGTCAGCAATGATGTTAAAATCACCACTGTTAGGCCCAATTGGTAGGAAAATAGGCTAGAAGGGGGGTGAATAGCCTAATTAAAACTTTTTCAAAGAAACACTTTATAAATGCAAGATCACTAATCAGTTTGCAAACTATTATCAGTAAGCGCAGCGGAGAAGATATGACTTAGTTTTAACTCACACAAAACAGTATGAAAAGGTTTTGAGAGCTTGGTTTAACACAAAGTGATTTCACAAAGTTCAATGCGGTTTCAAAAGATTGGTAAATAGAAATGACAATGAATCAGTAAGAACAAGTAGGGTCTGATGGTGATAGAGTTCCAACCGGCAAAGACAAAGTAAGCAACATGGGACATAATGATTTGGAGAGGTTCACAGTATAAATATTGCTACGTCCTCTACCAAGTTTGGTCAGAAATTGGATTTGGGTTAGGAGAACTATTAGATATCCCTAGTCTATTACAAGCACGGCTTTGCCGGATACAAAGACTAAATTCTAGAGACCACTAATGGATCGTGATACAAATCTGTCCAAATGTTTTTGAGCGGCAAGTCCAAGAGAAATTATCTCACTCATGTGGGTGTGTGAATAACTCAAGCAACGTATTCCTTAGAATAATCTAGTTCGGGAATACTGACAATGTTGATGAGTTTGTGCACAAGTGTATGTCCTAATAAATGTTCTAATGATTATCTGGACATAATGTTTGAGCTTCAATGAATGCTCCAAACAATCAACTCTCTTCAATGCACTAATTTCACCAACCTTCTTCAATGCTCCAAGTCCTCTATTTATACGCGGAGTTAATGGCTTGAATCTTGTGGAAGAAGGCTTGCAATTTGAATTTCCAGCTGGGTAGGTGAGGAGCATTAAATGTGGTATCTTTGTCATTAATGGTGAAGATATGTAGTATACGCATGCTTGGAAAAGTCTGATGGGTAAAGACCCCTTTGTCTCAACCGGCTACCTGTAAAAAGCAAGTAGAGACAGAGTAGAGCTAAAAATAGCTTGGTGTCAGACGGCGCAGTGATCATGACAGACCAGATAAACTACTTTCGGATAAGACAGTACAAAAAGGACAAAGACAATCGATAAAGTTCACTTTAAGGTAGAATGATGAAACCTGACTACGAGTAGAGTCTAGATTGTCCTTGCTGATTGTTATGTCGTCGGCAACTTGTTTTGTGAACTGAGTAGTAAGTTGATCGGCAACTTGGGTTCTGATCCGCTAATTTGATTATTGTTGTCCTCTGGCTTGTTTGTCTTGTATTGAAGAACTGTAAAACACCTGTGCTGATCACTAGGAATCCTAAAGATGTTAATTAAAGAATTGGGGGACCCTAAGTGATAACTATGATTGGGATTAAGCAATTCTATGTCCTAATCATATATTCGAACAACAATCTCCTCCTAATTGCTTAAGTCCAATCACCCTAAACAAGAACATCTATCTTAGCTTAGTAAAAGAATGTATTCAGAGAGTAATCTATTTATTTTCATTCCCTAAGGCTGTTGGGTTTTGATGCATCATGCGCAGCGGAATTAAACATATAAATCAAACACACAAGAGCCCGGATCCGTGCATGTTGATTAAATTAAATACAAGATGAAAGAAACATACCCTTGAAGATCGAATCCATGAACACGGACTTTGAGGTGCTAAAGGAAACACCCTCCATCGGTATCCACACGTCGAATGGATATCAAGAACACCTTCTTGATCTGGATTGCTAGACCCAAAGGCTTGATGAAGAAACGATTTCTTCATAGGAATTATTTTGCTTCATTGATTAATGATTATGATGATTCTAAATCTCAGAACTAATAATCCCCTCTATATGTGTGTAATTGTTTCTCAAACAACATGTTATGATTTCTAAAATAAACCATTAGTTTTCTCAATCCCGACTGCACACATAAATAATAGGGTATTAACCTAATTCCTTTTGGGGACTCAGGATTCCTTGTCAAACAAAAAGTCTTGAACAAACTATTTTCGGACAGACAAACCATCCGTACGGATTGGTTGGGTGGCTCCCAAACCATCCGTACGGATCCTTCCAGCAGGATTCAGTTTTTCCCATTTTCTGTGCCTTATTCAATCCGTTCTATTGTGTGTGATCCAATAGGATTATACTAAGTTGGCAACGAGTCCGAACGAGTCAGAACCCGTAAGTCATAAGCGGACTCTAGCAAGCCATTATGACTACCTAATTAGTATAACTTTGAAATCCCAAAGTAACCTTATAGAACATATCACAATCCCTTTGTCTCACGATATCATATTGGACATAAGTCATGGTCCACGTCAACTTATGTTGTCCAATGCTTTCTCGATCTCGAGTAGATTGATATGAGCAAATAACATTGAACGCTTCAATTCATTTGGGTACGGCCGTACACTATTATCAATCTCAGTCATCGAGTGGCCAAGCAGATATCTCTCTTGAGAGAGGGACAAATCCCATCTTGACTTATCATTCTTCCCTACAAGAATCCAATTATGCCAATCGTAGCCTTTATAACCACCCGGTTAGGGGTAGCGTTTAAGTACGTCAAACATAATGTTCATCATGTGGAAGACTATGATAATCTCAGGTCTAAGGATAAATGATATAACTATTATGAGATTTAATTATGACATTTTACCATGACATAAATCTCATAACGGGTCTATCTAGTACTTGTTCTCCAACATGTACCCACAAGTTTAATCCGCATCCTATGCGCTATAATCATCATATGATTATCCATTAAACTCATGCTAGCCCTTCATAAGTGCTAGGGACAATGATCATTATAATAAACATGCAAAAGATATAATAATCAGGTTTGTTATCTCTATAACAATGAAGCTATGATATAACGCATAGGCCTTTCTCAATGGCCTAGGCCCAATCAACGTGTATTCAATATCCATTGAGCTAGTTATGATCTCCATCATAGTTGCAAACGAGTTTATGTAGGATAATTATCCTTGTTATTATCATGAGGTATTTTGCATATTTTGACATCTCTCATCTTTGACGATTTCTCGAGTAAGATAGAAATGTCTGAGTATATGTCTAGATAAGATATTAGTCCCTTGACTTATGTAATAACGATTATTGACACAATGAAGGTACATTAAATTAGTGACACTAGAAACGATTTCTAGTTTACTAATTAGAATCTTAATCTTAACATTTTTCTAGTTGCATCTCATGCCACTAGATACTCAACCTTTTGTAGAATAGTAATGGTCCATTTAGAACTCTCCTAACACCATTATTAGACATAAACATGTATTTATACTGCAATATTTATATTTGTTGGTTTGTAAGCATGCATCTATGTAACTATTACAAGTCATCTTTTATTCCATCAAAGATCAAGAACGCATCCTTTAGTTCCTTTTAGAGAACATAAGAGTGTTTCTTAACTAGTGACTCTCACTAGGATCTGATTGGTATCATCTCATCATACTCCAAGTATATGAGACATACGGTCTTAGTACATTTACATGGCTTACATGATAGATCCAATTGCCGAAGCATATGGAATCCTAATCATGTACTCTTGCTCATTAGTCTTCTACCAAGACTAAATCTTACAAAGATTAATGCCATTAGACTTTCGCAAATAACCTCTCCAAGAGTCTTGCGTAGTGAACCTTTTACTATATTGTCAATATTAGTACTTTGACTTTAACCAATCAACATTTTAGACTTATCTTCATAAATCTAAATTCCAATGATATAGGTGGCTTTTATCCAAGTCTTTCATTTAGAACCTCTTTCAAAATGATTTATATATCAACCATATATATATATTAGACTATGAATAAAATTACGCTCCCACTAGATTTATTGTAATCACAAGTCTCATCCTTGATGAATTTCAAACTCTTTGAATACTTCATCAAAATGAAATTTCACTCCAAGTAGTTTGCTTCAATCCATCTCATGAATTTTTGCAACTTGCATATTTTATTAGAATTATATGGATTAATCAAAACTTTTAGGTTGTATCAAACACATCCTAATGTAAATTTCTGTTAAGGAATATAGTTTTGACATTCATCTGTCATATTACATATTCGAAATATGAAGTTATGACAATTAGAATTCTAATAACATTAAGCATGACTACGGGTGATAAATTTTCATCATAATCGACATTATGAATTAACTTTTCTCAATTAGTCTTGCTTAATCAATATACACTTTTAGATTTTATGACTCCAAGTCATTGATCTAAATCCGGAGCGTACTTTGCATCTTGATAGGTAATAGGTCAATCATTCGCAATGATATCTTCCCTATTACTTTCTATTACGAGAAATCAATATTTCTTGTTATAGATAGTATCCTATCAGTTATACATATTTCTTGTGTATACTTGAACGAATTTCCACAACTCCTTGTGAATATTTGTTCAACTTCCATCTTAGGTTCCATGTCATTTTTAGGTCTCGAACTCTTCGAGATACATTTTACTCCCACTAGTTCTTTAGAGATAAACGATTTATCTAGAAAGTGCTATTTAGAGTGACAAACGATTTGTACTCTAAAGGGTGTAAAATTAATATCATTAAGATATCCCATAAAATACATTTATAAGATTTAGGTGTGATTTTGTCCCAGACAACACTTTTCTCAAAAGCATCACATCATAAATCTTTATGAAAGATAAACCAAGTTTTCTTTCATTCCATATCTCATATGGCATTAGTCGAATCACCTTAAATGAATCTCAATTTAGTGTAAGCGCAACTGTTTCCAGCACATAATCCAGAGGGTTAATTAAAGATCAGTTTGACTTATTATGAGACGAAAAACTGTGTTTTACAGACAATCTGTAAACTTTTGGAACATCATCCGTACGACTGCTGTTTCCAGATTCTTTTTTTCTTAAATTGCAGACTTTCTGCAGAATTCTCATCGAGTCCAAGGCTCAAATATTCATTACTTTGATCTAATCAGAGTACATCAATACTTTTGCCATGAGGTGTTGAAATCCTTTCTAGCATTGTTATTTTAATAAACTACATACATCAATATGTATAAGTTCAAAAGAGTACTTCCTCTTACTACTATTAGTAAAAGATATCTTGATCAATTTCTAAGATTCACATCTATCACATGATTCGAAATCATATGAATTTAAAAGTCCGTCCCATGGAAATTTAGATATGTGTTTCTTATCATTTGATATAGACATTAATGCTTTTTAAGAATGTAACGATTACATCCTTATATTCAGATTTACATTATTTACGTTATGCTCATTATTTTGTTCTTCCAAGATAAGGATATTAAGTCCCATTATATGATCAGCAATACAATAAGGCAAATCATATTTAATGGAACACTTTCTTATTCAAAATAAGAAATATCCATAATCTTCTAATGAAAAAACCAAAATAATATTTCTACTTAAAATAAGAACACACCACCATTTGTTCAAAACAAATATGAACTTATTAGGTAAAGACACTTCGAAAGTTCCTATGATTAATGTTGCAACCATTGCATCATTATTGCCACATAGGTTAATATTTACCCTTACAAGTAGAAATTTGGGCAAACGACCAATTTATGCAACGTAGTGTCCGATTTATATCAATTAATGCAATGTAGTAGCGACTTCTTACATTGTGAAACGTACTTGAAGTAGTTGTATCAAATAATGCAAAATTCGAACAATTTGACAAACGTACTTGAAGTAAGTTGTATCAATTAATGCAACGTAGTAGAGGCTAAAAAGTTATTACGTTGCATTATTTGATACACAATAAGCAAATACGTTGTCTATTTTAAAAAATAAGCACTACATTGCATTAATTGACTTTTAACACCCGGTACGTTGCATATTTCAGTGATTTTCTCGTAGAAATTTTAACATAAATACTTGAAGTGGTAGTCCAACTACCCTTCCTTTTGATCTTTTAATTCAAATTGTAATTTCACCAACGGTCAATCCTATTGCCAAGGTACAAATTACATTATGTGGATTTTAGGTTTTTCCACAAATATTTCCTTTTAGGCTTGACAACTTTTGTCCTGCCTTTATATTAAATCCTTGTCCTTATTAACCTTTAGAGTTTGAGAATGTTTCCATTTGATATTAAGACATAGCATTTTAAATATCAAATGTCGCTTATGAATTGATATCAAATCCGTTTGTTAGTTCCAAACTAACATGATAACCAAGCCAACTAAGGTAATTAATATGTTTCTCTATGTTCAAAACATGAGAACTTCTTAACATACCTTTCATTCATCACATGAATATTAGACTCTAATCAATCTCAAACTTTATTTGCCTCTCTTGCTTGTAGGAACGTTTCCTACGAGATTGCTTATCGCATAAGCATTCATATGTTTTAGATACTTCTAAAGTTCCAAACACATGATGGGAAGTCTTAGGACGATTGACATCTATAGAATCATCCACATGTTTTCTAATCAATGTCTTTGTCCACCCTTAAGGCATTAGGTTTCTTAGGAATATGATTTATTAAGAATTCATAACTTCCGATCTTGCTTTAGAACAATTCTTAAGCTCATGACTAGGTCATGGAAGTTAATCTTATTCTTCTTAAAGTGGTGTCAATCGCAGTAATTATACATTATTATAGTTTAAGACATTCTACGAAATATGCAAATAAATATGCACATATATTTCATACCATTATCATTTAGAGACATTTAATGTATTTCATAATACTCCCACTAAATTATACACCTTCAAATACAACAATTGTATAATATAATTTAAGTAGGCTAAGATCCGTATTTCACCCAACTTTGAGTCGGCTAGGGCACGACTGCTCAAAATCAAGTTATTTAGGTAGATAAATCTTTATCAATCACATCATATGTGACTCATAGATCTTTTATGAGATTGTTAGACATCTTATGTCAAACATGTTTTAATCTCATCTGTGCCTTAGGCCCAAAATTGTTTTGATAGCCCAGTTAAGTCAAACCATTTTAAACGTATAGGAAACTCTGATTCACTCATCTTGCTCATAGATGAATAGAATTAATGCGCCTACGCTAGGGGCGTAACCCACATAAAACTACCCATGTACTCACAAGTGTTTTAATCTTGGATTGGCACTTGACTTAAGTTTTAAGAAGGTTTATTTGCTTAGAGATATGCATCATATATTTAATTATGTCAAACATAATACAATATAGTCTTTGCATAATGATGTTAACTAATCCAATTAATTAACAGAAGCAAAATCTTGTGATTCAATTATGAAGCAACATTGTGGGGACGGAATCTAAATTATCTGTAAACGATTTACAGATTGGATATTTCATTCGCATTCCCAGAAACAAGGCGTAAGCCTTCCATTGGTCCATGCAATGAATTAATCCAAATATAGTTTCCTTCTCTGCAAACTATTTTCACTTTGTATAGGGATAAATTCTGAAACTTTGATATTACACTAACCTTAAACTCCTTTAAGATTATGATCTCAGTAACTGTCTGGACTTATGAACTGAAATCTGTTTCAGGAAACACGGTTTCCAAAACCTGCTGTCTGAAATAGATCAGAATCAGTAATGCCCAAACCATCAGTACGGATGTTTCTAGAAGCATCTAGATTTATCCGTACAGCTCTTTCATACAGGTCACATAAACTCTGAACTCTTCAGAATTCTGAAACTGTATCCGCAGAGCATCTTGAAATTGAGAGCACAAACCGCACGGCCGAAACTAAGCCAAAAGGCATCCACATTTCCGTGCTAAGATCAAGAAACCAAGCAACTTCTCTATACGGTCGAAACTAAGCCAAAAGGCATCCACATTCCCGTATAGATTGGATACTTGTTTCAAGATCTTTCATTGTCTCTTAATCTCACAGATTACAGCAATTCTAAACTCTTTAGAACTCTGATTTCTGCATCCTTTCTGAATTCTTCGGCCGAAAACTGTTTCAGGAAACACGGTTTCGAAAACCAGCCATCTGAAAGCAGTTTCCAGTTTCCAGATTCGAATTCTGTAATAGATTTACAGAATAATATGAACACCAGAAAACAAAATCAAATCTGAGAATTTCCAAACTATCCGTACGGATCAGTTTGGCATCATCCAAACCATCCCTACGGATATATTGGGATGAAGTGGGAGAAGCAAAAATTTGGGGTATTGATATGGTGAACAAATCAGTTGAGGAAGTTAAGCTTATCCGAGATCGTTTGAGTACCGCTCAGAGTAGACAGAAAAGTTATGCCGATCACCGGAGGCAAGATCTTGAGTTTCATTCGGGTGACTTTGTGTTTTTGAAAGTTTCACCTAAAGTGGGGATTTGAAGGTACGGGAAGAAAGGCAAGTTAGCACCGAGGTATATTGGCCCATTCGAGATTTTGAGTAGAGTTGGAGATAGAGCGTATCGTCTTGCGTTACCTCATTCTCTTGACAAGATCCATTATATTTTTCATGTCTCGATGCTTAGGAAGTATGTGTATGATCCTTCTCATGTTTTATCCGAGGTTCCCGAGGATATTGAACCGAGTATGTCTTACGAGAAGCATCCAGTCCAAGTTATTGATTCAAAGGTTCAAGAATTGCGAACTAAGAGTATTCCCCTTATTCGAGTTGTGTGGAGAAATCATAATGTGGAAGAGTCAACTTGGGAGCTTCGTGAGGAGATCGAGAGGAAGTACCGTTGGTTGTTTGAGGGTTGAGGTAAGCAATCCTAAAATTCAGGTCGAATTTTCTTTAAGGGGGAGTGAGTGTAACGACCCCAAAATCCGTTTTATTTATTTTAATATTTATTTTATATTTTGAGAAATTTAATTTAAAATTATGTGTGCATTTTATGTGTTGCATCATATTATATGACTTGCACATTTTATTTGATTATTTGTGTTAGTTAAAATGTTAGTAGTAAAGTTTATTTGGGGAGTTAAGTTGTTAGTGGGAAATTATGGGAGTTTTGTTGAAAATGTGAGTTGAGGGGTTTAATTGTTAAAGGTTTAACTAGAGTGATTTATTTGTGATTTTGGGTGAAGATCTTTTATGTGACCTCTTCATCCCTCCCCTCTCCTGCGTACAAAACACATACACACACAAAACTTTTCAAGAAATCCTCCATTGAAGAAGAAGAAGAAAAGCTAGGTAAAGATAATGTTTTGTTAATTTTCCCTATTTTAATTTACTACTCCATTTTCAAATCTAATTATATATAAATGTTCAGGGTGTTGAATAGATTCTTTCTACCGGGTAAAATATTATTTTCTTGACACTTTTCCGAAAAATAGGTAAGTTACTAATCCCCCCTTTAAATGTTAAAATGGTCATAAGTATGCTTTATATGCTTTATATGTGAATAAACAATGTTTTGGTATGTTTTATTTATACTTGTAATTTTGGGACAGAGGGAGTAGTATGAAAATGGTTCTTGTTGGGTGTTAGAATAGTTTAAAGGCTGGATTTGTAGTCTTTGTAATAGTTGCAAATGTTAAGTGTTACAAGTACTAGTAATTTTGGGTTGTGAAACGAAAGGAGTGAACTTTGGTTAAGTTTTGGTCTGCCGAGTGATGTGGGCGGCCGCCCAAAAAGGGCGTGCGGCCGCACATCTATCTGAAGGATTTTCTTCTTGGAACAGAGTATTTTGGGCGGCCGCACAGCCCTGTTTGGGCGACCGCCCAGGTCATCTGAAAAGTTTAGAGTTTTCAAACCAAGGGATTTAGAGGTCAATCTTGGTCTAGTTTTTGGGGAGTGTCCTAAAGTACTTAGATGATTGTATGGATCACTAAAGTGGTAGAATTGGTTCCTTTGTGAACACAAGTATTGTGAAATGTGAGTAATTGATTAAGTATGCATTGTTGAACACTCTGTAATGTGTTGGAATAGTTCATCTTCTTGATGTGTTTGGCATGGTTCCCTACATTGGAATCATTGTCCCTGATTGTTGTTTAAGCAAGTATTTCTGTATGGTGCTTACGTGTAAAGTCCAGCTGGTACTTTTGTGTGTGTTCGGGCAATGATAGGGATTATAATGGCACACGAGCCAAGTTCATTATAAGGCTCCTATCATTGGTTTCCCATTTTTAACCCCCTTCCTTAGTGTACCTGTGACTCAGTTGTGGTATCATCTCTTTTAGTAGATGTTCGTGTTGTAAATAAGTAAGTAAGTAAAGTGTGTTGCCAAGTGGCTAAGTACTTGTTTGTAAAAGTTTGTTTTGTGACTTGTAGTCAAGTCTAGTAAATGTTGTTTGGTTATATAAGACTTTTTATGAAAGTATATTTCGAAAAATTTTCCTAAAATGTTTGTGACGTCTTCCGTGCGTGTCCCGGACGTGGGGCCAAGTAGGACCACGGGTCGGGGCGCGACAGTTGGTATCAGAGCTAGGTTGTAGATGGTCTAGAATGACTAAGTGACCTAGGAGGGTAGTGGAGTATGGAGTGAGTAACGTTGAGTGTTTTATGCAGGTACTCAGTAAGAATGCCTCAACATGAGGGTGAACAGTCTGGTACTGCAGACCAGGGTAATGTAAGAGAAGAGGCTCGAGCTATGTTTCAAGGGATGTTCGAGGCCGCAATGAAAACCATCCATGATCAGAGGCAAGGAGGAGAGCATGCACCTCCGAGGTATGGTCTAGAACAGTTTTTAAAGATGAAACCAACCGGCTATGATGGTGAACCAGATGTGACCAAAGTTGAGAGATGGATTGAATCCATGGAAAATATATTTGATGTCTTAGTATGTACTGAAGAAGATCGAGTTAGGTTTGCTACCTACAAGTTGAGTGGAGCTGCGGAGTACTGGTGGAGAAGACTGAAGGCTAGTTGGGACGAAGCTCATGTACCATATACTTGGGCAAATTTTCTGAGGAAGTTTAAGGAACATTTTATTCCAAGGGTGGATCAAGACCGGAAGGAAGTGGAATTTCTTAGCTTGGAACAGAATGCAATGTCGGTGGCTCAGTATGCAGCCAAGTTCACGGAGCTATCAAGGTATTGTACCCATTTGATTGCAACGGAGGAGAGGAAAGCAACAAGGTTTGTGAAAGGGTTAAGGACAGTGATCCGGACTCAATTGGTGTCCCACAAGCTACAAGAGTTTCAAGATGCAGTTGATGAGCTTATCAAGTGGAGCACGACATTGAAGAACACAAGAGGAAGGTGGAATTAACAAGTGCTGGAAGGCAAGGTAGACCACAACCACAAAGGAATGATAATCGTGGAGGACAAGGGACTTCAACCCCATTTAGAGGACAACCACAAGGGCAACCGAGTGTTAGAAATCAAGGTAATTTCTCCGGGGGTCAAAGCAAGAGAGTATGTAATTATTGTCAGAGGGAAGGGCACAGTGAGGAGCGGTGTTGGAAGAAATAAGGAAAGTGTTTGAATTGTGGGCAACTTGGTCATTTTTAAAGAAATTGCCTGAGATTGGGGGGTCAACCATCAGGGAGTGGTGTTGGACCGTCTCAGGGTTAGAAAAGGGATGCCTCGGGAAAACCAAAGGTTCAAGGTCGTGTGTTTGCAATCAATCAACAACAAGCTTCGGATGCTTCCACCGTGATAGGAGGTATAATTTCTATGTCCAGTTTGAGGGCACGTGCACTTATAGACCCCGGCTCATCGCATTCATATGTTTTTGTGTCTTTTGCATCTCGATTGCATTCTTCCTTTGAGTCTTTGCCTTATGTGCTAGAAGTGTCGACTCCTATGGGAAATTGTTTGATAGCTGACAAGGTGTTGCGTGATTGTGATGTGCATATTAGTGAGCATGTTTTACTTGCTGATCTAGTTATTTTGCCATTACAAGACTTTGATGTTATTTTGGGTATGGATTGGTTAAGTAAATATCATGCCTCTGTTGATTGTGTTTAAGAAAGTGGTTACGTTTTCTATCCCTAGTGTGCCTGTGTTTACTTTTGAGGCAACTTCTTTGGGTAAGGGAATTCGTATTATTTCGTATGTGAAAGCTAGGAGGCTATTGCACCGTGGTTGTGTGGGGTATTTGGCTTGTGTTCTGGATACTACTAAAATGTCTCCTAAAGTAGAGGATGTGAATGTTGTTAAAGAGTTTTGTGATGTGTTTTCTTCTGACTATTCTATGCCTCCCGATAGAGAAATCGAGTTTGGTATTGACTTGCTTCCAGGTACTACCCCCATATCTGAAGCACCTTATAGAATGGCTCCAGCTGAACTAAAAGAATTGAAGGTGAAATTGCAAGAGTTACTTGATCGGGGATTCATTCGTCCTAGCGTATCACCGTGGGGAGCTCCTGTGTTGTTTGTCAAAAAGAAGGATGGGTCTTTGAGACTATGTATCGACTACAGGAAGCTGAATCAGGTAACTGTAAAGAATAAGTATCCTCTCCCTCACATTGATGACTTGTTTGATCAACTCCAAGGGCCAGTCGTCTTTTCGAAGCTTGACTTGAGGAGTGGGTACCATCAGTTAAAGATCCGTTCTGAGGATATTTCTAAGACTGCTTTCCGTAGTAGGTATGGTCATTATGAGTTCCTTGTTATGCCTTTCGGGTTGACTAATGCTCCGGCTGTTTTCATGGATATGATGAATCGGGTCTTCAAACCTTATCTTGACACCTTCGTGGTTGTATTTATTGACGATATTCTTGTGTATTCCAAGTCTAAGGAGGAGCACGAGAAACACTTGCGAATGGTTTTATCTGTTCTTCGTGAGAAGCAACTGTTTGCGAAATTCAGTAAGTGTGCTTTTTGGCTCGAGGAAGTGTCTTTTCTGGGGCACGTGGTTTCTAATAGAGGAATATCCGTAGATCCTTCCAAGATTGAAGCTATTGTGAATTAGAAGAGGCCTGAATCAGTTACGGAGATTCGAAGTTTCTTGGGTCTAGCCGGGTATTATAGAAGATTTATCGAGGGGTTTTCTAAAATTGCTACTCCATTGACTCAGTTGACTCGAAAGAATGTTCCTTATGTGTGGGATAATAAATGTCAAGTTAGCTTTGAAGAATTGAAGAAGAGGTTGACTACAGCTCCTATCCTTGCGCTTCCTAATGGAAATGATGATTTGGTAATCTATAGCGATGCTTCTAAAGAAGGCCTCGGGTGTGTGTTAATGCAAAACGGAAGGGTGATTGCGTATGCTTCAAGAAAGTTGACTCCGAGCGAGCAGAATTATCCTACCCATGACATGGAGCTTGCGGCTATTGTCTTTGTGTTGCACAAGTGGAAACATTATCTTTACGGAGCCAAATTTGAGATTTTTACCGATCATCAAAGTTTGAAGTACCTTTTGTCACAAAAGGAGTTGAATAACAGGCAAAGAAGATGGATGGATCTATTGAAGGATTATGATTGTACTATCTCTTATCACCCGGGTAAAGCAAATGTGGTAGCTGATGCCATTAGCCGGAAATCTTTTATGGCTTCATTGATGGTGCGTGAATGGAAGATGTTAGAGGATGCTCGAGATTGGGATCCTTGTGAGTCAAAGCATGGGGCTATTTTTGCGAATATTCGAGTATTACCAGTCTTGATTCAACAAATAAAGGAAGCTCAGAAGGATGATCCGGAGTTGGTGAAAATCGTAGATAAAATCGAAGATGGCAAATTTGAGGATTTCTCTCTTAATTCCGAAGGAGTGTTAACTTTCAGAGGTCAGTTATGTGTGCCTTGCATGGATGGGATTAAACGCCAAGTTCTTGATGAGGGCCACAAGTCGAGGTATACTATTCATCCCGGGAGTACTAAAATATATCAGAATTTGAAGCAACACTTTTGGTGGAATAATATGAAGAGAGAGATAGCGGATTATGTATCTAAATGTTTGACATGTCAACAAGTGAAAGCTGAACATCAAAGGCCTGCAGGGTTACTTCAACCGTTAGAGATTCCGGAATGGAAGTGGGAACATGTTACTATGGATTTCGTGACGGGATTACCTCGCACTCGAAGATGGTTTGATGCAGTTTGGGTGGTCGTGGATAGATTGACCAAGTCTTCTCATTTTCTATCTATTGAGATTAGTTACTCGATGGAAAGGCTTGCAACCTTGTATATAAATGAGATTGTGAGATTGCACGGTGTTCCGGTGAGTATTGTGTCTGATCGTAACCCTATATTTATATCTCGGTTTTGGCAAGCGTTTCAGAAGGCTTTGGGTTCAGAGTTGAAGTTCAGTACAGCTTTTCATCCCCAGACAGATGGGCAGTCAGAGAGGACTATTCAGATTCTCGAAGATATGTTACGAGCTTGCTCAGTTGATTTTTCAGATTCTTGGGATTCTCATTTACCTCTCGTGGAATTTGCCTATAACAACAGTTTTCAGTCAAGTATTGGGATGGCCCCGTATGAAGCTTTGTATGGGAGGAAATGTCGGTCTCCAATTTGTTGGGATGAAGTGGGAGAAGAAAAAATTTGGGGTATTGATATGGTGAACAAATCAGTTGAGGAAGTTAAGCTTATCCGAGATCGTTTGAGTACCGCTCAGAGTAGACAGAAAAGTTATGCCGATCACCGGAGGCAAGATCTTGAGTTTCATTCGGGTGACTTTGTGTTTTTGAAAGTTTCACCTAAAGTGGGGATTTGAAGGTACGGGAAGAAAGGCAAGTTAGCACCGAGGTATATTGGCCCATTCGAGATTTTGAGTAGAGTTGGAGATAGAGCGTATCGTCTTGCGTTACCTCATTTTCTTGACAAGATCCATAATATTTTTCATGTCTCGATGCTTAGGAAGTATGTGTATGATCCTTCTCATGTTTTATCCGAGGTTCCCGAGGATATTGAACCGAGTATGTCTTACGAGGAGCATCCAGTCCAAGTTATTGATTCAAAGGTTCAAGAATTGCGAACTAAGAGTATTCCCCTTGTTCGAGTTGTGTGGAGAAATCATAATGTGGAAGAGTCAACTTGGGAGCTTCGTGAGGAGATCGAGAGGAAGTACCCTTGGTTGTTTGAGGGTTGAGGTAAGCAATCCTAAAATTCGGGTCGAATTTTCTTTAAGGGGGAGTGAGTGTAACGACCCCAAAATCCGTTTTATTTATTTTAATATTTATTTTATATTTTGAGAAATTTAATTTAAAATTATGTGTGCATTTTATGTGTTGCATCATATTATATGACTTGCACATTTTATTTGATTATTTGTGTTAGTTAAAATGTTAGTAGTAACGTTTATTTGGGGAGTTAAGTTGTTAGTGGGAAATTATGGGAGTTTTGTTGAAAATGTGAGTTGAGGGGTTTAATTGTTAAAGGTTGAACTAGAGTGATTTATTTGTGATTTTGGGTGAAGATATTTTATGTGACCTCTTCATCCCTCCCCTCTCCTGCGTACAAAACACATACACACACAAAACTTTTCAAGAAATCCTCCATTGAAGAAGAAGAAGAAAAGCTAGGTAAAGATAATGTTTTGTTAATTTTCCCTATTTTAATTTACTACTCCATTTTCAAATCTAATTATATATAAATGTTCAGGGTGTTGAATAGATTCTTTCTACCGGGTAAAATATTATTTTCTTGACACTTTTCCAAAAAATAGGTAAGTTACTAATCCCCCCTTTAAATGTTAAAATGGTCATAAGTATGCTTTATATGCTTTATATGTGAATAAACAATGTTTTGGTATGTTTTATTTATACTTGTAATTTTGGGACAGAGGGAGTAGTATGAAAATGGTTCTTGTTGGGTGTTAGAATAGTTTAAAGGCTGGATTTGTAGTCTTTGTAATAGTTGCAAATGTTAAGTGTTACAAGTACTAGTAATTTTGGGTTGTGAAACGAAAGGAGTGAACTTTGGTTAAGTTTTGGTCTGCCGAATGATGTGGGCGGCCGCCTGTGAATACGTGTGTTTGAATTTGGGATATTCATAGTAACATAAAAATATGAGAGTCGCCACGCCGTTTTAATTAGCCAAAACATTGAGAAAAAGCATGTTAATGGGTTCGGGGGTCAAATTACAACAAGAGAAGAATATTAAGCGATATCACTCCTATTGCCCGAACGATCGGTCTTTCTATCATGATGAATGTGTTAGTAGTGTGTTAGTGTTTGAGACCGGATCCGAAGATTGCCTACGTTCCTCTCAATGTGAGAAGCTCAGGTCAGCGTAGTTCGAGAAGAATTTAGAATAGGCAGAAGAATCGGGATCATGCATAATGAGGGGGGAATTACCTAAAGATTAGGGTTTAGAAGTAGTTCCTAGATCATCCTTGGGTCGATGAACCCTAGATCATCATCGGCTATGAAATAACATGCAAACATGAAGATCGCAACCCTAAATATAGCATAAATAAGGTTTTAATCTATGAACACGATGAACATATGAAGAACATATATGAACATATGAATGAACATGCGAAGCATATGAAGAAACTATGAATAAACATGCAAGAACATGAATATTAAAGATCTACATTAGAAATAATGCAAGAACGTGAAGAAATAAGTTAGAAAACTTACCTATGTTGGCAAGAAATAAACCTTGATCTTCTTGGAGGTTTGAATGCTAATTAGAGGGCAAAATTGTGTTTAAGAACTCTCAAATTCGGATCCCCCCAATTATGAGGCAAGGGAGGTCTTTAAATAGGAAACTGATGGAGAGATCTGACGGTCCAGATCATCCGGGGCGGATGTGGCCGCGTGGCCAAGATGGAGGGCGGCGGCGATGTTTGCCGCGTGGCCAAGGTTGGAGCTTGGGCGAATGTGGCCGCGTGGCCATCATTCCTGGCTGACTTAATTATTAAGCTAGGGTTTTGCATGTTTTATGGAAACCCTATTTTGGTCATCTTTAAGATATTCTAGAACAATGAGGTATATTTTGGGAATCCGGGACAAGTCTTTGCAAGGTTTGTAATTCCTATAAAGTCCTTGTGTATTTGGGAAATCCCTAATAAACTCATTTTCAGATCGGGTACTAACAGTAGCCCCTCGACAACGCTTCTTACAAGGCAATGGAGGGTCGACGATAAAAATAGGAACCGTTCTGAAACATGAGTTTCAAAACAGAGGAAATGTAAGGGAACGGCTGAACCTTGGCAGGTGACCTACGTATCCGCGGGGGAATCAAGCCAAACATAGTTCAAATCTGATGGGGAAATTGAGAATGACTATCCTCTGATGGGGAGCAACGTCTTCTGCTGGGAAAAGTGCATCTACTGGGGATGATAGATGACCACGTCGATCGGATGACTGAACCTTTTCAGGTTTCCTACGTATCCTCGGAGGAATCAAGCCGGTCGTAGTTCTGAGCGACCGGGGATAAAACGAGACATCGGACTTCTGATAGGGATAATAAACCTACGGGCACTATCCTGTATGAAGAACGAACATTCGTTAGGAAATGAAGTCATTTGAAGCAAGAGGGATAATAGGACAATAAACTCGACCAGAAACGCCCGGGTTTCCGCCGATCACGCTAAAATAATAGATGTTGGATCTCTCGCAAACAGAAACGCCGAGGCTTCTGCCAATCACGATCGATCTAGGATGCGTATGTCATAGAGGCGCCGAAGTCTCTACAACCATACGAATCCTAATAATAGATGCTGGATCTCTCGCAAACAGAAACGCCGAGACTTCTGCCAATCGCGATCGATCTAGGATGCGTATGTCACAGAGGCGCCGAGGTCTCTGCAACCGTACGAATCCTAAGCAAATATTAGGAAATGCTAATATAATAGATGCTGGATCTCTCGCAAACAGAAATGCCGAGGCTTCTGCCAATCGCGATCGATCTAGGATGCGTATGTCATAGAGGCGCCGAATTCTCTACAATCATACGGATCCTAAGCAAATATTAGGAAACTGCTAACATAATAGATGCAGGATCTCTCGCAAACAGAAACGCCGAGGCTTCTTTCAATCGCGATCGATCTAGGATGCGTATGTCATAGAGGCGCCGAAGTCTCTACAATCATACGGATCCTAAGCAAATATTAGTAAATGCTAAAATAATAGATGCTGGATCTCTCGAAAACAGAAACGCCGAGGCTTCTGCCAATCGCGATCGATCTAGGATGCGTATGTCATAGAGGCCCCGAATTCTCTACAATCATACGGATCCTAAGCAAATATTAGGAAACTGCTAACATAATAGATGCAGGATCTCTCGCAAACAGAAACGCCGAGGCTTCTTCCAATCGCGATCGATCTAGGATGCGTATGTCATAGAGGCGCCGAAGTCTCTACAATCATACGGATCCTAAGCAAATATTAGGAAATGCTAAAATAATAGATGCTGGATCTCTCGCAAACAGAAACGCCGAGGCTTCTGCCAATCGCGATCGATCTAGGATGCGTATGTCATAGAGGCGCCGAAGTCTCTACAACCATACGAATCCTAAGCAAATATTCGGTGAAGAATGGAAATTTTAAGAGGCTTCCCGTACCCAAAAATAACGAACATCAGTCAAAATAGCGTTAAGGGCACCTACAATGGATGAAACAGGTCAGGGGTAAAAATGGGATTTTACATGCGGAGGCAAAGATGATGGATCGTTATTAAGTCGCAAACGGGATGAACTCTCAAGGAGTCATGAAGGTGATAGACTCTCAAGGAATCGCAGAAGTGATGGACTCTTGGGGAGTCGCAAAGGTGATGGACTCTCGGGGAGTCGCCAAGGTAAAGGACTCTTTGGTGAGTAAAGGACGGCCACGGAAAGCGTAATGTTTGGGATCCGCTTACCCTAAATTAGGAGGAATACATAATATGAGGCTACGAACCATTAAGATGAAGGTATTAGGTAAGGGACATTTTGCTTGGTTGCTTAGGGTAGGACCTAAGGCTTTTAAGGAAAGGGGATGGGTAGCCTCTTAGCCTTGAGATAAGGATGCAAAAGATGTTATGGTTGCTTAGACTTGAGATTGTGTCTTGGATACAATGTGGGTTTCCTAGGCTTACGGGCTAGGGTTTGGAGAGAATGCGACTACCTAGGCTCGAGGCTAGGGTTCGGAGAGAATATGGAAAGGCTATTGTATCCTAGGCATAAGACTAGCAGGGGATTGAGATTATAAATTTCCTAGGTTTCGAGACTAGGGTTTCGGGAATTTGGAAAGGATGTTGCACACAGGGCTTTGGAAATTCCCTAGAACTTGGGCTAGGGTTAAAGAGGATGGTGCTTCCTAGGCTTGAGACTAGGGTTTGGAGAGAATGCAGATTCCTAGGTGTGGGGCTAGGGTTTGGAGAGGTTGAGGTTTGGGAACTTCCTAGATGTTAGGGTTTCGAACAAGGGTTTGGAAACTGGTGTTTAAGGACCATGACTCTCCTAAGTTTGGGACTAGGGTTTAGAAACATCCTAGGCTTCGAGGCTAGGGCTTGGAGTTGTGGTAGGTTCAGAGGTTACAAAGGCGTTGGATTTAGACCTAAGGCTGGGAGTTAAAAGGGTTGTGACTTCCTAGGCTTGAGACCATGAACCGTTGGGAAGAGGGATTGCTTTTGTGGAAGGTCCACTAAGCTTGATGTTAGGGTTCACCATTTTCTGGGATTGGTGAATATGGCTTGGAAATGTTCATGGTAACCTAGGCTTTAGGCTAGGTTTTAAGGCTAAGGACTGTAAACTTCCTACGTTTTGAGACAAAGGTGAAGGAGTTTCCTAGGTCTAGGACTGGGGTTTGAAGGGAATGTTGAATCCTAGGCTTGATGATAGAGTTTAAAGAGGATAATTTCTACCTAGGCTTGAGGCTAGGGCTTTAGAAAGAGTGCGACTACCTAGGCTTGAGGCTAGGGCTTTAGAAAGAGTGCGACTACCTAGGCTTGAGGCTAGGGTTTAGAGCGAATGCGACTACCTAGACTCGAGGCTAGGGTTTAGAGAGAATGCGACTACCTAGGCTCGAGGCTAGGGTTTAGAAAGAGTGCGACTACCTAAGCTTGAGGCTAGGGTTTGGAGCGAATGCGACTACCTAGGCTCGAGGCTAGGGTTTGGAGCGAATGCGACTACCTAGGCTCGAGGCTAGGGTTTATAAAGAGTGCGACTACCTAAGCTTGAGGCTAGGGTTTGGAGCGAATGCGACTACCTAGGCTCGCGGCTAGGGGTTAGAGCGAATGCGGCTTCCTAGGCTTGAGGCTAGGGTTGATTGAGTTTTGGACAGGGCATTATATCCTAGGTTTTGGACTAGGGTTCAATAAAACGGAGAATTGAGATTGTAAATTTCCTAGGTTTCGAGACTAGGGTTTCGGGAATTTGGAAATGATGTTGCATACGGGGCTTTGGAAATTCCCTAGAATTTGGGCTAGGGTTAAAGGGGATGTTGTGGTTTCCTAGGCTTAAGGCTAGGGTTTAGAGAGGATATGTGACTACCTAGGATCAAGGCTAGGGTTTAGGAAGGGTGTAGCTACCTAGGATCAAGGCTAGGGTTTAAGAAGGATGTAACTTCCTAGGCTTTAGGCTAGGGTTTGAAAGGATGTAATTACCTAGGCTTGAGGCTAGGGTTCAGAGAGAATGATATGACTACCTAGGCTTGAGGCTAGGGTTTAGAGAGGATACGTGACTACCTAGGATCAAGGCTAGGGTTTAGGAAGGGTGTAAATACCTAGGCTCTAAGCTAGGGTTTGGAAGGGATGTAACTACCTAGGCTCGAGGCTAGGGTTTAGGAAGGATGTAATTACCTAAGCTTGAGGCTAGGGTTCAGAGAGAATGATATGACTACCTAGGCTTGAGGCTAGGGTTTAAAGAATGTGTTTACCTAGGTTTAAGGCTAGGGTTTGGAGACCGAAAGCATTTGAAGGTTTGTCTTGGTTTAGACCGAGCAAGTTTGAGGTCTAAGAGTGTTGCGGTTTGGGGCAGGTGAGCGTGATACCTCAAGGATGGGTAGGCTTGATAGGTTAGACCTAGGCTGGAGTGCTAGGATTTAGCTAGGGTAAGACTCAGACATGTGTTAAGGAGACCGGGGCCTAATGGAATGGTAGGCGTGAGATCTAGGAGATCAAAGGCTAGGCAGGGTAGCGTTGGGACATAAGGCTTTCAAGCGGGTAAGTCTTTTGTCCTAGAGAAACCGCGTTATGGGTTAGGACCAAGCAGGCTTGAGGTCGGCCAAGGAGCAATGGATTGGGATTGGATGATCCTAGTACCTAATACGCATGTCGGGTTTGGGCTCTAAGGTGTGCTAGGTGTGAGCCATGTGCGAGAAATGGGTCTGGACATGTGACCATGTTGGCGCTTTAGGTAAAGGGATTGAGTATCCAAGACTTTGCTCAAGTACAATAGGTGCCTAAGTTGGATTGGGTATGCTTAGGACCTAAGTTTGTCTTAGAGGTCATTGCGCGTGACCAAGCTCGTTCGGCGATTGTGAAGGTAGGCTAGGGATGGGACCTCAAAGGTGTTAAGCGCACGAGTTCTGACCGGACGGGTCTATGGCATGGCGCGGTACGCAGGAGATCCTATGTGCTTGAGCAGGTTTGAGGTTTGGACTCGTGAGGAAGAAAGGTTTGAGATCCATGGAGTTCAAGGGTAGACCTTGTAGGTGGCGAGGTTTGGACTCGGCTCGGATTAAGTAGGTTAGAGACCTAAGGGGTTGAAGGTCAGACTAGGAAGTCTTTTGAAGCTAAGGAGTGACACTAGGTTTAAGAGTGGCAGGGCCATGGTTTGGGTATGATGGTAGGCGTAGATGGCATTGTTTTGGTTGGACCGAGTAGGCTTGGGAACTAAAGAGTTCTAAGGGTCGACATCTAAGGTTATAGACCTAGAGGGTAGACATTTTTGTGATCTAAAGGGTTTAGGAGTTGAGACCTAAAGTGTGGATCGGATATGCTAGAGACCTACAAGGTAGGCGCATGGTAGACTTGAATGGACTCGGGATCTAAGGGATGGTTCAATAGGTTAGACTGGGTAGACCTAAGAGGCTGGACCTAAGAGGATAAGGGAGACATAGTCTGGACAAGGTAAGGATGAATATATATTGGTAGGTTTGGGATCTAAGAGATCAGGTAGACTCGAGACCAGTAGGTTCGGGACCAAATGGGTCATTCTAAGGATTTAGATTCGGTAGACTGGTTTAAGACCTAAGGTTTTGAATCAGGTAAGATTGGGACGTAGAGAGTTGAGGGCTTAGGCCTAGGGGTTCCCTAAAGTGTAGGAGATAGGGTAAAGGACCGAGTCAACTCAAGAATCACGGAGATGGGTCTTAGATGGATCGAGGATGTTTTTACAATTTTGTGGAGACCGAGAGTGCGGGTTTATAAACAAAGTGTTGGGGAAGAGAATACTTTTGAAAGTGTTATGATCTTATACAGATGCCTTATAATTAATTATGATTCTAATCAATCCAAATAGGTCGTCGCGTGCCGAGTTTGACGATGAGGGGTGCCCTTCTTCTAAGTGTATCCTTGTTGACGCCTCGGTATTCTCTGGGAAAGCGCATAGTCGATGCTCTAGTTTGATGAGCGGGTTCCCCCCTCCTTTGAGAGATCCTACGTCGAGATTGATGATGAGGAGTCCTTCTTCTAAGTATATTCTTGTTGGGACCTCGGTATTC
This sequence comes from Campanula takesimana, assembly GCA_026119855.1. Lineage (NCBI taxonomy): Eukaryota > Viridiplantae > Streptophyta > Magnoliopsida > Asterales > Campanulaceae > Campanula > Campanula takesimana. The sequence goes on along the minus strand of JAOWBW010000167.1, from coordinate 375,998 downwards.
TCCGAGAAAACACATAGTCGACCCATTCTGTTGGGGAAGCCCCAGTTCGATAAGGGTGTAGAGCGGGGTATCCTACCTCCTTTAAGACGCACCCTTTTTTCTGTCTAGACCGCCCTTTTGGGTTTTCAATCTAGCGGGCATCTCTTTTGCGTCATTTTCATTTTATTTATTTATTTATTTATTTTTTTTTTTTTTTGAAAATCATTCAGTCGACTCAAAAAAGGAAAAATAATTGTTTAAACATGCGGAGGCATTTTGGTGATAGTGAGAGGGAGAGAGAGATAGTACTCGCATTTTGACTCTTTGGACAATTGGGTGTATATAAAAGGAAGGAAGCCCCTGCTTGACAGAAAGTAAGTGTTTAGCTCTTTCCTAGATTGTAGAACAGAAGACTTGTCGAGACATTTGAAAATTGTTTTATTCAAGATTCTCATTTGATTGCTCGAGAATGGACCTCGTTGATTAGTTAATGAGTTATGATTAATTGGTAAACAAGTAGCCTCAAATTAATAAATGTTTTGATCAATTGTGAGTGAAGAAGTCAGGAGTAGAAATATGGGGGAAGAAAGAAGAGAAAGAAAATTGGCTCGAGGTGGGTTGTGTATATTTTGGACCGAACCGGGAGGTTGCCTACGTTCTCCTCAAGGTGAGGAGCTCAGGTCCGCGTAGTTCGGGGATGACCCGCTTGACGATGGTGTCGGGTTTCAGTGGGTATGTGTGGGAGGAAAGAAAAGAAAGAAAGTTGGCCCAAGGTAGGTTATGTTTGGCTTTGAGTGGTTGCCCGGTTGACGATGAAGTTGGGTTTTGAGTTTAGGGGTGTGAGGTTCGTTTGAGGTGAGTTGTTCTTTGTAGCTCATTGTGGTGGATTACTCCTTTGTAGTTGTTGCAGTGGATTGATCCATCGTAGTTGTCATGGGTTGCTGCCGTTTATCTACTTTGTAAGGAAAGAAAGGAAAATAGAACATTTGAGGTGAAAAGAAAATGGGACTTTTACTTTTCCATGGTGATAGCCCCTTCTATTTTTCTTTTTCTTTTTTATTTTATCTCTTTGTGCACACCCTTTTTTTGCCTAGGCTGCCCTTTCGGGTTTTCAACCTAGCGGGCTTCTTTTTGTGCAATGCTCTAACTTTTGCCTAGGTCGCCCTTTTGGGTTTCAACCTAACGAGCCATATTTTTTTTTTTTTTTTTTTTTTATATTTGTACATGAAAAATTGGGCAAGACAAGCCCCTAGTTTGCTTTCGCCTCTCTCGATTGTGAGGTAGCTTCCTTATAGTTCAAGCGGCCTTTTGCTGGCGGCGGGCATCCTAGCCCCTTGATTTTCACCGGTAGAGCTCCATTGGATTATCACGTGCACCAATTAATGGCATGAATGACTTCGTGCACTTGTCTTATATTTGCGATGGAATACGGACAGCCCCAGTGTAACGGCATGTAGTACTCATGAAGGGAACAAACCAACCCTTTAAATTGTGGCAGCATGGATGTCTATTTGATGATGAGCAACCGCAGTCCATTTCTTTGTCACGACCTTATAAAAAGGGGTCTAATGGTGGGATGAGAGGCGTATGAGGATAGTGTATGGGAGAGGGTGTATATAGAGTGTGTACATGAAGTGTGTACAAGGGGTGAGTGTATAGAGAGAGTGTATGGGGGTAGAATGTAGAGAGAAGAGAAAGTGATTCGTTCATCCCAATTGATCGAAGCATTTGTTATTTTGGGATTAATCATTTACTTAGTTATGTGAATGGTTTGTGGGTCCATTTACCTTTTAATGAGTCGTCATTAATGAGTAAGATTAAGATTAATTCATCATATAAAGATATAGCAATCAAGTGAAAATGGTGAATAAGACAATTTTCATGAAATTGATATATGCAAGCTTATGTCTCAAGTCTAGAGAGAAAAGAAAAGAAATAAAGACCCTTTTATTGGAACTAAAAGATTTAAACTGACTAGTCCAGGGTGGACTTTTACTTAAAGAAACAAAAATCGTCCAAGGTGGACTTTTGACTAAGGACACTTTAGAACCTACGAAGACTGAATGACCCTTTTCTTTTCTTTTATTTAAAGGAGGTAGCCCCAATTTCCTCTTTTGCCCATGCCCATGTATTCCGTTGGCGGGTGATGGCTCCACTGTCAATGAGGCTTTGAATCTTTCTCCTCAATTGGAGGCAATCTTCGGTGTCATGCCCAATGTACTGGTGGTATTGGCAGTGTTTGGAGGGATCCAAGCCTTGCTTCACCCTACTTGGTTCATAGTTGAACAAAGGAGACAACTTGCCGGCTTGAACTAGACTTTTGAAGAGTTTGGCTAACGGCATACCCAAGTCATCGAATTCGCGCTCGTCCTTCCTTTCACGAACTGTCTTTGAGGGTGACTTAGGTACCGGCACCCCTTGTTGATGAGTAGTCATAGGAGGCATCCCGACGGGGACAGTCTGTGGCGGCCCGTACATTTGAGGAGCGTACGGGTGTTGACATTGAGCAAGAGGGAGAACTCGGCTGAGGTAATCATAAACGCCACGAATTTCAGACAATTGGCGCCTCTCGATATTTCTTAGGGTCGTATGCATCTCCTTCTGAAAGTGTGTTGCTTGCTCGTTGAGAATGGCCTTAAAGTGGATTGCTTGTTCATCGAGGATGGCTTCGAAGTGGGATGCTTGCTTACTGAGAGCAGTACCGGTGTAGAGGATTGTCTCGGGATCTTTGGTAGCAGCTTCAGTTGCAACTTCGATGTTCCTTGCAGCCGACATGATGCATAACTCTAGTCATGAAAGAATTAAGCCTCTTAGTTGAATTAAATTAGATTCATATTTAATGATAAGGCATCGTTATAAAATCATTTTTTGGAAAAGAGTCGGTCTCCACATTTTTGAAATGCATTTTGGTAAAAAATTGAAAGTTTGACCGAGCCGAAGTTGCCTACGTTCCCCTTATCATGGGCGAGAGGTCCCACACAATAAGAGGCTCAGGTCGCCGTAGTTCGAATCAAGTTAGACTTTTAAAAAGAGGTGAGAGATGACCATAGGGGTCAAAAAGAGGGAGATGACTCGGTCCTTGGTCAAGCATGGGTGAGGAAGACCTATAGGAGTTGGTTTTGATTGAGTAGGGTAAGGTTTGACCTAAGGTTTGACCTAAGGTTTGACCTAAATTTGACCTAAGGTTTGACCTAAGGTTTGAGACAAGAAGTGGTTCAAGCTAGGATGCGACGATAATGGTGGGTTGACCTAGATGGGTAAAGGATAGGTCGACCTAAATGAGAAGGGTTGGATTGACCTATATGGTGAATGAATCAAGATAGCGGGTTGTAGCGGTTTGCCTATGGGATGATCTAAGAGGGATGGACATGGTTTGACCTAAGCGGGTCTAAGGTTGACTTATTCGGGTTGGTGGATTAAGGAAGGTTATAGATTAACCTAGATGGATCCAAGATAGGTAAGTCGACCTAAGCGGGTCACGGGGTGACCTTGACGGGTCAAAGGTGAACGGGTAGTTTTAACCTAAGACAGACAAGTTGACCTAAATGGGTCCAGGATGGTGTGTGGACCTAAACGGGTTGACCTAGGTTGGTCTGGACGACGGTGGGTCAAATAATGACCTAGGTGGGTCAAGATGACGGTTTGACGTAAACGGGTTAGTACCAAAGGTAATTGGGTTCACCTATGGAATCAAAGATTGACCTAAGAGGTCGAAAAAGGATAAGGTTGACCTAGGAGTCCAAGTTTGACCTAAGAGGTCGAAGGTGATTGGGTTGACCTAGGAGGTCAAAGGTTGACCTAAGAGGTCAACGGGTGATAATGTAGACCTAAGAGGTCAAAGGTGGATGAGGTTGACCTAAGAGGTCAAAGGCGGATGAGAATGACCTATGGGGTCAAAGGTTGACCTAAGAGGTCAAAGACGATAAAGTTTACCTAGGGGGTTAAATGTGATAAGGTTGTCCTAGGAGGTCAAGGGTTGACCTAAGAGGTCGGAGGCGGATAAAGTTGACCTAGGCGGTCAAGGGTTGACCTAAGAGGTTGAGGGTGATAAGGTTGACCTAGGAGGTCAAGGGTAGACCTAAGAGGTCAAAGGCGGATAAAGTTGACCTAGGGGGTCAAAGGTAGACCTAAGAGATCAAAGGTTGGTACGGTTCACCTAAGGGATCAAAGGTTGACTTAAACGGATAAGATTGACCTAGGGGGTCAAAGGTTGACTTAAACGGATAAGATTGACCTAGGGGGTCAAAGGTTGGCCTAAGAGGTCAAAGGGTGGTAAGGTTGACCTAGGAGGTCAAAGGTTGACCTAGGGGGTCAAAGGTTGGCCTAAGAGGTCAAAGGGTGGTAAGGTTGACCTAGGAGGTCAAAGGTTGACCTAGGGGGTCAAAGGTTGGCTTAAGAGGTCAAAGGTAGATAATGTTGACCTTTGGGGTCAAAGGTTGGGAAGGTTGACCTAGGTGGTCGAAGGATGACCTAGGAGGTCAAAGGTAGGTAAGGTTGACCTAGGGGGTCAAAGGTTGACCTAGGAGGTCAAAGGTAGATAAGATTGTCCTAAGAGGCCAAAGGATGGTGGGATTTTGACCAAAGCGGGTCGAGATGAAGGGTAGGCCCAAACGGATCGCAATGATTGGTAGGTAACCTAGATAGGTCAAGATGAGGAATTTTTGATAGATGACCCAAGGGGTGAGCGATGGACTTTAGAGGTCGTCTAGATGCAATGCACATTTTATTTTGCGAAAAGTTTTGCATTTATTTACATCCTAAATGGTTGGTCTAAGGAGTGTCCTAATCTCTATGTGTGGGTTGACACGGGTAAGGTAAAAGGTTCCCACCACTCGCGGAACGTACACGGTGAGTGGAGTAGACGAGTGACTCGAAAAGAGGGCGGCAGTAGCGCACAAATTCCTGCACTTCGAATACTCCTGGTAATGGGGACCTGTGCAGTGCTGACACGGACTAGTGGTAGTGTGTGGTAAAAACTAATTCTTTTTTAGGGAGAAAAGTGAGAAGTTTTGAACGTTTGAATGATGTGATGCAATGCATGAGAGAGAGAGAGAGAGAGAGAGAATAATGTATAAGGGAGCATAGCATAGTTTTGTTTGACCCTAATACTAAAGCGAAGATAACAAGGGTACATGGTACAAGGTACAAGTATTAACATGGCGGAGTGCGCGGGTGCATGTGTAAACATGGCTTAGCTGTAGGGGGCACGTGAAAACATGGCAAGTGTGCATGTGTAAACATGGCAGGTGTGTGCACGTGTAAACATGGCAGGTGTGTGGATGTATAAACATGGCAGGTGTGTGCACGTGTAAACATGGCAGGTGTGTGCATGTGTAAATATGGCAGGTGTGTGCAAGTGTAAACATGGCAGGTGTGTGCACGTGTAAACATGGCAGGTGTGTGCATGTGTAAACATGGCAAGTGTGTGCATGTGTAAACATGGCAAGCATCATGATGTGTCGAAAGTTAGACCCACTAAGTTTGAAAAAGTTTCAAAGCAGTCCCCAGCAGAGTCGCCACTGTGAATACGTGTGTTTGAATTTGGGATATTCATAGTAACATAAAAATATGAGAGTCGCCACGCCGTTTTAATTAGCCAAAACATTGAGAAAAAGCATGTTAATGGGTTCGGGGGTCAAATTACAACAAGAGAAGAATATTAAGCGATATCACTCCTATTGCCCGAACGATCGGTCTTTCTATCATGATGAATGTGTTAGTAGTGTGTTAGTGTTTGAGACCGGATCCGAAGATTGCCTACGTTCCTCTCAATGTGAGAAGCTCAGGTCAGCGTAGTTCGAGAAGAATTTAGAATAGGCAGAAGAATCGGGATCATGCATAATGAGGGGGGAATTACCTAAAGATTAGGGTTTAGAAGTAGTTCCTAGATCATCCTTGGGTCGATGAGCCCTAGATCATCATCGGCTATGAAATAACATGCAAACATGAAGATCGCAACCCTAAATATATCATAAATAAGGTTTTAATCTATGAACACGATGAATATATGAAGAACATATATGAACATATGAATGAACATGCGAAGCATATGAAGAAACTATGAATAAACATGCAAGAACATGAATATTAAAGATCTACATTAGAAATAATGCAAGAACGTGAAGAAATAAGTTAGAAAACTTACCTATGTTGGCAGGAAATAAACCTTGATCTTCTTGGAGGTTTGAATGCTAATTAGAGAGCAAAATTGTGTTTAAGAACTCTCAAATTCGGATCCCCCCAATTATGAGGCAAGGGAGGTCTTTAAATAGGAAACTGATGGAGAGATCTGACGGTCCAGATCATCCGGGGCGGATGTGGCCGCGTGGCCAAGATGGAGGGCGGCGGCGATGTTGACCGCGTGGCCAAGGTTGGAGCTTGGGCGAATGTGGCCGCGTGGCCATCATTCCTGGCTGACTTAATTATTAAGCTAGGGTTTTGCATGTTTTATGGAAACCCTATTTTGGTCATCTTTAAGATATTCTAGAACAATGAGGTATATTTTGGGAATCCAGGACAAGTCTTTGCAAGGTTTGTAATTCCTATAAAGTCCTTGTGTATTTGGGAAATCCCTAATAAGCTCATTTTCAGATCGGGTACTAACACCGCCCAAAAAGGGCGTGCGGCCGCACATCTATCTGAAGGATTTTCTTCTTGGAACAGAGTATTTTGGGCGGCCGCACAGCCCTGTTTAGGCGACCGCCCAGGTCATCTGAAAAGTTTAGAGTTTTCAAACCAAAGGATTTAGAGGTCAATCTTGGTCTAGATTTTGGGGAGTGTCCTAAAGTACTTAGATGATTGTTATGGATCACTAAAGTGGTAGAATTGGTTCCTTTGTGAACACAAGTATTGTGAAATGTGAGTAATTGATTAAGTAAGCATTGTTGAACACTTTGTAATGTGTTGGAATAGTTCATCTTCTTGATGTGTTTGGAATGGTTCCCTACATTTGAATCATTGTCCCTGATTGTTGTTTAAGCAAGTATTTCTGTATGGTGCTTGCGTGTAAAGTCCAGCTGGTACTTTTGTGTGTGTTCGGGCAATGATAGGGATTATAATGGCACACGAGCCAAGTTCATTATAAGGCTCCTATCATTGGTTTCCCATTTTTAACCCCCTTCCTTAGGCCAAATGTTGGGCACTTTGGGTTATGACTCTGTGTCATTTTCCCCGTTGTTGTTGTGATTGTTTGGTTCCGGAACCCGTCTCAGCTCTTCGATGCTGCTCAGTTGATGCCTCTCAGATGGCTATTGTTTTGGTTTGAGAACCTTGGCTCAGTATCCACGTATGAGTGTTTAATTCCGCTTTATGTGTTGTATGATGAGTTGGTCGTTATTTCCAACCGGTATGGGACGGTTGGCGATAGGGAGTCTCTCATATTATGTGCTATATGCTATATGATCATTTGTGGCATTGTTCCTTTATGTTTATCATGTTAGTATGTAATGTAGTTGCATTTTAGTAACTTACTGAGATTTATTCTCACCCTTTATTTGTTTACCGTTTTAGATAAGAAGAAGCCCAGGGGATAGTTCACACACACTGAGAGGACGTCGAGGAGATCTTTGGGTAAGACATTTTGGGAAATGTTGTGTAAGTAAATGATACATTATGTAAATGTAATACCTTTTGGGTAGTGTACCTGTGACTCGGTTGTGGTATCATCTCTTTTAGTAGATGTTCGTGTTGTAAATAAGTAAGTAAGTAAAGTGTCTGGCGAAGTGGCTAAGTACTTGTTTGTGAAAGTTTGTTTTGTGACTTGTAGTCAAGTCTAGTAAATGTTGTTTGGTTATATAAGACTTTTTATGAAAGTATATTTCGAAAAATTTTCCTAAAATGTTTGTGACGTCTTCCGTGCGTGTCCCGGATGTGGGGCCAAGTAGGAGCACGGGTCGGGGCGCGACACAAACCATCCGTACGGATTGGTTGGGTGGCTCCCAAACCATCCGTACGGATCCTTCCAGCAGGATCCAATTTTTCCCTTTTTCTGTGCCTTATTCAATCCGTTCTATTGTGTGTGACCCAATAGGATTATACTAAGTTGGCAATGAGTCCGAACGAGTCAGAACACGTAAGTCATAAGCAGACTCTAGCAAGCCATTATGACTACCCAATTAGTATAACTTTGAAAGCCCAAAGTAACCTTATAGAACATATCACAATCCCTTTGTCTCACGATATCATATTGGACATAAGTCATGGTCCACATCAACTTATGTTGTCCAATGCTTTCTCGATCTCGAGTAGATTGATATGAGCAAATAACATTGAACGCTTCAATTCATTTGGGTACGGTCGTACACTATTATCAATCTCACTCATCGAGTGCCTAAGCAGATATCTCTCTTGAGAGAGGGACAAATCCCATCTTGACGTATCATTCTTCCCTACAAGAATCCGATTATGCCAATCGTAGCCTTTATAACCACCCGGTTAGGGGTAGCGTTTGAGTACGTCAAACATAATGTTCATCATGTGGAAGACTATGATAATCTCAGGTCTAAGGATAAATGATATAACTATTATGAGATTTAATTATGACATTTGAGCATGACATAAATCTCATAACGGGTCTATCTAGTACTTGTTCTCCAACATGTACCCACAAGTTTAATCCGCATCCTATGCGCTATAATCATCATATGATTATCCATTAAACTCATGCTAGCCCTTCATAAGTGCTAGGGACAATGATCATTATAATAAACATGCAAAAGATATAATAATCATGTTTGTTATCTCTATAACAATGAAGCTATGATATAACGCATAGGCCTTTCTCAAGGGCCTAGGGCATAATATCCAATAAAGCCAAGTCACACTTGATGTCTTTGTAAAGGTAAAGAAAAGAAAAAAAATACAATAAAATAAATAAGGTAGGAGAAGAAAATGGATTGCTGATTGCAATAATCAGCAGGAAAATCAAAATAAAGTTAGCATGAAGAACAGCAGATATATTATAAGAGTATAACATAAAATAAGCAAACACACAAGCAGAAGCAATAATGGTTAGCAAAAAAGTCTTGGATATAACTTTGAAGGTCTTCAGGATATCTATATCATTGGCTACATTGACTCAAGACATGGGAGGGTCCTCTTGCTGGTCAGCAGCCTTTGATGTAGGTTTAGTACGTTTGACCTTCTTCTTTGCTCTGGCTTCCTCTTTGTCGGCTTTCCTCTTCTGCCTTTTATTAGCACTTTTCAATCTTTCAGTCAGCATCAGGTTGTTAGTTTCAAGAGCAGCAATTTTTCGATGAGCATCAGGAAGAGCAAGATTGGCAGCAGATAATTCTTTTTCAGTTTTCTCCAAGTCTTTGATCTGTAATTTTTGGTCATCAACTAGTTGTTTCTAAATGGAAAGAGTGGTTCCCAGGATTCAGAAAGCTTTATCAATCGTTCCTCTCTATCAGCAAGAAGCTCTTTCAAGTCTTTGACTCTTCTATTGTCCTCCTCCTGATTGGACTTAAGTATCTTATCAGCAAGATCACGATGAGTGTCCCTAATCAGGTCGGCAAGCGAGAGATCCATATCACCAAAATCAGCACGAGTGGCAGGCACTTGATGATCAGACAAATCACCATCACCGAAGCGAAGGTATTCATATAAGCTGTTCACCACAACCGGTTGTTGTAAGTACCCCAATCTGAAACCGACCTATATTAGAGGTAGCCTTAGTACCGTTTCAGGGATAAGCTGATAGGCCAGCACCTCCCTAGGATAGACTATAAATTCCAGGACTACTCTGGTATAAAATTGGAAAAATCCAGAAGCTCGCCAGGCTGAGCTGTACGGATGCTTTGGGGGACTAGAGGGGCCTAGCCGTACGGCTGGTTTGGGCGCCCTCAGTCCCTATAAATAGAACGCCTTTGCTGATCATTTCAGGGGGGGAGAAATACATATTAGGGAGGTCACTCTGCTAGAATTACCACAGAGTTAGAGTGAGAGTGATCACCAACCAAAAAATGAGAGAAGAAAGGAAGATTGGCCATAACCATCATAGGTAAGGCCACCTCCCCCTCCTTTATCTTCATCTTACTCCTATTTTATTTCTCATATCTTGGTTATACATGTATTTACTATTCATTCATGCAAAGACTTGTCCATTTCAAGCACCTTTTGTTTCTTGCAAGACTTGTCCATTATCAAGCACTATATATCTATCTATTACATTACTATCTTGTCCAAGCTATGAGAAGTTCAAAGGTGCCCTCCATACTTTGTATGGAAGAGGTTCTAAACCTAGACACTCATAGACTTGTTGATTGTCATTTACATTCTTTATTTATTTAAATGTTGTGCTTGTTTGGCGATGATAATCATGAGGATGGTGGAACCTTAGTGTCCGTCATTTTCCTCTTTGGTTTAGCCTCAAAATCCCACTTTTGGGTCATAAAGATTCAATCTTTATGTGTTATTTTGACTCTTGGAAGGATTTTAAGTCATAAAATGTCATCTTGATGATAAAATTCCAATCTTTATTCACCAAATGACCAACTTTGGTCTAAAGGGGACACTTATCAACTTTCTTGATTTTCTCCTATGATTTCTCATGATCACACCCAAATACTTGTTTTGGGGAACCAAGTGATGATCATTTAGCATAGGAATGATGCTATAAAACTTGTAAAATGATTTCTTGCAAACTGGGATCACAAACAGTTTGTCCAGCTTCAGACAGAATACCCTGTTTCTGTTCTGAACTGGACTGTTCTTGAGCAAACTGTAAAACCCCAGAATTGCCTCCTCCAGCCGTACGGCTACTTTAGGTAGGAGGGCAAAATTGTCTGTTTTGCCCTCTGACCTTTATCTTATCACTCAAGGCCCCCCTTTTCAGCCGAGTTTTCTCAAATAAAATGAACGACAAAATTTTTCCGTTAAATACACACACACACGTATGCACATTTTAACTAACTTAGGGAGACTCGGCTTTGTCCGAGGCAACTTGAGAGGACGTAAAAACTCCTCCCAAGTTGTAACCTGACCTCCGAACCTTTGAACTCAAACCTTTGTCATTTTGTTGGGTTTAAAATTAACAAAATGTGGCGACTCCGTTAAATTTGGCCGGTTCCCGTCTTTGGCATTTTGTCCTCGTGCGAACCTCGCTTGTTTCGCCCCGAGGACGGGATCCTTACAGTTGTAAGAGACTTAGAGAAGATGGAACCACTAAGGAAGAGACAAAATCTTCATTCAAAAAATCAGCATCTTTTTGTTAGTACCCGATCCTGAAAATAAGTTTATTAGGGCTTTCCCAAATATACAAGGACTTTATAGGGATTAGAAACCTTGCAAAAGACTTGTCCCGGATTCCCAAAATATAGCTCATTATTTTAGGAATATCTAGAATGACTTAAATTACAGTCGGCACGAAAACAGTCATAACTTTTGACTCCGGATGAATTACGGAACGCACCGCATATCAAATCGAACGCGAGAGAAAGAAGAACAAGGAAAAAATAACCTTGGACACGCAGCCACATTCCTCCATGGCCAGGCGGCCATGTTTGTCCTTGGCCATGCGGCCATCTTTGCTTCTGACGCGTTTTCCAGTTACCAAACTTGCCAAATCTTGATTTCCACGCCAAGAAACAACCTTGGCCACGCGGCCATGTTTGCCCTACTCACAAAAACTATACATAGGGGTCCTCCCCTCCTCAAAAAAAGGGGGATCCGAATTTGAGAGATCTTAAGGGACGATTTTGCTCCCAAATCAAGTCATTCAAGCCTCCAAAAACACTCTTAAGAATCCCAAGAAGATCCAAGGTTATTTCTTGCCAACAAAGGTAAGTTTTCTAACTTTTTCTTCTTGTTCTTGCCATATTATTAACTTAGATCCATAATATTCATATTCTTAATATGTTTATTCATGTGTTCTTCATAATATTCATGTTCCTAACATCTTTATTCATATTTTCTTCATGACATTCATATGCTCATAATGTGTTCTTCGCATGTTCATCATATTCATAGATTAAAACCTTATTTATGCTTTATTTCATAGCCGATGATGATCTAGGGTTCATCAACCCGAGGATGATCTAGGAACTACTTCTAAACCCTAATCTTTAGGTAATTCCCCCCTCATTATGCATGATCCCGATTCTTCTGCCTATTCTAAATTGTTCTCGAACTACGCTGACCTGAGCTTCTCACATTGAGAGGAACGTAGGAAATCTTTGGATCCGGTCTCAAACACTAACACACTACTAACACATTCATCATGATAGAAAGACCGATCAATTCGGGCAATAGGAGTGATAACGTAAATATTCTTCTCTTGTTGTAATTTGACCCCCGAACCCATTAACATGCTTTTCTCAATGTTTTGGCTATAATTAAAACGGCCTGGCGACTCTCATAATTTTAATGTTGCTATGAATATCCCAAATTCAAACACACGTATTCACAGTGGCGACTCTGCTGGGGACTGCTTTGAAACTTTTTCAAACTTAGTGGGTCTAACTTTCATTTAAATCATGATGTTTGCCATGTTTGCACATGCACCTCACACTTTGCCATGTTTGCACATGCGCCTCACACTTTGCCATGTTTGCACATGCGCCTCACACTTTGCCATGTTTGCACATGCACCTTGTATTTTTACCATGTTAATATGTGTACCTTGTATTTTTTCAATACATGTATTTTTTGTACTTTCCCTATAGTACTAAGGTCAAACGAGACTTTGCTATGCTCCCTTGTACATTCTTATCCTCTCCCTCTTCTCTCTCTCTTGCATTGCCTTGCATCATTCAAGCATTCAAAAACTTCTCTATTTTCTCCCTAAAAAAAATAGTTTCTTGCCACACACTACCACTAGTCCGTGTCAGCACTGCACAGGTCCCCATTACCCGGAGTATTCGATGTGCAGTAATTTGTGCGCTACTGTCGCACTCTTTTCGAGTCACTCGTCTACTCCACTCACCGTGTACATTCCACGAGCGGTGGGAACCTTTATCCTACACGTGTCAACCCACACATAGAGATTAGGACACTCCTTGGACCAACCATTTAGGATGTAAATAAATGCAAAGCTTTTCGTTAAATAAAATGTGCATTGCATCTAGGCGACCTCTAAGGTCCATCGCTCACCCCTTGGGCCATCTATCAAAATTCCTCATCTTGGCCTATCTAGGTTACCTACCCATAATTGCGATCCATTTGGGTCTACCCTTCATCTCGACCCGCTTTGGTCAAAATCCCACCATCCTTTGGCCTCTTAGGACAACTTTATCTACTTTTGACCTCCTAGGTCAACCTTTGACCGCCTAGGTCAACCTTCCCAACCTTTGACCTCCTAGGTCAATCTTATCTACCTTTGACCTCCTAGGTCAACCTTATCTACCTTTGACCTCCTAGGTCAACCCCTCGACCTCTTAGGTCAACCTTTGACCCCATAGGTCAACCTCATCCGCCTTTGACCTCTTAGGTCTACCCTTGACCGCCTAGGTCAACTTTATCCGCCGCCTTTGACCTCTTAGGTCTACCCTTGACCTCCTAGGTCAACCCTATCACCTTCGACCTCTTAGGTCACCCCTCGACCTCTTAGATCAACCTTTGACCCCATAGGTCAACCTCATCCACCTTTGACCTCTTAGGTTAACCCTTGACCGCCTAGGTCAACCTCATCCACCTTTGACCTCTTAGGTCAACCCTTGACTGCCTAGGTCAACCTCATCCGCCTTTGACCTCTTAGGTCTACCCTTGACCGCCTAGGTCAACTTTATCCGCCTTTGACCTCTTAGGTCTACCCTTGACCTCCTAGGTCAACCTTATCACCCTCGACCTCTTAGGTCACCCCTCGACCTCTTAGGTCAACCCTTGACCGCCTAGGTCAACTTTATCCGCCTCCGACCTCTTAGGTCAACCCTTGACCTCTTAGGTCAACCTTATCACCTCCGACCTCTTAGGTCAACCCTTGGCCACCTAGGTCAACCTTATCACCTCCGACCCCTTAGGTCAACCTTATCACCTTTGACCCCCTAGGTCAAACTTATCTACCTTCGACCTCTTAGGTCAACCCTTGACCTCCTAGGACAACCTTATCACATTTAACCCCTAGGTAAACTTTATCATCTTTGACCTCTTAGGTCTACCCTTGACCCCCTAGGTCAACCTCATCCGCCTTCGACCTCTTAGGTCAACCTTTGACCCCTTAGGTCAACTTAATCATCTTTGACCTCTTAGGTCAACCTTTGACCCCCTAGGTCAACCCTTGACCTCCTAGGTCAACCTTATCACCTCCGATCTCTTAGGTCACCTTTGACCTCTTAGGTCAACCTTTGACCCCCTCGGTCAACATTATCACCCGTTGACCTCTTAGGTCAACCTTTGACATCCTAGGTCAACCCAATCACCTTCGACCTCTTAGGTCAAACTTGGACTCCTAGGTCAACCTTATCCGTTTTCGACCTCTTAGGTCAATCTTTGATTCCATAGGTGAACCCAATTACCTTTGGTCCTAACCCGCTTAGGTCAAACCGTCATCTTGACCCACCTAGGTCATTATTTGACCCACCGTCATCCAGACCAACCTAGGTCAACCCGTTTAGGTCCACACACCATCCTTGACCCATTTAGGTCAACTTGTCTGTCTTAGGTTAAAACTACCCCTTCACCTTTGACCCGTCAAGGTCACCCCGTGACCCGCTTAGGTCGACTTACCTATCTTGGATCCATCTAGGTCAATCTCCAACCTTCCTTAGTCCACCAACCCGAATAGGTCAACCTTAGACCCGCTTAGGTCAGACCATGTCTATCCCGCTTAGATCATCCCATAGGCAAACCGCTACAACCCGCTATCTTGATTCATTCACCATATAGGTCAATCCAACCCTTCTCATTTAGGTCGACCTATCCTTTACCCATCTAGGTCAACCCACCATTATCGTCGCATCCTAGCTTGAACCATTTCTTGTCTCAAACCTTAGGTCAAACCGTAGGTCAAATTTAGGTCAAACCTTAGGTCAAACCTTACCCTACTCAATCAAAACCAACTCCTATAGGTCTTCCTCACCCATGCTTGACCAAGGACCGAGTCATCTCCCTATTTTTGACCACTATGGTCATCTCTCACCTCTTTTTAAAAGTCTAACTTGACTCGAACTACGGCGACCTGAGCCTCCTATTGTGTGGGACCTCTCCCTCATGGTAAGGGGAACGTAGGCAACTTCGGCCCGGTCAAACTTTCAATTTTTTACCAAAATGCATTTCAAAATTGTGGAGACCGACTCTTTTCCAAAAAATGATTTTATAACGATGCCTTATCATCAAATACGAGTCTAATTTAATTCAACTAAGAGGCTTAATTCTTTCATGACTAGATTTCTGCATCATGTCGGCTGCAAGGAACATCGAAGTTGCAACTGAAGCTGCTACCCAAGATCCCAACACAATCCTCTATACCGGTACTGCTCTCAGTAAGCAACCATCCCACTTCGAAGCCATCCTCGATGAACAAGCAATCCACTTTAAGGCCATTCTCAACGAGCAAGCAATACACTTTCAGAAGGAGATGCATAAGACCCTAAGAAATATCAAGAGGCGCCATTTGTCTGACATTCGTGGCGTTTATGATTACCTCAGCCGAGTTCTCCCTCTTGCTCAATGTCAACACCCGTACGCTCCTCAAATGTACGGGCCACCACAGACTTTCCCCGTCGGGATGCCTCCTATGACTACTCATCAACAAGGGGTACCGGTACCTAAATCACCCTCAAAGACAGTTCGTGAAAGGAAGGACGAGCGCGAATTCGACGACTTAGGTATGCCGTTAGCCAAATTCTTCAAAGGTTTGGTTCGAGCCGGCAAGTTGGCTCCTCTACTCAACTATGAACCAAACAGGGTAAGACCAGACTTGGATCCCTCCAAATACTGCAAATATCACCAGTACATTGGGCATGACACTGAAGGTTGCCTCCAATTGAAAAGGAAGATCCAAAGCCTCATTGATAGCGGAGCCATCACCGGCGATAGGAATGCATGGGCGTGAGCAAAGTCCAAACAAGAAAGAGCAAACTGGGGCTACCTCTTTTAAATAATAAATAAGAAGGGTCATTCAGTCTTCGTAGGTTCTAGAGTGTCTTTAGTCAAAAGTCCACCTAGGACTATTTTTGTTTCTTTAGTAAAAATCCACCCCGGATTAGTCGTTTTTCTTTCAAATAATAAAAGAGTCTTTATTTCTTTTCTCTCTAGACTTGAGACATAATCATGCATAAATCAATTCCATGAAAATTGTCTTATTCACCATCTTTACTTGATTGCTATATCGTTATATGATGAATTAATCTTAATCTTACTCATTAATGACGACTCATTAAAAGGTAAATGGACCCATAAACCATTCACATAACTAAGTACACAATTAGTCTCAAGATAACAAATGCTTTGACCAATTGGGATGAACGAATCACTTTCTCTTCTCTCTACATTCTACCCCCATGCACTCTCTCTACACACTCACCCCTTGTACACCCTTCATGTACACTCTATATATACACTTTCTCCCATACACTATCCTCATACGCCTCTCATCCCACCATTAGACCCCTTTTCCATACGGTCATGACAAAGAAATGGACTGCGGTTGCTCATCATCAAATAGACATCCATGCTACCACAATTTAAGGGGTTGTTTGTTCCTTTCATAAGTACTATATGCCGATACACCGGGGCTGTCTGTATCCCATCGCAAATATAAAAGGAATGTACGAGGTCATTCATGCCATTAATAGGTGCACGTGATAATCCGATGGAGCTCTACCGGTGAAGATCAAGGGGCTAAGATGCCCGCCGCCAGCAAAAGGCCGCTTGAACTATAAGGAGGCTACCTCGCAATTGAGAGAGGCGAAAAAAAAAACTAGGGGCTCGTCTTGCCCAATGTTTCATGTACAAATGTATATATATATATAAAAAAAAGGGGCTCGCTAGGTTGAAACCCAAAAGGGAGACCTAAGCAAAAGTTAGAGCATTGCACAAAAAAGAAACCCGCTAGGTTGAAAACCCGAAAGGGCGGCCTAGGCAAAAAAAGGGTGTGCACAAAGAAATAAAAGAAAAATAGAAGGGGCTATCACCATAGAAAAATAAAAGTCCCATTTTCTTTTCACTTCAAATGTTCTATTTTTCTTTCTTTCCCCACAAAGAAGATTAACACGGCAGCAGCAGCCCATGACATCTAGAATGGAGCAAGCCACGGCAATGAGCTACAATGATGCAGCCTGCCTCGATAAGGAACAACTCACCTCAGTTAAACGAACCTCACACCTCTAAACTCAACCCCAACTTCATCATCATCCCGGCCTCCCCCGAACTACGCAGACCTGAGCTTCTCACCTTGAGGAGAACGTAGGCAACCTTAGGGTCCGGTCCAAAATATACACAACCCGCCTCGTAGCCAATTTTCCTTCTCTTCTCTCTTGCCCCATATTTCTACTCCTGACTTCTTCACTCACAATTGATCAAAACATTTATTATTTTGAGACTACTTGTCTAAAACATAATCATAAGATGCATAACTAATCAACGAGGTCCATTCTCGAGCAATCAAATGAGAATCTTGAATAAAATTTTTTTCAAATGTCTCGACAAGTCTTCCGTTCTACAATCTAGGAAAGAGCTAAACACTTACTTCCTGTCAAGTAGGGGCTTCCTCCCTTTTGTACATATATACACTCAGTTGCCCAAAGAGTCAAAATGTGAGTACTATCTCTCTCTCTCTTACTCTCCCCAAAATGCCCCCGCATGTTTTCAAACAATACTTTTTTCCTGAATGATTTCAAAAAAAAAAAAAAAAAAATGATGACGCAAAAGAGATGCCCGCTAGATTGAAAACCCGCAAGGGAGGTCTAGGCAGAAAAAAGGGTGCGTCTTAAAGGAGGTAGGATACCCCGCTCTACACCCTTATCGAACTAGGGCTTCCCCAACAGAATGGGTCGACTATGTGGTTTCTCGGAGAATATCGAGGCTTCAACAAGGATGTACCCCTCATCGTCAAACTCTGCACACGACGAACACTTTGAATTTGTTAGAATCATAACTAATTATAAGGCATCTTTATAAAATCATAACACTTTCAAAAGTATTCTCTTCCCTGACACTTTGTTTATAAACCCGCACTCTCGGTCTCCACAAAATTGTAAAAACATCCTCGATCCATCTGAGACCCATCTCCGTGATTCTTGAGTTGACTCTGTCCTTTACCCTATCTCCTACACTTTAGGGAACCCCTAGGCCTAAGCACTCAACTCTCTACGTCCCAATCTGACTTGATTCAAAAGCTTAGGTCCCGCACCTACCCGGTCAGTCTTACATAGGTTACACCATAACCCCTTAGCTCGACCCTCCACAAGTTAGTAGCGTGACTCCTAAAGCCTTAAACCAGTCTACCGAATCCAAATCCTTAGAATGACCCATTAGGTACCGAACCTACCGGTCTCAAGTCTACCTGATCTCTTAGATCCCAAACCTACCAATATATATTCATCCATACCATTTCTAAAACCATGGCTCTCTTATCCTCTTAGGTCCAACCTCTTAGGTCTATATAGTCTAACCTGTGGAGCAATCCCTGAGATCCCAATACCATTCGAGTCTACCAAACACCTACCTTTTAGGTCTCTAGAATATCTGATCCATACCTTAGGCCTCAACCCCTAAACCTTTAGGTCACAAGACTTTCTACCATTTAGGTCTCTCACCTTACATCTCCACCCTTTGGACTCTTTAATTCCCAAGCCTACTTGGTCCGACTAAAAGCGACACATCTACGTCTCCCGACTCCCGTCATGTCCAAGCTATGACCCTACCACTCTTAAACCTACCAAGTACAACCTAGTGTCACCCATTAGCCTCGAAAGACTTCCTAGTCTGACCTTCAACCCCTTAAGGACTCTAACCTACTTAATCCATGCCGAGTCCAAACCTCGCCACCTACAAGGTCCACCCTTGAACTCCATGGATCTCAAACATCGCTCCCCCAACGAGTCCAAATCTCAAACCTTGCTCAAGTACATAGGATCTCGTGCGCACCACGCCATGCCATAGGGATCTCAATACCCATCAGGTTGAAACCCGTGTCCTTAAACACCTTTGGTCCCATCCCTAACCTACCTTCGCAATTGCCAAACTAGCTTAGTCACACGCATGACCTCTAAGACAAAATTAAGTCCTAAACATACCCAATCCTGTTAGGTACCTATCGCACTCGAGCAAAGTCTTTGAGACTCAAGTCCACACCTATGCGCCAACATGGTCACATATCCAAAACCATTTCCCGCACCTATGGTTCGCACCTAGACTAAACTTTCAAACACTCTAGGATCCATGCCCGACATGCGTATTAGGTACTAGGATCATCCAATCCCAATCCGTTGCTCCTTGGCCGACCTCAAGCCTGCTTGGTCCTAACCCATAACGCGGTTTCTCTAGGACAAAAGACTTACCCGCTTGAAAGCCTTATGTCCCAACGCTACCCTGCCTAGCCTTCGATCTCCTAGATCTCACGCCTACCATTCCATTAGGCCCCGGTCTCCTTAACACATGTCTGAGTCAAACCCTAGCACTCTAGCCTAGGTCTAACCTATCGAGCCTATCCAGCCATGAGGTATCAAGCTCACCTGCCCCAAACCGCAACACTCTTAGACCTCAAACTTGCTCGGTCTAAACCAAGACAAACCTTCAAATGCTTTAGATATCCAAACCCTAGCCTCAAGCCTAGGTAGTCACCTTCTATTCAAAGCCTAGCCTTAAACCTAGGTAATCGCATTCCCTCTAAACCCTAGTCCCAAACCTAGGTAATCGCCTTCTCTCTAAACCCTAGCCTCAAGCCTAGGTAGTCACCTTCTATCCAAAGCCTAGCCTTAAACCTAGGTAATCACATTCTCTCAACCCTAGCCTCAAGTCTAGGCGGCCACATCCTCTACAAACCCTAGCCTCTAGCCTAGGAAGTCACATGCGCTTCGAACCCTAGCCCCAAGCCTAGGTAATTACATCCTTCCAAACCCTAGCCTAAAGCCTAGGAAGTTACATCCTTCTTAAACCCTAGCCTTGATCCTAGGTAGTCACATTCCCTCTAAACCCTAGCCTCAAGCCTAGGTAGTCGACATTCTTTCCAAAGCCTAGCCTCAAACCTAGGAAGTCGCGTTCTCCCCAAACCCTAGCCTCAAGCCTAGGTAGTCACATATCCTTAAGCCTAGGAAACCGCAACATCCTCTTTAACCCTAGCCTAAGTTCTAGGGAATTTCCAAAGCCCCGCATGCAACATCATTTCCAAATTCCCGAAACCCTAGTCTCGAAACCTAGGAAATTTACAATCTCAATCCCCCGTCTTATTGAACCCTAACCCAAAACCTAGGATACAATGCCCTGTCCAAAACTTAATCAACCCTAGCCTCAAGCCTAGGAATCCGCATTCGCTCTAAACCCTAGCCTCGAGCCTAGGTAGTCGCATTCGCTCTAAACCCTAGCCTCAAGCCTAGGTAGTCGCACTATTTCTAAACCCTAGCCGCAGGGCCTAGGAGACTATATCCTCACTAAACTCTATCATCGAGCCTAGGATTCAACATTCCCTTCAAACCCTAGTCCTAGACCTAGGAAATTCCTTCACCTTAGTCTTAAAATATAGGAAGTTTACAGTCCTTAGCCTTAAAACCTAGCCTAAAGCCTAGGTTACCACGAACATTTCCAAGCCATAGTCACCAATCCCGGAAAATGGTGAACCCTAACATCAATCTTAGTGGACCTTCTACAAAAGCAATCCCTCTTCCCAACGGTCCATGGTCTCAAGCCTAGGAAGTCACAACTTTTCCAACTCCCAGCCTTATGTCTAAAAGCCGACGCCTTTGCAACCTCTGAGCCTACCACAAATCCAAGCCCTAGCCTCCTAGACCTAAGAAATTCCTAAACCCTAGTCCCAAACCTAGGAGAGTCATGGTCCTTAAACACCAGTTTCCAAACCCTTGTTCGAAACCCTAACATCTAGGAAGTTCCCAAACCTCAACCTTTCCAAGCCCTAGCACTAAGCCTAGGATAGAATACTCTCCTCATGCTTAAATGAACTCCAATCCCTAGCCCGTAAGCCTAGGAAACCCACATTATCTCCAAGACATAATCTAAAGCCCAAGAAGCCATGTCATCTTTGGCATCCCTATCTCAAGATTAGGAGATCACCATCTTCCTTATTCCCTTTCCTTAAAAAGCCTTAGGTCCTACCTCTAGGCGACCAAGAAAAATGTCCCTTACCTAACACCTTGGTCTCAATGGCTCGTAGCCTCATTCCCTCCTAAATTATGATAAGCGGAACCCAGATCATGTTTCCCATATTAGCGACTCCCTGAGAGTCCATCTCCTTCGCATCCCCCTAAAGGTCCTTCGCCCTTGTGACTCACCAAAGAGTCCTTTGTGACTCCCTGAGAGTCTATCACCTTTGTGACTCCCCGAGAGTCCGTCACCTTTGTGACTCCCCGAGAGTCTATCACCTTTGTGACTCTCTGAGAGTTCATCCCGTTTGCGGCTTCATAACAATCCATCATCTTTGCCTCCACATGCAAAATTTCAATTTTACCCCTAGTACATTCCCCTTTGTTCATTTAAGGTGCCCTTAACCTATTTTGACCGATATTCGTTACCTTTGGGTACGAAAATCCCCTTAAAATTTCCATTTCTATCCCATCTTCACCGCGATTATCGGAACTTTTCCGTTTCTACCTCATTATCCCCCAATATTTGCTTAGGATTCGTATGATTGCAGAGACTCGTTCACCTCTATGTCATGTGCATCCTAGATCGATCGTGATTGGCAGAGACCCGTTCGTCTCTAATTGCGAGAGATCCAGCATCTATTATTTTACCACTTCCACCGTGAGGCCATTTAGACGCCGTAGTCTTTATTGTCTCATTATCCCTAAATATTTGCTTAGGATTCGTATGATTGCAGAGACCCGTTCGCCTCTATGTCATGCGCATCCTAGATCGATCGTGATTGGCAGAGACCCGTTCGTCTCTAATTACGAGAGATCCAGCATCTATTATTTTAGCGCGATCGGCAGGAACCCGTTCGTTTCTGATTGCGTTTACCCCGGCAGTTACCACTTCCACCTTGAGGCCATTTTGACGCCGTAGTCTTTATTGTCTCATTATCCCCCAATATTTGCTTAGGGTTCATATGATTGTAGAAACCCATCAGCCTCTACGTCATGTGCATCCTAGAACGATCGCAGCTGTTGCGAAAGTTCCAGCATTTATTATTTCCATCTTGGGATTATTTAGACGCCGTAGTCTTTATTGTCCCATTATCCCTCTTACCGCCTTTTCCCAAATGACTTCATTTTTTACGAATGTTCGTTCTTCATACAAGATAGTATCTGTAGGATTGTTATCCCCAGTAGGAGTCTGATGTCTCATTTCCCTAACGAATGTTCAGTCTTCATACAGGATAGGGTCCGTAGGTTTATTATCCGCAACAGAAGTTCGATGTCTCGTTTTATCCCCAGTATCTCCGAACTACGACCGGCTTGATTCCTCCGAGGATACGTAGGAAACCTGAAAAGGTTCAGCCACCCGACCGACATGGTCATCTCTCATCCCCAGCAATTACATTTTCCCCGGCACATGTCTCCCCAGCAAGTCACATTTTCTCCCCAAGCGGGAGGCATTAATCCCATCAGAGGACAATCATTCTCAATTTCCCATCAGAACTACCCTTTGGCTTGATTCCCCCGCGGATACGTAGGTCGCCTCCAAGGTTCATCCGTCCATCACCCTTCATCTGTTTTGAAACTCATGTTTCAGACGGTTCCTATTTTTATCGTCGACCCCACATTGCCTTGCAAGAAGCGTCGCCGAGGGGCTACTGTTAATACCCGATCCTGAAAATGAGTTTATTAGGGCTTTCCCAAATATACAAGGAATTTATAGGGATTATAAACCTTGCAAAAGACTTGTCCCGGATTCCCAAAATATAGCTCATTATTTTAGGAATATCTAGAATGACTTAAATTACAGTCGGCACGAAAACAGTCAAAACTTTTGACTCCGGATGAATTACGGAACGCACCGCATATCAAATCGAACGTGAGAGAAAGAAGAACAAGGAAAAAATAACCTTGGCCACGCGGCCACATTCCTCCATGGCCAAGCGGCCATGTTTTTCCTTGGCCACGCGGCCATCTTTGCTTCTGACGCGTTTTCCAGTTACCAAACTTGCCAAATCTTGATTTCCACGCCAAGAAACAACCTTGGCCACGCGGCCATGTTTGCCTTACTCACAAAAACTATATATAGGGGTCCTCCCCTCCTCAAAAAAAGGGGGATCCGAATTTGAGAGCTCTTACGGGACAATTTTTCTCCCAAATCAAGTCATTCAAGCCTCCAAAAACACTCTCAAGAATCCCAAGAAGATCCAAGGTTATTTCTTGCCAACAAAGGTAAGTTTTCTAACTTTTTCTTCATGTTCTTGCCATATTATTAACTTAGATCCATAATATTCATATTCTTAATATGTTTATTCATGTGTTCTTCATAATATTCATGTTCCTAACATCTTTATTATGCTCATAATGTGTTCTTCGCATGTTCATCATATTCATAGATTAAAACCTTATTTATGCTATATTTAGGGTTGCGATCTTCATAATTATGTGTTATTTCATAGCCGATGATGATCTAGGGTTCATCAACCCGAGGATGATCTAGGAACTACTTCTAAACCCTAATCTTTAGGTAATTCCCCCTCATTATGCATGATCCCGATTCTTCTGCCTATTCTAAATTCTTCTCGAATTACGCTGACCTGAGCTTCTCACATTGAGAGGAACGTAGGCAATCTTCGGATCCGGTCTCAAACACTAACACACTACTAACACATTCATCATGATAGAAAGACCGATCAATTCGGGCAATAGGAATGATAACGTAAATATTCTTCTCTTGTTGTAATTTGACCCCCGAACCCATTAACATGCTTTTCTCAATGTTTTGGCTATAATTAAAACGGCGTGGCGACTCTCATTATGTTAATGTTGCTATGAATATCCCAAATTCAAACACACGTATTCACACTTTTACAAAAACATCATCAGCAGCAGACATCTCATCATCCAAGGAAAGAACAATTAGCACAGGGGATGATGGAGGAGAAATATGAGCAGGAGGTAGAAGCAAAAACTATTGAAGTGCAGCATCATCAGCAGAGAGAAGATAATCAGTAGGAATAGATGTAGAGGCAATGAGAGAAAAATCAGCAGCAACGAGATCGGCATGGATAATCGGCATGGGAAACTCTAGATGAATAATTATGGCACGATCTCCCAGCAGATGAAAGATACCATCGTCTTCCAATAAAATAAATAAGGCCATGATGAAGTTCAAGCAGGCACGTCCTTTAAGAATAATGTTAACCAGATTTGCAAGCATTAATCGTGAAGTGAAGACATAATGGTCAGCACGCTGTCGAGGGTGAAACATCGGCAGTGTCAATGCAAGAGCAGCTGATTTGACTAAGTAGAGCAGCCCACGAGAGTCAGTAGCCTGGACTTCAAGGATGTCAGAGAGTTTCTTATTGATCATCATGCATCTTCTCAACCAACCATTGGTTGTGATGCAGACTTCCTTAGGTGATGGGCCAGGGAGATGAATTTTACCACCAATTTTGAATTTACCAGGTAAGCAATGTAGCGGCTCATAGACTAGTGCTGCCTCTTTAAGCTTAGACATCCGGGGAGTCTTCCCTTTCTTCCTTTTCAATTGAGGTTTAAACCACGGCATGAAGACTAACTTTTCACTTGCTGTAGAACTAGCAATGAAAGGGTGTTTGGTGACATGTGGATGAGCTTTGCCGAATGGAGAAGGAATTCTTAGTAGAGTAGAGCGAAAAGACATGATCGGCTGATGAGGAGGAAACAGTGGTCTACCAAACCTGTCAGTAGGAATGGAGACACTGGTTGTGTACCAGTTAGAGATCATTATCACCTTGCCGTGTAACTCATAATTATACTCAGGTGGTGGAGCAGAATCCTTGTCATCTTCATCCATAACGGCTGGCAGCTCTACGTAATCATCAGGGTCAATTTCATCTAAGCTCTCCTCAGCAGCAGCATCAGTAACAGAAGCAGGAGGGACTGGAGCAACAGCAGTAGGTAAAGCATCAGGAGCATGCAGAAAAGGGAAGGATTCAAGAGTAAATAAAGCACCCTAAAGGTCCTCAAACTGCAAGTCATGAGCTATCATAGCATCAAGAGCAGCATTATGCTCGCCAGGATCAGCACCTCCTCCCAACTCAAAAATCTCTCTAACACCAGTAGGTTCAACAAAGAGTACATCAGCAGAGATAGAGACTAGAGTAGCAGCAGCAGATGCTAGAATGATCTGAGTGTCAACAATGGGCTCAGACAGATGAGTGTCAGAAGTTGTCTCATCAGCAGATAAGATTTCATGATCATCGGCAACAACTTCTTTATTAGCAAGCGCTCCTCTAAAATCGGTAACTCTTCAACAACAACTTCATCAGCAACTTGAGTGTCAGTAGTTTGCTCAATTGATATGTCTTCTCTTATAATCAAAGATTGAGTTTCTATAGTTTCCTCAACTTGATTAACCAGGGGCTCATCAGCAGAACTAGTTTCATCAGCAGGTTGAGTTTCTGAAGTTTTCTCAACAATCTGCTCAACAGATTTATCAGCAGATCCTTTGTCAGCAGGACTGCCTCCTCCCTGACTACGCTCAGAGCCATCACTAGCTAATACTGAGTCAGCAAAGGCTTAAGCAGATGATACAGTAGCTGGAATTTTAGTAGATGGAGCCAGATCAGATGAGGGCCTTTTGAAAATTATGCTAATCAGCATCTTGTCAAACTCACCGATTGAGTCTGATGAAGTGAAAGTGTCACTAGCAGCCTTGTGAGCACATACAAAATCGACAGTATCTACAGAACTGCTTGGAGATGGAAGAGGAGTAATTGCTGGTGCATTAACAGGTGCAGGAACAGGAGAAGGTGCTGGAGCAGATGCAGCTTTAGCCTTAACAAAGGCTTCTGAATCATTGAGTAGGTTCAAGGTTATCCTCTGCACATTTTTCACGAATTGAGTGGCTTGAGCACTGTTATCCAACCTTTCACTGTCATTGTAATTCAGCAAATCATCCTCATCTTCTGGTCTTCCCAAGTGATAGGGATCTTGTTCATCAAAGTTCATCAGCTGGTTGAAGACAGATGCATAAGTAAACCAAACATCTTGCACCATCATATCTTGTCTGATCCTATCTTGAAACAGATAGACCTGATTCCAAGGGAGAGGTAGCAAGTCAAAATATCTACCAAAATTAAGTCTAAGCTCAGCTTCAGGCAGCCTCTGAAATCTCTAAAGTGGCATAAACTTCTCCTTGTACATATCGGTGAGCCTGTTCAGGCTTTTATAGTCCACATAATCAGCACGGTTTCCACGTGGAACTTGCTCCTTTCTTTCCTCATAAAATTGGAGCAACCGGCGAACAAAAGGATGGAGATGATCAATAGGAAACACCCAGTTCTTCGATAAGACCTTATTGGTGAATGACCAATGGTTTCTGAAGAAGATGTGAAATGTGGGGTTCCTGATTGGCTTGCATTTTCTGACAGTGTGTCCAGTGGCTACATCAGCAGCAGAATGGAGCTCAGGCAAATAAGGTAGAGCTAGAATTCCTTTCTGAAGAGGAAACCTTACCCTTAAGTCAGATTTAATCAATCTCCTTCTTTCTACCATTTCATTGGCAACATCGGCCTTAGTCTTAATAACCACAGAGGGAGCAGCAAGTGTTTCACCGGCAAGAAGAGATGGTGCAAACCTGATCTGCTTAGTTCTTGGATCAGTAGATGGAATTTGAGATGAAGGAATTAGAGCAACAGTAGGAGGCTTTGGCTTTTGAGCAGCAGGAGGTTCATCAGTAGACGCAACCCTTGACTTTTTGACCTAGGCTTTATCGGTAACCTTGATTAGCCTTCTTTTCTTGGGAGCTGCTGGAGTGGAGTCGGTAAGAATCCTGTCGGTAGATGGAGCAGGAGTAGAAACGTCAGTAAGAGCAACAGCAGCAACCTTAACAACTTTTTTTGCCTTCTTCTTCTTTGGAGTACCAGCAGCAGGAACAATCAGTGTGCCGGTAGATGATTTCTTGGTGATCCTATTCCAGTCAATAAGCTTGAAGGATTTAAGCTTGTCAAAATCAAAGCTTGGTGGCACAGGACAAGCTTTGACAATCTCTGAGTTGTTCCTCAAGCTTTTGCTTAACAGCAAGTAATGACAGCCCTTTCCAGGGTGAGCCTTGTTCTTCCTCCTATCTTCTTTCCATTTAACAACAACAATAGCAATGACCCTAAACAGGTAGGCACACCAGTTGAATTCTTCTTGCAGAACAATCGCCGTCATTGCCTCAAACTGTACATCAGTTATATGGATGTGAGAGCCAGACCTGCAGACCAGACATCTATCCACAATTTCAGCAAGAGCATAAAATCTTCTCCTGTAATGGGCTTTAAGATGATTATCTCCACTAAGCCTAGGACCGGCTCCCCTCATAAGGGTCCATGCCTTGTCCAAAGCCTTATCATCAGTAATGGCATCAACACCCTCATTCCCAAGTAAAGGAAATGCTTCTGAAATAGATGAAGGAGATACAGAGATAGGAACGTCTACGACGGTGGAGTTAATAGAGACAAAGGTAGACTGGTCATTTGGAGCAGTGATGACGGAGGCGTTGGAGAAGAACTCTTGAACTTGACCCAAAAATAAGAACTCAACACCAGTCGGAGTGATTAAGGAGTCCAGAAGAGAACCAATCATCAAATTCTTCAAGAAATCCCCGTCGGTTGAGTCTTCGAAGAACGCGGAGTCAACGTAACCTCCATAGATATCCTCTTCGTTGCTCGATATTATCTGCAAAATCACTCAAGAAATCTCACAAGTTAAAATCAAATACTTCAAAAATAAATTTTAAATACAAGAGTAAGATCATCAAATAGTTACTAGAGAATAGAGTAACATCTATTGAAGGATGGTAGGTAATACGATGATGATGATGATTACAAGCAACATTGAGAGTTCAGGAGAGAATGAGGAGCGAAAAGGAGAAGAAGAGTTTAAGTGAAGCTTTTATATGTTATGGAAGAGAGCGAATAGGAAGGGTTTGCATGGGGAAAAGAGAAATAATGAGGAGTTTAACTGTAGCGAATAACTCGGAGAACGTGCGCACACAATGAATTAAATGCGCGTATCGGATGGTTAAGTATAGACGGTTAAACTTAGGAGAGATAAAGGGTATAAACGGTAACAATAATATTTAAAAGTTAACTTTTTGATTTATCACAAGGATTTGGGATAAATCTTTGACACGATTTGGGTAAGGCGGTGCACACACGTGTCAGAGAGATAGTGTGACCGATTGTACCTTTGATTTGACTTTGCTTACATCATGTGTCAGAGAATCCTTATCCAGTAAAGGATGATCTACCGATGAATTTTGAATTGTGAAAATCGGCAAGACATAAATTTGCAAGTTTTGTTGATCGGCAAGATATTGTTGATCAGCATGTTGCTTTTGGTCGGTAATACTTTTTGATCGGCAATGTATTTCATACTTTGCTGATGAGATCAGCAGACTAACACAAGTAGCAAAGTTAGCACAGATTTAACCAAAATAATCAATCATACCTAGTTCACCTCTGAGGAATTCAAATCTTTTCTGATCTAAAGGTTTAGTCAGTATGTCTGCTCTTTGAAAATTGGTATGAACTTTGAGCAGGACAACATTTCCCTTTTCTACATGTTCCTTCAGAAAGTGGTATTTGATGTCTATGTGCTTGGTTTTGGAGTGCATGACCGGATTGTTTGATACTGAGATAGCAGATTGATTGTCACAGTAAATGGGACAAACTTGAGATGGAATTTCATAGTCAACTAACTGCTGCTTCATCCAAAGGATCTGTGAACAGCAACTGCCGGCAGCTATGTACTCAGCTTCAGTAGTGGAAGTGGAAATTGATGCTTGCTTTTTACAGGACCAAGACACCAACCGATCACCAAGAAACTGGCATGTTCCACTTGTACTTTTTTTGGTCACCCTACAAGCTGCAAAGTCTGCATCTGAATAACCTATTAGATTAAAAGATGAATCTCTAGCATACCATAATCCAAGGTTAACAGAGCCACATAAGTATTTAATAATGTGTTTTACAGCCTGCAGATGGGATTCCCTAGGGTCATCTTGAAACCTGGCACATACACAAACGGCAAACATGATATCTGGCCTACTGGCAGTTAGATAAAGAAGTGAGCCAATCATACCTCGGTAGACAGTCATATCTAGTTTCTTACCAGACTCATCCTTATCTAAATGGATGTTAGTACCCATTGGTGTTCTTTGAGAGTGAGCAGTGTCAAAGCCAAACTTCTTGATAAGTTATTTTACGTACTTAGCTTGACTGATGAATATTCATTCATTGGTTTGTTTGACTTGAAGTCCAAGGAAATATGTTAGTTCACCCATCATGCTCATCCAGAAATTCCTCTGCATTAGCTTCTCAAATCTATTGCAAAGTGATTCATTAGTAGATCCAAAAATAATATCATCAACATATATTTGAACAAACAATGAATGATCCTTATGCTTGGCAACAAATAAAGTAGTATCGATTATACCTCGTGTGAAACCTAAGCCATCACTAAGTAAGAACTTAGAAAGGGTTTCATACCATGCCCTTAGAGCTTGCTTTAAGCCATAGAGAGCTTTCTTCAATCGGTAGACATGATTACGGTTCTTGGAGTCCTCTAAACCAGGAGGTTGTTCAACATAAACGAGTTCTTGGAGTTCTCCATTCAAGAAGGCACTTTTCACGTCCATTTGATATAGCTTGAATTCTTTAAAGGCATCATAGGCTAAGAAAAGTCTTATAGCTTCCAATCTAGCAACATGAGCAAATGTCTCGTCGTAGTCAATCCCTTCTTCTTATCAGTAGCCTTTTGCAACTAACCTCGCTTTATTTCTAGTAATATTCCCAGCTTCATCCAACTTGTTCCTGTAGACCCACTTTGTACCAATAACTTGCTGAGAAGTTGGTCTTGGCACAAGTTCCCATACTTTGCATCTTTTAAACTGATTCAGTTCCTCTTGCATGGCTTCAACCCAACCAGGATTAGCAAGAGCTTCTTCAGTCTTCTTTGGTTCTATGTTGGAAACTATAGCAGATGAGAAGAGGCTTTCATCAAATGCTTTGCTAAGGTTCCTTGTTAGTCTGGGACCAAATACATCACCAATCACATTTTTTAATGAGTGATCACGAACTACTCTAACTTCTCTCGGCACATCATGTCTTACTGACTCTTGTTATAGATATTCTAGAGGAGGATCATGGTCAACAGATGGTGGAAGAGAAGAAGAGTTATGAGTGAGAGGTGGATAAGAACTTGAGGGGTTAGGTCTTATAACAGAAATTGGTTGAGGGCTAGATATGTCTTCAGGATGATCAGCAGAGTTTTCATCGGCAAATGGATTATGAAATTTATCGATATGATTATGTTCTGCTGAAGTTGGGAAGTATTGAGTATCTGCTGGTTCTTCTATTGAGATAACTGGATCAGCAACTGGAACTTGGTCTGCAGGATTAGAATTACTAGGTTCACCTGTCTCATGAACACTAGAAGCATTAGTACTATTTGGAGCCTTGTTAGACTCTAACAAATCATATTTATCAAAGGTTACATGAACAGATTCAACAATTTTCAACAGTTTCTTATTGAAAACTCGAAAGGCCTTACTATGTTTTGCGTATCCAACAAAGATTCCTTCATCTGCTTTCTCATCAAATTTACCTCTGTACTCCTTACCGTTGTAAAGCACGTAACATTTGCAGCCGAATATTTTGAAGAATCCAATGTTGGGAATCCTGCCTCTCCAGAGTTCATAAGGAGTCTTGTTCTGGAATTTATTGTTAGGAGATCTATTCTGAGTGAAGCAGGCGGTATTGATGCTTCAGCCCAAAAGTACTTCGGTAGCCTAGCTTCAGCAATCATGGTTTTGCCAGCTTCTATAGGATTTCTGTTCTTTCTCTCAACGATACCATTTTGTTATGGTGTACCGGCAGCTGAGAAGTTATGGTCTATACCATGATCATCACAGTACTGAGCAATACCATTGTTCTTGAATTCAGTGCCGTTGTCTGATCTCATACTAATGATATCGCTTTCTTTCTGGGTGTGTAGTAGTCTGAATAACTTGGTAGCAATGGAATAGGTGTCATCCTTGTGACTGAAAGTTTCCACCCAAATGTATCTAGAGAAATCATCTACTACCACCAAAGTGAATCTACTTCCCCCAATACTTGCTGTAGTTGTGGGGCCAAATAGATCCATATGTAGCAATTGAAGGCACTTAGATGTTGACATGCAGGGCTTGCTGTGGAAAGATGACTTGTATTGTTTTCCGAGCTGACAGGCCTTGCATTTCTTTCCTTGATCAGCAGATACTTGAGGTAGACCGGTTACCATATTTGAGCCGGCAAGCTTGGATAGGTACTTAAAGTTCAAGTGACTGAGTCTGTTGTGCCATAGCCATGAGTTCTCACTTATGTTCTTAGCTATAAAACAAACATTAGCAACACCAGTAATAGCACTTAAGTCTACTGCATAAATGTTACCTTTACGTTTGGTAGTGAGAAGAGTTTCATTGGAAGTAATGTCTTTCACATAGCAACTGGAAGTAGTAAATACACATTGCATTCCTTTATCACAGAATTGTGATATTGATAGAAGGTTGTGTTTCAATCCATCCACTAGAGAGACCTTCTGTACAGTAACTGCACCTCTCTTGATGGTACCTACACCGATGATTTTTCCTTTGGCATTATCACCAAAAACCACTGGGGGACCTGATGCTTCAATAATATCAGCAAGTAGATCTGAAAATCATGTCATGTGCCTTGAACAGCCACTATCTAGAATCCATAAATCCTTGCTTGCACCAGTTGAGGCCATGAAGCATTCCTGAAATAAAACAGTATGCTTATGGTCCCCCTTATTCTTGGGTCCGAGGGTTAGTTCCTCTTTGGCAACCATATCTGGCCACCACTGGAGGATGAAACCTTAGTGGGTCCAGATAGGTTCTTCAAGAGGCATTCATGAGCCTTGTGACCATAATCAGAACAATTAGAACATCTCACTTGACTGATAGACTGTGGAGTCGACAAAACATCATTCTGTTTTGTCAGTGAATCGGCAGAACTAGAGGATTGAGCAAGCACAAACTTGGTAAGTTTGAAGGTTCTAGTGTTGCCTTTTTTTCCATTCTGTTTACCTTTGGCAGTTACTTTCTTAGGTACTTGTCCATCAGCAGCAGAAGTGGATAGACCGGCATCACTTGCTCTGCTGATGTATTCACCAAGAATACCGTTATCGGAAGACTCAGTGTCAGCAACCTTAACTTGACTTTGTTTGTGCTTATCTTTCCTTTTGTTCTGGTTCTTAGGGTACTTCATAGCCATAGCACTGTGTACTGGCTTAGTATCCATATGCACTGAGTTAACAGAACTACATTCAACTTTCTCATCCTTTTTCTCGGTCACGCAAGTATTAGTAGAGCTACTGTTGCTGGAAACAAAACCTAACCCAGATTGGTCCTTATATTACATTTGAGTTGACAGGATTGGTTCAACAGAAGCTCTAGATTTTGTGTAAGAATCAATGATACTAGATATATGATTATTTCTTTAACACAAGATCTTCGATCTGAGCTATCAATACTGTTACTTGGCTTTTGAGATCCAGGTTTTCTTTCTTTAGAAGAACAGACTCAAGCTCATGTCCTTTGAGAACTTTAAGTTCAGACACAAGCAAGTGTAGATACCCCGGGGAACCACGGCTTGGCTAGAGCGGTGAATTATCCTAGGATGTCTAACTTGTTTTAGATGTGTTTAGAGTCGCCACCTATGTTTTTAAAGGAACATAAGAAAAACCTAGAAATAGCCTAATTTATGTACAAAACCAGAGATTCGGGAGAGAAGGGTTCGGGGGTTAGGTGACGGAGTGGGAAGTACTTAAACACCCACTCCTCCCCGCTTACCCGGGTCTTGCTACTATTGGTGTTCTAATATTTACATGTCCTTCAATTTATTAACAATGCTAACAATTATAATGCAAAGAAAAAGGGGAAAAGAATGATTTTATTAATTTAATGCTAAATAGTTACATGTTGGACTAGTGCTAAATGATTACATTAAGAAATGAAATATAAATTAAATGAAGTTTGGAATGTTGGGATGTAACCTTGGCCAAACTTCAATAGTGAAGTGGCCTTTTGGTTGTATCCCTTTTTATGGGGATTGCATACTAGTAAGACTAGACAAATAAAATAAGAGAAGAAAAGAGATGTTGTACCTTAGAAAAGAGGACTTCAAACATGGACTTGGAAATGGTGTTGTTGTAGAGAAAATGTTGTGCAAACACTTTGTGTAGTGTTTTGTAGAGAAGGATTGTTGAGATGATTTGTGTAGAGTTTTTGTTCAAGTCTCAAAAATTGGGGTCCTTTTCCATGGTAGGAGATGATGGTTTTTATAGGTGAAAAAGAGAGGGAAAGGTTGGAGGGAAAAGATGATCATCCATAAGATAAATAAAATAATAAATAAAAGAAATAAAAGAAAATCAAATAAAATAAAAATGAACTATTTTGTTTTAAAGAGATGGCTAGAATAATGGGATTGGGAGTTAATGAGAAAAGGGGGGATGAATGTGGATGTAAAAAAGGGTTGTTTGTGATCAAGAAAAGATGTTTGTAAATAAGAAAAGGGAGGGAAATAAGGTGCAATCCGTTACTGCCAAAGTGGGAAGCGTGCGGGTCCGGATTTTGGGGAGGGACGCGCGCGCGGCTCACTGGCAGTGCCGGAAGCGCCCGCGGGTGAAAAATGACAGAATGACAGAATGACCCTAAAATTAATTCTGTTATGCAGTTTAGTCCAAAACTAACGGAATCAGTTAGGAACTTAACCGAAGTAACAGAAATTAATAAGTTAAATAAAAATACTATGTATGCAATCGGGGTGAGAGGTCCAAGGCGGGGTGTCTACAGCAAGTCATTCTCTGCAAAAATTCTATTGAAATCAGCAGCCATCACTTTATAAACGCTACTTAGCTTCTCATGATCAATAAAAAGTTCATCCATTGTCTCTACCATTTCAGCTTTGGATATCTCAGAAAAAGGATCAGCTAAAATTTTAGGGGTAGAAGTAATGGGTTTAGTAGAGAAGTCAGGTAGGGAAGAGATGGGTTTAGATAGGCTTTTGGCAATGCTTGGATGTTCAGTGAATGAGAACTTTCTGGTCATCGGTAAGGGTTTTGGTTTGGTGGCAGTGAAGTGAGAAGAGTTACACTGTCCATAGAGTGAAGTTCCCACTTGATGAACCTTGTATCCATTTGGGTTTTTTGCTTTGACACTAATTTCTTTTAAATGTGGTTGAGGTCTTCAAGCAGCTTCTTCTCTGACTGGAGTTCTTGGAGGAGATGGATCTCGATAGACTGGAGTCGGCAATGATGATATATCGGAATCTTCCAAGTGTAGGGCAACAAAACTTACATCGGCATCTTCATCTTCATCGGCATCTTCGTCTGAGTCAGTTTCATACCAAATCGACAAGGCCTTTTCTGTGCTTTCATTGGCAACAAAGCTTCGAGACTTAGGATTTCTCTTGTTGAATGACTTCATACTCATATTTTGGTTGAGGACATTTGGAAGCAAAGTGACCAGGTTTTCTGCAGTTGAAGCAGACAAGATCACCTTTGTTGTTCTTTCCATTGGTAGCACTTGTAGAGGGTTTGTTGTAGCTTGCTGATTTTTGAAATGATGGTGTGAATGGTTTTTGTTGCTTATAGCTTCCTTTCTGCATTCTTTTGAAGTCTTTGAACCTTTTGTAGTTCCTGGCGAAGGCGGCAAATTCGTCTTCTTCCATAGGTTGTTCTGAGGTTGTTTCAGGGGTTTTTGAACTACAGGGTGTTTGATGGGGATCTATAGGAGGGAATTTATTTGAAGGGAAGGATATCTGTGACTGAGCTGATAGAGACAAGTTTTTGAAATTTTTATCGAGAACGTTAAGTTTTTGCAGTTCTCTCTCATACAGAAATAGACTAGACACAAGATTCTGAATAGAAGTCTTGTTTAAGTCTCTCACTTTTCTAACATCAGTGACCTTGGTATGATACTCATTTCCCAAAGAACTTAGAAAACGAATATTTAGGTCCTTCAAAGTAAAAATCTTACCTAATGAAGTACATAAATTACTTACCTCGCAAAATCTGTCGTAGGCACTTCTGAGTGATTCACCATCTTGTTTCTTGAAGGATTCAAACCCAACAATGCAATCGAAGAGTCTGTTGTCCTTTACCTGCTCATCACCTTCAAAGTATGCAAGGAGCTTGTTCCAGCATTCTTGAGCCGTGGAGCACAAGTCAATGAGTTTGTATTGCTTGTCATCCAAACCACAAGAGATAATGTGGCATGCTTTTCCTTCTAGGGTAGCTGAAAGTTTGTCATCCTTAGTCCATTCCTCTCTTGGTTTTTCAACCAAATTTTCTTCAATTTGAACATGGGTTTCTTGTTCAGTGTCACGATCAGCATGTTGTGTCAGCGGCGTAGAGGGAATAGGTCAGTAGGTGGTTGAGACCTTTAAAGGAATGACTGGACTACTTTCTATGACCTTCATCAACCGGTCATTGATTGTGTTCATATACTTTATCATACGAGATTTCCAGACACCAAACTCGTTGACATTCAACAATGGGATGGTGGTGATGTTGAATGACTGCATGATTTTTCCTGCCATGGTATCAGCAAACAAGCTGCGAAGCTTGGAATTTTTTTTCAAAATTCCAGGCTCTGATACCAATTGTTAGGCCCAATTGGTAGAAAAATAGGCTAGGGGGGGTGAATAGCCTAATTAAAACTTTTCAAAGAAACACTTTATAAATGCAAGATCACTAATCACTTTGCAAACTATTATCAGTAAGCGCAGCGGAGAAGGTATGACTTAGTTTTAACTCACACAAAACAATATGAAAAAGTTTTGAGAGCTTAGTTTAACATAAAGTGATTTCACAAAGTTCAATGCAGTTTCAAAAGATTGGTAAATAGAAATGACAATGAATCAGTAAGAACAAGTAGGGTCTGCCGGTGATAGAGTTCCAACCGGCAAAGACAAAGTAAGCAACAGGGGACACAATGATTTGGAGAGGTTCACAGTGTAAATACGGCTACGTCCTCTACCAAGTTTGGTCAGAACTTGGATTTGGGTTAAGAGCACTATTAGATATCCCTAGTCTATTATAAGCACGGCTTTGCCGGATACAAAGACTAAATTCTAGAGATCACTAATAGATCGTGATACAAATGTGACCAAGTGTTTTTTGAGCGGCAAGTCCAAGAGAACTTATCTCACTCAAGTGGGTGTGTGAATAACTCAAGTAACGTATTCCTTAGAATAATCTAGTTCGGGAATACTGACAATGTTGATGAGTTTGTGCACAAGTGTATGTCCTAATAAATGTTCTAATGATTATCTAGACAGAATGTTTGAGCTTCAATGAATGCTCCAAACAATCAACTCTCTTTAATGCACTAATTTCACCAACCTTCTTCAATGCTCCAAGTCCTCTATTTATACGCAGAGTTATGAATTGAATCTTATGGAAGAAGGCTTGCAATTTTAATTTCCAGCTGGGTAGGTGAGGAGCATTAAATTTGGTATCTTTGGCATTAATGGCGAAGATATGTAATACACGCATGCTTGGAAAAGTCTAATGGGTAAAGACCCCTTTGTCTCAATCGGTTACCTGCAAAAAGCAAATAGAGACAGAGTAGAACTAAAAATAGCTTGGTGTCAGACGGCGCAGTGATCATGACTGAGCAGATAAACTACTTTCGGATAAGACAGTACAGAAAGGACAAAGACAATCGGTAAAGTTGACTTTAAGGTAGAACGATGAAACTGTTGGTGTTGGTGCCCTAGGCACGTTTAATAAACGTTGTAATTGTTATCACTTATTTCATATTAATAAAGAGATGTTTTGGTTATTATTGTTGTTTATGTTTACTTATAATAATCTCTGTCCCTATTACTTGTTTGGTATTAGTATAAAGGCTAAATGATCATGGGATGATCATGTTGGATTTATAGGTACTTGTTTGGTACTGGACATGACCCGCTCTATGAGATTTATGTCATGGTCAATGTCATACATATATCTCATATTAGTTATGTCATTTGAATCCTTATACATGAAGTTATTATGGTCTTCCACTTGATGAACATTATGTTTGACATATTCAAACGCTACCTTTAACCGGGTAGTTATAAAGGGTATGATTGGCATAATCGGATTCATGTAGGGAAGAATAATAAGCTAAATGGATTTGTCCCTCTTCGAAGAGATGTCAAGCTTGGGCCTCTCGTAGGAATGATGTTGATGAAAATGTTCGGCCGGACTCAAATGAATTGATTGGATCAATGTCATTTGGATTATCAACATATTCGGAATCGAGAAAGTATTGAACAAAGACAAGATGACTTGTTGACCATGACTTGTGTTCAATGACATCGTGGACAAAAGGATTATGACATATTCTAAATGAAATGCGAACTTGTATCTAGTTATACTATTTGGGTAGGTATGACGGTTTGCTAGAACCTAATCATATCTTATGGTTTCATGTTTGAACCCATTGCCAACTTAGTATAATCCTAGAGGGTCACACACAATAGAACGAATCCTTAAAAGAACTATATTGGAATATTGGGTCGAAGGACCATTGAGGGATTTAAAGAATTAGAAGAAGAAAAGTGGGAAAAGGGGAGGTCCGGTCGGACCTGGCCATAGACCCGGCCGGACCATGATGGATCCGGTCGGACTCTATGCCATACCCGGCCGGACCAGTCGGTTTCGGGAGGAACTTTCCTTAATCCGTTTTCTTGCGGGTTTAGACATAAATTACCTATTTGGAATAGGTCTAACTTATATATAAACAGCCATAATTCGTCCCTAATCAGTACATGTGTTTTTGCAAGCCTTCAAAGAGTTTTTGAGTGTTATTTCTTGTTCTAAGAAATCCCTAGATTGAAGAACAAGATCAAACTCAATTTTGGTCTAGCAACCAAGATCAAGAAGCTCCTTGATATTCGTTCGTGGTGTGGATACCGCTAGAGGGTGAAACTCATCATCTTCAAAGTTCGTGTTCAAGCTTTGTGTTCGTGATCAAGTTTCTAAATCTCCACCAAGATCAAAGGTTGAAATTCAAAGGCATCAAGGTTTAGTATTCTAGTATTCATATTATATATATTTGATATAATCATATGAACGGATCTATGGCTTTGGGTTTCTATTAAAATTTTAAATGCAATTTTCCGCTGCGCATGTTACTCTGAAACCCAACAGTGGTATCAGAGCCCCGTTCATGTTGATTAATTCAATATTAGATCATGTTGTGTGTATATAATTTTATTGTTTATGTGCCTAGCATGATATGAATATTGGATTATGATGTTTATGTGTTAATTGATTTTATGTGGTTTATTGTTTTATAAAATTTAATCGCACTATTCAATCGCAATAAAATTATGTTGGATTTAAAATTGTTTGGGTTATCAATTTTTGATTGGATCAACATTTTGATAATCGGGGAAAAACAATTTTGAGACAAATTTTCGAACATTAAAATTTCTGGAATTTTTGGCGAAGGTCCGACCGGACCAGAGGAAGGACCCGGCCGGACCCTTGGGTCTGGAGCGTGGTTCTGGCGTTTGGTTTTGGTCAGATTCAAAAATTCTGGATTTTTCAAAGAGCTCCGACCGGACCAGTGACAATACCCGGCCGAACCTGGTGGTCTGGAGCGGGCATTGGGCAGTTGGTTTGGGTGCGGATCTCGGGGTTTGATTTTTCCTATTTGTTTTGATCTTGTGATTCTGAGATTGGATCAGAGGTTGGATGGATAATCTACGTTCATCGAGATTGTGTTTCCCAAACTTGATTGCAATCAAAGTTTCAAAGATAAAACGAAGTTAGAATTATGAAGAGTTCATAATTGCTAAAATTGAGAAACAAAGTTCTTGATTCAAAGATTGGAGATCCATGTGGAATTGTGGATGCAATTGACCTACGTTCATCGAGACCATCTATTGCTTAGTTTCGGCCACATGGACAACTTTCTTGGTTTCTTGAATTAGTGCGGAATTGTGGTTGCCTCATGGCTTAGTTTTGGCCGCACTTCTTGTTGTCTTGATTTGGAGATAATAACCAAAGTTGAAATAGTCTTATCCTCATAATTATAGAGAAACTAATGACACATAAATATTATGCTTAAATTAATGACTATTAACTTAATGGATAAACTTGATGTGTAACATGTTTATATTATGTGCTCATAAATGTGTTATATGCTATATGTGATAAACCTTCAAAAAAAGTTTTAAGTCCTCTTGCCATGCCATGATTAAAATACTTGTTGATACATGGATAACTTTAATATGGGTTCGCCAAAGCGAAGTGTGTTAATTTTATTCATGTATGAGCAAGAGTGAATAAGAGTTTCCTATGCGTTTAAAATGGTTGGACTTAATTAAGCGTCAAAACAGATTTGGGCTTAAGGCAAAGATGAGATTTAACATGCTTTTTGAAATTGGATTTCTTAAAGAATCTCAGAAAAGGATCTAAGAGTCATATGGGATATGATTGACATGTTTGTCTACCTAATTAATTTGATTTTGAGCGGTGCGCCAAAGCGTACTTGAAATTAAATTAAAGTTGGATCTTAGCCCATTTAAATTATATTATACATTAGATGTATAAGAAGGTTGTATAATTTAGTGGGAGTATTTTTGGAAAATACATTGTTTATTTCTTTAATGAAAAATTGGTACTTATTAAATTTTGAAAATTTTGCATAATTGTAGATAATGACTACTAACACTCAATCAATTTCGTTGCGATCGATCCTTGAAAAGGATAAGCTCCAAGAGAATGGCACGAACTTTATGGATTGGATCCGTAGCCTAAGACTTGTTCTTAGGAAATAAGATAAGTTGTACATTCTCGATGGGCCACTTCCTGCTGAACCAGAACCTAATGTAGATACCCCGGGAAAACCCCACTTGGCTAGAGCGGTGAATTATCCTAGGATGTCTAATTGATTTTAAGAGTCGCCACCTATGTTTTAGAGGAACATAAGAAAAACCTAAAAAAAAAACCAATTTTATATACAAAACTAGAGATTCGGGAAAAGATGGGTTCGGGGGTTAAGTGACGGAGTGAGAAGTACTTAAACACCCACTCCGCCCCGCTTACGCGGGTCTTGCTACTTTTGGTGTTCTAATGCATGAGAAAGTCCTTCGATTTATTAATATACGAGTGCTAACAATTACAATGAAAAGAAAGGGGAAATATACAAAGGAAAATAAAAGAGAGTTGATTTATTTATTTAATGGTAAAGATTACATGTCAAACTATTCTAAGACTTCCTTCATAATCTCGTTATAAGTTCTAACAAAAATCATCAAATTCATTCATAACATCGGAGCCCTCATTTAAAGTCGTGGGAGATGGTGATGTTGTTGTGGAAGATAAGGCCTTGGCGTGATAAAATCTCAAACGGTATGTTTGCTTGAGTCTTCTTGAGTTGAACAAATAACGGATCTTCGGGTGCAACCTGTGCTTTTGAACTTGGAGAAAGGGGTTCAGTACTTGCAGAAATATTGGGATTGGCCGTAACTCTGGTCGAGTTATCATATTGGCATTTCCTTGAATCCTTTTCCTTTTCTCTAAGACTTCCTTCATGATCTCGTTGTAAGTTCTAACAAAAATCATCAAATTCATTCATAACATCGGAGCCCTCATTTAAAACCAAGAGACCTTTGACTTGAGGTGTTGGCGGACCCTTGAAGCTTGATCTCTTTCATATAAGACTTCTCCACATTGCATTGCTTGAGCATTGTTGTCCCAAAAGAATGTGGGTTGCGAAGCCCCAATATTGCCATTTGCTTGTATCACTGTAATGCCGTAGCCCAAAAGATTGTAGATTGCGAAGCCCCTTGAGACCTTCGGTGCCGAATTGAGGAAGATTCCAATGTTGCACAT
Source organism: Campanula takesimana (assembly GCA_026119855.1). Lineage (NCBI taxonomy): Eukaryota > Viridiplantae > Streptophyta > Magnoliopsida > Asterales > Campanulaceae > Campanula > Campanula takesimana. The sequence goes on along the minus strand of JAOWBW010000167.1, from coordinate 334,902 downwards.
GACTCCGCCGGGGACACTGAAGTGAATTTCTTCTTGCCGAGGGAGCCTTTAAAACTTGATCATACCCCCTAGAATGACACCATTGATTAGGAGTGGAACGAGAAGGGCCTATCCTTGATTGGGGGAACAAGTATGAGCATACATTACAAGAAGGTGCTTCTCGACATTCCTTTTGAGAGACTTTGAGGATAGTCTCACACATCTTTCTTGAGCGTAGCCCTAGGGCTCATTAACTGTCAAATGAAGCAAGAGAAGTTTTCTTTCTTGAGTCACATAGCCCCTAGGGCGTTATTACTTGTTGAGCAAAACAAGAGACTCGTCCTCGTGTGGGGGAACAAACACAAGGGGACATGGCAAGAGCTACTCCATTCTCGGGAGTCTTTCGGCATACTTTAGAGGGACATGCTTGTAGAAGCTTGAATTACATGTTGCTGCCCAAACCAACTGACTAGCTGAGGATTATTTTGTGCAACCTCGTACCCCTTCAATGATAGGCTCGTTCTCGGATGGATCTTGGTTACCACGGGCTTTATTTCACATGAGCCCAAAGATGCACATTGGAAGAACAATCTTTCAATAACCCAAAATGACCTTTGATGGTGCCATATCTCGTCAAGCCTTTTGCAATTCTAAAGTTGGCTCGGTGGGGATTGACTTGCTCGGGAGATTCAATGTAGAACTTGTGCAGTTGTCTTCTTTAGAGGCCGGGGATCTCCATTTCTCTTTCCCTTCTCTCTCTCACTCTCTCATTTTTTTATGACGCACCATGTTTTTTGCCTAGACCGCCCTTTCGGGTTTTCAATCTAGCAGGCATCTCTTTTGCGTCTTCATTTTTTTTGACTCAATTAATGAGGAAGTGTGCATTGACTCTAGCTGAGGATGAGAGACGTGTGATTTTGCGGTTGAGACCTTTTGTTACTAATGATGAGTGACATTGACTTGACTAGGGAAGTAGCCCTAGTATTGATTTCATGTATGTATATTTTTGAATGAATCACGAAGGCAAGTAAGTCATTAAGAGAGAAGAGAAAGAAAGCCCCAGTTTGATTGCAAGAAACTGGAGTATCGCAAAAAGAAGAGAAAACCCTAGACTCGACAACGAACGGATAGCGATTCCAAATCTAAGAAAGTTGTTCAATCTTTTGGTGATTAATTCATTGGCAAATGAATCGTACAAAGATGTCATGAAAAGTTCGAGAGGAAGGCCGATCACCATAATGCGCTAGGGCTAAACATATCTTCTTTCTTGCATGAGACCGGACCCGAAGGTTGCCTACGTTCCTCCAGTGAAGAGGCTCAGGTCACCGTAGTTCTTGTGGATGCTCCTTTTGTTGATGTTGATCCGTCCTTGGAAAATGATATTGATCTTGAACTTCTTTGATTAAGGGGGATTTTTTTTTTCTCTCTTTTTTTTTTAATATGCTCTAACTTTTGCCTAGGTTGATTTGAGGATTTTCAACCTAGCGAGCTCTTTTTTTTTTTTTTTAATCCCCCTTTTGAAAACTTTTCTTGATTTATCCATGGTTGTTTCACCTTGATGTCTTGGCTTTGTCTTCGTCGTTGATGTCGTCGTCGATGTTTAGCCTCTAGGCGTTCAAGTGATATCCTTCGTTCTAAAACGTAGTTAGACATCTTTTCATCATTTTGCCAAGAATTAAATTGAACAACTTGGAAGAGTGTATGAGGACAAAAAAGACTTTTTATTTGATGACTCAATGGACTCGAACATTTAAAATAGGACGAGAGAAACCATTAATGCACACTTAAGAGGACTTTTGACTCTTTTTTTTTTATTCCTACTACTAGGTAGAGAAATAGAAACGGAGATTGTTTTCGTCGGCCTTGTGGCATGATCCCTTGTTGAAGCCCCATTTCAAATCTGAGCCCCTTCCTTGATGATTTCTTGCATGCTCTTACTCTTTAACTGTTGTTCTTCACCCACGGTAAATTCACCATTGTCAATCAAGTCTTGGATGATGTTGCGGATGGAGGAGCAATCCTCGGTGAGGTGACCGCTGCATAGGTGATAGTCACACCACTTGTGGTGGGCATGGTTACGACGCAATGGTTGTGGTTGCTTGTACCCTTGGAGAGGAGAAATTTGTCCCTTTGCTTTGATATCTTCATAGGCATTGGTGATAGTCATGCCTTGGAGGGGAGTGTACACACAGTCGTTGGTAGATCCTTTGTGACTCTTGAGAGGCGAGCCAGTTGAACATGCCTTACCGTTGACCTTTGCCTTGTTGTCGGTGAACTCTCGTAAACGGGCCTTAAGTTCGGACACTTTTTCCTTATGAATTCTCCTCTCGAGATCAAGACGGGCTTGCCATAAATCATCCTTGCGGCGGGCCTCCTCGACACGTCTATCCATTTGTTCCCCCATGTCTCTTATTATGTTGAAGAGCCTTTCGTTGGACACGGAAGCATTCTCACCCTTATTGTTGTTGCCGCTTGAAGCCATTGGACCTATCGAGAGAATACGATTGATCTTAGGTTGGCCCCACAAATACCTTTTGAATCAAATGATTTAACCCACGAACAAGAGAAAAGACTCAAACCACATAAAGAAAAATGACTCTCTTTTTTTATTTACAAAAGTCTGAAGGACGTAGTCCTTTTTGGGGTTTCTAAGAAAAGATAATGGAATCGTCACACTAGTATATAGACCTTCTCGTGGTCCCATATACTCATCGGATTCCACCACGCTTGTGATTCCTACATGTGACGGGATTAAACTAAATTAATGTCATTAAGCATACATGCGGGGACGGTTTTTTTATGTTCGTCCATAATAACCACTTTGGGGACGGATTTTTATTTCGTCCATGGCAACCGTTTGTTTCTCTTGGAAACGGCATGTATGATTTGATGACATTAGTTTAGGGAAATCTCGGTACATGAAAACCGACTTGGTCACGGAGTGTTAGAACCTAAACTAAGAATTGTGTGGCTTGTGCTCGGCTAAAGAGAGGCTTAAAGGTCACCCCCGGCATGTAATCGTGAACTACGCCACGGGCTGAGATTTACCGCTTTGGAAGAGTCAAGGTCGAGTGGAGCTTGATACTTCCTAGGACGGGCCTCGACGGGTTTGGGGTTGGACTTGTGCGACTCGATTGTGAGTAATTAATAAGAATATGTGCATGTAGTGTGAAGTCAATCCAAGTGACAAAATATTTTTTTTAAAAGAAAATGAAATCAAATAAGCACATAATTTACTACTTTCAAATTACCCGTGTGACCGATAAAAATAAACAGAAAGTAAAATTGTTCATGTGCAGGCTCGGTTCCCATACTATCATTCTGTTCTATTTCTGTGCACTGCTTCTGTTCTGAGAACTGAATGATGTTCTGGGAATTTACCCAGAAGCGCGCGCCTCAGAGCATTGATATGGGAAGCGCGCGCAGTGCGCCATGAAGATTGGAGGCGCGCGCATCTGGGGTACCTGTCAGAATGTCAGAAACTGTGGACTCAGGGGATTGCCCTGGTCCCAAATCATGTAACTTTCCCCTGCAGAAACTGTTAGCATAGAAACATAAAATTCGGAGAACAAAATGAGAGGCTGGCGATTCTGGTAAAAGGGGTCGGACGCGCGCGCTTTAGGCCAAGAAGGCCAGAAGCGCGCGCTTCCCACCCTTTTTACAAGAATGCCTAGAAAACAAAAATTAGAACACCAAAAGCAGAAAATGCAAGTTTAACCCTCTATATCCCCAGCAGAGTCGCCACTGTAGATACCACAGGAGAACCCCACTTGGCTAGAGCGGTGAATTATTCTAGGATGTCTAATTGATTTTAAGAGTCGTCACCTATGTTTTAGAGGAACATAAGAAAAACCTAAAAAAGCCAATTTTATATACAAAACCAGAGATTCGGGAAAAGATGGGTTCGGGGATTAGGTGACGGAGTGGGAAGTACTTAAACACCCACTCCGCCCCGCTTACGCGGGTCTTGCTACTTTTGGTGTTCTAATGCATGAGAAAGTCCTTCGATTTATTAATATACGAGTGCTAACAATTACAATGAAAAGAAAGGGGAAATATACAAAGGAAAATAAAAGAGAGTTGTTTTATTTATTTAATGGTAAAGATTACATGTCAAACTATTCTAACAATTATGTTAAGAAAAGAATGGTAAATTAAAGTAGAGATTAAAATGTAGGGAGATAACCTTAACCAACTTTAATGTAGTAAAGTGGTCATTTGGTCATGTCCCAATTGATGGGGATTGCATACATTACTAAGACATGTAAAATAAGAGAAGAAGAATAAAGTACCTTAAGAAAGATGACTTCAAACTTGGACTTGAAAATGGTGTTGTTGTAGAGAAATTGTTGTAGAACAATTGGTGTAGAGTCTTGTTACTAAGAACTCTTGTTGGGAGAATTTATGTATAGTGTAGTTGTAGATGATAAAAGTTTTGTCCAAAAAGAGAGTCACTTTCTAGAGAGAAAATGTTGAGGTCCCTTTCTAAGGTAAAAATGAGGGGTTTAAATAGGTAGAAAAGAGAGGAAAATGTGGTCTTTCAACCAATAGAAAAATAAAGAGAAATAAAATAAATAAAAGAAAATCAAATAATAAATAAAAGAAATATTTAGTTTTTGGGGAAAAGCTAAGAATATGGGCTTGGGAGTTATGAAATAAGGGGGGATGAATGTGGATGTAAAAAGAGCGTTTTTTATGATCAATAAAGGATTTTGTAAATAAGAAAAGGGAGGGGAAAATGGTGCAATCCGTTACTGCCATATCGGGAGGCGCGCGCTTCCGGCTTTTGGGGCGAGTGGCGCGTGCGGGCCGTGGACAGTATCGGAGGCACCCGCGTCTGAGAAAGACAGAATGACAGAATGACTCTAAAATTAATTCTGTTATGCAGTTTAGTCTAAAACTAACGGAATCAGTTAGGAACTTAACCGAAGTAACAGAAATTAATAAAAACAAGTTAAATAAAAATACTATGTGTGCAATCGGGGTGAGAGGTCCAAGGCGGGGTGTCTACACCTACTGCCCCTAGGGCAGAAAGAGACAGTTACAAGAAACATCGTAATGATTCTAGAGATGTAAGTTGTCTCATGCTTGCTACTATGTGCTCAAAACTCCAACAAAGTTTGGAACAGTTGGAAGCTTATGAGATAGGCGTGGAGTTAAGAGCTATGTTTCAAGAGCAAGCTAGGCAAGAGAGGTACAAGACCATTGTTGCATTCACTTCTTGCAAAATGAGTGAAGGGCAACAAGTAAGTCCTCACATGCATAAAATGAAAGGCTATGTAGAACATCTTGAGAAACTTGGCTATCCAATCCCATTGGAGCTAGCTGTAGATACCCCGGGGAACCACGGCTTGGCTAGAGCGGTAAATTATCCTAGGATGTCTAACTTGTTTTAGATTGTTTAGAGTCGCCATCTATGTTTTTAAAGGAACATAAGAAAAACCTAGAAATAGCCTAATTTATGTACAAAACCAGAGATTCGGGAGAGAAGGGTTCGGGGGTTAGGTGACGGAGTGGGAAGTACTTAAACACCCACTCCGCCCCGCTTAAGCGGGTCTTTCTACTATTGGTGTTCTAATATTTACATGTCCTTCAATTAATTAAATAGAAATGTGCTAACAATCGTGATGAGAAGAAAAGGGGAAATAAAGGGGAAATAAGATAGAATTGTTTTATTTATTTAATGATAAAGATTACATGTAACAAGTAATGTTAAAGAATTACATTAAGAGATGAAGAGAAATTAACATGGTGAATTAAAGTTAAGATTAAAATGTAGGGAGATAACCTTAACTAACTTCAATATGTGAAGTAGTCATGTTGGTCATGTCCCATTAATGGGGATTGCATACATCAAGAAGAAGAAAACAAAGGAAGAAAATGGAGTTGTACCTTGAGAAAGAGGACTTGGAACTTGACTTGAAAGCGTTGTTGTTGTAATGAAATTGTTGTAGAACAATTTGTGTAGAGTCTTGTTACTAAGAACTCTTGTTGGGAGAATTTGTGTATAATGTAGTTGGTGAATCAAGGTTGGAGTCCAAAAAAAAGTCCTTTTCCAAGGTAGGAGATGATGGTTTTTATAGGTAAAAAAGAGAGGGAAATGATGAAGGGAAATTGGTCATCCATGTGAAATGGAATGAGCCAATCACAAATAAGATAAATGAATAAAAGAAAAATAAAAGAAATAAAAGAAATCAAATAATAAATGAAAGAAATATTAGTTTTTGGGAAAAGGCTTAGAATTTGGGATTGGGAGTTAATGAGAAAAGGGGGATGAATGTGGATGTAAAAAGATGGTTTTTGTGATTAAGAAAAGATGTTTGTAAATAAGAAAAGGGAGGGAAATAAGGTGCAATCCGTTACTGCCAAAGTAGGAAGCGCGCGGGTCCGGCTTTTGGGGCGGGACGCGCGCGCGGCTCACTGGCAGTGCCGGAAGCGCCCGCGGGTGAAAAATGACAGAATGACAGAATGACCCTAAAAGTTAACTCTGTTATGCAGTTTAGTCCAAAACTAACGAAATCAGTTAGGAACTTAACCGAAGTAACAGAAATCAACAAAATAAGTTAAATAAAAATACTTTGTATGCAATCGGGGTGAGAGGTCCAAGGCGGGTGTCTACAGAGCCCCTCGGCGACGTGGATTGCAAAGCAAAACGCGTCGACGAAAGTAAAAACACCCGCCGAGGACAGCGACAAAGAAAAAGAAAGAAAAGAAAGCAAAGACTCGATGAAAGCAGTAATTTGAAATTGCTAGAGATAGGGGTGCGCTCCCTGCATGAGCGACTTTTGCTGGATTGTTGTATTGGAGCTCATGGGAGCTTGTCTCGATATGGACCGAGTTGCCGACTTGGAGCTCATGGGAGCTTGTCTCGATATGGACCGAGTTGCCGACTTGGAGCTCATGGGAACTTGTCTCGATATGGACCGAGTTGCCGGCTTGGAGCTCATGGGAGCTTGTCTCGATATGGACCGAGTTTCCGACTTGGAGCTCATGGGAGCTTGTCTCGATATGGACCGAGTTGCCGACTTGGAGCTCATGGGAGCTTGTCTCGATATGGACCGAGTTGCCGACTTGGAGCTCATTGGAGCTTGTCTCGATATGGACCGAGTTGTCGACTTGGAGCTCATTGGAGCTTGTCTCGATATGGACCGAGTTTCCGACTTGGAGCTCATGGGAGCTTGTCTCGATATGGACCGAGTTGCCGACTTGGAGCCGCATCTGCTTATGTTGTTGACTTTGTCGGGTGTGGGCACGGTTGACCACTTTCTGGCGGGGATGAAGTGATTGGAGTAGCGGATGCTGTTGACTTCGTGGTGGTACCTGTTATGTGTGTGCTTGACAGGTATATGTGTTCTTGCAAGAAGATGCATGAAGTGTGAAATGAAGAGAGAGAAATTGTGCTCGTGGCGTGATGGGATTTTGGAACACCCTTGCAATGAGAGAGAAGTAAGAATGTAGAGAGTGATCTTGTGTGTGGTGTAATTTTGAGGAAAGCATTGGATGTATTCATACCTTCACTTACCATTGCCGCTTGAGTGGAGATGGATTCTTGATGTCCGCAGAGGATGCTTTGATGGAGAATGTCCATTCTTTAGATGTTGATGAGAGAATGCTCTTGATGTTGGGTTGGCGAGATGGTACTCTGGATGATGGGTTGGTCGTGCCAAAGGCTGCCTACGTATCCCTTGAAGGGAATCAGACCAGCGTAGTTCAAGGATGATGGAGAAAGCTGGAGGAGAAGTTAGGAGCAAAGCAAAGTAAAGCACATACTTTTGCACAAAGAAGGAGAAAAAGAAAAAGAAAAATTTTTTTTTTTTTTTTTTAGAATAGAAAGGAAAGAATATGCACACATGTGAGGAAAAGATTTTTTTTTTTTTTTTTAGTTCGTGGGTGAACCATTTTAACCATTGGGTGCTTGTGAAGCCAACCCAAGATCAAGTCATGTTCAGTCGAAGTCCGGATTGCCTCGCTTGAATTCTGTTGTCGCCAGTGTGCCCAACGAAGATTGATGTCTAGCCCCAAGAGATTTGTCGATTATGGGGCTTCAAAAGGCTTTTGATGCCGAGATGAGGGGTTGCTGATTGTAAAGCCCCTAGAATGCCTTTGATGCCAAATTTTGAGGGACTTGCATAGCTCCAAGATAAATCATCTCTTGGCCCATTCGAGTAAATCGCCCTTTGTTGTTGTAGTGAGCAAGCCCCAAGAGGAGGTCGTTGATGCCAAGCTTCGAGAGATTTCAAAGCCCCAAGTGTCGTGGTCTTGTAGATGGCGGGATGTGAAGACCTTTCATTGTAAAGCCCCAAATTATCTCGTGATTGGCTCGGCTTTGAGAGCGTATGTACCGTTTGGTAGAATTCTTGATAGAGATCTCCTTCTTGCTCTTACTGGGGAGATGAATGGCCTCATTGTGGTCGATACCCAAATGGCTGAGGGCTTATGTCAAAGGATGCAGTAATGTCTTGCGGTGCCGTCGAGGTCACGGAGGATAAGGTCTTGGTGTGATAAAGTCCCAAATGAGTATGCTTGCTTGACTCTTCTTGAGTTGAACTAATGACGGATCTTCGGATGCAACTAGTGATGTGGCCCAACTTTATCTGAGCTGCACCTTGTGCTTTTGATCTTGGAGAAGGGGGTGCTGAATTGCAAAAACATTGGGATTGGCCGTGGCATTTCCCGCTATAACCCTGTTTTGATTAGAGTTTAGCATATTGAATCTTTTTCCTTTTCTCTAAGACTTCCTTCAAAATCTCACTGTGAGTTCTAACAAAAATCATCAACTTCATTCATAACATCGGAGTCTTCATTTAAAACCAAGAGGCCTTTGACTTGAAGTGTTGAGAGACCTTTGAAGCTTGATCTCTTTCATGGAGCCATAAGACTACTCCACATTGCATTGCTTGAGCATTGTTGTCCCCAAAAGACTGTCGGTTGCGAAGCCCCAATATTGCCCTTTGCTTGAATTATTGTAATGCCGTAGCCCAAAAGATTGTAGATTGCGAAGCCCGTTGAGACCTTCGGTGCCGAATTGAGGAAGCTTCCAATGTTGCAAATGACTTGGCTGGGGATACTGCTGGGGAGTTAATTACTCTTTGCCGAGGGAGCCTTTAAGACTTGACCGTAGCCCCTAGAGTGCCATCATTGATTGCGAGAAAGGTCCATCCTTGATTGGGGGAACGAGCATGGGCACACGTGACAAGAGGGCTTTTTGACATCCCTTTTGAGAGACCTTGAGGATAGTCTCACACATCTTTCTCGAACATAGCCTCTAGGGCGTATTGATTGTCAAGTGAAGCAAAAGAAGTCCTTGTCCTTAAGTCACATAGCCCCTACGGCGTCACCATTTGTTGAGCAAAGCAAGAGTGACTCATCCTCGTGCGAGGGAACAAACATGAGAGGACATGGCAAGAGCTACTCCATTTCTCGGGAGCCTTTCGGCGTACTTTAGAAGCACATACTTGAAGAAGCTTTGAAAACTGAGACACATGTTGTTGCTATTTGTTGCCCAAGCCAATTAACTAGTTAGGGATTATTTGTGCAACCTCGTGCCCTTTTATGATGGGCTCGTTCTCGGATGGGTCTTGGCTACCACGGGCCTTCTTTTCATGAACCCAAAAATGCACATTGCTAGAGAATGATGCCAATAACCCAAAACAACCTTTGATGGTGCCATATCTTGTCGAGCCTTTTGCAATCCCAAAGTTGACTCGGTGGGGAATTGACTTGCTGAGGAGATCCAATGTAAAGCTCGTGCAGTTGTCTTCTTTAGAGGCCGGATATCTCCATTTCTCTTTCCCTTCTCTCTCTCACTCTCTCCTTTTTTTTTTATGACGCACCCTGTTTTTTGCCTAGACCGCCCTTTCGGGTTTTCAATCTAGCGGGCATCTCTTTTGCGTCTTCATTTTTTACTCGATTAATGTGGAAGTGTGCATTGACTCTAGCTGAGGATGAGAGACATGTGATTTTGCGGTGAAAAACATTTTGTCACTAAAGATGAGTGACATTGACTCGACCAGGGAAGTGTCCCTAGTATTGACATTTTTATTTTTTTTATTGAATTGAATGACTCACGAAGGCAAATAAGTCATTAAGAGAGAAGAGAAGGAAAGCCCCAATTTGATTGCAAGAAATTGGGAGTATGCAGAAAGAATAGAAGTCCCTAGACTCGACAAGGATCGCGAAATGGTTCCAAATCTAAGAAAGTTGTTCAATCTTTTTGGTGATTAATTTATTGGCAAATGAATCGTACAAATATGTCTTGACAAGTTCGAGATGAAGGCCAATCACCATAATGCGCTAGGGCTAAACATATCTTCTTTCTTGCATGAGACCGGACCCGAAGGTTGCCTACGTTCCTCCAGTGTAGAGGCTCAGGTCACCGTAGTTCTTGTGGATTCTCCATTCTTCGTGATGAATTGTTGCTTCGTCCTTCGTTGGTGGATGATGATGATGATCTTGATGTGAACTTCTTTGATTGAGGGGGATTTTTTTTTTTTTTTTTTTTTTTAATCCCCCTTTGAAAACTTTGCTTGACTTCTTCATGATTGTTGCTTCACCTTGTTTGTCTTGGCTTCGTCGTTGATGTTGGCGTCGATGTTTAGCCCCTAGGCGTTCAAGTGATGGCCTTGTTCTAAAACTTGTTTAGACATTTTTTCATCATTTTGCCAAGAATTAGATCGAACAACTTGGAAGAGTGTATAAGGACAAGAACGACTTTTATTTGATAAGAAGACTCGACACTTAACATGGGACGAGAGAAAACATTAATGCACACATTAGAGGAATTTGACTCTTTTTTTTTTTTTTTTTTTTTTTTATTCCTACTACTAGGTAGAGAAAGAGAAACGGAGATTGTTGTCGTCGTCCGCTTTGTTGAAGCCCCATTTCAAAACCAAGCCACTTCTTTGATGAGTTGCTCTTCACCCACGGTAAATTCGCCGTTGTCGATCAAATCTTGGATGATGTTTCGGAGAAGGAAGCACCCTTCGGTAGTGTGGCCACTATGCTTGTGGTAGCCGCACCATTCACCATGAGCATGATTTTTCAGTATCGCCTTCGGCTTGTACCCCTCCAAAGGTTTGATCTTCCCTCTTGCCACCAAAATTTCAAATGCCTCGGCTTGGGTTACTCCTTGGAGAGGAGTGAAATCTCGGTTGTTGGTGGTACCTTTGAAGCTTTTGAGGGTCGGGCCACTTGAGCATGCTTTATCATTGAACTTTGCTTTGATGTCGGTGAGCTCTTGCAAATGGGATTTGAGTTCGGAAACCTCTTCCTTGTGAATTCTTCTTTCATAATCAAGACGGGCCTTGAGTTCGGAAACCTCTTCTTTGTGAATCCTCTTGTCGATATCGAACGGGCTTGCCACAAATTGTCTTTACGGCGGGCATCCTCGACAATCCTATCCATTTGTTCCCCCATTGATTTCATTACGTTGAGTAACCCTTCGTTGGACACGAAATCATTTCCACCGTTGTTGTTGTCGCCGTTGGAAGCCATTGGACCTATTGGAAGAGCACGGTTGATCTTAGATTGGCCCCACAAACACCTTTTGAGTAAAATAAATTTAACCCACAAACACAAAAAAGACTCAACCATATAAAGAAAATGACTCTTTTTTTGTTTTTTTTTTTTTTATTATTTACAAAAGTCGGAAGGACGGAGTCCTTTTTGGGGTTTCTAGAAAAAATAGTGGAATCGTCACACGAGTATATAGACCTTCTCGCGGTCCCATATACTCATCGGATTCCACCACGCTTGTGAGCCCTACATGTGTCGGGATTAAACTAAATTAATGTAGTAAATCATACATGCGGGGACGGATTTTTATTTTCGTCCAAAATAGCCACTTTTGGGGACGGAGTTTTATTTCGTCCATTGCAACAAATTGGCATGTATGATTTGAAGACATTAGTTTAGGGAATCTCGGCACATGGAAACCGACTTGAGTCACGGAGTGTTAGACCCTAGACTAGAATTGTGTGGCTTGTGCTCGGCTTGAATATAAGGCTCAAAGGTCACCCCCGGCATGTAGTCATGAACTACGCCACGGGCTGAGGTTTACCGCTTCGAAAGAGCCAAGGTCGAGTGGAGCTTGAAACTTTCTAGGACGGGCCTCGACGGGTTTGGGGTTGGACTTGTGCGACTCGATAGTGAGCAGTTGATAAGAATATGTGCATGTAGTGTGAGGTCTAACATGTGACAAAACATTTTTTTTTTTTTCAAAAGAAATAAATAAAAAAAACAAGTAAGTACATAATTACAACTTTCGAATCACCCGTGTGACCGATAAAAATAAACAGAAAGTAAAAGAAATTGTATGCAGGCCCGGTGCCCACACACTGTCATTCTGTTCTGTTTCTGTGCACTGTTCTGTTCCGGGAATGCGCCCAGAAGCGCACGCATTGTGTTGCCTATGCGGAAGGCGCGCGCGTGAGAGGAAGCAGGGCAGAGGCGCCCGCTTCTGGGTGAGAACCTGCAAATCGGTGGGTTCAAGGGATTGCTTTGACCCTTAATTAAGAAAACTTTCCCCTGCAGGATTTGTTAGCACAGAAACATGGAATTGAAGGACAAGAAGAAAGACGGGCGATTCTGGTAATAAGGGTCGGATGCGCGCGCTTTAGGCCAAGAAGGCCGGAGGCGCGCGCTTCCCACCCTTTTTACCAGAATGCCCAGAAAACAGTAATAAGAACACCAAAAGTTAAGAACGCAAGTTTAACCCTCTAAATATTCCCCAGCGGAGTCGCCACTGTAGATACCCCGGGGAACCACGGCTTGGCTAGAGCGGTGAATTATCCTAGGATGTCTAACTTGTTTTAGATTGTTTAGAGTCGCCACCTATGTTTTTAAAGGAACATAAGAAAAACCTAGAAATAGCCTAATTTATGTACAAAACCAGAGATTCGGGAGAGAAGGGTTCGGGGGTTAGGTGACGGAGTGGGAAGTACTTAAACACCCACTCCGCCCCGCTTACGCGGGTCTTGCTACTATTGGTGTTCTAATATTTACATGTCCTTCAATTAATTAAATAGAAATGTGCTAACAATCGTGATGAGAAGAAAAGGGGAAATAAAGGGGAAATAAGATAGAATTGTTTTATTTATTTAATGATAAAGATTACATGTAACAAGTAATGTTAAAGAATTACATTAAGAGATGAAGAGAAATTAACATGGTGAATTAAAGTTAAGATTAAAATGTAGGGAGATAACCTTAACTAACTTCAATATGTGAAGTAGTCATGTTGGTCATGTCCCATTAATGGGGATTGCATACATCAAGAAGAAGAAAACAAAGGAAGAAAATGGAGTTGTACCTTGAGAAAGAGGACTTGGAACCTTGACTTGAAAGTGTTGTTGTTGTAATGAAATTGTTGTAGAACAATTTGTGTAGAGTCTTGTTACTAAGAACTCTTGTTGGGAGAATTTGTGTATAATGTAGTTGGTGAATCGAGGTTGGAGTCCAAAAAAAAGTCCTTTTCCAAGGTAGGAGATGATGGTTTTTATAGGTAAAAAAGAGAGGGAAATGATGGAGGGAAATTGGTCATCCATGTGAAATGGAATGAGCCAATCACAAATAAGATAAATGAATAAAAGAAAAATAAAAGAAATAAAAGAAATCAAATAATAAATGAAAGAAATATTAGTTTTTGGGAAAAGACTTAGAATTTGGGATTGGGAGTTAATGAGAAAAGGGGGGATGAATGTGGATGTAAAAAGATGGTTTTTGTGATTAAGAAAAGATGTTTGTAAATAAGAAAAGGGAGGGAAATAAGGTGCAATCCGTTACTGCCAAAGTAGGAAGCGCGCGGGTCCGGCTTTTGGGGCGGGACGCGCGCGCGGCTCACTGGCAGTGCCGGAAGCGCCCGCGGGTGAAAAATGACAGAATGACAGAATGACCCTAAAAGTTAACTCTGTTATGCAGTTTAGTCCAAAACTAACGAAATCAGTTAGGAACTTAACCGAAGTAACAGAAATCAACAAAATAAGTTAAATAAAAATACTTTGTATGCAATCGGGGTGAGAGGTCCAAGGCGGGGTGTCTACACTAGCCACTAATCTCATTCTTAATTCATTGCCTAAATGTTATAATCAGTTTGTAATAAATTATAACATGCATGGAATGGATAAGAATCTCTCCGAGTTGCATGGTATGCTTAAAACTGTGGAGATGAAGATTGTGGAGAAAGGTTCTCCTGTGCTCATGGTTCAAGATGGGAAGAAGGCTAGTGCCAAAGGAAAGGGTAAGAAAGTTGTCAAACCCAAGATAAGCAAGGCAAAGGTTGCCAAGGCTTTTGAGGCAAAACCCGATTCACAAAAGGATGCAATTTGTTTCCATTGTCAAGAAATTGGTCATTGGAAACGTAATTGCAAGGCTTTTAAGGAAGAGCTAAAGAAGAAGAAGAGCAGTGGGACTGCGTCGACCTAAGGTATCTATATGATAGATATTCTCCTTTCTACCACTGATTCTTGGCTATTGGATACCGGATGTGGTTCTCACATTTGTTTAAATGTGCAGGGACTAAAGAATAGGAGACTGCTTAAAGAGGGTGAAGTAGACCTACGCGTGGGGAATGGAGCATGAGTTGTTGCATTAGCCGTAGGGACTTATGAAGTTACTTTACCTTCCGGTTTAATAATTGTTTTGAACAATTGCTATTATGTATCGGATTTAAGTAGAAATATTATTTCAATTTCTTGTTTGGATAATGAAGGTTTTAAGTTTCTTATTGATAATAAGAAATTTTCTATTTCTTTAAATGATGTGCTTTATGGTATTGCAAATTCATTTAATGGCCTTTATGTCTTGGATGTCAAGAATGATGAAAATGTCTATCATATAAATAAGAAATCTAAACCTAATGATGTAAATCATACTTATTTGTGGCATTGCCGTCTTGGTCATATTAATGAGAAGCGTATCTCAAAACTCCATGGGGACGGCCTTTTGGGTTCATGTGATCTTGAGTCATATGATACTTGCGAGTTGTGTATTCTTGGAAAAATGACTAAGACACCTTTTACCAAGCTAGGTGAAAGGGCAAGCGACTTATTGGGGTTGATACATTCCGATGTATGCGGACCACTAAGTAGCAATGCTAGGGGAGGATTTCAATACTTCATAACTTTCACTGATGATTATAGTAAATTTGGGTATGTTTACCTAATAAAACATAAAAGTGAAGCGTTTGAGATATTTAGAATATTTCAAAATGAAGTAGAGAAACAACTTGGCAAAAGTATTAAGGCACGGAGATCGGATCGAGGTGGAGAATACTTGAGTCATGAATTCGATGATCATCTAAAGAATTGTGGAATAATTTCACAATTGACTCCACCCGGATCGCCACAATGGAATGGTGTGTCCGAGAGGAGGAATCGGACCTTGTTGGACATGGTTCGATCAATGATGAGTCGAGTTGATCTTCCTTTATCCTTTTGGGGTTACGCTCTAGAAAGCGCTGCTTTCACACTAAATCATGTTCCCACAAAATCGGTTCAAAAGACTCCATATGAAATGTAAAGCGGAAAGAAACCTTGTTTGTCTTTCATGAAGATTTTGGGTTGTGAAGCTTTCGTCAAAAGACTTGTCTTAGACAAACTTGCACACAAATCTGATAAATGTATTTTCGTGGGATATCCTAAGAAAACTAAAGGATATTACTTTTACAACCAAACGGACAACAAAGTCTTTGTTGCCCGAAATGGTATCTTTCTAGAGAAAGAGTTTCTCTCCAAAGAAATCAGTGGGAGTAAAATAAATCTTGAAGAAATTCGAGACCCAGAAAATAACATTGAACCGATAGTGGAACAAGAACAAGAACCACAAAGAATTGTGGAACCTGTTCAAAATACACAAGTAACTCGCAGATCTGGTAGGTTACGATCCGAGCCCGAGAGATATGGTTTTCTCGTAACGGATAGTAATGAAGTGGAGATCATTGATAATGATGAACCAACCACCTACCAAGAGGCGATGTCTTCTCCTGATTCGAAGAAGTGGCTTGGAGCTATGGAGTCCGAATTACAATCTATAGAAGATAATCAAGTTTGGAACTTGATTGATGCACCCGAAGGTGTAAAAACCATATGATGCAAATGGGTCTTCAAGAAGAAGACTGACATGGATGGGAAGGTGCATACTTACAAAGCTAGAGTTGTAGCGAAAGGTTATAGGCAAGTTCATGGTGTTTACTATGATGAAACCTTTTCACCCGTAGCAATGATCAAGTCTATAAGAATTTTGCTTCCCATTGCCGCATATCATGTCTATGAAATATGGCAAATGGATGTCAAAACCGCTTTCCTAAATGGAAAACTACAAGAGGATGTGTATATGACACAACGAGAAGGTTTTGAACAAGATTCTAAGGTATGCAAATTGCAAAGATCCATCTATGGATTGAAGCAAGCTTCTAGGAGTTGGAATCTTTGTTTTGATGAATCGGTCAAAGAGTTTGGCTTCATCAAGAACGAAGATGAACCTTGTGTTTACAAGAATATTAGTGGGAGCATAGTGCTATTCCTTATTTTATATGTGGATGACATATTACTCATTGGAAACGACATTCCTACACTTCAGTCTGTAAAGACTTGGTTAGGAAAGTGCTTCGCAATGAAAGATATGGGTGAAGCCGTATACATACTTGGCATTAATATCTACAGAGATAGATCAAGGAAGCTAATTGGTTTAAGCCAAAGTACATACATTGACAAGGTCATTAGAAGATTCCGCATGGAAAATTCTAAGAGAGGAACCTTGCCAGTGTTACATGGAGTTTCTCTAAGCAAGACTCGATGTCCTAAGACAAAAGATGAGCGTGAGAAAATGAATGATGTTCCATATGCTTTGGTAATTGGGTCCATCATGTATGCCATGATTTGTACTAGGCCGGATGTATCTTATGCTTTGAGCATGACGAGTAGATATCAATCCGATCCCGGTGAAAATCACTGGATGGCTGTAAAAGCGACTCTTAAGTACTTGAGAAGGACTAAAGATTCGTTTTTGGTCAATAGAGGAATGGAAGATGATATCGTTGTAAATGCTTACGCAGATGCAAGCTTCCAAACCGACAGAGACAACAGTCGATCGCAATCGGGTTTTGTGTTTTTGTTAAATGGTGGAGCTGTAAGCTGGAAGAGTTCCAAGTAAAGTACAACCGCTGATTCTACAACGGAAGCTGAGTATATTGCTGCATCGGATGCTGCAAAGGAAGCTGTTTGGATTAAGAAGTTCATCACTGAACTTGAAGTGGTTCCTAGTATTGCTAATCCAATAGACCTTTATTGCGATAATAATGGTGCTATTGCTTAAGCAAATGAACCAAGAGAAAATAAGAAATCCAAACACATACTTAGGCGTTTTCATATCATTCGAGAGATCGTTGATAGGGGAGACGTGAATATATACAGAGTACCTACTGATGACAATGTCGCGGACCCGCTAACAAAGGGACTTCCACAAGCTAAACATAATGGTCATGTTAGGTCAATGGGTATTAGATACATGGGAGATTGGGCCTAGGGCAAGTGGGAGATTGTTGGTGTTGGTGCCCTAGGCACGTTTAATAAATGTTGTAATTGTTATCACTTATATCATATTAATAAAGAGATGTTTTGATTATTATTGTTGTTTATGTTTACTTATAATAATCTCCATCCATATTACTTGTTTGGTATTAGTATAAAGGCTAAATGATCATGGGATGATCATGTTGGATTTATAGGTACTTGTTTGGTACTGGACATGACCCGCTCTATGAGATTTATGTCATGGTCAATGTCATACATATATCTCATATTAGTTATGTCATTTAAATCCTTATACATGAAGTTATTATGATCTTCCACTTGATGAACATTATGTTTGACATATTCAAATGCTACGTTTAACCGGGTAGTTATAAAGGGTATGATTGGCATAATCGGATTCATGTAGGGAAGAATAATAATCTAAATGGATTTGTCCCTCTTCGGAGAGATGTCAAGATTGGGCCTCTCGTAGGAATGATGTTGATGAAAATGTTCGGCCGGACTCAAATGAATTGATTGGATCAATGTCATTTGGATTATCAACATATTCGGAATCGAGAAAGTATTGAACAAAGACAAGATGACTTGTTGACCATGACTTGTGTTCAATGACATCGTGGACAAAAGGATTATGACATATTCTAAATGAAATGCGAACTTGTATCTAGTTATACTATTTGGGTAGGTATGACGGTTTGCTAGAACCTAATCATATCTTATGGTTTCATGTTTGAACCCATTGCCAACTTAGTATAATCCTAGAGGGTCACACACAATAGAATGAATCCTTTAAAGAACTATATTGGAATATTGGGTCGAAGGACCATTGAGGGATTTAAAGAATTAGAAGAAGAAAAGTGGAAAAAGGGGAGGTCCGGTCGGACCTGGCCATAGACCCGACCGGACCATGATGGATCCGGTCAGACTCTATGCCATACCCGGCCGGACCAGTCGGTTTCGAGAGGAACTTTCCTTAATCCGTTTTCTTGCGGGTTTAGACATAAATTACCTATTTGGAATAGGTCTAACTTATATATAAACAACCCTAATTCGTCCCTAATCAGTACATGTGTTTTTGCAAGCCTCCAAAGAGTTTTTGAGAGTTATTTCTTGTTCTAAAAAATCTCTAGATTGAAGAACAAGATCAAACACAATTATATTCCATATATTCAAAATACAATTAAGAAAACGTGTTCCTTAATTTTGGTCTAGCAACCAAGATCAAGAAGCTCCTTGATATTCATTCATGGTGTGGATACCGCTAGAGGGTGAAACTCATCATCTTCAAAGTTCGTGTTCAAGCTTTATGTTCGTGATCAAGTTTCTAAATCTCCACCAAGATCAAAGGTTGAAATTGAAAGGCATCAAGGGTTAGTATTCTAGTATTCATATTATATGTATTTGATATAATCATATGAACGGATCTATGGCTTCGGGTTTCTATTAAAATTTTAAATGCAATTTTCCGCTGCGCATGTTACTCTGAAACCCAACAGAAACCTGACTACCTATAAAGTCCAGACTGTCCTTGCTGATTGTTATGTCGTCGGCAACTTGTTTTGTGAACTGAGTAGTAAGTTGATCGGCAACTTGGGTTCTGATCTGCTGATTTGATTACTGTTTTCCTCTAGTTGGTTTGCCTTGTATTGAAGAGATGTAAAACACCTGTGCTGATCATTAGGAATCATAAAAATGTTAATTAAAGAATTGGGGGACCCTAAGTGATAACTATGATTGGGATTAAGCAATTCTATGTCCTAAATATATATTCGATCAACAACCACCCACCAACCACGGCACATCAAACTAACTATATAACTGCACGAGATTATCCCACAATGACTGTCTCAGAATACGATCACAACTGGCATAAACAAACGAAAAAATACCATATGCATCCCCAAACACCGTTACCCGAACTGATATATACTGATTAGTCATTGCAACCACATCCAATTCTATACCAGTTCTCCATAAAACCCAGACATGCCTATTAATCGGATTACCATGCAAAAATTTATCACAACCTACTTGTTTAGCAATATGAGGAAGCCTAACACCATAAAGTTTAGGCTCCAAAATCGCCAAACACCAAGGCTTATGATGCTGCACCAACAGTTTTAACGCATCTATAGTACTAACATCACCAACACCTCTAGCATTCCAAATAATGATCGACATAATAAACTAATTGGAAGTAGAAGTTACCCCTTTAGTCTTGCTTCGGGTCAGCGGAGGCGAACCCATCTGCAACGACTTACTACCTTTTTTCTTCCTACGCTTTGACTTCTTGCTACTGGAATCATCTTTATAAGAAGAATCTTTTGTTTCTTTCGTGTCCCCTATCGTACTTGCCTCCACATCAGTACCGCCCCCAGAAAATTCTGACTCCTCAGAACCCTAAATAGTCCCTATATCTGCCCTAGTCTCCCCTGTTGCAACCTGCTCCTCTGCAACTGCAGTATCCGTGCCCGTACCATTCTGACCATGACCCTGATTCGAATCCCTGACTGCAGCAACCGGATCCTGTGTTTCAGACACATGCTCGATCGAAACTTTGGTCGAAGAGACTTCTATGCTAGAGCTCATAACTGCCTCTGTGTTCACCACACATAGTGGTAACTTTTCCCCTGTTCCCTTAGCTGCAACCTCCTCATCATCTAAACCCTATAGTACAGCAAAAGCATTAGACCCCTGTGGTAGCTGTTCCTCCACCAGAATCTGCTGCTGCAGTGTCGGCTGCTGCGGCGGCGGCTGCTGCTGAACCTTTGCCAATTCCTCAAGTTCCACTTTATCCTGCTCCGGTGAAATATTCTCCACCAGAACTGCTGATCCTGATTTCCCACCTGATTTGGGTGGAACAAACTCACCCTCTTCCACCCCGTTCATCCACTGATCATGGTTACCCAAAATCTTAACTCCCCTATATTCCAATCTAGAAGCTATAGGACCCTTATCATGTCCCCCTTGGGTACCCGAAACTGCAACATTTTTACCCTCTTCGGCCTCAGTAAACTTACGGTTGTTTTTACCTCCCACTTCCTGCAACTCCGTGTTAGGCTTCTTTTGATTGCCCCTCTTGAGCTAGAGCTAGAGCTCTTTGGTTAAAATTGGCTTTATAGTGCCTATAATATATAAACCATTTATATATTAATAGAACCTACTCCCAGCGGGAGTAGAACCTGAGACCTCCCCCCCACGGGAAGCCTCTAATACCAAGTGGATACCACTAGACCAAGAGGTCATTGGTTTTTCTTTGCTTTATAGTGCCTTTAATATATAAACCATTTATATATTAATAGAACCTGCTCCCAGTGGGAGTAGAACCTGAGACCTCCCCCCAAGGGAAACCTCTAATACCAAGTGGATACCACTAGACCAAGTGGTCATTAGTGGCGGGTTGCTCTATGGGCCAAGCCTGTTGCACGTTGGTGTAAGTACCCTGATCCAGATAGTCATCCTTAAATTAATTAAATTATAAATCTTAGGAATGATTTGGGATTTAATTGGGTCATTATAATGTTCAAAGGGTATTTTTGGCATTAACTAAATAATTCTCGAAATAGAAGGACTTCTGAGTAATATTGAGCCCCATTTTTATTCCCCACAAAGCCTAAAAGGACTTTGTGGGAATATCTAGAAATCACTCAAGAAAAGGGGCGGTCGCACATCCAATGTGCGCTTTCTCAAAGCGCTAGCGTCATCTCCTGGAGGGCCAGCCGACACCCTCACCACGTGGCCGCCCGAGATTCGCCAGACGGAGCCGCCTTGTCCCCCGTGTGTGGCGCACGCACCCGACCAAACCAGCCACCTCCTCGCTCCTGATTGGTCCGTCGCCCAGACTTGTCTCCCTCAACCGTCACAGCCCCATGTGCCATGCTCCCATTGGTCCTTCACCTCACTTGTGTCACCCACACCCGCCGTTTTTAGAAGACTAATTTCCAGCCTATTTAACATCCGAAAATACACAATTTTGTGCACAAAAATGATCCAATTTCAACCCATTTTGTACACCAAAAATTATCCAATTTCCACCTCATTATTGAGATCAAAATATCTCCTCTTTGCTTAGCCCCTAAGCAAATAACAAGCTAATAGTTGAGGGACCAAAATGTTACTTTTAAGTTACAAACAAGTCCCTAATCCATCTTATAAATAGAGAGCTAATCCTCTCTCATTTCATCAAAAATTCCCTAGCAAAGTTACTCTAAAAAATTATAGTCTCTCTTTCTCTCTAGGATCTAGGAACCCACTGTCAATACGTCCGATTGAAAATTGAGAGTCACCACGTTGTTTTATTTGTTGTTAAAATATTGAGAAAACCATTTGTGAGAATAATAGGGTTCTGGGGTATAATTACAATAGAAGAAGAATAATATGGTTATCACTCCTATTGCCCGACGAATCGGTCTTTCTATCTGGGTTAGTGTTTGAGACCGGATCCGAAGATTGCCTACATTTTTCTCATCATGAGAAGCTCAGGTCGGTGTAGTTCATTAATGAATTAGAATGGGGAGAGATGAAGCGGGATCATGAATATAGAAGGGGAAGACTAGAGTTAGAAGTAGTTCCTAGATCATATTAGGGTTTGATGAAACCCTAGGATCATCATTGGCTATGGCATGTGCACATAAATAGGGATTACAATCCTAGATCTAGCATATGATGTATGATAAGTCGTAAACCTAGCAATATAATAAGAACCTCATGAATACATATGAATGAACACATAAATATGAAGATCGCTACCCTAAATATCGCATTATGTAAGTAATATGTGACCTAGATCTAGTGCGGGTTTCGTGGAAACCCTAGATCATCATCGGTAAAGAACATGAACGATGAAAAAAACCCTAGATCTAACAATATATGAATGAATATAATAGATCTAAGTAGTTAAGTAGTAAGAACGTGTTACCAAACCGGTCAAGAGGCTTCGAAGGTTGAATCTTCACTCCTTTGGTTGAATGGCGGTATTGGATCTCTTTGATGATAAAATCAAGATCAAATAGAGGGTTTGAGAGAGGTTTGAGAGGAAGAGAGAGAGGCTGGGAAGAGATTCTGTGAGGGTTTTCCCGTAGGTTTATTGTGTCCTCAAATAGCTGAGAGGAGAGATCTATTTATAGGGGATTTGGGCTGGAAGAAGTGGCCGCACGGAAACTCCAAGACTGGCCGCGTGACCAATCTTTCTGGATCGCATGGTTATCAAGATATCGATGAGATCTTATCAGTTTGTTCTCGAGATCAGGTCAATATCCTGATAGAATTCGACCTATAACTAATTTCATCAATCTAGAACTCTTAAAAGCTGTCGGATAGGTCCCTGTCAGGTTTTTCTTGCCTAAAGGGTCCTCGGAGGCTCCTAAACGTCTAGGAAGTCCTTGATCTTCAGATCGGGTACTAACAGTAGCCCCTCGGCAACACTTCTTGGAAGGCATGGAGGGTCGTCGATTAAGAAAAGGAACCGATCCAAAACATGAGTTCCAAATCGAGGGAAGAGAAGTAAAAGGTGACCAAGTTGGTCAAACGGCTGAACCTATGTCAGCTACCTACATATCCAAAGGGAATCAAGCCAATCGTAGTTCGAGCAAATGGGGGAGAAAGAAATGAGACATTGTCTTTCGTTGGGGATAGACAAACATTCGTAAAGCAATAAAGTCATTGCGTGGACCATACTAGGGAAAAAGGAAAAAAGAAATGAGACATCAGACTCCGGCTGGGGATAACGATCCTACGGGCACTATCCTCTATGAAGACCGAACATTCGTTAGAAAAATGAGACATCAGACTACGGTTGGGGATAATGATCCTACGGACACTATCCTATATGAAGACAGAACATTCGTAAGCAATAAAGTCGTAGTGAGGACTCTATTGGGGAAAGGAGGTGAGGCCATACGCACGGTACGATAAGAAGTTTTAAGAATCGAGAACAGAATTAGGAATGGATTCTAACTTCCTATAGAGCGCGCGTAATCGAATAATTTTTCGACAAACTACGGTACCTAGAGAGGTATAGTCCTCAGGATCGCAGAATTCGGTAAATGGTAACGCCGATTGTCTCGAGCGGGTTACGCCAACAACTTTCTCAATCGGAAGCAGGCTTCTCGGGATTGATTTGGTTATTAATAAAGGATTTACGATGGTTTCCTTAATCCGCCTTAGGGTGTATGGACGTTCCCAACCTCCATTTTTATAATTAAGGGTTTATGGACGTTCCCAACCTCCATTTTAACTTGATTTGGTAATTTTTTGAGGTCTTCCAGATCCAATTGATTAATTTTGGTAATTTCTTGAGGTCTTTCGGACCCAATTGATTAATTTTTGTAATTTCTTGAGGTCTTCCGGACCGGATTTGGTAATTTACGAGGTCTTCCGGACCAAATTTTAATTTTGGAATTTATTGAGGTCTTCCGGACCAAAGGAAAGGACTAAGGACAAGTCCTAGAGATCGCGGTGTTTTGCAATGTATTTTATGATAAGTGTATGAATTTAGCATTTTTAGTGTGGTAAGATCATTAGTTGTAATCCGGAGGAAAGCATTTGTGAGTGATCGCAAGTTTTGAGGGATCAAAGTAGAGAGTGTGTAAAGTTTGGAGACTTATAGATGTAGGATACCTATTGTTTAAGTTTTAAGCATTGAGTAATGTTATTGGAGGAGTTTGAGTGAAATTACCTATAGTCTAGGGTTTGAGCATTGATTGTTGATGATTGAAGGAGCTTTGAATGTAAATTTCCCAATGTATGGGGTTAAATGTGTTAGCATTGATTTGATTGAAATTTACCCAAGGTTTGGGGTTTAAGTGAATTTTATGTTGGTTGTAAAGATTTTGATTTGTAAATTACCCAAGTTTGGGGTTTAATATGTTGATATTAACATTGTAAATTACTTCGAATGAGAAGGTTTGATTGTAAGTTACTCAAAGCTTGAGGTTAAAATGCATCATTGTTAAATGTAAGAATTTTGATTGTAAATTACCCAAGGTTTGGGGTTTTAAGTGAATTAGTATTTTGAATGTAGAGGTTTGGTCGTGATTTACCCATAATTTGGGGTTTAAATAAATATTATGTAGATTTCAAAGAATTTTAATTTGTAGATTACCCAAATTCGGGGTTTATTTGCTTTTTACTTTGACTGTAAAGGTTTTGATTGTGAATTACCCAAGTTTGGGGTTTAATATGATTTTTTCTTTGATCGTAAAGATTTGGATTATAAATGACCCAAGTTTGGGGTTTAAGTTAATTCTTGTTGATTTGTAAGAGTTGTGATTGTAAATTACCCAAGGTCGGGGGTTAACGTTAAACAGGAGGGATTTGCTTGAAAATTATTTTGAGTGAGGGATTTGACTGTAATTTACCTTGAATGAAGGGTTTGATTGTTAATTACTTCGAACGAGAAGGTTTGATTGTTAATTACCCGAAGTTCGGGTTCAGTTGAATTAAATGTTGAATACAAGGGACTTAGTTGTAAGTTGTTTTAAATGAGGGGTTTAATTGCAATTTACCCAAAGTTACGGGGTTTGGTTGTTAATTACCCAAAGTTTGGGGTTTTAATTGTAAATTACCCAAGGTTACGGGGTTTTGATATGTTAAGTTGAAGTGCTTTGTTGCAAATTACCCAAGATGTGGGGTTTTGGTTGTAATATCGAACTTAGGGTTTAATGACCTTAAATTAGGGTTTTCATGAAGCTTGTAGATTTCGACCCAAGTTGATTGAGTGATTTGTAGTACGTATAATGTATTGATTTTGGTGGTTTTGTTAAAAAACGCAAATTTTGTGTTAAGTAATTTTTGGTCCGAAAATGTTGTAATCTTTGACCGATCTTTGACTTGGTTGACTTTGTTAAAAGTGCTTTTTGTGTTGTTTGACTTTTGTTAGAGTATAGGGATGTAATGAATGTTTCGTTGAGATTGTATTTTTATCCGTTAATTATTGCAATGTTTTTGGACTTGTTTGGGATTGAGTTATCGTAGGTAGACTAGGGTTTTAATTGTTAGTTGAATAGCCCACAACGTATATGTACCAAAGTATTTGTTGGGAATTTTGGGGATTCTCCTAATGCAATAGTTTATATTTACACATGTTTATGAAATTAAACTGCTAGGTTAATCACATACCTTTGCTGTGTATACCTATTTGTGATTGCAGGTTGTATTGCCCCCTTTGAAGTCGAGGGGCTTGTGTAGCGTTGTACATAGCTTGTGGGAGAGGAGATGTCAGAGACTGTTCAGAGCAGGGTGCGGGCTACCGGCTTGGGAGCATTCCAAGAGAACTTGTCTCGCCAGGGAGATATGACCAAGAGTACAGATTTGTTCATGGCACTGCGGGAGCATTGGTGGGATACCTTCCATACCTTCCACTTTAGTTGGGAAGTGGGTACGGTGACTCCATTGGACTTCACGGCTCTTACCGGGTTGTGGTCCACGGGTTGTCCAGCGTAGAGTGATGATATCCTCCATGCCATTGGGAGTGCATATAGACTTTGGAGTTTGATCAGATTCGATTGTGCCGATATCAGGAGCGGGTACATCGTACGTCTAGGTGTCCTTAAGAGGCGGTACGAGGCGATGTTGGTGGACCTCGAGGCCGGAGGCGGTGATGTAGAGGTGACTGCCCAAGCATTTACTTGGTATGGGTTGTCACAGACCATTTTTGCTAATGCTGGCACGACGGCGATGATTCCACTGCTTGGATGTCTGGTGGACTTGGATGCAGTGGGCCGACTTACGTGTGGGAGCTACAGGCTTGGCAAAGTTGTACCATTCCCTAGATCGGAGTTGTAGATCGCAGTTGTGCTTAAGGTGATGAGCCAGCGGAGGTTGTTGATTGGATATAGCAGAGATGCCCCGTACTTGAGTGAGAGAGTATGTCCCTAGTGTGGGGCAGGAAGTGTCTTCTTAGTCTGGTGAATCCTCCGTGGTTCATGACTGATCTAGTGTCTCTCCATGACAGGGTTAGGTTGACCGAGGGCCTTGATGCTAGACAGTCTATTGTAGAGGGATCCTTGTATGATGACTTTGTTGGGACGCGCCTTTGGGGCTCACGTGCTGTGATAGAGGAGAAATTGCGGAGATGGGGCAGAGGCATGTTGAGTCAGTGGCACCGGGCCTAGCAGGTCCTTCCTTTGACATGGTTTTTGGAGTCTCTCTATATGATCATATAGACGGCGATGATAACCCTCAGTAGGTGCAGCATAAGGAGAGTGAGATAGCTCTGGAGTTTCAGATCCTGGTGGGTCATGTCAGTGTATGTTGTTTACCCTTTTTTTTATTCATCTCACTTCTGTCTTTAGTCGTCCTCTCGTTTGGACTTGTTTTGACATGCTTGTGCTGTCTTTTGTTTAGGTGACCCCTCGGACTTATGAGACTATGACATGTAGTGAGGCCAGCCTACGTGAGGTGATTCGGAGGCTGCACCAAAGATTGGCGAAGAGTTTTCGCAAGGAGGCAGAATACAGTGGTTCTCCTCGTTCCAGTGATGACGATGGTGCTCCGGGTGGAAATCCTTGGAAGAGGACTCGAGGCGATTCTAGTGGATCGACTTCTTAGTTTCTGCATTTTGTTAGCGTAGAGCACAGACAGTAGCATAGCATATATTTATGGATGACTGTATAAACATTCATATTATGTACTATGTAATATGTACAGTAACAAGTAGCGTGCAGAGTAAGAAGTAGCAAGTAGCAAGTAGCAAGTATGTATGCAGTCTTAGATAGTCTGTAGATGGCACGTAGATAGCAGTCTCGGAGCGCATTGTACAGGCTAAAGGTACCCTAGTTTGGTTTATAAACTGCCGCCTCAAGGAGATTTAGGGCTTTTGATCTATGGGAGATGGGATGCAGGATCCAAGGGTGTCCTAAGTGGTAGGGTAAATGGTGTAGGACCGAGTTAGTTAGGACATCATGGGGATGAGATAAAAGATATTTCGTAAATTAGTGGAGTCCGAGCGTGCGATTTTATAAATAACGTGTCGTGATAGAAAACACTTTTGAAAATGTAATGACTTTATAAAGATGCCTTATAATTAATTACAGCCTGATTAATTCAAGTACTTGTCCTTCGTTGGATTCGTTGATTAGGGTAGTCCTTCGGGTGAGTATGATTTCATCGGGTTGCCGGTGATTTCTGAGTAGCCAGGTAGTTGACCTAATTTCTTTTGGGGAAGCCCCATTTTGATGGGGGTTCTTGGAGGAAGTCAACCATGTTGAACTTTGGTGGAGAGATAACCTTTCATGTAGAGTGATCCTGTTGGCGCATCGGTAGTCGGTCCAATTCCATTGGGACAGCCCCAATTTGGTGAGGGCATTAGAAAGAGGTCATCCATGTTGAGCTTCGATGGATAGAGATGACTTTCTGCGGGGAATGATCTTGTTGGAGCCTCAATACTCGGCCTAATTCTGTTAGGATAGCCCCATTTTGGTGACGGCATAAGGTGGGGGACTCTACCTCCTTTTAGACGCAACCTATTTTTTCTCAAGACCGCCTTGCGCGTTTTCAATCTAGGTGGGAGAGAAGAGAGAGAGAGAGAGAATGAGAGAGGGAGTTCTCACATTTTGACTCTTTGATAACTGAGTGTATATATGTATAAAAGGAAGGAAGCCCCTGCTTGACAGAAAGTAAGTGTTTAGCTCTTTCCTAGATGTAGAACAGAAGACTTGTGGAGACATTTGAAAATTGTTTTATTCAGAATTGTCTTTTGATTGCTCAAGAATGGACCTCGTTGATTAGTTATGTATATTATGATTATGTTTTATACAAGTAGTCTCAAAATAATAAACGCCTTGATTAATCAAGAAAGAGAATAGAAATTATAATGTATGGGGAAGCGAGAAAAGGATGAAAGTTGGCTCGAAGTGGGTTGTATATATTTTGTGGCCCGGACCAGAAGGTTGCCTATGTTCCTCTTGGTGTGAAAGGCTCAGGTCCGCGTAGTTTGAGGATGATCCGGTTTAATGATGATACCGGGTTTGAGTGGTGGTCTCTCCATTGTTGCTTTGGACTGTAGTCTGTAGTTGCTGCTTCGGACTGCTGCCGTCGAGTTGAGTTGGATTCTTTAGAAAGAAAGAAAAATAGAAAAATAAGAACTGAAAAGAAAGTGGGACTTTTACTTTTCCTATGATGATGGCCCCCTCTATTTTTCTTTGCTTTGCTTTGATTTTTTTTTTGTGCACACCCTTATTTTTGCCTAGGCCGCCCTTGCGGGTTTTCAACCTAGCGGGCTTCTTTTTTTTGTGCTTTTGCTCTGATTTTTGCCTAAGCCACCCATTGTGGGTTTCTACCTAGCGAGCTCTCTTTTTTCTTTTTATATATATAATTATGTATTGAAACGTTGGGCAAGATGAGCCCCTTGCATTTCGTTGACATCTTCGAGGAGGACAGACAGCCCCAGTGCATCGTCATGGGAACGGACAACTTCTATGATTGTGCGGACGCTTCATCGATGGTGAGCAGTTCTGCAGTCGTCGTCTTCTTCATGGGAAGGTGGAAGTGTATATGGGGAGTATTTAATGGGTGCACATATTGGGTGTACACGAGGGGAATATATAGAGGGTGCACACAATGGGCGTACACGAGAGGAATATATGGAGGGTGTACACAGTGGGTGTACATGAGGGGAATATATGGAGGGTGTACACAGTGGGTGTACACAAGGAGTGTATATATGGAGGGTTCACACAGTGGGTGTACACGAGGGGTGTATATATAGGGTGCACACAGTGGGTGTACACAAGGGGGTAGGTTTAGAGAAGGTATATAGAAACAAGAAAACGATTCGATTGATCAAAGCGTTTGTTATTTTGAGACTAATTGTTTGTTAAGTTATGTATGATGGTTTATGGGTCCATTTACCTTTTAATGAGTCTTCATTAACAAATATATTTGGGATTAATTCGTCATATAAAGATATAGCAATCAATTGTCAATTAAGATTAATACAATTTTCATGGAGTTGATGTATATGCAAGATTATGTCTCAAGTCTAGAGAGAAAAGAAATAAAGACACTTTTATTGCGACTAAAGACTCAAATTAACTAGTCTGAGGTGGACTTTAACAATCTAACTAATGTCCGGGGTGGACCTTTGCTAGTAAAAATAAAAGACTAATGTCCAAGGTGGACTTTGACTAAAAGACTCTCTTGGTCCTACAAAGACTGAAAGACTGTTTTTTTATCTATATATATATATATATATATATATATATATATATATATATATATATATATATATATATATATATTTTAGAAGGAGGTATCCCCGGTGTAGCTTCTTGCTTGCTTGGACTTCCTCTACGCGCATGCATTCCTATAGCGGGTGATGGTTCCGCTATCAATGAGGCTTTGGATCTTCCTCTTCAGTTCGAGGCAATTCTCGGTGTCATGTCCAACGTATTGGTGATATTTGTAATATTTGGAGGGATCCAAGTCTTGTCTTGCAAAGTTTGGTTTGTAGTTGAGTAGGGGAAACAACTTACTGTTTTGAACTAGACTTTTGAAGCACTTGTCGAATGGCATACCCAAATCATTGAACTCACGCTCGTCCTTCTTGTCACGAACCATCTTGGAGGGTGGTCTAGGCACCGGTATTCCTTGTTGATGGGTAGTCATAGGAGGAATCCCAACGGGGAGAGTCTGTGGTGGCCCATACATTTGAGGAGCGTATGGGTGTGGAAACTGAGTAGGAGGAGGAGTGCGGTTGAGGTACTCGTAGATGCCATAGATGTCAGACTGGAGATGTTCCTCGGTGTCCTTTAGAGCTTTGTACACCACCTTCTGGAAGCGGTCTGTTCGTTTGAGGAGAAAAGTCTCAAGGAAGGCTTCTTGTTCATCGAGAAGAGTTCGGGAGAGGGTTGCTTGCTCCTTGAAGATAGTCTCATAGTGGGACGCTTGATTGTTGAGGATAGTTTCGTAGTTGGCCGCTTGCTTGTTGAGAGCGGTGTTAAGATGGACCTTTCGCTCGTTGAGAATGGTGTCGAAGTGGGTTGCTTGCTCCTTGAGAATGGTGTTGGGGTAGAGATTTGTCTCGAGACCAAGGGTGACAGCTTCAGTTGTGACTATGTTGATCCCTTCGGTAGATATGATGCAGGATTCTGTAGTGGTTGGTGGAGAAGTTAAGTCTTTGAATTGAATTAGACTTATAATTAATGACAAGGCATCGTTTATAAAATCATTTTTATGAAAAGACTCGATCTCCGTATTTTTGAAATTTTCTTTGAATGAAAAGACCAAAAGTTTTACCGGGCCGGTAGCTTCCTACGTTCCCCTTACTATGCAGGAGAGGTCCCACACAATGAGAGGCTCAGGTCACCGTGGTTCGGGTTAAGTAAAACAAGTGAGATAGTGGCCGAAGAGGTTAGTGATTTTGAAAACCATAAGTATTAGAAGATGACCGTAGAGGTCTAAGAGTAAGGGGAGATGACTCGGTCCTTGGTTAGGTATAGGTGGAGAGACCCTAGGTAAGGTGGCTTTTTGAATTAAAGTCGGGTAAGGTTTAACATGGGTAGGCCAAGAGGTAGGTCGTCTAAGATAGGCTAGCTTGACTAAAGGTGGGATCAAGATGAAGGATTGACCTAGATGGGTCAAGGTGACGGATTGACCTAGATGGGTCAAGGAAGGATTGTTCTAGATGGGTTGGAAATGGATTGACCTAGACGTGTCAGAGACAAGTTGACCTAGACGGGTCGGAGACGGGTTAACCTAAGTTGGTTGAGGTAGGGTTAACTAAAGCGGGTTGAAGTTGACTTAGGAGGTCAAAGGCTGATCTAGATGGGATGGAATTGAGTAAGTTGACCTAGGAAGGTCAGAGGTTGACTAGGTTGACCTAGATGGGTCGAAGGTGATAGGTTGACCTAGATGGGTCGAGACAACGGGTTGACCTAGGCGGATTGAATGCGATAGGTTGACCTAGATGGGTCGAGATAACAGGTTGACCTAGGCGGGTCGAAGGTTGACTAGAGTTGATCTAAGGTAGAGTCATGCAGCACGATGAATGATTTTAGTTAAGATTAAGATTACTTGTTTTTTGATAAGTTTTCTTAACTCGATCAAGGTGAATGGTTTAGAAATGAACAATGATTAACCTCAACCGCTCACAAGTGAAAACGTCGAGTTAGATAGCCCGGGTGCCACGAAGATAGAGGCGACAGGATCACCAAAATATGTGCACTCAGCGGAGTATCCAGTAGGGTGTGCAGTGTGACACGGACTAGTGGTAGTGTGCCATTTGATTACGTATTTTTAGGAATGATATGCAATGCACGAGAGAAGTCTACTAGCATAACAATTCATATTAATAGAGTTTAAACATAAAATAAACATAAGCAGAGCAGATCTACAAGATTTAAACATGCTATGAACACAAAAATCTGCAGAAGTGCATCTTTTTAAAGAAGAGAGTGCGCAGGGCAGTTAGAACACACACAAAAATCATGAAGTAAATGAAAGTTAGGCCCTCTTAAGTTTTGAAAAAGGTTTTCAAAAACAAGTCCCCAGCAGAGTCGCCACTGTGAATACGTCTGATTGAAAATTGAGAGTCGCCACGTTGTTTTCTTTGTTGTTAAAACATTGAGAAAACCATTTGTGAGAATAATAGGGTTCGGGGGTCAAATTACAATAGAAGAATAATATTATGGTGATCACTCCTATTGCCCGACGAATCGGTCTTTCTATCATGATCAATGTGTGTGTGTGGGTTAGTGTTTGAGACCGGATCCGAAGATTTCCTACATTCTTCTCATCATGAGAAGCTCCGGTCGGTGTAGTTCATTGATGAATAAGAATGGGGAGAGATGAAGCGGGATCATGCATATAGAGGGGGAAGACTAAAGTTAGAAGTAGTTCCTAGATCATATTAGGGTTTGATGAAACCCTAGGATCATCATTGGCTATGGCATGTGCACATAAATAGGGATTACAATCCTAGATCTAGCATATGATGTATGATAAGTCGTAAATCTAGCATTATAATAAGAACATCATGAATACATATGAATGAACATATAAACATGAAGATCGCTACCCTAAATATAGCATTATGTAAGTAATATGTGACCTAGATCTAGTGCGGGTTTCGTGGAAACCCTAGATCATCATCGGTCAAGAACACGAACGATGAACAAAACCCTAGATCTAATAATATATGAATGAATATAATAGATCTAAGTAGTTAAGTAGTAAGAACGCATTACCAAACAGGTGAAGAGGCTTCGAATGTTGAATCTCCACTCCTTTGGTTGAATGGCGGTATTGGATCTCTTTGATGATCAAAGCAAGATCAAAGAGAGGGTTTGAGAGGGTTTTGAAAGGGAGAGAGAGAGGTTGGGAAGACCTTCTGTGAGGGTTTTCCCGTAGGTTTATTTTGTCCTCAAATAGCTGAGAGAAGAGCTCTATTTATAGGGGATTTGGGCCGGCATAAGTGGCCGCGCGAAAACTCCAAGACTGGCCGCGTGGCCAGTATTTTCGGATCGCATGGTTATCAAGATATCGATGAGATCTTATCAGTTTGTTCTCGGGATCAGGTCAATATCCTGATAGAATTCGACCTATAACTAATTTCGTCAATCTAGAACTCCGGAGAGCTGTCGGATAGGTCCCTGTCAGGTTTTTCTTGCCTAAAGGGTTCTCAGAGGCTCCTAATCGTCTAGGAAGTCCTTGATCTTCAGATCGGGTACTAACACCCACATAATTCCTTCCTCCTACCCAAAATCAACCCACGTAAAAAAACCTTAGAACCCGAGTTCTCTAAGTAAAGAAGAAAAGAAGCAAACTTGGGTTGATGATTTACCCCAAGCTTGCTTAAAGGTTGAATCTTTATTTTATTGTCATGTTTATATTGTTCTTATTGGGATATTGGCTTTGTTTATTATGGTTATAAAAATGTAATCTTTATATATATATATATATATATATATATATATATATATATATATATATATATATATATATATTTATGATTGGACCCAAATACTCCCATGACCCCAATGGTTTCATCTTACACTTTTATAGTGTATTAAAATGATGAGCTAAGTGGAGAGGAGTATTTGTTACATTTATGCCATTTACATTTATGTCATTTAAATTTATATCAATTATATTTATGTCACTTACATTTACTTTTGGCTTGGTGAACCGTCAAACGTTCTTCTAAGACGTAACCTGACCTCCGAACTCAATTTTTTCAAACCATTTTTGTTAAATTGGGTTTAAAATTAATTTAACGTGGCGACTCTGTTTTCTTGAACATAAAGTTCCGTGTTTGATTCTCGAGGGGAAACTTTTATGTGTTTTTCCCGCGGGTATCTTACAGTGGCGACTCCGCTGGGGAATAAGTTGTTTCCAAACTTCTTTTTAGAAACTTTGGGGGCACCTTTGTGTGGGTTAAACTCCCGTTCCCGTTTGTTGACTTTGTGCATATCTTGTGTGTGTTTTATGTTTCTGTTTTGATTTCTGAGAATGAAACTGTTCTGGAAACAGAATAAACTGGGGCTAGATGGATCAGAAACTGAAAAAATTGCAAAAATAAAAAAATAAAAAAAAATGGACCAGCTGCTCTAGCCGTACGGCTAGTTCTTCTGGGCCCACAGAATGTTTCAAATTCAACAATTTTTTGCAGGGCAGAAACATTCTGATGGTCCCCTTGCTTCTGCTTGTCCAGGTTCCAATTTTCAGCCTCTACTTGTGCACATATGCCTTTGTTTTCTTGAACTGAAACTTGTTTTCCAAAGCTCGGTTATGCACAAATTTTGGGTTTTCAAGGCCTCATTGTGCATAACCCTCTTCATGAAAAGTTTGGTTTTCCAAATCCTTTTTGTTGTGCACAATCTTTTTGTACAAATTAATTTTCAAATGGCCTTGCTCCTCTTGTAAAAAAAAAAAAAAAAAAAAAAAAAAAAACTTTTTTGGTTTTCAAAACCTTTGAGTGTGCACAACATTTTCCATGTACAAAACTTGATTTTCAATATTCTTACTTGTTCATATGCTTGTTTACTATTTATGCAAATTACTTGTCCATATCTTGTGCGTTACTTGTTCATACTTTTGCTCATGATGTTAAAGCACATTGAAAATTCCTATTTTTACTCAAAAAGGAACATAAGCGACTTCACACTACGCGCACTTGACATTGTGCACGTCTCAAAAACCCTTAAAACCCGGGATGGATGCCACGATGCAGTTTGATTGGTGCTCTTGTTCCGTTCTCGAGCGCACGGGTCCATTCCACCTCCCCATCCGAGCCGAGTCAACCACACTTGTCCGTGACACACAAATACCGTGAATATGGTTGGTTTTTGGTCTAGCTCACGTCATCTTGTCCTTAATATGCGCCCAAGGTTAATTATGGCCAAATTAATGCCCGAGTTCATGACTCCTTGCGAAAGCAAGTGTGACCAAGGTCGTCGTTGACCCGGTCTTTGACTTATGCGTTAATGTTGACTATAATTAACCAAAGTCATTTATTAAAGATGGGATGACACCGCGTCATTTATCCCTAATGTTTGGCCCATCCTAATTATCCTTAAGCCCAAAGTTAAGGTCCAAGATCCCTCATGCAAGTGAGGTCATGCCAAAATTCCGTTAAGGCACTAAGTTGATCTTGACCTTAATCATGATAAGAATGGTCCATACATTGGAACTTTACGACACACTAGACTTTAGAGATGGTTCTTTTGGTCGGTGGAAGCCGCGTGCCCTATAGGACCCTCGCCTGGGATAGTCCGTCCTTGGGAGTGTGCAATACATGTGAAAAACGAGGGGCTTATAGACGTAGTGATGGCCTCCACTGATCCAGGGTTTAGAGTAGTTGCGAAAGAGAAGTGAAATCTTTTCCAACCATTTAGGAATAAAAATGCGTTTGAAGTAAACTTAAACGGATAATTAATTGCACCTTGCATGAATTTGCTTCGTTTTTGCTTCTCGTCTTTGACGCATTGCATTCTTTCGCTAACAAGCGTCATTTCGTTAAGTCTTTGGAAGGATCCCCGTTATCCTCCAAGATTCCCGTTAAATCCCTAGGCGTAGTCCCCTAGGTCCCCGTTAGGGATGGCAACGGGTCGGGTTCGGATCGGATCATGGCCAACCCAAACCCGATCTGAATCTCAAATACACCGATCTGAACCCGATTAGATCCGAAAATTCAAGAAACCGTGACCGACCCGATCCGACCTCAATCTTATTAAAAGTCTATTTTTTTAGCTCAAAATTAATTAATTAAAATACATTTTTAAGCACAATGTTGAATGTTGTATGGAAAATATTCTAATATCATCCAAATCTCACTTACAAACACAGATTAGAAAAAATAAAATTTAAAATAATATTAAAAATATTTAAAATTCACCTTTTATTAAGGGTTCGGATCGGATCGGATCGAGTTCGGATCGGATCATTATGGTTCAGGTCGGGTTCGGATCATCAGCATGATCCGAATCTGATATGAACCCGCTCGGGTTTTAAAAATTGCAAACCAAACCCTATTTTTTCGGATCAGATCGCCTTCGGTACGGATCGGATTCTGTCAAATTGCCATCCCTAGTCCCCGTTGAGATTCCCGTTAAATCCCTAGGCGTAGTCCCCTAGGTCCCCGTTGAGATTCCCGTTAAATCCCTAGGCGTAGTCCCCTGGGTCCCCGTTGAGATTCCCCCGTTGAGATTCCCGTTAAATCCCTAGGCGTAGTCCCCTGGGTCCCCGTTGAGATTCCCGTTTAAATCCCTAGGCGTAGTCCCCTCGGTCCCTGTTGAGATTCCCGTTAAAATCCCTAGGCGTAGTCCCCTAGGTCCCCGTTGAGATTCCCGTTAAAATCCCTAGGCATAGTCCCCTAGGTCCCCGTTAAGATTCCAGTCGAGTCCTTAGACGGATCCCCGTTATCCTCCAAGAAGCCAGTCATGGTCGTCTTTTCCTCTTAGAATTCTAAACTCGTTCGAACTACGGTGACCTGAGCCTCTCATCGAGTGGGACCCCCTCCCTCGTGGTGAGGGGAACGTAGGTAACTTCGGCCTGGTCAAATATCTCAAAATAGAGGATTCTAAGATACGTGCGCCTTTGGCCCAAGCATTCATCCAATTTTTATCCGAGTCTAAATTACCTTTTTTCCCGCCATAGCAAGAATGAAGTGGAAAAGAGCACCGTGTCACCGCATGTTCAACATTGAGTCCAACAGTTCCTCAGTCGCTACAACTCCTCCACTACGGTACCTCAGAATAACCAGCTCAGAGGAAAGTAATTGGGAAAGTGATGCCACAGATAATCAGGACAGTCCAACCAAAGAAGAGTTGCTCCAAACTTTAGAAGCCTCCAGGGCTCGGGAAGAGATTACCAGGAGGCACCACGAGAAAGCATGGGACCGGTTTGTCAAGTCGATGAGACAGAAGGGTGTTAAGGTTTTATTTCAGCCTGATGGGTCCTTCATTGAGGTTTCTAACGACGAGGATGAGGTCGAAATCACCCAACCTCCAAATTGCAATCAAATTCCGCCCCCTCAATCTTGCGGAAACACCAAATCCCCTCATTCTCTATCTCAACATACCGTCACTCAAAGCTTACCTCCCACTCAAGCTCCCTACACTCCGCCTCACTCCGGATCCAACATTCCCTATGGGTTACCTCCCATAAATCCCCAAATACAATACACTCAAAACACCCATGTCTCACAATTCACACTGGTCATGCCTCAACCATCACTCCCACTATATCTTCCTAATTATACTCCTTTTCGGTTTGAGATCGCCAATCAAATCCCAATAAATCAGTCACCATATGTAGGTACTCGATCAACCATTGGATTCCATGATGACCCATATCAGTTCTACAATCCAAGACCTTTTGGACCACAAGCTCCTTGCATGCCTCCAATGTATATTCCTGTAAGCAACCGAGGTTATGAGTATGCCTACTGTTTTGGTCAAATTTTGCAATTCAACTATGATGATTAAGATTTACGGTACGATGGAATATAATTGTAAGACAACTTGAGAATAAAATGAACACAAGAGTTTAACGAGGAAAGCCCTTGAACAAATAGTTCGCTGGCATAAAACCTCGGGAAGAAAATCTTATTAGTATTGATGTTGATCAAAGAAACAATGTAACGTAATGTGAGAACTTCAAGAGTAATCGAAAAAGTGTGTGTTTTACAGGTGATGGAGACTACTATTTATACTACACCAAGCCTTTGGTTGATAGAGATAAGTGAAGCCTTTATTTTCGGAAGGTTTGTTAGGCTATTTCCGTTGAGGGAGAATCATCCTTTGACTAGGTCTTTTTGTTTTGAGTTTGATCATGTGCTCTTTGTAGAATCGTGTCCTATCTGTCATTCGTGTCCCTGAAAAATAGGAGATAGAGGCTTATCAAATAAACAAGCAAAATACGGTTACCTGTAAGTGTTGTTCAGTTCTGTGAACAACTTGAAGGCTCAAGATGTTGATTCAGGACACGGAATGGACATGCTGGTTCAAGATGCTATGAACAGTTAAAAATCTACCCCAAACACCTACACCCACGCACTTCCACAAAATCCTCATGTTACACCTCAGTCGGGTAAGTTATTGGGAAAGAGAAAGAAAATGGAAGATAAGGAACGCCTTATCTCGAGCAACGGTAATTCTCATTACCTCCACATTTCAGTCAAAGAAAAAGGAAATGCCAAATGCCAAGCCAAACCCCGTTTCACAAGGTTTGAGGATTTCGGAATGCCCATAAGCAAGGTATTTGAAGGATTGGTCAAGCAGGGCCTCACATCACCTCTTGTCAATTTTCAACCTAAAAACCCCAAAAGGCGTCTCGACAAGACCAAGAGGTGTGCCTTTCACAAATACCATGGCCATGACACCAATGATTCCACCGCCATAAAACGCATCATCTTGGAGTTAATTGAGAAGAGAAATATTGAACGCCCTCACGCCCCCGACACATCCAATAACCCGAGTGTCAACATGCTTGAATTCATGGAATCTAATCCCGTGACCTCCCTTGAGTTAATTGAGAAGAGAAATATTGAACCGCCATAAAATGCAACAAATACCATGGCCATGACACCAATGATTACACCGCCATAAAACGCATCATCTTGGAGTTAATTGAGAAGAGAAATATTGAACGCCCTCACGCCCCCAACACAGCCAATAACCCGAGTGTCAACATGCTTGAATTCGTGGAATCTAATCCCGTGACCTCCCTTGAGTTCAAAACCACGGTGATCGATGTGAAAGAAAAATGGAGTGATATCTGCCCCAAGGAAAAGGAGCCCATAATTGATGAAGTCGTCAATCCCAAAGTAGGAAAGACTGTTTTGGAAAAGTTGACAAAATCAATATCCAAGATGGAGGTTCCTAAAATCAG
The DNA here is from genome assembly GCA_026119855.1 of Campanula takesimana. Classification (NCBI taxonomy): domain Eukaryota; kingdom Viridiplantae; phylum Streptophyta; class Magnoliopsida; order Asterales; family Campanulaceae; genus Campanula; species Campanula takesimana. The sequence continues at coordinate 296,065 of JAOWBW010000167.1, read as the reverse complement.
CAAAGCCGAAATGACGGAAGGCATTTGGAAAGGGTCACTGGCACAGAAAATGTCTGAAGGGCTAAATGCCCCAGGTTGGGAAATGAATGGTGCTGTGGTCGCCATAGCAGAGGACGAAGTTTCGAAACCCCTTCCATCAACCTCCCCTTAGGAAAAGTCAGCCTCCTGTAGACACCCCGCCTTGGACCGCTCACCCTGATTGCACATTTGATCTTGTGTTTCTCCCCATTTTAAGTGTTTCTCGTTAGTTTCTGTCACTTCTGTTAAGTTCCTGACTGACTTCGTTAAGTCCAGGGACTAAACTGAATAACAGGGCTGACTTTCTAGTCCATTCTGTCAAAATCGCCTTTTCCAAGTCGCGCGCCTCCGGCAGGAGGATCCAGACGCGCGCGCCTCCCGCCCACAAATCAGGAAGCGCGCGCCTCTGGGCGTCGGTTACAGATTTCTGGCCAAGATTCTCTCCCTTGCTCAATTTACAGGATTTTGCCCGGGAAAGATTTCTTGGTGACTGAGTTTTGGCACCAAAAACATCTCTCTTTCACCTATAAAAACCTCCCTTTACCTCCATTTTTAAAGAGGAAAACCTTAACGAAGACCTTAAGCTTGACCTTGACCACTTTTGGCTCTCAATCTTACATTTCAATAAGAAACCAAATTTCCTACTTTCAAAGCATTTTCCAAAGGATTTCTCCAAGTAATTCACCAAGAAGTGTTTGAAGTCTCTTGAAGTCTAGGTAAAGTTATTTCTTTCCTCTTCTTAACTTCATCTCTTTTCTCTTTCTTTTTGTTTTATCAAAGTGCAATCACCCAAATCATTTTGGGACATGACTCTAATGATCACCTCATCTCATTGAGGCCGGTTAAGGAGTTATCTCCTACATTCCAAACTCTATTTTAAAACCCCCTTTTTATGATTTAAAGAAGAAGAAGAAGAACGTTTATTATTCATGTAGATTTTGATCAAGCAAGACCAACTTTAGTTGGGCGAGATGGGTGTTTCGGTACTTCCCATCTCGTAATCTAACCCCCGAACCTCAAAACAAAGAATCTCTGTTTTCGTAATCAAACTTAGGCCATTATCAATAGGTTTTTCTTATGTTCCTCAAAACATAGGTGGCGACTCTAAAAACAAGTTAGACATCCTAGGACAACGCGCGCGCTCTAGACGAGCCGTGGTTTCCCCCGGGGTATCTACAGTGGCGACTTCGCTGGGGACGTTTGAGGGTTAAACTTCCATTCTGATCAAAATCTACATCTTTTCTGGGCATTCTGACTCCTGATGGGGGAGGCGCGCGCTTCTGGCCTCTTCAGCCCAAGGCGCGCGGATCCCGCATCAAGGACCAGAATCGCCCGCTTCTTCATGTTCTTCATCTTCTTCTTCTGCTATTCTCCACTGATCATTTCTGCAGGGGTTACAATATGCACATAGGACCAGGGCAATCCCCTGAGTCCGAAATCTGACAATCTGACAGGTGTGCTCAGAAGCGCGCGCCTCCCAATAGCATCGCGCCATGCGCGCGCATCCCGTATTAACACTCAGAGGCGCACGCTTCTGGGTTGGTTCCCAGAACAGTAACAGGTCTCAGAACGGAGCAGTATGATGGGGGTGTGGGCACAGTTGCCTGCATCAGTGGTTATTCTGAACTTCGGACTATTTTAATTTTATGTTTTATTTTATCGGTCACACGGGTGATTCGAAAGTTGTAATTATGTGCTTATTTGTTTTTTTTTTTTTTTTTATTCTTTTGAAAAAAAAAATAATAAAAATTTTTGTCACGTGATAGACCTCACACTACGCGCACAATTCCTATGAACTGCTCACTATCGAGTCGCACAAGTCTAACCCCAAACCCGTCGAGGCCCGTCCTAGAAAATTTCAAGCTCCACTCGACCTTGGCTCTTTCGAAGCGGTAAACCTCAGCCCGTGGCGTAGTTCATGACTACATGCCGGGGGTGACCTTTGAGCCTCATATTCAAGCCGAGCACAAGCCACACAATTCTAGTTAGGGTCTAACACTCCGTGACTCAAGTCGGTTTCCATGTACCGAGATTTCCCTAAACTAATGTCTTCAAATCATACATGCCAACTTGTTGAAACGGACGCAATAAAAATCCGTCCCCAAAAGTGGTTATTTTGGACGAAAATAGAAATCTGTCCCCGCATGTATGCTTTACTACATTAATTTAGTTTAATCCCGATACATGTAGGATTCACAAACGCGATGGAATCCGATGAGTATATGGGACCGCGAGATGGTCTATATACTAGTGTGACGATTCCATTATTTTCTTAGAAACCCCAAAAGGGATCCACTCCCTCCGACTTATAAAAAAAAAGAGTCTTTTCTTATGTGGTTCGAGTCGTGTGCCCAACTGTGTGTTCTAAGCCTCTTCGTGGACCGCAAGTGTTACTCAAGACTGACAAGGGCCTCTTCTGCAATATAGGTTCAATTGGTACTTACAGAGTCTACCGGGATTCGGCAAACCGGTTAGTCCGTGAAGAGATTACTCCAACAGCTCCTACATCAACAATGGCCGGCGGCTCCAACACCAACAATACCATGACTCTCGAGCAACTCGCAACCATGGTCCAACTCCTCCAAGAGAAAGTCTCCACCCTTAATAAGGAGGCGCAAAACAAAGACGACATTTGGCAATCCCACCTCGACAGCCAAAGGGAGGCCCACGAGGCCGAGATGGAGCTAATAAAAGAAAAGCTCACTAATCTTGCCAAGGGGAAGAGCAAAAATGACGATGACGAATCCGAATGGACCGAAGGTTTGTTTAAAAGTCCTTATGTCAACACCCGCACCAAGAAAGTGGGAGAGCCAAGTTCCGAGAACAATGAGCCCAAAATGGTGGATTCTATCATGGCCTACATCGACCAAAAATTCAATGGGCTCCACATGGGGAAAGGCTCCGACACAAGCCTTTATCAATCATCCATCCTCATGAGTACTACGGCCGCTCTTCCTGATAAGTTCAAGATGCCCGACATAAGCAAATTCAAGGGTAACTCTTGTCCTATGGCTCACATTGAGACTTATATTTGGGCAATGGTTCCGAGGAAGGTCTCCCCCAAGGTGATGGCTCAATGCTTTCCTCTCACTCTCGAGGGGGCGGCAAAATATTGGTATGCTACTCTCCCGCTCACTGTCCATCTTGATCGGGACTCCGCCATGCTTTCCTTCAAAAACCAATACCAAGGCAACACCACTCACCGGCCCACAAGGAAAGAGCTAGAGAACACCACTCAACGAGACCACGAGTCCTTCATCGACTCACAAGGAGATGGAATGATAAACTCTCCGAGATTGTAGAAAGGCCAAATACCAAGGAGCAAATGGACATCTTTCTCAAATGTCTCAAAATTGATCTCCGCACCCACCTAAGTGGGGCTTGCTATGCGGATTTCTCCCAAATGTATGAGGCGGGGGTCCGAATGGACGAGTTGCTCAAGGAAGTCAAGAAAAGTGCTCCTAGCTACCGCTACAAGGCCGCTTCCAACTCCACAAAAGAGGCCTCGGTCAACGCCGTCACTATCGACAAGGGGAATTAGAAAAAGGTTCCTCCACCCCAAGGGAAGAAGTCTCGAAATGACCGTGTCTACACGCCTCTCCAAGGCATGACTCAAACCGAAGCTTTTGAAGTCCTCAAAGCAAAGGGTCAAGTCACACCCGTACAAGGGTACCAACCCAAGACGGTCAACCCCAATCATGCTAACCACAAATATTGTGGCTACCACCAATATAGTGGCCACACCACCGAGGAATGCTTCGTTCTCCGCAATGTCATTCAAGATCTCATAGACAAGAAAGAATTTGTAGTGACTAATGGCGAACATGTCAATGTAATAGAGATAGGAGAACTCGAGGGGACCCCCCATTCAATCCCAATAGTGAATGGGGGGACCCAATGTTATGAATACACTTGACAATTCTTGTTATGTAGTGACTTACGATGAGGTAATGAGGGAAGTACTAGAGAATAGGAAAAAGAAGCAAGATGGGAACGTCAACATGCTAACTCGATCCGGTCGAGTCATAGCAAGCAACCCTTCCACTTCCGCACCAAGCTCTTCTTCTCAAAGGCCGCAAGCTCGCGACACTCCCGAAGATCCTCTACTTGTCCAACTCAAGAAAACTCAAGCCAACATCTCTATTTGGGACCTCATCGCATCCTCAAAGAAACACCGAGATCTTGTCATCCGCAATCTCGATGATACATCAATTTCTCCCGATACTACTCCCGAGGACCTCACGGCAATGATCGGTCACATTCATTTTGGCAACGTCATCACCTTTGCCGATATGGACCTTCCACCATTTAGTTCCGACCACAACGAGGCTATTTACCTCAAGGTACGAGCAAGGGGGAGGCCTATCTCAAGAGTCTTAGTGGACGGTGGTTCCGCACTCAAACTCATGCCTGGCAGAATCATGGGCATGGCTTAAGGATTCCAATTTGAAGCCTTCTACTCAAGTAATCTGAGGTTATGACAGCACTGCCCGTACAGTCATGGGCATGATCGAAATAGACATTGAGTTTGGGAGAATGGTCATGTCCGTTCCATTCCAAGTGCTTGACATCCCGGTCTCGTTCAACTTGCTTTTGGGTCGACCATAGATTCACGGTTCTAATGCCATCCCGTCAACTCTCCATCAATGTGTCAAGATCCGAAATGGTGATGAAATAGTGACCGTCATGGCCGAAAACGTCACTATCCACAGAAAAAGTGAGCCCGTCCACCAAGTTCAGCATGGTTTACCAGACTCCACTCTCTCCGGCGTCTCAATCAACGCTATTGACAAAGAAAGGGGAAACGGATTATGGACCATCAGCAATCACAAAGTCCTCCGCATGATGAGAAATATGGACTACTTCCCTGGTTTAGGCCTAGGGAAATATCAACAAGGAATCCTACATCCTGTGCAAGTCCCATTTGTCAAGAACACATTCGGTTTGGGATACGAGCCTTCCAGAGAAGACTTGAAACAAGAGCAAGCGATCAAGAATGAAAAGGCCCGAGCTCGTAAAGAAGGCCGTCGTTATGAGGTCCCTAATCTAAGGCCTTACCGCAAGACGTTGAATGGCTATTTTGTCCGCCAAGGGGAAGACGTTCCATACATGATCTTTCCCGAGCCATGGGTTAACAATAAGGGTGTCAAAAAGCCCGGTCTCGAAATCTTCTCCGATTGTGAGATCCAGAAATCCGAAAGGGAACCAACTCCCATATCGCCCCGTGAATGGTGGGGAAGGAAGGTGACTATAGAGTCCGAGACAGAAATCATCGTGGGGGAAGAACCAACAGACTTAGCCTCCATGTTCGAAGAGCTTGCCATAATGAATGAATGCCAAGTCAACGCCATCCATGACACCGTCATCATGAATGAGACTATCAGTGAGATCCCGCCAAGCTCCGAGCCGATCAACAATTGGTATTCTACGAAAGGGCCCGTGGTATCCGAGGAATTCTTAGTCCAAGAAATGGGTTGCATACCCCACACAGCAACAAAGGAAGAGCGGCTCACACTTACTTTCGAGTCCGAGAGTGTCTCTAATACCCTCACCCAAGAAGATATGGAGGCCATAGCCGAGCGTGTGTTTCCTTTCTTTGCTAATGAAAAATTTGATATTTCTGAGTACCCTGAGATTGCAAATATCATAAATGATGAATTAACTAATAATGAACTTAATGAACAAGTTAATAACGATTCAAATTATGATGAAATAGACCACAAAAACACAACATACTTAAATGAACTTGCTCAACAAGTCCGTAGTCGTGGTGAAAATGGTCCAGGGGCTGACGAAGAATTGTATGTTGTTAATCTGGGTACCGACGAAGAGCCAAGGGAAACTAAGATCGGAAGCTTCTTCAAGGGGGACGACAGAGACAGATTGACTGCACTACTACGGGAGTTCGTGGATGTGTTCGCATGGTCATACAAAGACATGCCGGGTTTGGACAGAAAGGTAGCGGAGCACAGAATTCCGATCAGAGAAGATGCCAAGCCGGTAAAACAGAAGCTCAGAAAGATCAAGCCAGAATGGTTTCTGCAAGTCAAAGAAGAGATCGAGAAGCTCCTCAGTGTGGGCTTCATCAAGGTTATCGAGTATCCGACATGGTTAGCCAACATCGTGACAGTCAGAAAGGCAAACGGCAAGGTTCGAGTTTGTGTGGACTTCTGGGATTTGAACAAAGCTTCCCCGAAAGACGATTTTCCACTCCCTAACTTCGACATGCTTGTCGACTCCACTGCTGCCTACGAGGTTCGCTCATTCGTGGATGGGTTCGCTGGGTACAATCAGATTCTCATGGCCGAGGAAGATCAACATAAGACAGCCTTCACAACACCGTGGGGTACCTTTTGCTACAAAGTCATGCCATTTGGGTTAAGAAACGCTGGGGCTTCCTACCAAAGAGCCGTGACAGACTTGTTCCACAATATGATTCACAAAGAAATCGAGCTCTATGTGGACGACATGATCATTCACTCCAAAGGGACCGATGGTCAACATTTAATTGATCTCCGCAAGTTCTTCGAAAGGCTTCGTCAACACAAGATGAGGCTCAACCCTGCAAAGTGCACGTTCGGGGTTATCCGAGGCAAAGTCCTTAGTTATATGGTCACTAAAAGAGGAATTGAAGTAGAGCCCTCCAAAATCAAGGCAATCATTGACATGCCTCCTCCAAAGACGCAGCAAGAGATCAAAGGTTTCATGGGCAGACTGCAATACATCAGTCGGTTTGTGCACCAACTCACTTCCATGTGCGAGCCAATCTTCAAGCTACTCAAGAAGAATGTGGCTCTAGAATGGACCGACGCGTGCCAAGAAGCCTTCGACCAAGTAAAGCTGTCGCGACCCCGGACCCCGCGGGCCCGAGACCGCGATCTGGACGTCGACTCTAAAACCAAAACTGTGAAATACCGAAGTTAAAAATTTCATTTGATACCAAAAGGTGATGATCCATAGTTTTACAAAACCAAGTTTGATAAAAACCAATTACAACTATCATAAACTTCCACAAGTTTATGCCCAACAAAATACAAATATACAATTCTTAAAGACGTCATTGATTGGTACAACTATCCCAAAAAGGTTGCACATTGATATAATGTAAACCAACCTATAACAACCTTCCCCAAAAGAATGGATCCACACTCGACGTCCTCTTTCTCGTGATCAGCGAGACTAATCCTTAGCACCTGGGGGGGGGGTTAAGGAAAAACAAAGATAAAAGGAAAGGGGGTGAGATAAATCTCAATAAGGTACTAATGCAACTACATGACATGCTATGATGCACGAATCGATAAGCAATAATAAATATCACCTAGCACATAGCATTTATCACATAACAGATAGCAGCGGAAATAAACACATAACAAAGGATATAGCCAAGGTTTTCCAAACCAGAACATCCAAATAAAGGATCACTGCGCAGCTTCAATAAACAACAAATCATCATCTTCATAATAGCATGAAAGCCGAAGAGAACCCCGGTACCGGAACCAATAACCAAAAGAGTGTCACAAAGGACAAGAGCCATGACACAAAGTCATGCCCGGTAGCTAGATACATTCACAAAGGAAGCTAACTTATCCCTTCCAAGGCCAATCTGGAAAAGGGGGTATAGAAGGGGGCAAAACAATGGTCAACATTATAATGGACTTGGCTTTGCCATTATAATCTTTCCCATCGCCCGATGCAACAAATATGCCAGCTGGGCTTCCAAATAAATGCTAAGTAATAATAATTTAGCATGAATAAACAACTTAAGGTTCCAAAGTAGGGAACCAATCCAATTAAATCACCACAAAGGTAAACCAATAAAAAACCGCACATCAAAGCTGAACCACATTCCCAAAATGATACTTAATCAAATTCCATATCGTATTTATTCACAAAAGAATCAAATCCAATCAATAAAGTGTTCCACGGTGTTATCTTAAGTTAATTAGAAGAAATAAACCTAAACTAGATAAGCCTTAAGTCTTAAACCAAGCAAAAGGGCAAAATTCTGGGACAGGGGGCGGGCGGGCGCCTGGGCATAGGCAGGCGGGCGCTTGAATCAACAGAAGGTCTGGCCTTCAGAAAAGGGCATGTAGGCGGGCGCTCGGGTCAAGGCGGGCGGGCGCTTGGTCTGGATTCCAGCCGGGAAAACAGAGCTGGGTTCCTTAATTTCTTACCCATTTCTCACCACACTCAAAATCAAACACAATCAATCTCCCACCAAGCCTAAATATGAACCACAACAACTTATAACTAGGAGGAGGACCTAGATAACATCATTTATCAATCAAGATCAAGGTTTAATCCCAACTTTCATCAAACACCATTTTCAATCAAAACTCAAAATAAATTCCCAATAAATTCCAATCTCAACCAAACTTCAAATATAATACATCAAGCATCATATAAACATAATATGAACATTTTAGCATAAAAATGAGGGAAAAGTAACTTACTTGATAAATCTCAAAGTTGACGGAATTCAATCCTTTTTGGTTCTACGCGATCCTATCGACGATCTAAACAAGGTTCATGTTTTAAGAAATGAGAGATTACAAGAGGAAGAGGAAGAAAATGAGGAGAGAAGGAAGAAGATGAAACTTACCCCTTTTTCTTCTAAGGGAGGAGAGAGAGCTGGGAGAGAGGGATGGAGGTGGAGTGTGAGGGTGAAAGAGTAGGGTGAGGGAGGTGAGTAGGGAGAAGATGAAGATTGAAATGTTACACCTAGCCCCCTTCCCCCACTAACTAGCACAATTACATACACTCCCGACTAACAATTAAGACTCAACACTTCCACACTAGCCCAAATAACTCGAATAAAATGCTAGGCATAATTATTATAACACATAAATTGCACACATAAATATTTAAATAAATAATAATTTAAATAAATAATTAAGCAAATAAATAAATAATAATTATTTATTACTAATAAAATAGAGCATAGATTTCGGGTCGTGACAAAAGCATTACTTGACGTGCCCTCCTGTTCTAGTTCCGCCGCACAAGGAGAAGCCTCTTTTGCTCTATCTCACTGTCAATGATGAAGCCCTAGGGGCTATGTTAGCACAAGAGCAACGAGAGTCCACAAAGCAGAATGCCATTTATTTTGTCAGTCGCCGATTCCAAGGAGGCGAAAAGAACTACTCTGTCTTAGAGAAGTCATGTGCAGCATTGGTTTGGGTTACTCAAAAGCTCAAACACTATATGGAAGCTTTTTCGATCAAGCTAGTAGCAAAGGTGGACCAGCTCCGCTACATCTTCGAGAAGCCTTTCATGTCAACAAGAATAGCCAAATGGTATTTCATGCTCGCCGGCTATGATATCACTTACGTCACACTAAAATCCGTCAGGGGGAAAGAGTTCAGTGACCAGTTTGCCGAATTCCCGTGTGACGAAGTGAAGGGGGAAGACATACAGTTCCCCGACGATCATTTAATTTGTACTGCAACCGAGGAAAATAAGTGGCAACTTTTTTTCGATGGCGCCGCCAATAAACACGGTTTTGGTATAGGAGTATTGCTTGTCGATCCAAAAGACATCTACACTCCCATTGCCATCCGTCTGGAATTCGAAGCTACCAACAACATTGCTGAGTACGAAGCATGCATAGCAGGGCTCGAAGCAGCTCTCGAAAGAAACGTCACGGAACTAGAAGTATTCAGCGACTCTTTGCTCCTTATCAATCAGCAATCGGGTAAATGGCGAATCCAAGACCCGACCCTCCAACAGTATGGTCAGCACCTTGAAGAATTGGTTGAACAAAGAGATCACTTTCAACTACCTGCCAAGGGATAAAAATCGCTTCGCCGATGCACTGGCCACCATAGCTTCATTAGTCGAAATGCCCAAAGGGAAAATGGTGAAGCCTTTCAAAATTGCCCGAAGGAACAGTCCGGCGTACTGCATGAATATCGAGATCGAGGTTCAAACAAACTCTCCGTGGTATTCGGATATCATGAATTTCCTCAAAGATGGCACTTATCTCGAGAATAGCAATAAGAAGTCTCAAGCGGCCCTGCAAAGGCTAGCCTCTCGGTACGTATTGATTGGGGACCGAGTCTACAAAAGGCACCACGACGGGATCAATCTCTTATGCGCCAATGAGACCGAAGCTCATGAGATAATGTGTGAATTTCACGAAGGAGAGTGTGGACCCCACATGAATGGGTTTATGCTAGTCAAGAAGATACTCCGCATTGGTTACTATTGGAGCACTATAGAACAAGACTGTATCGAGAAAGTCAAAAGGTGTGCCAAGTGCCAATTCCATGCTAATCTGCAACATGCTTCACCCTCGCAACTTTACAACATGGTCACACCTTGGCCTTTCTCTTGTTGGGGGATAGACATCATCGGTAAAGTCCATCCTGCCGGAAGCAATGGGCAGTCATTCGTCCTAGTGGCCGTCGACTACTTCACAAAGTGGGTCGAAGCACAAGCCTATCGGACCCTCAACGCCAAGAAAGTGGCCAAATTTGTAAATATTAATATCATGTGCCGATACGGCGTGCCTCATGAAATCATTTCCGACAACGGCTCTCACATTGAGAAGGAAATGGATGCACTTTTGGTAGAATACAAGATCACCAAGCACAAGTCATCTCCTTACCGTCCCCAAGCAAACGGCGCGGTTGAAGCAGCAAATAAGACCATCGAGACCATCATCAAGAAAATGGCCTCAACAGGAAGGGATTGGCCCGAGAAGCTACCATTGGCATTGTGGGGCTACCGCACATCAATACGGTCAGCAACAGGAGAAAGTCCTTATGCATTAGTCCATGGTTCTGAAGCCGTACTCCCAATTGAACTTGAAGTCCCATCTCTACGGGTCCTCCTTGAGAATCAAGTCAACGAGGTCGACTGGATGTAAAGTCGATATGAACAGCTAGCCTTACTCGACGAGAAAAGGCTAAGAGCACTCGAACGCACAAGGGCGTATCAGCAAAGGATGGCAAGAGCTTTCAACAAAAAGGTGAAGCCTCGAAACATCAATGTGGGAGATTTGGTCTTAAGACAACATCCTCCTAATGCCATGAATCCCCTGGGGAAATGGGGACCCCGATGGATCGGTCCGTACGTGGTCAAAAAGATACTAAGCGGCGGTGCAGTCCGACTCGTGGATTTAGATGGTGATCAGCTGCCAAAGGAGGTCAACCTCGACAAGCTCAAGAGGTTCTATGCTTAATAAACAAAGACCATAAAAAAAAAAAAAAAAAAAAAAAAAATCGCTCGCTAGGTTGAAAACCCGCAAGGGCGGCCTAGGCAAAAATTAGAGCACGTGCAAAAAAGAAGCCCGCTAGATTGAAAACCCGAAAGGGCGGTCTAGGCAAAAAACAGGGTGCACACAAAAAAAAAAAAAATGGTCTTTGTTTGTTTGAACTACGGAGACCTGAGCCTCCCAACTGGAGGAACATAGGCAACCTTCGGGTGCGGTCTAAAACATATCAAAAATACTCAATTCACCTCAAATAACAAGATGCAATTTTTATTCATTCAATGAATTATTCAAACCATTACAACGGATTTATTGAGCAAGAAAAGACATCAAAACATTAAATCCTAAAACAAAGTGGTCTAATTTAATTGCAATATCTTGGGGTACAAAGAAAAATCTAATCTTTCTTAGGTTTGGGAACCCATTGCTTCTTGTTATGCCCTTTGGTCTTCTTGGATGGGGACGGAACATTCTTGGGACCGCCAAGACGGGAGAAAACGCTAGGACGGGACGGGGCTTCATCAACGGCTTTCCCTTTGCCCTTTAGCGCCTTAGCGGGGACAACCATGGGACGCTTCCACACATGGGAGGAATTTCCCTTACCTTTCTTCTTCTTGGGAAAATGACGGGGTCTATAGTCCTGCACATGAACCACCGGTCTCACGGGGCCAACAACATCGCCATTGGGCCTTCCGAAACGATCAAAAATGCTCGGACGCTTCTCCACCATCGAGACGGACCCCACAGCTGGAACGGCGTTCACCATTGGAACGGACTTCTCACCCTCGGGGACGAAAACCTTGACTTCAAAAGAGAAAGTCATTGGGGCCATTATGACAAGAATTTTGTGGTTTAGGAAGAGAAAGTGTTTGCAGAAGAATACTGTGTGACCATTCTGGTCGAAAATGGTTCAAAATTATAGCTGTTGGAACATTCTGATCAGAAAAAGAAAGAGGCTGTAATCCAGCAGGCCAGAAGCGCGCGCCTCCGACCAAGGCTTCACAACGCGCGCGCCTCCCACAAGCAAGGCCCAACGCGCGCGCCTTTGATAGCAGTTCAGACAGAAATAGCCCTTGTCAGTTCAGAATAGAACCCAAGCACTTCAATATATCCAACCTGCAGCAAAATCAGATCTCAGCACAGAAAAGGAGTTCAAGCAACCATGATGAACACATTTGGGCACACCTTCTCCTGGTCCGCCCTTAAGGCATGTCAAAGATTGAAAGTAGGATAGAAACTCCCACTCAAAAGTAGGCTGTCCTTCCCACGGATTCCGAACTCCCTAAGTTCTGTCACGGGTGCCATACCCCCCTCAAGAGTCAATCTCAACATTTCATCCCCAGCAGGAACATTCTTCTGGTCGCGGTCAACTGTGCCCGCACCCCACAAGTCAAAAGTCAAGTGTGACTCCAAGTGGCACGGGACTTCAAAGCGATATTTCATCAACGAATTTCACTAACGGATTCGTCAACAAAGGTTCACCAACGGCCTCTCCAAAGGTTCACCAACGGCCCCTACAAAGGTTCACTAACGGCCTCATTCAAAGGTTCACTAACGGCCTCATTCAAGGGTTCACTAACGGCCTCATCAATGAATTTCACTAACGGATATGTCAACAAAGGTTCACTAACGGCCTCTCCAAAGGTTCACTAACGGCCTCTTCAAAGGTTCACGAACGGCCTCCTCAAAGGTTCACTGACGGCCTCTTCAAAGGTTCACTAACGGCCTCTCCAAAGGTTCACCAATGGCCTCTCCAAAGGTTCACCAACGGCCTCTACAAAGGTTCACTAACGGCCTCATCAACGGATTTCACTAACGGATTCGTCCTCATTCAAAGGTTCACTAACGGCCTCTCCAAAGGTTCACCAACGGCCTCTCCAAAGGTTCACTAACGGCCTCTCCAAAGGTTCACTAACGGCCTCTTCAAAGGTTCACGAACGGCCTCCTCAAAGGTTCACTGACGGCCTCTTCAAAGGTTCACTAACGGCCTCTCCAAAGGTTCACCAATGGCCTCTCCAAAGGTTCACCAACGGCCTCTACAAAGGTTCACTAACGGCCTCATCAACGGATTTCACTAACGGATTCGTCCTCATTCAAAGGTTCACTAACGGCCTCTCCAAAGGTTCACCAACGGCCTCTCCAAAGGTTCACTAACGGCCTCTCCAAAGGTTCACTAACGGCCTCTTCAAAGGTTCACCAACGGCCTCTTCAAAGGTTCACTAATGGCCTCTTTAAAGGTTCACTAACGGCCTCTCCAAAGATTCACCAACGGCCTCTACAAAGGTTCACTAACGGCCTCATTCAAGGGTTCACTAACGACCTCATCAACGGATTTCACTAACGGATTCGTCCTCAAAGGTTCACTAACGGCCTCATTCAACATATTCAGCCGGCAGGTTAACCTAACGGATCATGCCACCCCCTCTATCAACAAAAGCCACTCACACAGGGAGCAAACCACTATCTCTCGCAATTTCAAATTCCTGCTTTCATCGAGTCTTTGCTTTTTCTTGGTGATGTCCTCGGCGGGTGTTTTTTAACTTTCGTCGACGCATTTTGCTTTGCAATCCACGTCGTCGAGGGGCTCTGTAGACACCCCGCCTTGGACCGCTCACCCCGATTGCACATTTGATCTTGTGTTTCTCCCCATTTTAAGTGTTTCTCGTTAGTTTCTGTCACTTCCGTTAAGTTCCTGACTGACTTCGTTAAGTCCAGGGACTAAACTGAATAACAGGGCTGACTTTCTAGTCCATTCTATCAAAATCGCCTTCTCCAAGTCGCGCGCCTCCGACAGGAGGATCCAGACGCGCGCGCCTCCCGCCCCCAAATCAGGAAGCGCGCGCCTCTGGGCGTCGGTTACAGATTTCTGGCCAGGATTCTCTCCCTTGCTCAATTTACAGGATTTTGCCCGGAAAAGATTTCTTGGTGACTGAGTTTTGGCACCAAAAACATCTCTCTTTCACCTATAAAAACCTCCCTTTACCTCCATTTTCAAAGAGGAAAACCTTAACGAAGACCTTAAGCTTGACCTTGACCTCTTTTGGCTCTCAATCTTACATTTCAATAAGAAACCAAATTTCCTACTTTCAAAGCATTTTCCAAAGGATTTCTCCAAGTAATTCACCAAGAAGTATTTGAAGTCTCTTGAAGTCTAGGTAAAGTTATTTCTTTCCTCTTCTTAACTTCATCTCTTTTCTCTTTCTTTTTGTTTTATCAAAGTGCAATCACCCAAATCATTTTGGGACATGACTCTAATGATCACCTTATCTCATTGAGGCCGGTTAAGGAGTTATCTCCTACATTCCAAACTCTATTTTAAAACCCCCTTTTTATGATTTAAAGAAGAAGAAGAAGAACGTTTATTATTCATGTAGATTTTGATCAAGCAAGACCAACTTTAGTTGGGCGAGATGGGTGTTTCGGTACTTCCCATCTCGTAATCTAACCCCCGAACCTCAAAACAAAGAATCTCTGTTTTCGTAATCAAACTTAGGCCATTATCAATAGGTTTTTCTTATGTTCCTCAAAACATAGGTGGCGACTCTAAAAACAAGTTAGACATCCTAGGGTAACCCGCGAGCTCTAGCCGAGCCGTGGTTTCCCCCGGGGTATCTACACCTCCCCCTAGGACAAGTCAAAGTCTATTGTTAGGATGTGTGATAAGCCCTTAAGAAAAGCCATTTAAGATATCTGTTAGGTTTAGTTAGAGTCTTGACTCCCCGATTGATGCCATGTGGTGACCATTCCGAGTCCATTGTCAGTTTTCTTAATAAGATTATTGCCTTGTCAAAAGTTTACATAAAAAATTGTGTGTGAGTCTTTCACTCAAAATAAAAGTGTGTTTTTCCCGAAAATGGAGGTCAAGTTTTCTTAAAATAAAAGATCAAGTTTTTTTTTCTAAAAGGCTAATCCGCTAATGAAGCGTTCTTCTCAAATCCCGGTTATAATTTCACCTTGAGGTTTAATATGCTAAAGTCCTTCGCGGTTCTGTCCATTGGAAACATTGACCAAGGATCCAACATCTGAATTGGCGTCCGAGACAACCATCCACATGAACAACAAGATCAAAAGGTTGGAACATTGTCTACAAGGAGAGGCCCGTGCTTCGGAAGCCCAAAGGCGGCTACATCAAATGGAGATTCATACCCTCGCTGAGTGCCATGCGCGAAGGTTACCCACCTTAAAAGGAAACCACCAAAAGGAGATGGCCAAAGCAAACTCCCAACTCATGAGTAGACGAATCCGGCAATTACAGCGCCAAGCCAAATAGAGACCTCGTGACATCTTTCCCGATGACATGGAACACGAGTTCCCCGTGGAAGACATGGAATATGCCGCCGATAACCCCTCCAACAATTGAGGAAGAAAATGGATCATCGTGCTTCATTGGAACCCATCCCTAAAAAAAATAAAAAAAAATAGAGTCTTCCAGCCTCGTAGGATCTAGATTTTCACCAAAGTCCGTCCCGAACTGTGTCTTTTTATTTTTACAAAGGTCCACACTTGGGACATGTATGTATAAAGTTATCTAAATTAAAGAGTCGTTTTCCTTCTCTTCTCTCTAGACTTGAGACATTATTTGCAATATACATTTACTCTTGAAATTGCCTTGCTTGTTATTATCAATTGATTGCTACGTCCCTAAGATGATGAATTGACTTCTAAGCATACTAGTCAATGACGACTTATTAAGGACGAATGGACCTAACACAAACGAAAAATGCTAAATGCAAACAATTAATCTTGATGTGAATAAATGTTGTGATCAATTGGCATGAAGAAACCATTTATGGCAAGCCTTCCTCTATACACATCCCTGATACACATTTCCCGATACACAACCCGATACACATTTCCTATACAAATTCTTGATGCACATCAAAGGCATCCCAAGACAACGAAAAGGAAAGGATGTTGTTTCTCGACCATCAAGATTCAACCGTGATCGCACGTGCGCAACAAAGCAAAGGACTTCCTGGATCCTCAAAGTCAAAGCTAGAAGTGACAGGCATTCCACCAAGGGGCTACAAATGAGCCAATGTCCAAGATAGAAAATTGGGGCTAATGTTTCCCCTCTCCCTAAAAAAAAATAAAAAAATGAAAAAGGAAATGAGGAGAGGGAAAGGAAATGAATATATGGAAAGAAGGAAAGGAAATGAGTACATGCGAAGAGGAAGTTTGCCTCAAAAGCTCACCAAGTTCACCGCAAAAGTCCACCTCAAAGAACATCCCAAGGAAGCAAAGCGATCTACATCAACAAAGCAACAACATCCTTCGGCTCACGGCCGAACTACGGTGACTTGAGCTCCTCAAACTGAGGGGAACGTAGGCAACCTTCGATTCCGGTCACAACATGAAACAAAACCATCATATTGTGGTCCTCTCAAAATGACCAAGTTCTCTTCCCTCGGTCCCATCAATGACCGATTTCCCAGACACACCTTCTTCTTTCGATCTTGCCATTGATCGAATCTTAATCTCAGTTGATCACAACATTTATACATGTTAAGGCTAATTTCTTGTTATAATCTTGACTTAATAATAAACATGGTCCATTCAAGCAATCAATTTGATAATCTTAACTAAGGAATTTCAAATGTCTTGACAAGTCTTCTTTTTTTCATCTTAGCAAAGAGCTAAAAACTTATGTTCTGTCAAGCAAGGACTTCCTCCCATTTCATGATACATTGCTCAAAGAGCTCACCAACATAAAGGGACTCTCTCCCAAATAAAATGCCCTTGCATGTTTCCTCTAAAAAGATACCTTAAGTCCCCATCCCGTCTAGTCGGCTGGATCACTCATAAATAAAAAAAAGAAGAGAAAGGCACCAAAAAAGGTAGCCCGCTAAGTCAAAAACCCACAAGGGCAGCTTAGGCAAAAAATAGGGTGTGCCACAAAAAGACGCAAAAAGAGATGCCCGCTAGGTTGAAAACCCGCAAGGGCGACCTAGGAAAAAGAAAGGGTGTGTCATGAAAAAGGGATGGGTTCCTAACATCATCAAAGGCCGAAAGACGACAACGGGTCAGCGTCAACATCAAAGGTCGAAGGACGACATTGGGGCTACCTCCACATCAACGACAACAAGGACATGGGGCTACCTCCACATCGATGATAACAAGGACATGGGGCTACCCCGACATCAACGACAAAGATGACATTGGGGCTATCCCCACAACAGTGACAAGCAGATTTCCTACTTCCTACCATCAATTACTCCTCAATGAATGGACAAAATCCAAAGGACTTTATGCATAACAAACCTCGCGGTTAAGTTAAAATCAAAAATTTGACTAACATGCTTTGTTAAAAGATTTGCCTTTAGAAGTATGCATTTCCAAATTTGCCCATTTGGCATCGTTTGTCAAAAATAATGTTTCAAGAAAAATGCTTTTGATCTCCCCTCAAAATGATTTTTCCAAAGTCTTGGACTTTTTCGTCCACAATGTGTCTTAAAGGTCGCCCCTAGGCTCTCCCTGGTGTCAAGAAAATGTGTCAACCATCCCATAGAGTAGTGTTGACCAAGTCCAAGCCTTGACCCAAAGTGGTCATTTTAGGTTAAAACATTTGTCCTCGGCATTCCTTAGTCCGATGTAAGACCAGTTTTCCCGTCAAACTCCCCAAGGATGGATTTGACCCAAGCCTTGACCCAGAGTGGTCATTTTAGGTTGAAGCCTTTGTCCCTAGCAGTCCTTAGTCGGACGTAAGACCAGTTTTCCCGTCAAACTCCCCAAGGATGGAGTTGACCCAAGCCTTGACCCAGAGTGGTCATTTTAGGTTGAAGCCTTTGTCCCCGGCAGTCCTTAGTCGGACGTAAGACCAGTTTTGCCGTCAAACTCCCCAAGGATGGAGTTGACCCAAGCCTTGACCCAGAGTGGTCATTTTAGGTTGAAGCCTTTGTCCCCGGCAGTCCTTAGTTGGATGTAAGACCAGTTTTCCCGTCAAACTCCCCAAGGATGGAGTTGACCCAAGCCTTGACCCAGAGTGGTCATTTTAGGTTGAAGCCTTTGCCCCCGGCAGTCCTTAGTCAGACGTAAGACCAGTTTTCCCGTCAAACTCCCCAAGGATGGAGTTGACCCGAGCCTTGACCCAGAGTGGTCATTTTAGGTTAAAACCTTTGTCCTCGGCAGTCCTTAGTCGGACGTAAGACCAGTTTTCCCGTCAATCTTCCCAAAGATAGAGTTGACCCAAGTCAATCCTTGACCCAGAGTAGTCATTTTAGGTTGAAGCCTTTGTTCCTGGCAGTCCAAAGCGACGTAAGTCCATCCCTTTAGTCAAACCCTCCCCGTAAAGTCGAGTTAACCAAATCCCGACCTTGACCAAAAGAGAGTCAAGTCCATCCTTTAGTCAACCCTCCCCGTAAGTTGACCAGATCCCGACTTTGACCAAATGAGAGTCAAGTCCATCCTTTAGGCAACCCTCCCCGTAGAGTCGAGTTGACCACATCCCGACCTTGACCAAAAGAGAGTCAAGTCCATCCTTTAGGCAACCCTCCCCGTAGATTCGAGTTGACCACATCCCGACCTTGACCAAAAGAGAGTCAAGTCCATCCTTTAGTCAACCTTCCCCGTAGAGTCGAATTTACCGAATCCCGACTTTGACCAAATAAGAGTCAAGCCCAAGTAAAACCATTTCTAGGAAAGGATGACAGATATCCACCTAGGTTTAGGAAAGGATGACAGATGTCCCCCTATCAAATCATTTCTAGGAGAGGATGACAGATATACGCCTAGGTTTAGGAGAGGATGACAGATATCCACCTATCAAACCATTTCTAGGAGAGGATGACAAATATCCACCTAGGTTTAGGAGAGGATGACAGATATCCCCTTATCAAATCATTTCTAGGAGAGGATGACAGATATCTGCCTAGGTTTAGGAAAAGATGACAGATATCCCCCCTATCAAATCATTTCTAGGAGAGGATGACAGATATCCGCCTACGTTTAGGAGAAGATGAAAGATGTCCCCCCTTTCTGGGTAAGCCCCCGCTAAACAGCTCCCATGTCCCAAAAAACTTTATTCACTCGAACTACGTTAGACTTGATTCCCCGCAAACAGGATACGTAGGAATCCTATACCCCTAGGTCCAGTCACCCGACCTTGATGGTCACCCCCTGGCTTGAGACGCTAAGTTCCTCACCCGACCTTGATGGTCACCCCTAGTTTGAGACGCTAAGTTCCTCACCCGACCTTAACGGTCACCTTTAGGTTTGAGTAGCCTTAAAGTCTCTCACCCCAGAACTACGACCGGCTTGATTCCATCAGATAGGGATACATAGGAATCCTTTAAAGATAAGGGTCCAGCCACTCGACTACCTCGATCACCTTCTCTCTCATCTTGGTAGTTCACCGGATCAGGATTCTTTCTTTATCGACAACCCTGCTTCCTCCTTAAGCATCGTTGACGAGGGGCTCTGTAAGTACCCCGATCCAGATAGTCATCCTTAAATTAATTAAATTATAAATCTTAGGAATGATTTGGGATTTAATTGGGTCATTATAATGTTTAAAGGGTATTTTAGGCATTAACTGAATTATTCTGGAAATAGAAGGACTTCTGAGTAATATTGAGCCCCAGTTTTATTCCCCATAAAGCCCAAAAGGACTTTGTGGGAATATCTAGAAATTGCTCAAGAAAAGGGGCGGTCGCACATCCAATGTGCGCTTTCTCAAAGCGCTAGCGTCATCTCCTGGAGGGCCAGCCGACACCCTCGCCACATGGCCGCCCGAGATTCGCCAGACGGAGCCGCCTTATCCCCTGCGTGCGGCGCACACGCCCGACCAAGCCAGCCACCTCCTCGCTCCTGATTGGTCCGTCGCCCAGCCTTGTCTCCTTCACCTGTCACAACCCCATGTGCCATGCTCCCATTAGTCCTTCACCTCACTTGTGTCACCCACACCCGCCTTTATTAGAAGACTAATTTCCATCCTATTTAACATCCGAAAATACACCATTTTTGTGCACAAAAATGATCCAATTTCAACCCATTTTGTACACCAAAAATTATCCAATGTCCACCTCATTATTGTGATTAAAATATCTCCTCTTTTCTTAGCCCCTAAGCAAATAACAAGCTAATAGTTGAGGGACCAAAATGTTACTTTTAAGTTACAAACAAGTCCCCAATCCATCCTATAAATAGAAAGCTCATCCTCTCTCATTTCATCAAGAATTCCCTAGCAAAGTTACTCCAAAAAAATATAGTCTCTCTTTCTCTCTAGGATAAAGGAACCCACATAATTCCTTCCTCCTACCCAAAATCAACCCAAGTAAAAAAAACCTTAGAACCCGAGTTCTCTAAGTAAAGAAGAAAAGAAGCAAACTTGGGTCAACCAATTGATGATTTACCACAAGCTTGCTTAAAGGTTGAATCTTTATTTTATTATCATCTTTATATTGTTCTTGTTGAGATATTGGCTTTGTTTATTATGTTTATAAAAATGTAATCTTTATATATATATGATTGGACCCAAATACTCACATGATCACAATGGTTTTATCTTACACTTTTATAGTGTATTAAAATGATGAGCTAAGTGGAGAGCAGTATTTGTTACATTTATGCCATTTACATTTATGTCATTTACATTTATGTCATTTAATTTAATGTCTTTACTTTTGGCTTGGTGATCCATTGCACATATGGAGAGAGCCGTGTACATTTATCTTGTACTAGTAGGTAACCCGTGCTCTGCACGGTAATCTATTCCGTTAATGTTTTTTGTATTTCATTTTTTGATGTTTTTAATTGATAAATTAACATAATAATTTTATTTGAAAATATATGTATATTTTAAATTAATCAAAATATTTTCATAGCTTTGGTTGTACATAGTTGTAATAAATATATTTTTTAATTAATTTAGAAGTACATTTATGTCTGTTGTATGAATATTTCAAAAAACTTAATGGTATTAATAGTAATAGTGAACATATATAGTAACTATTATGATTAAATAATATAATTAATAGTAATAGTTAATATATATTGTAAAAATTATGATTAACTAATACTATTAATAATAATAATTAACTTATATAGTAACTATTATAGTTAACGGTTATATTTAACTATTATAATTAACTAATACTATTAATAGTATTAGTTAGTTATAATAGTTAAATATTACTCGCTACGTCCTGGAGTAAGAGTCATATCTTCCATTTGCACGGAAATTAAGAAATGATGGAAGTAAAGTAAATGTTGTGAGTGTAAAAGTAAATTAGGAGAGATAATGAGTGGGACTGAATAATAAGTTGATTGATTTTGTGAGTATAAAAGTAAAGTAGAAGAGAGAATGACTGAGATGAATAGTAAAAATTCTTTGTCA
Organism: Campanula takesimana; assembly: GCA_026119855.1. Taxonomy (NCBI): domain Eukaryota; kingdom Viridiplantae; phylum Streptophyta; class Magnoliopsida; order Asterales; family Campanulaceae; genus Campanula; species Campanula takesimana. The sequence goes on along the minus strand of JAOWBW010000167.1, from coordinate 274,499 downwards.
TTTTAGGAAAAAGACTTTTACTCTGTGACGTATCAAAATAGAAAGTAGGACTCTTACTTACCCTGAGACGTAGGTAGTAACAGTTAACTATAATAGTTAACTATTACTATTATAAGTATTAGTTACTATAGTAGTTAACTATATTAGTTACCTATTATAGTACCTATTACTATTATATGTATTAGTTACTATAGTAGTTAACTATAATAGTTACTTATTATAGTAACTATTACTATTATAAGTATATAGTTAACTATTATTATAGTTACTTATTATAGTAACTATTACTATTATAAGTATTAGTTACTATAGTAGTTAACTATATTAGTTACATATTAAAGTAACTATTACTATTATAAGTATTAGTTACTATAGTAGTTAACTATAATAGTTACTTATTATAGTAACTATTACTATTATAAGTATTAGTTACTATAGTAGTTAACTATATTAGTTACCTAATAGTAACTATTACTATTACAAGTATTAGTTAACTATAGTATTTAACTATAATAGTTACCCTATATAGTAACTAATACTATTAGCTAATACTATTAGCTAAGAAAAAGAATTTAAAAAGTCTCTTATTTATAAGAGTGGTAATGATGTGGCAACACCAAATGCAACCTTTCTCTATGACTTGTCTATGTGGCAACACCATGGCTCTCCTCACCAACTTTAATATATATATATATATATATATATAGATTTGCTTATTTATTGTCATATTCTCTATTATTTATATATATATATATATATATATATATATATATATATATATATATATATATTATATTATATATTATTAAATGTTCATATAATGATGTTGGTATAAAAGTTCATATATGTTATTTAAAGTCTTTATTCCAAATCTTGTAAAGATTAACCTTATTTAGATGATAGAGTCTTAATCCTTATTCATCTAAGTTGTGGTTCTCTCCAAGTAAAGGTATTATGGCTTGATTGTCCCTCTTGACTTTGCTAGCTTTTTCCATGGCAAAGTGAAAGTCCGTCCCTAAGAATACCTTATTTTACTTGGATAGTTTATCTCTTTTATTTAAAATATCAAAACAAAAAGGGCATTAACATGCCTACATTTTATTTCCAAAATCATCTTCTAAAAACAAGGCGGTTTCTCCCATTTTCAAAATACACACACACACTTGCACATTTTTAGTCAACAAACTTAGGGAGACTCGGTTTTCTGAGGTGGATTGGGTGAACCATCAAACGTTCTTCCAAGACGTAACCTGACCTCCGAACTAATTTTCTCAAACCATTTTTGTTAAATTGGGTTTAAAATTAATTTAACGTGGCGACTCCGTTTTCTTGAACATAAAGTTCCGTGTTTGATTCTCAAGGGAAGCAATATTGGGAAGCGGTTAAATGGATCCTGCGTTACTTGAAGGGTACTGCTGGTAAGGCTCTGTGTTTCTCAAGCAAGGATGTCGTGTTAGCGGGTTATGTGGATGCGGATTTGGCATCAAGTGATCTAGACAAGAGGAGAAGTACTACGGGTTATGTTTTTACATTGGGTGGTATGGCAATCTCCTGGGCTTCTAAATTGCAGAAGATCATAGCTCAGTCGACTGCAGAAGCAGAATATGTGGCAGTGACCGAGGCAAGCAAAGAGATGGTATGGTTACAAAACTTCTTGGGTGAACTTGGGAAGACGTGAAGTGGTAATGCTCTCTACAGTGATAGTCAGAGTGCAATACATTTGGCAAGGAATCCGGCGTTTCATTCTAGGACGAAGCACATTGAAGTGAGGTTTCATTACATCAGGCATCTCTTAGAAAGGAAGATCTTAAGGCTGGAGAAGATATTGGGATCGGAGAACCCGGCTGACATGTTGACAAAGGTTGTAAACCTTGATAAATTGAAGCTATGTATAGCTTCAATGGGGCTTGAAGAATAAGAGAGGAGGATGGCGCTACCATGATCGAGGTGAGAACTAGGACGACACCAAGGATGAGTTGAGGACGGATACGGGCCTGATACATGGGATGATCTCTAGGTGGGAGATTGTTGGAGTAGAGATCCTCAAAGGAACAAAAAGGAGAATTCCAGGCGGAGGGAGCGAGCGGGCGCTCGGTGACCAGCAGGCGGGCGCTCATTTGGACTGTAGGTTTGGTTTTTCGGAAATCAAAGGCAGGCGGGCGCTTGGGGTAGTCCAGGCGGGCGCCTGGTTCGCTGACGGGATTTCGGGATTCTTTTTTGTTTAGGTTTAGATCTTATTCCAGGGCATGTATTTAAGCAATGTTCCACCCCCAAACTCATTGTAACTTCAGAATAACATATTATAGTGCAAGATCCTGGCTTGGTAGTGCCCCCAGACGTAGTCAAACATATTGACGAACTGGGTAAACAATTTCTGTGTCTTTTGCTTTGTTATTTTCTTGTACTTTGTTTGTGTGCCATTATTTTCTTGGGGTTATTGCTTGGGTTGTGAGGGTCTAATCCACAACAAGCACCACACTTTTTTTAAACTAGCACACACTTTTTTTTTAAACTAGCACACACTTGAAGAGTGAAGTCTATTTTCCTTCGTATTCAGTCTATTAAAATAAAGACAAAAACTTGTACGAGAACACCATGATACGTATCATAGTATAGACGGGTCATTTTTGACCCATGACTCATAGGCAATTTTTTTTTTTTTTTTTTTTTTTTTTTTGGTTTTTATATTTTTTTTTGTTTTTTTTTTGTTTTCGGTTTGTTAAAAGTAATTGTTACTATAACTAAATGTAACAAACATGTTACTTATATGTAACAGTTTGTATACATAAAAGTAATACACATATACAGAAAAGTAACAATGTTTTTTTTCATGTTTTCTTCGTTTGCCAAAGTAATACTTATTACAACTACTCCCTCTGCCCCAGTTTAAGGTTCTTAGTTTGACTATGCATGCTTATTAAGAAACTAAGGCAAAAACAAAAGAAATGAGTCATCCAAAAGTAGAGAGTGAAGGATATAAATGTCCAAAACACTATTCATGAAGCAAGTGAGTAAAAGTAAGTTATGTAAGTAATGGTTTTTTGTAATTAAATGAACTTTTTGAGGGCAATGTTTTCGAAACCACTATTCATTCTTTTCCATTTATAGAATAAAACAACTAAGAACCTTAAACTAGGACAGACCAAAAAGGAAAGTAAGAACCTTAAACTGGGACGGAGTGAGTAAAATGTAACGAACGTGTTACTTATATGTAACAGTGTTTATACATAATTGTAACACATATGTATAGAAAAGTAATAATTCAACGTACACTACAAGAATTAAGGCAATTACTAACGGAAAATTCCGTCAGTAATCATTATATTTCCATGACTAAATTTAATTACTGACAGAATCGTTAGGTGTATGATCTCTTGCTAAAAAGTTTGTCCCTATTATTAGTTACGACCGTAAGTAAATTTTACTGACAGAGTGATCCGTGAATAAATGTCTGTCAGCAATTGCTTACAACAGTTCCATCAGGATTCCGTGAGTAACTAATTAGCTGAAATAAAAAAAAAATGTATTTACAAAAACTGATTATATTTGCATAAAATTTTACACTTCAACATACACACTGTCTTTCAGATTACAACACAACAAAATGTGTCTATTATAATGTAATAGAGTTAAAAATTCCAATACAGACTTCTTTAACTCCAAGGTACTTGCACAAAAACAGAGTCATCTTGGCTGAACTTCTATCTCATTCCCTTTCTCTGCCGTCCCTTCCAAAATCTCGAAATCTGTCCCTATTATCTACCGTAAACGTTCCTCGTTTAGGATAATTCCCGCAACTGAAAGAAATGATAATTAGATTTGAAGTACTAATAGCAACATCATTTTTTATCCTTAGAACATCAGTGATGATTTAAGAGCTAATAAAGAAAATAACATTGAATCATAGTAAGCACGCATGACATGCAATGGCAGGTTAAGTAAATTATGCAATTGACTGTCAATGCCTACAAGAAGTAGTGAAAAAGGACAAATGATCATCTTATATAGTGAAAGAGATAGAGGGGATGTAGATATATCGGAGAGAACATTACCAACTGGCTCCAAAGGACGAACTTATATCGCTTGTTATAGTTGAACTGCACCAGTCCACTCCCGTAGTCCTAAGAAACCAGATAACCATGGCTTAATATTCATACTCCACGATTCTAGTAGTAAAAATAATTGTAAAATTGCTAGACTCTAGTATACTTGTACGATTTCTAGAAGAAATATTGATATTAGAAGAATGCTCTTTCATGCAAAGGAATAAAGTACCTCCAGAGCATTAAAGTAAACGATGTGAGCTTGAAGTTCCTGCACTACGACCAAGTGAGAACCAAATAGAAATTATGTTACCCCAAAATAAACCAAATAAGAGAATAGCTGTTCTTGATGTCCCAATTAAGGGTCCAAGTTGGGGTTGACATCAATAATGGGAATCTCATAATCCTATAGAAAACATATTGAATAAACAATAAAAAAATCTTCAAACTGAAGATATCTGGAGTTCAAGTTCAACGAGCATGGTAGCTAAATTTTGTCGTCCAATTTCTTTGCATGGGCAGCAACTGCAAAATAAAAAATGTCTATGTACAATATCAACTAAAACTCGAAAATCATTAAATCAGGAATTGCACTAGGACGAATTACAAAAATAATCAAAATCTCATGTTCACCGTTACCAATGTAAAATAGACAAACCTCATTACATATGACTTTAAACAGACATGCAAAATTGCTAAAGGTGCAGTTGACTTTGAACTACTCCAGTGTGTAATAACCATTTCCTGCAAAAAGCCACAAAACGACTCATTGAACTAACAAAGTGAAGTCATTTAATCCATCCAATATAGAAGAAAATAACGTATCATATTCTTTGTTGTGATGATAAAAAAAGCTTCTTACCAATGTTCAAAAGAACATCGTAACATCTCATTTATCCCTTGTATATGATGCATTACATAGATGGTATATAAAATGGGGTCTGAAGGCTTCAAGGATCGACTCGGTTCATTCCTTCTGATATCTGCAGTGCCAGAAAGTGTTGTTGAGCTTCATCAAAAAACCAATCAGAAGATGGTGTAAGCAACTAAGTATCGGTAGGATAGAAAGCACTTGTACCAATGGAACACCTCTGACCTCACGATTGAGTTCCGTGGACAACTTCTACAGTATTTGACATAGGACCAGGCTATGCTGCAACATGTCATTTGCTTGAAACAATCCAAATTCAAAGTCTCACATAAAAGCAAGACCATAAGAAATAAATTGAAAAAAAAAATAGATGAAATGTAGAAAACACACCTTAACTACAGAAAAATAAAAACATTACTGGCTGAATCACCAATATTTTAATACTAGTTAGAAAACCAATAATTCAAAAAACACATATAAGTGGGAAAAGAACTAAGATGGATAACACAGAGAAAACAGTCAATCAGCATTAACATCTCACACAATGTTCAATCAATTTGCATCTAGCAAATTTTCCACTTAATGACACACAAAACTAGTAATTTACCTATTGTTCTCACCCTTAGAAGCCTCAGAGTAAGAAATGTAAAGAGATACTTTAAATATTGTGACCTCAGAAGTTCAAAGAGTGCAGATAGAAACCATATAAACGAGAGTGATAACGAAAATTCTATATTCAAATTAGAAAAAAACACAAAATAGGAATTAAAATTCTAGGGTTTTATCCTTCATTTTTCAGATCCAACAAAGATCTGTCAAGAGGATGTACGAAGCTGAGAACATGAGAGAGAAAGAGGCAGACGATTTACCTATAAGCCCTAGTTCGGTGATGATAGGAGACGAGGCCGCCAATGAAACCAGAAGAGACCGTTGATGATAAGGCATGAGGCCGGCGATGGCACCGTGCAAGGCTGATGAACACGGTGGCGGGGTAAGGATGAAGGCGGCGGCCGACGAACTCGACAGCGGCGGCCGACGAACTCGATGGCGGGAGCACCTTGCCTCTCTCTCTCTCCCCCAATCTCCTCTGATAACCGCATGAAAGAGATAGAGGGGATGTAGATATATCGGAGAGAACATTACCAACTGGCTCCAAAGGACGAACTTATATCGCTTGTTATAGTTGAACTGCACCAGTCCACTCCCGTAGTCCTAAGAAACCAGATAACCATGGCTTAATATTCATACTCCACGATTCTAGTAGTAAAAATAATTGTAAAATTGCTAGACTCTAGTATACTTGTACGATTTCTAAAAGAAATATTGATATTAGAAGAATGCTCTTTCATGCAAAGGAATAAAGTACCTCCAGAGCATTAAAGGAAACGATGTGAGCTTGAAGTTCCTGCACTACGACCAAGTGAGAACCAAATAGAAATTATGTTACCCCAAAATAAACCAAATAAGAGAATAGCTGTTCTTGATGTCCCAATTAAGGGTCCAAGTTGGGGTTGACATCAATAATGGGAATCTCATAATCCTATAGAAAACATATTGAATAAATGCAAGACCATAAGAAATAAATTGAAAAAAAAAATAGATGAAATGTAGAAAACACACCTTAACTACAGAAAAATAAAAACATTACTGGCTGAATCACCAATATTTTAATACTAGTTAGAAAACCAATAATTCAAAAAACACATATAAGTGGGAAAAGAACTAAGATGGATAACACAGAGAAAACAGTCAATCAGCATTAACATCTCACACAATGTTCAATCAATTTGCATCTAGCAAATTTTCCACTTAATGACACACAAAACTAGTAATTTACCTATTGTTCTCACCCTTAGAAGCCTCAGAGTAAGAAATGTAAAGAGATACTTTAAATATTGTGACCTCAGAAGTTCAAAGAGTGCAGATAGAAACCATATAAACGAGAGTGATAACGAAAATTCTATATTCAAATTAGAAAAAAACACAAAATAGGAATTAAAATTCTAGGGTTTTTTCCTTCATTTTTCAGATCCAACAAAGATCTGTCAAGAGGATGTACGAAGCTGAGAACATGAGAGAGAAAGAGGTAGACGATTTACCTATAAGCCCTAGTTCGGTGATGATAGGAGACGAGGCCGCCAATGAAACCAGAAGAGACCGTTGATGATAAGGCATGAGGCCGGCGATGGCACCGTGCAAGGCTGATGAACACGGTGGCGGGGTAAGGATGAAGGCGGCGGCCGACGAACTCGACAGCGGCGGCCGACGAACTCGATGGCGGGAGCACCTTGCCTCTCTCTCTCTCCCCCAATCTCCTCTGATAACCGCATGAAAGAGATAGAGGGGATGTAGATATATCGGAGAGAACATTACCAACTGGCTCCAAAGGACGAACTTATATCGCTTGTTATAGTTGAACTGCACCAGTCCACTCCCGTAGTCCTAAGAAACCAGATAACCATGGCTTAATATTCATACTCCACGATTCTAGTAGTAAAAATAATTGTAAAATTGCTAGACTCTAGTATACTTGTACGATTTCTAGAAGAAATATTGATATTAGAAGAATGCTCTTTCATGCAAAGGAATAAAGTACCTCCAGAGCATTAAAGTAAACGATGTGAGCTTGAAGTTCCTGCACTACGACCAAGTGAGAACCAAATAGAAATTATGTTACCCCAAAATAAACCAAATAAGAGAATAGCTGTTCTTGATGTCCCAATTAAGGGTCCAAGTTGGGGTTGACATCAATAATGGGAATCTCATAATCCTATAGAAAACATATTGAATAAACAATAAAAAAATCTTCAAACTGAAGATATCTGGAGTTCAAGTTCAACGAGCATGGTAGCTAAATTTTGTCGTCCAATTTCTTTGCATGGGCAGCAACTGCAAAATAAAAAATGTCTATGTACAATATCAACTAAAACTCGAAAATCATTAAATCAGGAATTGCACTAGGACGAATTACAAAAATAATCAAAATCTCATGTTCACCGTTACCAATGTAAAATAGACAAACCTCATTACATATGACTTTAAACAGACATGCAAAATTGCTAAAGGTGCAGTTGACTTTGAACTACTCCAGTGTGTAATAACCATTTCCTGCAAAAAGCCACAAAACGACTCATTGAACTAACAAAGTGAAGTCATTTAATCCATCCAATATAGAAGAAAATAACGTATCATATTCTTTGTTGTGATGATAAAAAAAGCTTCTTACCAATGTTCAAAAGAACATCGTAACATCTCATTTATCCCTTGTATATGATGCATTACATAGATGGTATATAAAATGGGGTCTGAAGGCTTCAAGGATCGACTCGGTTCATTCCTTCTGATATCTGCAGTGCCAGAAAGTGTTGTTGAGCTTCATCAAAAAACCAATCAGAAGATGGTGTAAGCAACTAAGTATCGGTAGGATAGAAAGCACTTGTACCAATGGAACACCTCTGACCTCACGATTGAGTTCCGTGGACAACTTCTACAGTATTTGACATAGGACCAGGCTATGCTGCAACATGTCATTTGCTTGAAACAATCCAAATTCAAAGTCTCACATAAAAGCAAGACCATAAGAAATAAATTGAAAAAAAAAATAGATGAAATGTAGAAAACACACCTTAACTACAGAAAAATAAAAACATTACTGGCTGAATCACCAATATTTTAATACTAGTTAGAAAACCAATAATTCAAAAAACACATATAAGTGGGAAAAGAACTAAGATGGATAACACAGAGAAAACAGTCAATCAGCATTAACATCTCACACAATGTTCAATCAATTTGCATCTAGCAAATTTTCCACTTAATGACACACAAAACTAGTAATTTACCTATTGTTCTCACCCTTAGAAGCCTCAGAGTAAGAATGTAAAGAGATACTTTAAATATTGTGACCTCAGAAGTTCAAAGAGTGCAGATAGAAACCATATAAACGAGAGTGATAACGAAAATTCTATATTCAAATTAGAAAAAAACACAAAATAGGAATTAAAATTCTAGGGTTTTATCCTTCATTTTTCAGATCCAACAAAGATCTGTCAAGAGGATGTACGAAGCTGAGAACATGAGAGAGAAAGAGGCAGACGATTTACCTATAAGCCCTAGTTCGGTGATGATAGGAGACGAGGCCGCCAATGAAACCAGAAGAGACCGTTGATGATAAGGCATGAGGCCGGCGATGGCACCGTGCAAGGCTGATGAACACGGTGGCGGGGTAAGGATGAAGGCGGCGGCCGACGAACTCGACAGCGGCGGCCGACGAACTCGATGGCGGGAGCACCTTCCCTCTCTCTCTCTCCCCCAATCTCCTCTGATAACCGCATGAAACAACTGAATTGGATTGTGACCTTAAAATGGTGTTAGGCTGAGAGGGTGTGGGTGAAACTTTTATTGGGCTGAGCGCATTATTTTTAAATTATCTATGTTACTCGTTAATAGATTAGTCACGAATGGGCCTATCAAAAGGACTCCACCAACTGGGAACCGTTATTGATTCATAACAATCCCATCATTAGTTACTTACAATCTAAATTCCGCAAATAATTTCCGTTACTAATTTGACGTATTCTTGTAGTGGCATTTACACTTTAGAACTAAAAACACTTGTGTTGGTAACATTGTAAAAATAAGAAAATAACAATTTTTATAAACGAATGTTACATTTTACTTGTATAATAACATTGTAAAACAGTAACATTTACTTGTATAATAATATATCTATATATTTTCAAATAATAAGTTACAATGGGTTCAATTTATCATAATACATGTAAAAGTATTACATTATCTATAAAAATTTGTTACAATTTCATCTACTAAAGTGTTACATTTACTTGTACAAATAATTACATTCATGTATATAAGTTGTTATTTTTCAAATGTTACTTTCTTTTAAAAAATAAAATCAAAATACTCAAAAATAAAAATATTCTGGAAAAATACTATTACATTTCAATATAACGATAATTACATTTAGTTATTGTTAGTGTTACACGTATTTATAGTTAGTATTATAGTTGAAAATTGAGTAAAATGAGCTATTTTTTTTTAAAAAAAAAACTGGTGTTACATTTATTTATAAACAATGTTACTTTATAAGTAACACAGTTGTTACATTTAGTTGTACTAAGTATTACTTTTGACAAACGAAAAAAATAGTCATTTTTTTTAATAAAAACTAAAAAAACGAAAAAAAAAAAAAAAAAAAACAAATTTTTGGGGGATATTTTTTGGGGCCAATGGGTCGCTGCCACGTGGCAGATTTTGAGTGGGATCCTACGCTTCGCGGAGAATGTTGTACACGGGTCATGAGTCAGCTCGTCTCCTCTCTGAGACGGATCTAGGTGTTCTCACAAGAGACCACCTCCAAAATAAATACTCCTTCCTTCCGTTTCATTTTAAATGTTTAAAAAAAATATTGGGTTCAAAAATTATAAAAGACTTTTCTTTATAGAAAGTGGGGTAGAGTGTTGTGAGTATAAAATATGGGAAGGAGAAAGAAAGTTGGGTAGATAATAGTTGATGAATGATTGTTGTGTGTATGACATATAAGACCCACTAAATAAAAAATTATAAAAGACTTTTCTTTATAAATTTTGACTTTTAAGTTAAGATACTCATTTGAATTTTTTTATTTTTAAAATGAGACGGAAGGAGTACTTGCAAAAGCAAAAGAAAAGGTTAATCAATAGAATAATAAGATCGTACTCCCTCCGTCCCATAATTACGTGCACAAATTGTCATTTTGGGTGTTACATTGATAAATCACACTTTCTTAAAATGGTAACGAATTTTATTATACATCCCACCCATTCTCTCTCCTACTCTACTTTTACATTCACAAAACCAATCAACCTATTATTCCCTACCTCACTTTATCTCTCCTACTCCCCTTTCTTCAATCACAACAACTACTAACTACTATTTATCTCTTAATTCTCGTGCAAACCTCATTTTGTGCACATAATTATACGAGGGAGGAAGTATAACAATGATTGGTATTAACCATAATAATGACTTTTCTTTAATCAATAGAATAATAAAAACGTATAACAATGATTGGTATTAACAATAATAATGATAAATGCACATTCGGCGATGATAATTACATCCACCCTTGTTAGGATTTTGAACATGACTCATTCACATAATGTCATCATCAATCATCATATCGCAAGTGTGTGCGTGGCCCTCTAGACTTAAACATACCTCGATTTTCATTGGAAAAGACCATTCTATTTGTCTGAAGAAAATGGAGAAAAGAAAAGACAAGACAGGGTTAATAAGTGATTGAATTTGAAACATACACATACTCCGTCGTCCCATATAACAACTTTTACCATCTTATTCACAAAAATGATCACAACGTTTATTTTATTATTTAGCACGAGAATTAAATATAGAGTTTATATATATTAAAAAGTATTGTGAAAATACAAATTATTTTGGATGTGGCAAGTTAGTATGATTTTCAAGTGAAACTTACACTTTAATTATGTGACTATGACAAATGAAATAGGGTTCATATAATACGCATCAACAAAAAAAAAAAAAGTGAGACTTATCAATGACATCACTCGAAAGGTTAAATTTGGTTGTTGAGTTTGGGTGGAGGGAGTATACTTTTAAAACCATATTGTGAGTGGGAAAAGGACTATCAGTAGGGATGTTATGTGAACCGAGCTGGCTCGAGCTCGACTCAGTATTAGGGATGGCCAAAACCGGTTCCGGTTCGGCATATAGGTGACCCTGAACCGGCCCGTAGTTACAACGGTTCCGGTTACCACAATCCGGTTCCAGTTAGGTTCCGGTTCCGGTACGGTTCCGCCCCCCCCCTTTAAAATTATTGAAAAACAAGAGATTTTCGGTCCGGTTCGCCATTTATGTGAACAGTAATCGGCCCGGATGAATGGCGGTTCCGGTTACTCCGGTTCCGGTTTACTCCCCGGTTTGCTCCGGTTTCGTGCTTTTCCGGTTCGGTTCCGATCCGGTTTTTCGGTTCGGTTTGGCCATCCCTACTCAGTATCAGCTCGAAAAGTTCGAGCTTGAGTGGCAGGGCCGGCCATGCTATAAGATAAGTGAGTCCGCCGCCTAGGGCCACCGAAAATTTGGTCCAGTGGTTGTGATGTGATCCAAAGTGGTTTTCATGCGTGTGAGACATCATATGTTCGAATCGTACCTGGTGCAAGTGATGAGTTGTTTCCTTTTTTTTCCTCTCACCAGCTGCTCTATTCTCCACTCCATGACCATTGACTTTCAGTGACAACATGCTTTCATCCCATTCTTGAATCCAAGTTTAATTAGTTAATTTAAGCTTCTTTTTTTTTTTTTCTTTTAAAAAAGTTTGAGTTTTTTGTTTACAGTATATTTCTATAATTATTTTGTAATAATTAACTAAATATGTTGAAATGTTTTTTTAAAATATTTGCATTCATTACAAGAAAATAGTGAAATATTTATTTAAAACTTTTGCAATTACTATTAAAATTTATTACAATATGTCTTTTTCTTTTCATAGCAATTATCTCAATTCAATCTAATTACCAAACACATCCGGCTAAGTACAAAATATAATCTTTTTATTAATTCTCTAATTCTCGTTGTTAATCTACGAAAGACTGATAAGTGGCAGAAAAATAGAGAAAAAAATAAGAGATTTGAGAACGTCACACCGCACTGTTGCTTGTACAAAGAACTAAAGGTCTCCGACCGTATAGTTAGCCTAGGGCCCCAAATTTGACAGGACCGCCCTGTTGAGTGGGCTCGAGTTTTAACTCGACTCGAACCGAGTTTCAAGCTCGTTAAGTGATCGAGCTGACGGTGTTCGACTTGTTTAGCTCGTTAAAAACTCGAGCTCGGGTCGATAAGCAGTTAAACTTGAATTTTTATTTTCGACCAGCTCGAACTCGGCTCGATAAGCTCGAACTTGACTCGATAAGCTTGTTTAAAACACACTTTTCTAGGAAAAAGCCTAAGCCCGAGCTCGGCTCGTTAAAACTCGAGTTTGATATTGACTCGAGTTGTTCATAAGCATCTCGCGAGGTCGAACAAACAAGTGGGCTTGAGCTCGAGTTCGAGAAAAGCTCGAACTCAATAATTTTTAAACAAGCTCGAGTTCGACACCCGAAATTTCGGCTCGACTCAGCTCGTGTATGATAGACAGAACAGTATGGTGTCTGGTGTACCTACATTATCACCTACACCAGAACAGAATAATATGCCGAAACCCTAGCTTGGTACCCAAGCTAGGGCTGCCGTCTCCCAGTTTATTTTACTTACCTAGCACGTCTTGTTCTCTAGGGTTTTAGTCTTTAATTAGTTTTCAATCTCTCTACTCAGTTTGTATATATAGGGCACAACATTGATCAATACAATCAAGATCATTCTTCTTCAATATAATCAAAACTCTCTCTTATGTCAAAAGTCTCTAATATCTTACATGGTATCTAGAGCAATTACGATCCAACAGAATTTTTTTCTCAAACCCTAGCCATGGCCGACACAACCACTCTACCAAATTCGGCAGAGCCTCACAAACCCCTCATAATTGTATCCTTTACCCATGTTCTTAAACTCACATCAACCAACTACATCAGTTGGAAAACACAAATAGTTTCATCCTTAAAAGGTTATGATCTTCATCAGTTCATTGATGGTTCCCACCCCGCTCCACCACAAGATTTACCCAACCCAGCTGCCACCCCCAAACCACCAGCCGACGCCACTGACGCCCAGAAAGCAGCCGCATCGGCTGCTGTAGCCGCTACCCCTCCAACGATTCCGAATCCCGCTTACACCACGTGGTTTCGACAGGATCAACTCCTACTTAGCGCCTTGGCAGGTTCCTTCTCTGCATCACTTGTCCCACTCATCTCTCGCTGCACCACGACTCATGAAGCATGGTCTACCTTAGCTAAGACCTATGCTAATCCTACTAAAGGACATCTAAAACAAATCAAGGATCGACTATGCACTATTACCAAGGGCTCCCGATCAATTTCAGATTACATGCTTGATATGAAAAACTGTGCAGATCAACTAGCTTCGCTTGGCCGTCCCTGTTGGTAGTGGTGCCCTAGGCACGTTTAATAAACGTTGTAATTGTTATCATTTATTTCATATCAATAAAGAGATGTTTTGATTATTATTGTTGCTCATGTTTACTTATAATAATCTCCGTCCCTAGTACTTGTTAAGCACTAGTATAAAGGCTAAATGATCATGGGATGATCATGTTAGATTTATGGGTACTTGTTTGGAACAAGGTACTGGACATGACCCGCTGTATGAGATTTATGTCATGGTCTATGTCGAACATATATCTCATATTAGTTATGTCATTTGAATCCTTAGACATGAAGTTATTATAGTCTTCCACTTGATGAACATTATGTTTGACATATTCAAACGCTACTTTTAACCGAGTAGTTATAAAGGGTATGATTGGCATAATCGGATTCCCGTTAGGAAGAATAATAAGCTAAATGGATTTGTCCCTCCACGGAGAGATGTCAAGCTTGGGCCCCTCGAAGGAATGATGATGATGAAATGTTCGGCCGGACTCAAATGGATTGATTGGATCAATAGAATTTGAATTATCAACATATTCGGAATCGAGAAAGTATTGAACAAAAACAAGTTGACTGTTTGACCATGACTTGTGTTCAATGGCATTGTGGACAAAGGGATTGTGACATATTCTAAAGGAATGCGAACTTGTATCCACTTATACTATTTGGGTAGGTATGACGGTTTGCTAGAACCTAATCATATCTTATGGGATCATGTTTGAGCCCATTGCCAACTTAATATAATCCTAGAGGGTCACACACAATAGAACGAATCTTAAATAAAAGGACTATATTGGAATTTAGGGTCGAAGGACCTCAAGGGAATTTCTAGAATTATTCTGGGCCTCCTGGTCAACCAAGCGGGTTCTCACGACCCGAAATCTAGGCTCTATGTTATTAGTAATTAATTGATTATTATTTAATTATTTGCTTATTTATTTATTTAAATTATTATTTATTTAAATAATTACGTGTGCAAGTTATGTGTTATAATATTTATGCCTAGCATTTTAATTGAGTCATTTGGGTTAGTGTGGTATTGTTGGGTCTTAATTGTTAGTAGGGAGTGTAGTATTTGTGTGTAGTGTGAGAGAGGGGGCCTAAGTGTAACATTTTGAATTATATCCCCCTACTCCCCTCACCTCCCTCACCATCTCCCTCTCTCTCCATCCCATCTCCCTGGAAACTCTCCCTCTCTCTTTAGCTTTGTGGGTAAGTTTTCTTTCTTCCTTCTCTCTTAATTTTCTCCATCTTCCTTTCATTATTATTCATTTCTTAAAACATGAACCGTGTTTAGATCGTCGATAGGATCGTAGGAAGCCAAAAAGAATCGAAATCCATCAACTTTGAGAATTTGCAAGTAAGTTACTTTTCCCCCATTTTGATGCTAAAATGTTCATATCATGTTTATATGATGTTTGATGCGTTATATTTGAAGTTTGATTGAGTTTTGAATTTATTTCGAATTTATTTGAGTTTTTGGGTAAAAATGGTGAAATCTTGAATGTGGGAATTTGATCTTGGTTTTGGATGATTAAAGGGTGTTATTTAGGTTCCCTTTGGGTTGGATTATTGTTTAGGAGCTTTAGAAATGTATTGGGAAGCTTTGATTTTGATAACTTAAGTGAAGGATTGTGTTTTAGTCGAAAATGGCGTTTACCCAGCTATGCTCTTGGCCAACCCGTAGACCAGGCACCCACCCGCCTTGACCCGAGCGCCCGCCTGCCCCTTGTTTTCCAGCGACCCAAACCTTCTGTTGAAACAGGCGCCCGCCTGCCCCTGCCCGAGCGCCCGCCCGCCCGCCTGCTTGGGAATTTTGCCCTTTTGTTTGGTTTATGACTTAGGGCTTAACTAGTGGAGGTTTAATTCTTCTAAGTAACTTAAGATAACACCGTGGAACACTTTATTAAGTGGAATTGATTCTTATATGAATAAATATGATATGGAATTCGATTAAGTATCATTTTGGGAATGTGGTTCATCCTTGTTGTGCGGTTTATATTGGTTTACCTTTGTGGTGATTTATTTGGATTGGTTCCCTACTTTGGAACCTTAAGTTGTTTATTTAAGCTAGTATTTATTACTTAGCATTTATTTGAAAGCCCAGCTGGTATTTTGTGTGTGTTTGGGCGATGCGAAACATTATGATGGCACGGCCAAGTCCATTGTGATGTTGACCATTGTTTTGCCCCATTATTACCCTCCTCCAGATTGGCCTTGGATGTGAGAAGTGCTAGCTCCTTTGTGTGCATTTTAGCTTTACTTGGAGCATGACTTTGTGGCATGTCTCCCGTCCTTTGTGACACTTCTTTGGTTATTGGTTCCGGTACCGGGGGTTTTCTCTTCGGCTTTCATGCTATTATGAAGATGATGATTTGTTGATTATTGAAGCTGCGCAGCGATCCTTTATTTGGATGTTCCGGTTTGGAAAACCTTGGCTATATCCTTTGTTATGTGTTTATTTCCGCTGCTATCTGTTATATGATAATTGCTATGTGCTATGTGATAATAATTATTGTTTATTGCTTATTGCATCTTAGCATGTCATGTAGTTGCATTAGTAACTTATTGAGATTTATCTCACCCCCTTTTCTTTTATCTTTGTTTTTCCTTAACCCCCCCCCCCAGGTGATAAGGATTAGTCTCGCTGATCACGAGAAAGAGGACGTCGAGTGTGGATACATTCTTTTGGGGAAGGTTGTTATAGGTTGGTTTACATTATGTAAATGTGTAACCATTTTGGGATAGTTGTACCAAACAATGGCGTCACTAAGAATTGTATATTCGTATTTTGTTGGGCATAAACTTGTGGAAGTTTATGTTAGTTGTAATTGATTTTATCAAACTTGGTTTTGTAAAACTTTGGATCACTACCTTTTGGTATCAAATGAAATTTTTAACTTCGGTATTTGTCAGTTTTGGTTTTAAGTCGACGTCCAGCTCGCGGTCTCGGGCCCGCGGGGTCCGGGGTCGCGACAGTTGGTATCAGAGCTATGGCATTAGCTCTATGTATAAGTCTAGGTGGATTAGTATGACCTAGGTGGGTAGTAGTGTGCGGAGTGATTAACGGTTGATGTTTTATGCAGGTAATTGTTCTCAATGTCTGGAAGAAGAAACAGAGGAGGTACTAGTGGGACACAGAATCAGAATGATACAAGGGAAGAAGCCCGTGCCATGTTTCAAGGCATGTTTGAGGCGGCCATGAAGGCCATACATGATCAAGGCCCGAGGGTAGAACAAGCACCACCCCGCTATGGATTGGAGCAATTTCTGAAGTTGAAACCGGTTGAATTCAATGGGGAGCCCGATGTAAGGAAGGCTGAGTTGTGGATTGAGTCGATGGAGAAGATTTATGATGTATTTGGGTGTTCTGATGAGGACAAGGTCCGGTTCGTGGCTTACAAGCTTGTGGGTGCCGCCGATCATTGGTGGAAGGGTGTTAAAGCTACTTGGGATGATACTCGCACGGTGTATGCGTGGGAGTTGTTTGTGCGCAAATTCAAGGAGCATTTCATTCCGGTTGTTGATCAAAACCGAAAGGAGATCGAGCTACTCAACCTGGAGCAAGGTTTGCTGTCTATAGCTCAATACTCGGCTAAGTTCATAGAACTAGCCCGGTATTGTGACTATTTGGTGAGGACCGAGGAACAAAAGGCTATGAGATTCATTCGGGGATTGAAGACCTCCATCCGTACTCAACTGATTGCTCAACGGATAGTGACTTTCCAAGATGCGGTGGACCGAGCCTATTTGATAGAGCAAGATATTGGGGAGCATAAAAGGAAGACAGAGGTAGCCAACCCGAGTAAGCAAGGAGCGAAGAGCAAGTCACAACCAAGGATTGATAATCGAGGTAACTTTGGGGGACAGTCTCAGTTCCGAGGGCAACCGATCCCAAGGAACCCGGGTACCACTTCCGGGAACCAAGGGAGCCAAATTAGGAGGATTTGTTCGTATTGTCAAAAGGAAGGTCATTCTAAGGACCGGTGTTGGAAGAAGCAAGGAAGGTGCACCAATTGTGGTCAAATGGGTCACTTTGTAAAAGATTGCCCGAGAGGTAGAGGACAAGCATCCGGGTCAGGAGTTGGTACTAATCAGGGTCAGAAAAGGGATGCTACCGGGAAGCCCAAAGTCCAAGGAAGAGTATTTGCCATGAATCAACAACAAGCTACCGATGATCCATCCGTTATTGGAGGTATTGTTTCTGTGTCTAATGTGAGCGCATAGTAGATCCAGGATCATCTCATTCATACATTTCTGTGCAATTTGCTTCCATGTTAAATGCTGCATTCGAGTCTTTACCGTACGTGCTAGAGGTGTCGACCCCTGTAGGAGAATGCTTGATTTCTGATCGAGTCTTTCGTGCTTGTGATGTGGTTATTTGTGGTCGAGTCCTTTGTGCGGATTTGGTAGTTCTTCCTATCCAAGACTTTGATGTCATTTTGGGTATGGATTGGTTGAGCAAGTTTCATGCTTCCGTTGATTGCCGTAAGAAAACTGTTACTTTTTCTATTCCCGATGTGCCTAAATTTGTGTTTGAGGCTAGCCCTCTGAGTAGAAAGGTTCGCTTAATTTCTTTTATAAAAGCGAGAAAATTATTGCATAGTGGTTGTGAGGGGTATTTGGCTAGTGTTCTTGATACTAGGGAGGAATCCCCTAGTTTTGATAGTGTTCGAGTAGTTCGGGAATTTCCCGATGTTTTCTCTACCAAGTATGATATGCCTCCCGATCGTGAGATTGAGTTTTGTATAGATCTTTTGCCGGGTACGGCTCCGATTTCAAAAGCACCTTTTAGGTTGGCTCCCGCCGAGTTGAAGGAACTAAAGGTTCAGTTGCAAGAGTTGCTTGATCGAGGGTTTATCCGCCCTAGTGTTTCCCCGTGGGGAGCACCGGTTTTATTTGTGCGGAAGAAAGACGGTTCCTTGAGATTGTGTATCGATTACCGGAAGTTGAATCAGGTTACGGTGAAGAATAAGTATCCTCTACCGCATATCGATGATTTGTTTGATCAGCTTCAAGGGTCCGTGGTTTTCTCTAAACTTGATTTGAGGAGTGGGTACCATCAGTTGAAAGTTCGATCGGAGGATATTCCGAAGACTGCCTTTCGCACTCGTTATGGTCATTATGAGTTTTTGGTTATGCCGTTTGGGTTGACTAACGCGCCGGCCGTGTTTATGGATTTGATGAACCGGATTTTCCATCCCTATCTTGACTCGTTCGTGGTAGTCTTTATTGATGATATTCTTGTTTATTCGAAATCTCGAGAGGAGCACGAGAAACATTTGAGGACTGTTTTATCCGTTCTTGCGAGGGAGAAATTATTTGTGAAGTTCAGTAAATGCGAATTTTGGCTCGAGAAGGTGTCATTTCTGGGTCATGTGATTTCGAAAGATGGGATTTCTGTGGATCCTTCAAAGATAGAGGCAATAGTGGATTGGAAGAGACCCGAGTCAGTGACCGAGATTCATAGTTTTCTGGGTTTAGCCGGGTATTACCGAAGATTTATTGAGGGGTTTTCGAGGATTGCTACTCCGATGACTCAGTTGACCCGGAAGAATGTTCCGTTTGTATGGACCGAGAAATGTGACAAAAGTTTCGGGGAATTGAAGAAGAGGTTGACTACCGCACCGATCTTGACTTTGCCTAATGGGAGCGATGGCCTAGTGATTTACAGTGATGCTTCGAAAGAGGGTTTGGGTTGTGTGTTGATGCAGAATGGGAAAGTGATTGCGTATGCTTCGAGAAAGTTGACCCCTAGTGAACAGAATTACCCGACTCATGATATGGAGTTGGCGGCGATTGTATTTGCGTTGCACAAATGGAAGCACTATCTTTATGGAGCGAAGTTTGAGATTTTTACCGATCACAAGAGTTTGAAGTACCTTTTCTCCCAGAAAGAGTTGAATAATAGACAGCGCCGATGGATGGAATTATTGAAGGATTATGATTGTACGATTTCTTATCATCCGGGGAAGGCGAATGTGGTAGCCGATGCGATTAGTAGAAAATCTTATGTGGCTTCGATGATGGTCCGTGAATGGAAAATGCTTGAGGATGTTCGAGATTGGTCTCCTCGTGAATCGAGACATGGGGCTATTTTTGCGAATATTAGGGTGTCTCCGACCCTAATTCAGAGGATAAAGGAAGCTCAGAAAGAAGATCCCGAGTTGGTGAAGATAATGGGTAAATTGAAGGAAAAGAATTTTGAGGATTTTTCTATTAGCCCGATTGGAGTGTTGACTTTCCGTGGTCGTTTGTGTGTTCCGGATGTTGATGGAATTAAGCAGAGAGTTCTTGATGAGGGTCACAAATCGAGGTATACTATTCATCCGGGTAGTACGAAGATGTATCAGGATTTGAAGCAACAATTTTGGTGGATTAATATGAAAAGGGAAATAGCCGAGTATGTGTCGAGGTGTTTAACGTGTCAGCAGGTCAAAGCCGAGCATCAGAGACCCGCGGGATTACTTCAGCCGTTAGAGATTCCCGAGTAGAAATGGGAGCATGTGACTATGGATTTCGTTACGGGACTGCCTCGTACCCGTAGGAAGTATGACAGTGTTTGGGTAATAGTGGATAGATTGACCAAGAGTGCCCATTTCTTGCCTATTGACATCAGATATTCGATGGAAAGGCTTCCGACCCTTTATATCGATGAGATCGTTAGATTGCATGGGGTTCCGGTTAGCATTGTGTCAGATCGAGACCCGAGGTTTACTTCTAGATTCTGGAAGGCATTTCAGGAAGCTTTGGGTACAGATTTGCGATTCAGTACGGCTTTTCATCCTCAGACCGACGGTCAATCCGAGAGGACTATTCAGATTCTTGAGGATATGTTGCGAGCTTGTTCGATAGACTTTTCCGATTCTTGGGATTCGCACCTACCGTTAGTGGAGTTCTCTTACAACAACAGTTATCAGGCTAGTATCGAGATGGCTCCGTTTGAGGCCTTGTATGGAAGGAAATGTAGATCGCCTATTTGTTGGGATGAGGTTGGTGAATCGAAGATTGTGGGTATTGATTTGCTTCGGGATTCAGTCGAAAAGGTTAGAGTTATCCGGGATCGATTGAAGACAGCCCAGAGTCGACATAAGAGCTACGCGGATAACCGAAGGAGAGATCTTAGTTTTCAGACCGGTGATTTTGTGTTTTTCAAAGTGTCTCCGAAGGTGGGTATTCGTAGATTCGGGAAGAAAGGCAAATTGGCTCCGAGGTTTATTGGTCCGTTTGAGATTTTGGGAAAGGTTGGACTTCTAGCGTATCGTCTCGCGTTACCATCATCTTTAGACCGGTTGCACAACGTCTTTCACGTTTCTATGCTTCGGAAGTATGTTCATGATCCATCTCACGTGTTACCGAGGATACCGGAGGATATTGAGCCCGATATGACTTATGAGGAACAACCGGTTCGGATCTTAGATTCTAAAGTCCAAGAGTTGAGGAGCAAGAGCATCGCGTTGGTTCGAGTTCTTTGGAGGAATCATAACATCGAGGAGTCGACGTGGGAGCTTCGAGATGAGATCGAGAGGAAATTTCAGTGGCTTTTTGTTTAAGGTGAGTCTCGTTAAAATTCGGGTCGAATTTTCTTTAAGGTGGAGTGAATGTCACGACCCGAAATCTAGGCTCTATGTTATTAGTAATTAATTGATTATTATTTAATTATTTGCTTATTTATTTATTTAAATTATTATTTATTTAAATAATTACGTGTGCAATTTATGTGTTATAATATTTATGCCTAGCATTTTAATTGAGTCATTTGGGTTAGTGTGGTATTGTTGGGTCTTAATTGTTAGTAGGGAGTGTAGTATTTGTGTGTAGTGTGAGAGAGGGGGCCTAAGTGTAACATTTTGAATTATTTCCCCCTACTCCCCTCACCTCCCTCACCATCTCCCTCTCTCTCCATCCCATCTCCCTGGAAACTCTCCCTCTCTCTTTAGCTTTGTGGGTAAGTTTTCTTTCTTCCTTCTCTCTTAATTTTCTCCATCTTCCTTTCATTATTATTCATTTCTTAAAACATGAACCGTGTTTAGATTGTCGATAGGATCGTAGGAAGCCAAAAAGAATCGAAATCCATCAACTTTGAGAATTTGCAAGTAAGTTACTTTTCCCCCATTTTGATGCTAAAATGTTCATATCATGTTTATATGATGTTTCATGCGTTATATTTGAAGTTTGATTGAGTTTTGAATTTATTTCGAATTTATTTGAGTTTTTGGGTAAAAATGGTGAAATCTTGAATGTGGGAATTTGATCTTGGTTTTGGATGATTAAAGGGTGTTATTTAGGTTCCCTTTGGGTTGGATTCTTGTTTAGGAGCTTTAGAAATGTATTGGGAAGCTTTGATTTTGATAACTTAAGTGAAGGATTGTGTTTTGGTCGAAAATGGCGTTTACCCAGCTATGCTCTTGGCCAACCCGTAGACCAGGCGCCCGCCCGCCTTGACCCGAGCGCCCGCCTGCCCCTTGTTTTCCAGCGACCCAAACCTTCTGTTGAAACAGGCGCCCGCCTGCCCCTGCCCGAGCGCCCGCCCGCCCGCCTGCTTGGGAATTTTGCCCTTTTGTTTGGTTTATGACTTAGGGCTTAACTAGTGGAGGTTTAATTCTTCTAAGTAACTTAAGATAACACCGTGGAACACTTTATTAAGTGGAATTGATTCTTATATGAATAAATATGATATGGAATTCGATTAAGTATCATTTTGGGAATGTGGTTCATCCTTGTTGTGCGGTTTATATTGGTTTACCTTTGTGGTGATTTATTTGGATTGGTTCCCTACTTTGGAACCTTAAGTTGTTTATTTAAGCTAGTATTTATTACTTAGGATTTATTTGAAAGCCCAGCTGGTATTTTGTGTGTGTTTGGGCGATGTGAAACATTATGATGGAACGGCCAAGTCCATTGTGATGTTGACCATTGTTTTGCCCCATTATTACCCTCCTCCAGATTGGCCTTGGATGTGAGAAGAGCTAGCTCCTTTGTGTGCATTTTAGCTTTACTTGGAGCATGACTTTGTGGCATGTCTCCCGTCCTTTGTGACACTTCTTTGGTTATTGGTTCCGGTACCGGGGGTTTTCTCTTCGGCTTTCATGCTATTATGAAGATGATGATTTGTTGATTATTGAAGCTGCGCAGCGATCCTTTATTTGGATGTTCCGGTTTGGAAAACCTTGGCTATATCCTTTGTTATGTGTTTATTTCCGCTGCTATCTGTTATATGATAATTGCTATGTGCTATGTGATAATAATTATTGTTTATTGCTTATTGCATCTTAGCATGTCATGTAGTTGCATTAGTAACTTATTGAGATTTATCTCACCCCCTTTTCTTTTATCTTTGTTTTTCCTTAACCCCCCCAGGTGCTAAGGATTAGTCTCGCTGATCACGAGAAAGAGGACGTCGAGTGTGGATACATTCTTTTGGGGAAGGTTGTTATAGGTTGGTTTACATTATGTAAATGTGTAACCATTTTGGGATAGTTGTACCAAACAATGACGTCACTAAGAATTGTATATTCGTACTTTGTTGGGCATAAACTTGTGGAAGTTTATGTTAGTTGTAATTGATTTTATCAAACTTGGTTTTGTAAAACTTTGGATCACTACCTTTTGGTATCAAATAAAATTTTTAACTTCGGTATTTGTCAGTTTTGGTTTTAAGTCGACGTCCAGCTCGCGGTCTCGGGCCCGCGGGGTCCTGGGTCGCGACACGGGTGCTTGGGTTGAACCAGGCGGGCGCCTGAATAATCCGGAAAAGGGCCTTGACCTTCTGCCCAAATGAGCGGGCGCTCGGTCTGGCGGCAGAACAATTCCTAATTCGATTTAGGAAGGTTTTTGGCACAAGATTCCTATTTGGAATATGTCTTAATTGTGTATAAAAACACCAATTTGGCCAGACCATATTTACTAGTGCTTTTGTATGTCTCAAAGAGTTTGAGAGAGATTTTATTTTGTTCTAAGATATCATTGATTGAGGAACAAAATAATTCACAAATAAATTTCATATAGTTCTTTATTATATTGTGAAAGTGTGTTTCATAATATTGGTCTAGCAACCAAGATCAAAGAAGCTCCTTTGATATTCGTTCGAAGTGTGGATACCGCTAGAGGGTGAAAATCACCATCTTCAAAGTTCGTGTTCAAGCTTTGTGATCGTGATCAAGTCTTCAAGTTTCTCCACCAAGACCGAAGAAAAGTTCATAGCCATCAAGGGTTAGTTATTCCTCTATTCATCTTGTTGTATTTGATTTAATCATATGAACGGATCCATGGCTTTGGGTTTTCTTAAAATTTTAATTGCTATATTCCGCTGCGCATGTTACTTGGAAACCCAACAGTGGTATCAGAGCCCCGTTCATGTTGATTATTTCAATACCTTGATCATGTTATTTGTATATAAATTGTTTATGTGCCTAGCATGATATGAATATTAGAATATATGATGCTTATGTGTTTTGTGATTTTATGTGGTTTATTGTTTTGCAACTTTAATCGCACGATTCAATCGCAATAAATATTATGGTGGATTCTGAATTATTTCGATTATTGATTTTTGATTGGATCAAAGTTTTAATAATCGGGGAAAAATAATTTTGAGACAAAATTTTCGAACTTTAAAAATTCTGTATCATTCTGGCTATTCAGGCGCCCGCTCGCTGATGACCAGGCGGGCGCTCGGTGGTCAAAATTTGTTCTGATTTTGGTTAAAATCTGAATATGGAATTTTCGATAAATTCGACAAAACCAGTAACAGAACCAGTCCAGACTTGTTGATCTGGAATGGGTTTTGGGTAGTTGGTTTGTGTGTGGAATTTGGGGTTTGATTTTCCTATTTGTTTTAGTCTTGTGATTCCTAGATTGGTTCAAGTTTTGGATGGCTAATCTGCGTTCATCGAGATTGTGTTTCCCAAAATTGACCGCAATCAAAGTTTCAAAGATAAAACGAAGTTAGAATTATGAAGAGTTCATAATTGCTAAAATTGAGAAACAAAGGTTCTTGTTTCAATGATTGGAGATCCATGTGGAATTGTGAATGCAATTGGCCTACGTTCATCGAGACCATCTATTGCTTAGTTTCGGCCACATGGACTACTTTCTTGGTTTCTTGAATTAGTGCGGGATTGTGGTTGCCTTATGGCTTAGTTCGACCGCACGTCTTGTTGTCTTGATTTGGAGATAATAACCGAAGTTGAAATAGTCTCATCCTCATAATTATAGAGAAACTAATGACACATAAATATCATGCTTAAATTAATGGAGATTAATTTAGTGACTAAACTTGATGTGTAACATGTTTATATTATGTGCTCATAAATGTGTTATATGCTATATGTGATGAACCTTCAAAGAAAGTTTTAAGTCCTTCTTTGCCATGCCATGATTAAAACACTTGTTTATATATGGGTGATTTTGATGTGGGTTCGCCTCCGCGAAGTGCATTGATTTTATTCATATATAAGCAAGATGAGGTTCATTAATTTAATGTGGGCTTGCCTCCGCAAGGTGCATTAAATTGAATGGTTCCTATGCGTTTAAAATGGTTGGACTTAATTACGCGTCAAAACAGTTTTGGGCCTAGGCAAAAGATGAGATTAAACATGCTTTTTGAAATTGGATTTCTCAAAGAATCTCATAAAAGGATCTAAGAATCATATGGGATATGATTGACATGATTGTCTACCTAATTAATTTAGTTTTTGAGCGGTCCGCCTCCGTGGACTCAAAAGTTAAATTAAAGTTGGATCTTAGCCCAATTAAATTATATTATACATTGGATGTATAAGAAGGTTATATAATTTAGTGGGAGTATTTTGTTTGAAAAATACATTATTTATCTCTTTAATGAAAAATCGGTACTTATTAAATTTTGGAAATTTTGCATATTTGTAGATAATGACTAATAACACTCAATCAATGTCATTGCGATCGATCCTTGAGAAGGATAAGCTCGAAGAGAATGGTACTAACTTTATGGATTGGATCCGTAGCATAAGAATCGTTCTTAGGCAAGAAGATAAGTTGTACATTCTCGATGGGCCTCTCCCTGCTGAACCACCGCCTACTGCCCCTAGGGTAGAAAGAGACAATTACAAGAAACATCATAATGATTCTAGAGATGTAAGTTGTCTCATGCTTGCTGCTATGTGTTCAAAACTCCAACAAAGTTTGGAACATTTGGAAGCCTATGAGATAGGCGTGGAGTTGAGGACCATGTTTCAAGAGCAAGCTAGGCAAGAGAGGTACAAGACCATTGTTGCATTCACTACTAGTAAAATGAATGAAGGGCAACAAGTGAGTCCTCACTTTCTTAAAATGAAAGGTTATGTAGAGCACCTTGAGAAACTTGGCTATCCAATTCCATTGGAGCTAGCCACGGATCTCATTCTTAATTCATTGCCTAAAAGTTATAATAAGTTTGTGATAAATTATAACATGCATGGAATGGAAAAGAATCTCTCTGAGTTGCATGGGATGCTCAAAACTGCAGAGATGAAAATTGTGGAGAAAGGTTCTCCCGTGCTCTTGGTTCATGATGGGAAGAAGGCTAGTGCCAAAGGAAAGGGTAAGAAAGTTTTCAAACCCAAAATAAGCAAGGCAAAGGTTGCCAAGGCTTCTGAGGCAAAACCCGATTCACAAAAGGATGCAATCTGTTTCCATTGTCAAGAAATTGGTCATTGGAAACGTAATTGCAAGGCTTTCTTGGAAGAGCAAAAGAAGAAGAAGGGCAGCAAGGCTGCGTCGACTTCAGGTATCTATATGATAGATATTCTCCTTTCTACCACTGATTCTTGGGTATTGGATACCGGATGTGGTTCTCACATTTGTCTAAATGTGCAGGGACTAAAGAATAGGAGACTGCTTAAAGAAGGTGAAGTAGATCTACGCGTGGGGAATGGAGCAAGAGTTGCTGCATTAGCCGTAGGGACTTATGAAGTCACTTTACCTTCCGGATTAATTCTAGTTTTGAACAATTGTTATTATGTTCCGGATTTAAGCAGAAGTATTATTTCAATTTCTTGTTTGGATAATGAAGGTTTTAAGTTTCTTATTGAGAATAAGAAATTTTCTATTTATTTAAATGATGTGCTTTATGGTATTGCTAATTCATTTAATGGCCTTTATATCTTGGATGTCAAGAATGAAAATAATAACAATGTCTATCATGTAAATAAGAAATCTAAACCTAATGATGTAAATCATACCTATTTATGGCATTGCCGTCTTGGTCATATTAATGAGAAGCGTATCTCAAAACTCCATGGGGACGGACTTTTAGGTTCATATGACCTCGAGTCATATGATACTTGTGAGTCGTGTCTTCTTAGAAAAATGACTAAGACACCTTTTACCAAGCTAGGTGAAAGGGCAAGTGACTTATTGGGGTTGATACATTCTGATGTAT
The DNA here is from genome assembly GCA_026119855.1 of Campanula takesimana. Lineage (NCBI taxonomy): Eukaryota > Viridiplantae > Streptophyta > Magnoliopsida > Asterales > Campanulaceae > Campanula > Campanula takesimana. The sequence continues at coordinate 247,103 of JAOWBW010000167.1, read as the reverse complement.
GCGGACCATTAAGTAGCAATGCTAGGGGAGGATTTCAATACCTCATAACCTTCACTGATGATTATAGTAGATTTGGGTATGTGTTTTGTAGGGGTACTCACCGACTTCTAGTACCAAGTCCACGGTTCCCTTAGCCTCGGCTTTGTGATTTGTAAATCCCTCTAGTCTCCCATTGTAAGGGGTAAGCATGGTGTCTGGCAACTCCATCTCCTTGAAGGTTCTGTAATAGAGCACGTCTTTAGCGGCCCCAGAATCTATTAAGAGCCTTTCCGACTCGCAGTTGTCGATTCGGCCTGTGATGACCAAAGGCTGCTCTCTCATGGCCCTATTTCCGGCCAGCTCGTTAGGGGAAAACTAATCACCTCCTCCCCTTTGTGAATCCAAGGGGGGATATGGTAAACCTTGCTTAGCTCATAGATCTGCTCTTTTAACTTGGTGTTGGAAGGGATTTCCTCCCTGATTACACCAATTAGTTTTGCCCGAGGCGGCCTGTCTTCGCGGTCATCCACTTTCTCATCTTCTCTCGGACGTTTGTTGTCCTTCTTTCCTAGGTATAATGAAACATAAAAGTGAAGCATTTGAGATATTTAGAATATTTCAAAATGAAGTAGAAAAACAACTTGGCAAAAGTATAAAGGCACTTCGATCAGATCGTGGTGGAGAATACTTGAGTCAAGAATTTGATGATCATCTAAAGAATTGTGGAATAGTTTCACAATTGACTCCACCCGGAACACCACAATGGAATGGTTTGTCCGAGAGGAGGAATCGGACTTTGTTAGACATGGTTCAATCAATGATGAGTCAAGTTGATCTTCCAATATCCTTTTGGGGTTACGCCCTAGAAACCGCTGCTTTCACACTAAATCGTGTTCCAACTAAATCGGTTCAAAAGACTCCATATGAGATGTGGAGCGGAAAGAAGCCTTGTCTGTCTTTCATGAAGATTTGGGGTTGCGAAGCTTTTGTCAAAAGACTTGTCTCAGACAAAATTGCACACAAATCTGATAAATGTAATTTCGTGGGATATCCTAAGGAAACTAGAGGATATTACTTTTACAACCGTGAGGACAACAAAGTGTTTGTTGCCCGAACTGGTGTCTTTCTAGAGAAAGAGTTTCTCTCCAAAGAAATCAGTGGGAGTAAAATAAATCTTGAAAAAATTCAAGACCCAGAAAATATCATTGAACCAATAGTGGAACAGGAACAAGAACCACAAGGAGTTGTGGAACCTGTTCAAAATACACAAGCAACTCGCAGATCTAGTAGGTTACGATCCGAGCCCGAGAGATATTGATTTCTCGTAATGGATAGTAATGAGGTAGAAATCATTGAGAATGATGAACCGTCAACCTACCAAGAGGCGATGTCTTCTCCTGATTCGGACAAGTGGCTTGGAGCCATGGAATCCGAATTGCAATCCATGTAAGACAATCAAGTTTGGAATTTGATTGATGCACCCAAAGGTGTAAAAACCATAGGATGCAAATGGGTCTTCAAGAAGAAGACTGACATGGATGGGAAGGTGCATACTTACAAAGCTAGGCTTGTAGCGAAGGGTTATAGGCAAGTTCATGGTATTGACTATGATGAGACCTTTTCACCCGTAGCAATGATCAAGTCTATAAGAATTTTGCTTGCCATTGCCGCATATCATGACTATGAGATATGGCAGATGGACGTCAAAACCGCTTTCCTGAATTGAAAACTCCCAGAGGATGTGTATATGACACAACCAGAAGGTTTTGAACAAGATTCTAAGGTATGCAAATTGCAGAGATCCATCTATGGATTGAAGCAAGCTTCTAGGAGTTGGAATCTCCGTTTTGATGAATCGGTCAAAGAGTTTGGTTTCATCAAGAACGAAGATGAGCCTTGTGTATACAAGAAGATTAGTGGGAGCATAGTGCTATTCCTTATTTTATACGTGGATGACATATTACTCATTGGAAACGACATTCCTACACTCCAGTCTGTGAAAACTTGGTTAGGAAAGTGCTTCGCAATGAAAGATATGGGTGAAGCCGCATATATTCTTGGCATTAAGATCTATAGAGATAGATCAAGGAGGCTACTTGGTTTAAGCCAAAGTACATACATTGACAAGGTCATTAGAAGATTCCGTATGGAAAATTCTAAGAGAGGCACCTTGCCCGTGTTACATGGAGTTTCTCTCAGCAAGACTCAATGTCCTAAGACAAAAGATGAGCGTGAGAAAATGAATGATGTTCCATATGCTTCGGCAATTGGGTCCATCATGTATGCCATGATTTGTACTAGGCCGGATGTATCTTATGCTTTGAGCATGACAAGTAGATACCAATCCGACCCTGGTTGAAAATCACTGGATAGCTGTAAAAGCGATTCTTAAGTACTTGAGAAGAACTAAAGACTCGTTTTTGGTCTATGGAGGAATGGAAGATGATCTCGTTGTAAATGCTTACACGGATGCAAGCTTCCAAACCGACAAAGATGATAGCCGATCGCAATCGGGTTTTGTGTTTATGTTAAATGGTGGAGCTGTAAGCTGGAAGAGTTCCAAGCAAAGTACAACCGCTGATTCTACAACAGAAGCTGAGTATATTGCTGCATCGGATGCTGCAAAGGAAGCTGTTTGGATTAAGAAGTTCATAACTGAACTTGAAGTGGTTCCTAGTATTGCTAATCCAATAGACCTTTATTGCGATAATAATGGTGCTATTGCTCAAGCAAAGGAACCAAGAGCACATCAAAAATCCAAACACATACTTAGGCGTTTTCATATCATTCGAGAGATCGTTGATAGGGGAGACGTAAATATATGCAGAGTACCGACTGATGACAATGTTGCGGACCCACTAACAAAGGGACTTCCACAAGCTAAACATGATGGTCATGTTAGGTCCATGGGTATTAGATACATGGGAGATTGGGCCTAGGGCAAGTGGGAGATTGTTGGTAGTGGTGCCCTAGGCACGTTTAATAAATGTTGTAATTGTTATCATTTATTTCATATCAATAAAGAGATGTTTTGATTATTATTGTTGCTCATGTTTACTTATAATAATCTCCGTCCCTAGTACTTGTTAAGCACTAGTATAAAGGCTAAATGATCATGGGATGATCATGTTAGATTTATGGGTACTTGTTTGGAACAAGGTACTGGACATGACCCGCTGTATGAGATTTATGTCATGGTCTATGTCGAACATATATCTCATATTAGTTATGTCATTTGAATCCTTAGACATGAAGTTATTATAGTCTTCCACTTGATGAACATTATGTTTGACATATTCAAACGCTACTTTTAACCGAGTAGTTATAAAGGGTATGATTGGCATAATCGGATTCCCGTTAGGAAGAATAATAAGCTAAATGGATTTGTCCCTCCACGGAGAGATGTCAAGCTTGGGCCCCTCGAAGGAATGATGTTGATGAAATGTTCGGCCGGACTCAAATGGATTGATTGGATCAATAGCATTTGAATTATCAACATATTCGGAATCGAGAAAGTATTGAACAAAAACAAGTTGACTGTTTGACCATGACTTGTGTTCAATGGCATCGTGGACAAAGGGATTGTGACATATTCTAAAGGAATGCGAACTTGTATCCAGTTATACTATTTGGGTAGGTATGACGGTTTGCTAGAACCTAATCATATCTTATGGGATCATGTTTGAGCCCATTGCCAACTTAATATAATCCTAGAGGGTCACACACAATAGAACGAATCTTAAATAAAAGGACTATATTGGAATTTAGGGTCGAAGGACCTCAAGGGAATTTCTGGAATTATTCTGGGCCTCCTGGTCAACCAAGCGGGCGCTTGGGTTGAACCAGGCGGGCACCTGAATAATCCGGAAAAGGGCCTTGACCTTCTGCCCAAATGAGCGGGCGCTCGGGTGGTACCGGGCGGGCGCTCGGTCTGGCGGCAGAACAATTCCTAATTCGATTTAGGAAGGTTTTTGGCACAAGATTCCTATTTGGAATAGGTCTTAATTGTGTATAAAAACACCAATTCGGCCAGACCATATTTACAAGTGCTTTTGTGAGTCTCAAAGAGTTTTAGAGAGATTTTATTTTGTTCTAAGATATCATTGATTGAGGAACAAAATAATTCACAAATAAATTCCATATAGTTCTTTATTATATTGTGAAAGTGTGTTTCATAATATTGGTCTAGCAACCAAGATCAAAGAAGCTCTTTTGATATTCGTTCGAAGTGTGGATACCGCTAGAGGGTGAAATTCATCATCTTCAAAGTTCGTGTTCAAGCTTTGTGATCGTGATTAAGTCTTCAAGTTTCTCCACCAAGACCGAAGAAAAGTTCATAGCCATCAAGGGTTAGTTATTCCTCTATTCATCTTGTTGTATTTGATTTAATCATATGAACGGATCCATGGCTTTGGGTTTTCTTAAAATTTTAATTGCTATATTCCGCTGCGCATGTTACTTGGAAACCCAACAGTCCCCTCGACCCCGATGATCTCGCCGACAGAATCCTTGATCAGATTCATGACTCCGTTTTCGTTAGTGTTATTAATGCCGTTCAGAGTTGGGATACACCTATTTCGTTTGATGAACTTCATGAAAAATTGATCAACAAGGAGGTCTCCCTAAAACATCGGTCTACTATAAATCCCATGTTTCCTACCACGGTTAATTATGCTGCCAAACCTCCTCCTCTGAACAACCAGTTTCGCTACAACCCTACCAACCCTAACCCCTCACCACCGCAAAATCCATCTCCTACCAACAACTCTGACCGATCCAACTACACACCTCGAAACTCTTACAAGGGTAAATGTCAATGGTGCAGACTTGACGGTCACTTTCTCAATCAGTGCAATGTCTTCAAGCAGGCCTTTCCCAATGCCACCTTCCCTACCTATACTCCACCAAATAACCAATCCCACCATCAACCTCCAAATCAACCTCCTGCCCGTTCCCAATTCCGAGGACAGAACACCCAACCTTCGGCCTACAATGCCCACACTCAAGCTGCACCTATTCCTGGTTGGCTTCTCGACAGAGGCGCCACTCATCATGCTACTAATGATCTCCGGAATCTTGCCCTTCACCATCCATATGACGGTACCGACGAGCTCATAATCGGTGACGGTTCAGGTCTTACTATCTCTAACATTGGTTCTACACAATTTCTTACACCTTCTGCTTCTCTCAATCTCACTCATATACTTCATGTTCCCTCTATCTCTCGAAACATCTTATATGTCTCTAAGTTATGTGATGATAATAATGTTTCTGTGTCGTTCTTACCTAATTCTTTTGTTGTAAAGGATCTCTACACGGATCGAATTGTTTTCCAAGGCAATTCTAGCTCTGGCATTTATGAATGGCCTCCGTCCCCTCCCGTTGTTCATGTCTCCACATCCACAATCAACTGGCATCATCGTCTCGATCATCCGTCCTATCCAATTTTACGACATCTTAGTTCGAGTTTTAATTTAGCGATCCCTAGTTCTCTTTCTTTTCATTGTAATTCATGTGACTGCCACAAGAGTCACAAGCTACCATTTAATGAAAATTCTCTTTCTTCTTCTGGGCCTCTGGATTTACTTAATAGTGATGTGTGGACCTCTCCAACCTTATCTTATGATGGTTACAAATATTATATAATTTTTGTCGTTCACTTCACTAAATATACTTGGTTGTACCCCCTAAATCACAAAAATGATGCCACAAAAGTTTTTCATAATTTCAAATCACTCGTGGAGAGATATTTCAATCGCCCCATTCTCACTATTTTTAGTGACAATGGTGGTGAATACATTGGCCTCCGTCCTCTTCTCACTTCTTTTGGTATTTCTCATCTCACATCTCCACCTCACACTCCAGAACAAAATGGCTATTCTGAACGACGTCACTGTCATATTGTCGAAACGGGTCTTTCTCTTCTCTCTCACTCTCACATGCCTCAAAAATTCTGGCCACTAGCGTTTGTGACTGCAAGCTATCTCATAAATGGCATGCCCACACGTTCACTCAATCTTCAATCTCCATTTCAAAAACTTTTTTCTCACCCCCCCCCCCCAATTATCAAAAACTTCGTAGTTTTGGTTCACTATGCTATCCATGGCTAAGACCCTATATTACCAACAAACTTGATCCCAAATCTATTCCGTGTGTCTTTGTAGGCTATTCTCCCACTCAAAGTGCCTACTACTGCCTAGATCCCAAAACTCACAAAATCTATGTCTCTCATCATGTCAAGTTTGTTGAGCATGAATTTCCCTATGCTTCTCTTTCTTCTCCAGATCATCACTCTCCCACACCGGATGAATGGTGTCACTTCAGACTGCCTGTTCTCTCTAGTGTTACTCCTGATATACCTACACCACAGCCTACATCTGCTGCTCCCCCCATACAGAATTACCCAGAACAAACCGCTGCTCTCCACCACCCAGTTGGACCTCCACCTGCTCCGGTCGGTCTCACTCCAGAACCGGTCGGACATGATCTCTCAGTTCCAACCAGTGTTGACCCCACTGTGCCTGCACCAACATCCACATCAGCCAACACCACCACTAGCATTCCTACCCCCACCTCCCATTATGGATGGCCAAAACCGGTTCCGGTTCGGCATATATGTGACCCTGAACCGGCCCGTGCTTACCCCGGTTCCGGTTGGCACAATCCGGTTTCGGTTAGGTTCCGGTTCCGGTACGGTTCCGGCCCCCCCTTTAAAATTATTGAAAAACAAGGGATTTTCGGTCCGGTTTCGGTCCGGTTTACCATTTATGTTAACCGTAACCGGACCAGATGAATGGCGGTTCCGGTTACTCCGGTTCTGGTTTACTCCCTGGTTTGCTCCGGTTCCGGGCTTTTCCTATTCGGTTTTCTGGTTCCGGTCCGGTTCCATTTGGCCATCCCTACCTCCCATACCTGCTGGCCCAATTACTCGCCTTCGCAATAATATCCGTAAACCTGTTCAGAAACTCAACCTTCATGTCTCTGTATCCGACCCATCTACTGAACCCACCACCTATACTCAAGCACTCAAACTACCATCTTGGCGAGATGCTAGGCAAGCTGAATTCGATGCCCTAGTGCGCAACCAGACTTGGGATCTTGTACCACCTTCCACCACCCAACATCCTATCGGCTGCAAGTGGATTTTTCGCACCAAATACAACCCTGATGGTACCATTGAACGTCATAAAGCCCGCCTCGTTGCCAAAGGATTTCACCAACGCCCTGGTATTGACTACTCTGAGACATTTAGCCCTGTCGTTAAACCTGCTACCATTCGTACTATGCTTTCTCTTGCTGTTACTCTTGGTTGGACTTTAAGACATGTTGACATTAACAATGCGTTTCTCCAAGGTTCCTTGAAAGAGGATGTGTATATAGTTCAACCCCCGGGCTTCATTGATGCTCATCGGCTGAATCATGTGTGTAAACTCAAGCAGGCCATTTACGGTCTCAAACAGGCACCCCGAGCATGGTATACAGAATTGAAGCATTATCTGTTATCTGTGGGATTCTTGAATTCCAAGTCTAATTCCTCTCTAATATCATACAGTGTGTACAACCCTAACTTATCAGTATGGCAAATGGGTAGAATTTGAAAGTGGAGTTTACAGTTTTAAGTATGTAATGACAAGTTGAGTGGTACGTATAATAGAAAACTTACCAATAAGGAGACCATAGAAAAAAATAATGTAAGTTATTATATGCCAGATATAGCAAGTAAATTACATACAATTGTATACAAAATTTAATGAAGTCAAATAAGACTTTATCTTTATAACAAATATAGTACAATCGTCTCTGTTCTAAAAATCACTTGGTTAGGCCGCGTTTAAGTCGTTTAGTCCCCGTCTAGATGCAAGGCGGTCATAAATCATCACAATTAATTTCGTATCTTTTTAGAAATTCGATTAGTCAAAAAATCGCCACCTAATCGTCTTAAGCCGACTAGTCAGACTGGGCGCCGCATGCCGCGGAGATCCACCTTGTAATTATGATTAAAAAGATTGGTCCTAAAACATTGCCATTTTTTGTTGGTATAAATTCTTTAAAAAATCGTTATTAAGTATTTGATATGCTCCCTTGGTTTGGAATGTTGGAACCGGAAGCTATAAACTTATCGAAATAAACATCAGTTATTTATTATATTCTTAAAGTTGTTATATAATTTTGGGTAAATTATAAAATAGGGCATAAAGTCCTCGGAGTGGTGGCAGTTTGGGGCTTGACGTGCAAAATTTAGCGAAATAGGGTCTGACTTGACACTTTGTTAGCAAAATAGGGATTTTTAACAGTTTTCGTTAGAAAAATCAATTAAGTCACATGTGATTGACGAAATGGATCAATTTGAAATGAAAAATAGTTCTTAAGGGGTTAAATATAAATACTTAAACTTAAAGTCGCAAAATATGAATTTTCAAGTTTTAAATTAAAATTTTGAAATAAAATCACTAATATAATAAAATTTTTGTTTTAATTATTTTAAATATAAATAAATAAATTATTTTTGACAGTTTTTTTTTTCCAGATCTAAATAAAAATATTTGTGTAAAAATTTTATAATAAATCAACCAAATTATGATTTTCTTTGAAAAAATATTTTTTTCCAGATTTACATCTCGGCTTCCAACCTCCATCTTCACCATCTCTCTCGTCTCAAAACACCATCGACCACCATCTCCATCAGTTTAGAAGGACGAAACTTATCAATTTTCTTTGAAAAAAATATTCTTGAAAGGAAATGACTATTTATTTAAATTCAAAAATTATCAAATTTCTTTAGAATTTAGAACATTTTTATTTAGATTGGAACAAAAAAATCATCAAAAAAAAAATATTTATTTATGTTTAGAAAAATTTAAATCAAAAATTTAATATATTAGTTATTTTATTTTAAAATTTGAAAACTTATATTTTGCGACTTTAAGTTTAAGTATTTATATTTAACCCCTTAAGAACTAATAATCATTTCAAATTGACTCATTTCGTCAATCACTTGCAAACCATATGTGACTTAACTAACTTTTCTAACAAAAACCGTTAAAAAGCCCCATTCTAAATGAAAATGTCAAGTCAGACCCTATTTCGCTAAATTCTGCACTTCTGGCCCCAAACTGGCACCACTCCGAAGACTTTAGGCCCTATTTTGTAATTTACCCTATAATTTTTGCTCGATACCTTTTTTGCACTTTGATTTGCATGTTTCTGTGACAATTTCAACTATATTTCACTAAAATGTTATAATTTATGCCTAAGGTTTAGGTCTCGCTTAAGCCCCGTCTAGATGCTCTAAGCAATAGGCCCAGCTCCAATGCCTACTAGACGCTTAACGATTTTTGAAACATTGATAATCGTTACAATTGTTATAAAACTGGAGAACCAATAGCAGAATCTCAATTGAAAATATTTTATTTCCAGACTATTATAGAGAGAGTATACAATAGAGAGAAAGATAGAAGTTAGGAACTTCTGAGGTATATTAAAATGAAAACCAGGGCCTACTATTTATAGGTGGAAATTGGCTTCATCTGTAAGCTTTCATAAAGATAAACATTATCCTTTAGTAAGGATTCCCATGTAAGCTTCACTGAAGATATTTATAAAGCTTTCTGTATAAGGTAATATTCTCTGAAGATATTTACAAAGCTTCCTTTGTAAGCTTGCCTGAAGATATTTGCAAAGCTTCCATAGCAAGCTTCGTGAAAGCTTATCTTGCAAAGCTTCTCTTGTAAGCTTCTGGTCCAAAGGACATCCACATAATAATATTTTGTAACACTCCCCCTTGGATGTCCGCAGCTAAGTAGCATGCCTCATTAAAACCTTACCAGAGAAAAACCATGTGGGATAAAAACTCTAGTGAAGGAAAAAGAATACATGATTCCTTAGCTTCATGATGGTCCCCTTGAACAAAACATTACTCGCGATCTCTTAGTCGCCTACTCCTCCTTGGAGATTCCTGAAAATTGTGTCGCGCGTGTTGCCTCATTAAAAACCTTCTGAGAAAAAACCCTTTGGGAAAAATAATCTTGAAGGAAAAGAGTACAACTCACAATCTTTTCAATAAACACTCATTGCCTCGTTAAAAAATTAGCGGATAACAAAACCTAGTGGGAAAAATAACCATGCGCAAAGGAAAAAGAGTACAATGAAATCTAAGTGTCGTCTGGATACTCCCCCTGAAAACTACAAGGGTGGAAGCTCTAACAATCTCCGTAAGCCAATTGTTTTCACATACTTCTCAAAAGTGGCTTTAGGTAGTGACTTCGTGAATCAGTCACCACAGTTGTCTTGACTTCTGATCTGCTGGATCATTATCTGACCAAATATCTGAATGTAATAACTTCCATAACAGGAGAGTATGTCTTATCAAAGTCAATCCCAGACCGTTGAGAGAAACCTTGTGCCACAATGCGAGCTTTATATCTCGTAATCTCGTTTCTCTTATTCTTTTTTCTCATAAATACCCATTTATATCCGTTCTCGGGCATAACCCTAAGAGGTGTAGGAACTACTGGTCCAAACACTCCTCTTTTCTTTATGGAATCAAGCTCTGACTGGATTAGTTTCTCCTATTTAGGCCAATCAACTCTTTATTTACTCTCATCTCCGGAGCGAGGTTTAATATCATCACCACATATAATATTACTCGCTACTGTATAAGTAAATACATCGTTGATAATGGTTTCATCCCGATGTCATATCTCATATATGCATGCATAACTAACTAATATTTCTTTATTCTCAGAAATGGATGTCAATGTCGAGGTGTCCCCCGACTTTGTTTTCAAAACGAATCCATAATCTGGAACAATATTATGAGATAGATCGAATGAGATCTCAATTTTACTATCGCTAACGGGATTTGACTTTTGTGCGCTTACCCGTTTACGCGGATACGAATCCTTGGATCCAATTGGCCTCCCTCTCTTCTGGGCAGGGGTATGTATTTTGTTAGGTGGAATTACTGGCCTTCCTGATAATACTCCTTCTGGGAGTTCTATCCTTGCAGGCACATCTGCAGCTTAACAGCTATTGAAAGTTCTCCTAGACTTCCAATAATAAACATCCGTTATAACAAATCCTGAAACAAATTTTCTAATGAAAAATACATGGGCAAATAAGATCATTCTTGCATCCTTCTTTCGCCAAGTATTCACTGAGACGGTTATACCACATTGTAGATACCCCGGGGAACCACGGCTTGGCTAGAGCGGTGAATTATCCTAGGATGTCTAACTTGTTTTAGATTGTTTAGAGTCGCCACCTATGTTTTTAAAGGAACATAAGAAAAACCTAGAAATATCCTAATTTATGTACAAAACCAGAGATTCGGGAGAGAAGGGTTCGGGGGTTAGGTGACGGAATGGGAAGTACTTAAACACCCACTCCGCCCCGCTTACGCGGGTCTTGCTACTATTGGTGTTCTAATATTTACATGTCCTTCAATTAATTAAATAGAAATGTGCTAACAATTGTGATAAGAAGAAAAGGGGAAATAAAGGGGAAATAAAATAGAATTGTTTTATTTATTTAATGATAAAGATTACATGTAACAAGTAATGTTAAAGAATTACACTAAGAGATGAAGAGAAATTAACATGGTGAATTAAAGTTAAGATTAAAATGTAGGGAGATAACCTTAACTAACTTCAATATGTGAAGTAGTCATGTTGGTCATGTCCCATTAATGGGGATTGCATACATCAAGAAGAAGAAAACAAAGGAAGAAAATGGAGTTGTACCTTGAGAAAGAGGACTTGGAACCTTGACTTGAAAGTGTTGCTGTTGTAATGAAATTGTTGTAGAACAATTTGTTGTATAAAAACTCTTGTTGGAGAATTTGTGTAGAGAATTGTGTATAGTGTAGGTGTAGTGAAAATGTGAGATCAAGGTCTAAAAAATGAGGTCCAAAAAGAAGTCCAAAAAGAAGTAGAGAAGAGATCCCCTCCATTGATGGATTGGAGGGTTCTTTATAGTTGAAAGGGGATGTTTTTGGTGCCAATTCGCGGTCACAAAGAAATATTTCCCGGGTGAAATCCATGCAAAATAAGCAAGAGAGGGATTCTTGGGAGAAAATCTGTAACTGACGCCCCAGAGGCGCGCGCTTCCGGATGTACCATCGGAAGGCGCGCGCTTCTGACCTCAAAAGGCGGAGGCGCGCGGCTTTGAAAAGGCAATTTTGACAGAATGGACTAGAAAGTTAATTCTGTTATGCAGTTCAGTCCAAAACTAACGGAATCAGTTAGGAACTTAACAGAAGTAACAGAAATTAACAAAAACAAGTTAAATAAAAATACTATGTATGCAATCGGGGTGAGAGGTCCAAGGCGGGGTGTCTACAGAGCCCCTCGGCGACGTGGATTGCGGGGCAAAACGCGTCGACGAAAGAAAGGCAACCGCCGAGGACATCGACAAGAGAAAACAAAGACTCGATAAAGCAGGAATTTGAAATTGCAAGGGATAGAAATGCGCTCCCTGTGTGAGCGACTTTTGCTGATGGAAGAGGTATGGTGATTTTAGTGGTTCACCATGGACCAAAATTGCTGTTCGGAGCTGCATTTGCTGTATGCTGTTTGAAGCCGCATTTGCTTGCTGTTTGAAGCCGCACTTGCTGTATGCTGTTTGAAGCCGCATTTGCTTGTTGTTTGAAGCCGCACTTGCTGTATGCTGTTTGAAGCCGCACTTGCTTGCTGTTTGAAGCCGCACTTGCTTGCTGTTTGAAGCCGCACTTGCTGTATGCTGTTTGAAGCCGCATTTGCTTGCTGTTTGAAGCTGCACTTGCTGTATGCTGTTTGAAGCCGCATTTGCTGTGGTACCTGTTATGTGTGTGCTTTGCAAATATACGTGCTTGTGAAATTGTGCTTGTGGTGCGTTGTGATTTGAAAAGAAGAGATTGCTTGAGAGAGAGATTTTGCAAGAATGGAGAAATTGCTTTTGTGTGCGGTGTGATTTGAAGAAAACGTTGGATGTATTCATACCTTCACTTACCATTGCCGCTTGTGTGGAGATGGATTTCTGATGTCCGCGGAGGATGCTTTGATGGAGAATGTCCATTCTTTGGATGTTGATGAGAGAATGCCCTTGATGTTGGGTTGGCGAGATGGTACTCTGAATGATGGGTTGGTCGTGCCAAAAGGCTGCCTACGTATCCCTTTAAGAGAATCAGACCAGCGTAGTTCAAGGATGATGGAGAACGCTGGAGGAGAGGCTAGGAGATAAGCAAAGTAAAGCACATAATTTTACACATAGAAGGAGAAAAAGAAAGAAAAAATCTTTTTTTTTTTTTTTTTTTTTTTTTAGTTCGTGGGGGAACCATTTTAGCCATTGTGCGTTTGTGAAGCCAACCCAAGATCAAGTCATGTTCAGTCGAAGTCCAGATTGCTTCGCTTGAATTCTGTCGTTGTCGTGCCCAACGAAGATTGATGTCTAGCCCCAAGAGATTTGTCGGTTATGGGGCTTCAAAAAGGCTCTTGATGCCGAGATGAGGGGTTGCTGATTGTAAAGCCCCTAGAACGCCTTTGATGCCAATTTTTGAGGGACTTGCATAGCTCCAAGATAAATCAGCTCTTGGCCCATTTGAGTAAATCGCCCTTTGTTGTTGTAGTGAGCAAGCCCCAAGAGGAGATCGTTGATGCCAAGCTTCGAGAGATTGCAAAGCCCCAAGTTTCGTGGGCTTGTAGATGGTGAGATGTGAAGACCTTTCATTGTAAAGCCCCAAATTATCTCGTGATTGGCTCGGCATTGAGAGCGGATGTACCGTTTGGTAGAATTGTTGATAGAGATCTCCTTCTTGCTCTTACTGGGAGATGAGTGGCCTCATTGTGGTCGATACCCAAATGGCTGAGGGCTTATGTCAAAGGATGTAGTAATGTCTTGCGGTGCCGTCGAGGTCGCGGAGGATAAGGTCTTGGCGTGATAAAGTCTCAAATGAGTATGCTTGCTTGACTCTTCTTGAGTTGAACTAATGACGGATCTTCGGATGCAACTAGTACTGTGGCCCAACTTTATCTGAGCTGCACCTTGTGCTTTTGATCTTGGAGAAAGGGGTGCTGAATTGCAGAAACATTGGGATTGGCCGTGGCATTTCCCGCTATAACCCTGTTTTGATTAGAGTTTAGCATATTGAATCTTTTTCCTTTTCTCTAAGACTTTCTTCATGATCTCGTTGAAAGTTCTAACAAAAATCATCAACTTCATTCATAACATCGGAGTCTTCATTTAAAACCAAGAGGCCTTTGACTTGAAGTGTTGAGAGACCCTTTGAAGCTTGATCCCTTTCATGGAGACTACTCCCAAATTGCGTTGCTCGAGTATTGTTGCCCAAAAGACTGTCGGTCGCGAAGCCCTAATACTGCCCTTTGCTTGAATTACTGTAATGCCGTAGCCCAAAATATTGTAGATTGCGAAGCCCGTTGAGACCTTCGGTGCCGAATTGAGGAAGCTTCCAATGTTGCACATGACTTGGCTGGGGATACTGCTGGGGAGTTAATTGCTCTTTGCCGAGGGAGCCTTTAAGACTTGACCGTAGCCCCTAGAGTGCCATCATTGATTGCGAGAAAGGTCCATCCTTGATTGGGGGAACGAGCACGGGCATACGTGACAAGAGGGATTTTTGACATCCCTTTTGAGAGACTTTAATGATAGTCTCACACATCTTTTTCGAGCATAGCCCCTAGGGCTTGTTGATTGTCAAAAGAAGCCCTTGTTCTCGGGTCATATAGCCCCTAGGGCGTCACCATTTGTTGACCAAAGCAAAAGTGACTCATCCTCGTGCGAGGGAATAAACATGAGAGGATATGGCAAGAGCTACTCCATTTCTCGGGAGCCTGTCGGCGTACTTTAGAAGCACATACTTGAAGAAGCCTTGAAAACTGAGACACATGTTGTTGCTATTTGCTGCCCAAGCCAATTGACTAGCTAGGGATTATTTGTGCAACCTCGTGCCCTTTTATGATGGGCTTGTTCTCGGATGGATCTTGGTAACCACGGGCCTTCTTTTCATGAACCCAAAAATGCACACTGCTGGAGAATGATGCCGATAACCCAAGACAACCTTTGATGGTGCTATATCTTGTCGAGACTTTTGCAATCCCAAAGTTGACTCGGTGGGGAATTGACTTGCTGAGGAGATTCAATGTAGAACTTATCTTCTTTAGAGGCCGGGGATCTCCATTTCTCTTTCCCTTCTCTCTCTCACTCTCTCATTTTTTTTTATGACGCACCCTGTTTTTTGCCTAGACCGCCCTTTCGGGTTTTCAATATAGCGGGCATCTCTTTTGCGTCTTCATTTTTGACTCGATTAATGAGGAAGTGTGCATTGACTCTAGCTGAGGATGAGAGACATGTGATTTTGCGGTGAAAACCTTTTGTCACTAAAGATGAGTGACATTGACTCGACTAGGGAAGTGTCCCTAGTATTGACATGTATTTTTTTTTTATTGAATTGAATGACTCACGAAGTCAAGTAAGTCATTAAGAGAGAAGAGAAGGAAAGCCCCAATTTGATTGCAAGAAATTGGGAGTATGCAAAAAGAATAGAAGTCCCTAGACTCGACAAGGAACGCGAAATGATTCCAAATCTAAGAAAGTTGTTCAATCTTTTTGGTGATTAATTCATTGGCAAATGAATCGTACAAAGATGTCTTGACAAGTTCGAGATGAAGGCCAATAACCATAACGCGCTAGGGCTAAACATATCTTCTTTCTTGCATGAGACCGGACCCGCAGGTTGCCTACGTTCCTCCAGTGTAGAGGCTCAGGTCACCGTAGTTCTTGTGGATTCTCCATTCTTCGTGATGAATTGTTGCTTCGTCCTTCGTTGGTGGATGATGATCTTGATGTGAACTTCTTTGATTGAGGGGGATTTTTTTTTTTTTTTTTTTTTTGTGCTCTAACTTTTGCCTAGGTTGATTTGATGATTTCAACCTAGCGAGCATTTTTTTTTTTTTTTTTTTTTTTTAATCCCCTTTTGAAAACTTTGCTTCATGATTGTTGCTCCACCTTTCTTTGTCTTGATTTCGTCATTGTTGATGTCTTCGTTGTTGATGCCGTCGTCGATGTTTAGCCCTTAGGCGTTCAAGTGATAGCCTTGTTCTAAAACTTGTTTACACATTTTTTCATCATTTTGCCAAGAATTAGATCGAACAACTTGGAAGAGTGTATAAGGACAAGAACGACTTTTATTTGATAAGAAGACTCGACACTTAACATGGGACGAGAGAAAACATTAATGCACACAAAAGGGGACTTTTGACTCTTTTTTTTTTTTTTTTTTTTTTTTTTTAATTCCTACTACTAGGTAGAGAAAGAGAAACGGAGATTGTTGTCATCGTCCTCTTTGTTGAAGCCCCATTTCAAAACCAAGCCACTTCTTTGATGAGTTGCTCTTCACCCACGGTAAATTCGCCGTTGTCGATCAAATCTTGGATGATGTTTCGGAGAAGGAAGCACCCTTCGGTAGTGTGGCCACTATGCTTGTGGTAGCCGCACCATTCACCATGAGCATGATTTTTCAGTATCGCTTTCGGCTTGTACCCCTCCAAAGGTTTGATCTTCCCTCTTGCCACCAAAATTTCAAATGCCTCGGCTTGGGTTACTCCTTGGAGAGGAGTGAAAACTCAGTTGTTGGTGGTACCTTTGTAGCTTTTGAGGGTCGGGCCACTTGAGCATGCTTTATCATTGAACTTTGCTTTGCTGTCGGTGAGCTCTTGCAAATGGGCTTTGAGTTCGGAAACCTCTTCCTTGTGAATTCTTCTTTCATAATCAAGACGGGCCTTGAGTTCGGAAACCTCTTCTTTGTGAATCCTCTTGTCGATATCGAAACGGGCTTGCCACAAATTGTCTTTACGGCGGGCATCCTCGACAATCCTATCCATTTGTTCCCCCATTGATTTCATTATGTTGAGTAACCCTTCGTTGGACACGAAATCATTTCCACCGTTGTTGTTGTTGCCGTTGGAAGCCATTGGACCTATTGAAAGAGCACGGTTGATCTTAGATTGGCCCCACAAACACCTTTTGGATAAAATGAATTAACCCACAAACAAAGAAAAAGACTCAACCACATAAGGAAAAACGACTTTTTTTTTTTTTTTTTTACAAAGTCGGAAGGACGTGGTCCTTTTTGGGGTTTCTAGAAAAATAGTGGAATCGTCACACTAGTATATAGACCTTCTCGCGGTCCCATATACTCATCGGATTCCACCACGCTTGTGATACCTACATGTGACGGGATTAAACTAAATTAATGTAGTAAATCATACATGCGGGGACGGATTTTTATTTTCGTCCAAAATGTCCACTTTTGGGGACGGAGTTTTATTTCGTCCATTGCAACAAGTTGGCATGTATGATTTGAAGACATTAGTTTAGGAAAATCTCGATACATGAAAAACCGACTTGAGTCACGGAGTGTTAGACCCTAGACTAGAATTGTGTGGCTTGTGCTCGGCTTGAATATGAGGCTCAAAGGTCACCCCCGGCATGTAGTCATGAACTACGCCACGGGCTGAGGTTTACCGCTTCGAAAGAGCCAAGGTCGAGTGGAGCTTGAAACTCTCTAGGACGGGCCTCAACGGGTTTGGGGTTGGACTTGTGCGACTCGATAGTGAGCAGTTGATAAGAATATGTGCATGTAGTGTGAGGTCTAACATGTGACAAAACATTTTTTTTTTTTTTTTTTTTTCAAAGAAAGAAAAAAAAAGGAAACAAATAAGCACGTATTTACAACTCCCGAATCACCTGTGTGCCTGGTAAAAATAAACAGAAAGTAAAAGAAATTGTATGCAGGCCCGGTGCCTACACACTGTCATTCTGTTCTGTTTCTGTTTTCTGTGCACTGTTCTGTTTCTGGAAAAATGACCAGAAGCGCGCGCATTGGGTTGCCTATGCGGAAGGCGCGCGCGTGAGAGGAAGAAGGGCAGAGGCGCCCGCTTCTGGGTGAGAACCTGCAAATCAGTGGGTTCAAGGGAATGCCTTGACCCTTAATTAAGAAAACTTTCCCCTGCAGAATTTGTTAGCACAGAAACATGGAATTGAAGGACAAGAAAGGAGGCGGGCGATTCTGGTAATTGGGGTCGGACGCGCGCGCTTTAGGCCAAGAAGGCCAGAGGCGCGCGCTTCCCACCCTTTTTACCAGAATGCCCAGAAAACAGTAATAAGAACACCAAAAGTTAAGAACGCAAGTTTAACCCTCTAATAACGTCCCCAGCGGAGTCGCCACTGTAGATACCCCGGGGAACCACGGCTTGGCTAGAGCGGTGAATTATCCTAGGATGTCTAACTTGTTTTAGATTGTTTAGAGTCGCCACCTATGTTTTTAAAGGAACATAAGAAAAACCTAGAAATAGCCTAATTTATGTACAAAACCAGAGATTCGGGAGAGAAGGGTTCCGGGGTTAGGTGACGGAATGGGAAGTACTTAAACACCCACTCCGCCCCGCTTACGCGGGTCTTGCTACTATTGGTGTTCTAATATTTACATGTCCTTCAATTAATTAAATAGAAATGTGCTAACAATTGTGATAAGAAGAAAAGGGGAAATAAAATAGAATTGTTTTATTTATTTAATGATAAAGATTACATGTAACAATTAATGTTAAAGAATTACACTAAGAGATGAAGAGAAATTAACATGGTGAATTAAAGTTAAGATTAAAATGTAGGGAGATAACCTTAACTAACTTCAATATGTGAAGTAGTCATGTTGGTCATGTCCCATTAATGGGGATTGCATACATCAAGAAGAAGAAAACAAAGGAAGAAAATGGAGTTGTACCTTGAGAAAGAGGACTTGGAACCTTGACTTGAAAGTGTTGTTGTTGTAATGAAATTGTTGTAGAACAATTTGTTGTATAAAAACTCTTGTTGGAGAATTTGTGTAGAGAATTGTGTATAGTGTAGGTGTAGTGAAAATGTGAGATCAAGGTCTAAAAAATGAGGTCCAAAAAGAAGTCCAAAAAGAAGTAGAGAAGAGATCCCCTCCATTGATGGATTGGAGGGTTCTTTATAGTTGAAAGGGGATGTTTTTGGTGCCAATTCGCGGTCACAAAGAAATATTTCCCGGGTGAAATCCATGCAAAATAAGCAAGAGAGGGATTCTTGGGAGAAAATCTGTAACTGACGCCCCAGAGGCGCGCGCTTCCGGATGTACCATCGGAAGGCGCGCGCTTCTGACCTCAAAAGGCGGAGGCGCGCGGCTTTGAAAAGGCAATTTTGACAGAATGGACTAGAAAGTTAATTCTGTTATGCAGTTCAGTCCAAAACTAACGGAATCAGTTAGGAACTTAACAGAAGTAACAGAAATTAACAAAAACAAGTTAAATAAAAATACTATGTATGCAATCGGGGTGAGAGGTCCAAGGCGGGGTGTCTACACACATACGTCCAGATCGTTTTAAATCATACAAAGATCTTTTTAATTTAATTTGAGAAACTTCTCGGGAATTTGAGTTGCATTCATCAGACATCTTGAATCCTTCTGGGATTCTCTTGAATCCTTCTGGGATTCTCATATAAATATCATTGTTAAGTCTGCCATACAAATATGCAGTGAAAACATCCATTAAACGCAGATCAAGCTTTTCATTTATTGCCAGACTAACGAGATAGCGAAATGTAATTGCATCCACCACAGGAGAATATGTCTCATCGTAATAAATTCTAGTCTTTGCGAAAATTCTTGTGCAATAAGACGTGCTTTATTCTTGTGCAACAAGACGTGATTTATTCTTGTAACGTGCTTTATTCTTGAGCAACAAGAGTTGCTTTATATTTTGTTTTCGCACAAAGACCCATTTGTACCTTCCTAATTTTACACATTCAGTGTTGGGTTTTGAGGCACCATGCGCAGCGGAAACGGCAACAGAAAAAAAAATCTATAGCCCATGGATCCATTCATGATGATTAAATTAATAGAAAGATGAATTTAGAATACAAACCGTTGTTGTGCGTTTAAAATTATCGGATCTTCAAATCTTCAAGTCTTCAAGCTTTATGATTTGATCTTCTCCACGTTCTTCGAATCATGATATCAGGAACACGAACTTGAGATGATAAATCAAGAACCCTCTATGTGTATCCACACACGAATGAATATCTAGAAAAATTCTAGATCTGGACTGCTAGATCCCATAGAAACTCTTTCTATCAAAAGGCTATATGAATTAATTGGTGTTTTTGAGCTTTTGATTCTCAATCTAAACTCAAGAATGTGTTTCTCAAACACATGGAGGATACCAATTATGATACAATATCAGTTAGGTTAATTCCATATGGACAAGGGTAAAGAGAGGGGTATTTATACTTATTTAACCTAAACACTTTAGGAGAAAATAGGCCAAAAACCCGTCAAAACCGAATTAAGAAAACACGTAACCCGGAACCAAAAGGTCCGCCCGGGTCTTTTGTGTGGTCCGACTGGACTAGGGTAGGGTCCGACGGGGTCATTGATGAGGTCCGGCCGGACCTACCCTCCAGGAACCAATTTCCAATTTTTCTCTGAATTCCGATTTTACGCCCTTTTTTCTGAAATTCCAATTTTAGCCTTTTTCGTAAATTCGTTCTTTTATGTGTGACCCCATAAGATTATATTAAGTTGGTAATGAGTCTAACCAAGTTCAAACCCATAAATCATGAGCGGACTCTAGCAAGCCATCATGACTATCCAATTAATATAACTTAATAAAGTTTGTTTATCCTCATAGAACGTACAATGAGCTTTTTGTCACGCGATATCATATTGAACATAAGCCACGGTCTAAGTAAACTTAACTGTCCAATGCTTTCTCGATCACGAGTAGATTGATATAAGCAAATGACATTGAACACATCAATTCATTTGGGTATGACCATACACTATCATCAATCTCACTCTGGAGTGGCCCAGCAGATATCTCTCTTTGAGATAAAGAGGGACAACATCCCTGTTAGTACCCAACCTGAAAATGAGTTATTAGGCATTCTAGAACTCACAGGGACCTCCCAGGTATTTATGAACTGCGCAGGACTTATCCAGGATTTCCCGAAAAGACCAGATAAGAAGATATTCTCGACTGATGGATGAGGGATCGGAGATAGACGTTATCTAGGAGTTATCAGAGTCCAGATTGATCAGAACCTCGGGAATCAAGCCAATCCGCTGGGATCGTCCGGGCGGCCACTCTTCCGGCCGGGTGGCCACTTCCTCCAGGTCAACTTTTCCTATAAATAGGTGACCTCAGTTCATAATATCGATACACAATTCACTCCCCCCGAGTTCTACAGTCTAAACTGCAGACAAAACTCTCTCTCTCTCTAAGCCTTTCTAGCAATCCCGAAGGTCCGGTGAATCCGCGCAAGAGATTCGACTTTGTTCTTGTCAAGATTGGTGAGAATTCTACATGTTTTCTTAGTTTAGATCTGATTTATGCTAGTTTCATTATGTTTATACACCTATATTCATATGATTCATAACGTGTTCTTTATGTTGTTGATAGAATTCATAATATGATCTATATCTAGGGTAGTGATCTTCATTCTTATATGTTATTTCATACATGTTTCATGATGTTCTTATTACAATGTTAGATTGAACATGCTAGATCTAATGTTTTAATCCCTACTTATAATGCATAGCCGATGATGATCTCCAAGATCTAGGAACTACTTCTAAACCCTAAACTTTAGGTAATTACTCCCATGATCAGTAATTCTCCAATGATGAAAAATGATGAATACACATTGATCTTATCAATGGTATAATCATTATTCTAGAATGTGATCATTTTGTATGATTCTTTCTCCTCCCCCTTCGTTATGCATGATCCCGCTTCTTCTCTCTATTCCGATTATGTACGAACTACGTCGACCTGAGCTTCTCATCACGAGAGGAACGTAGGCAATCTTCGGATTCGGTCTTAATTACTAACACACTACTAACACATTCATCATGATAGAAAGTCCAATCTATCGGGCGATAGGAGTGATAACTTGATATTCTTCTCTTATCATAACTTGACCCCCCGAACCCTCTCTGTTAATCTTTTTCTCAATGCTTTAGCTTGATAAAAACAACGTGGCGACTCTTAATAAAGTTAAATGCCAACTTAAATATCCTAATCCTATAGAAAAGATAAATAAGGATAAATAATAAAAGAAAGACTTCGCGTGCGTCGCCCGCATTCGGAAAGGGGTATTCACAATCCCATCTTGACTTATAATTCTTCCCTATAAGAATCTGATTGTGCCAATCGTAGCCTTTATAACTACCTAGTTAAGGGTAGCGTTTGAGTACGTCAAACACAACGTTCATCATGTGGAAGACGATGATAATCTCAGGTCTAAGGATTCCAATGATATAACTAAATGAGATTTAATTATGACATTTGACCATGACATAAATCTCATAGTGGGTCAAGTCTAGTATTTGTTCACCAACAAGTACCCATAAGTTTAATTTGTATCACCTACACATTATCATCACATGATCATCAATTAAACTTATACTAGTTCTTCATAAGTACTAGGGGCGTGAATTATTATAAGAAACATGCAAAACATATAATAATCCAAGTTGTTATCTCTATAACAAATGAGAACATGAAGTAATGTAAGGCCTTTCTCAAGGGCCTAGGGCATAATCTCCAACAATCTCCCACTTGTACTAGGCCCAATCAATACGTATCCAATACCATTGAGCTTAGATTATGACCATTATAACAGCATGTGGAGAATCTTATGTAAGAAGATTATCCTTGTTATCATCGTATAGTATTTTGCATATTTTGACATCTCCCATATCAACGATTTCTCGTAGAGATGGAAATGTTTGAGTATGTGTTTAGATCATAAATGAGTCCTTGGAACCTTAGCTTGTGCAATAACCATTATTTCATAATAAAGGTCCATAGGATTAGTGGTACTAGAAACTATTTCTAGTTTTACTAATAATATCTATATCCAAACAACTCCCCTAGTTACAACTCATGCAACTATATACTCAATTTTATTCGTAGAATTGTTTATGGTGTATTTGTTTGGAACTTTTCCAACTAATAGCATTTACTTTAAATATATGTCTATACTTCGATCTTTAATTATCTTTGTCGATGTGGAAGCATGCATCTATGTAACCATTTACTAGATCACCTTCCATTTAAACAAGCCTCAAGAATGCATCCTTAGTTCTTCTCAAGTACATAAGGACGTTCTTGACCACTATCTAGTGACTTTCACTAGGATATGATTAGTATGTTCTCATCATACTCCAAGTATATGAGTTATTCCATCTAAGTACATAATATGACATACATGATAGATCCAATTGCAAGCATATGGAATCCTAATCATGTATTCTTGCTCATTAGTCTTCCAATCATACTAAGTCTTGCCTAGAACTTTGTCATTAGACAACTTTGCAAGTTCTTCTATAGGAGTCTTGCATACTGAACAATTCAGTACTTTATCTCTACAAGTACTTTGACACAAACCAATCAACTTCCTAGATCTATATCAATAGATGTTAATTCCAAGACTAAGAATAAGTCTATGCTCCCACTAATTTTCTAGCAAACACAAGTGTCATCCTTGATGAATTTCAAACACTTTGAATGCATCATCAACAATGAATATTTGAACTCCAAGAAGCTTGCATCAATCCATCCCATGGATTTCCGCAATTTACATACTTTATTAGAATTTCTAGATTATCAAAACCTTTAGGTTGTATCCAATACATCCTTAAGTTAGCTCCCGTTAAGGAACGCTGTTTTGATATCCATTTGCCACATTTCATATTCAAAATATGAAGCAATGGAAATGAGATTTCAAATATTTTAAAGCATGACTACGAATGAGAATGTTTCATCATAGTCGAAATATGAGTCAACCTTTTCACATTTTGTCTTGCTTAATTAGTATGTTCCTTGCTACCCATGTTAGTTTTCTCCAAAAAACTTAATTCCATCATTTGGTTTTTACACCTTAGGTTAGAATGATCAAGTTCCAAACTTGATTATTGTACATGGATTGCCTTTTAGATTATATAACTCCAAGTCATTAATCTAAATCAGTGTTCTAAAAGACCCCCGTCTAGGCCGTCTAGGCCCCGCCTAGGCGCTAGGCGTTCATGAAGCGCCTAAGTCCCGCCTAAGATATTATAACTATTTCTGAATTCTCGGCCCCGCCTAAGTCCGCTTAGACCCCACCTAGGCACTAGGCCCAGCTGCGGCGCCTAGCGACCGCCTAGCGCTTTTTAGAACCTTGATCTAAATATGGAGCGGACATTGCATTTTTATAGGTGGTAAATATGTCATTCTCAATGAACTTTACCTCAATACTTTCTATTACAAGAAATCCAATATTTCTTGTTATAGATTGTATCTTATCATATATGCAATTAACTTGTGTAACTTGAACGGATTTTCACAACACCTTATGAAAGTTTGTTCAATTTCCATCTTAGGTTCAATGTTATTTTCTAGGTCTCGAACCATTCGAAATATATTTTACTCCCACTAGTCCTTTTAGAGATAAACAATTTATCTAGAAAAGTACCATCATAAGCAACAAACAATTTTTTTCTTATAAGTAAAATAATATCCTCAAGTTTCCTTAGGTATCCTATGAAAATAAATTTATTAGATTAAGTGTGAGCTTGTCATAGACAAGTCTTTTCGCAAAAGTCTCACCATCTTAAATCTTCATGAAAGACAAGCCAAGTTTTCTTTCATTACATATCACATATGGTACCTTTGAACCTATTTTGATGGAACTCAAATTAGTGTAATTATAACAGTTTCCAATATATAACCCCAAAGTAAATAATGGAAGATCAATTTGACTTTATCATCTAATGAACCATATCCAATAAAGTTCTATACCTCCACGTACACACATCATTCCAAAATGGTGTTCTTCATGGAGTTAATTGTGAAACAATTTCACAACCTTGAAGATGATTGTCAATTCTTGGTTCATGTATTCATTGGAATCTTTGAATAGTTTTACCAAGTAGTACCAAAATCCTTGTTTAGCATTGCTACTTAATGAAGCATATATATCGACATGTATTAGGTCTAATAAGAGATTAGCCTTTTACTACTCCTAGTAAAAGATGTCTTGATCCAAATAAATAAGATTTGCATATATCACATGATTCAAAATCATATGACTTTAAAACTCCGTCCCATGGAATTTTAGATATGCGTCTCTCATTTATTTGATCAAATCAATAATGCTTTAATAATTTAATTATTTATGTTATAGCCTTATTTATTATTTTGTTTTTCATGATTTATGATATAAAATTTATTTATAAGATTTAACAGTACGATAAAGTAAATCATAATAAATAAAGCACTTTTCTTATTCTCAATAATAAATAAATATCCTTCATTATATTAAAACAAAATAACATTTTCTACTCAATGAGTAAAGTCACTTCATAAGTGTTCTACGAACAATGTTTCAACTCTTGCATCATTACCATTTGTAGATTAACTTTATTTTCATAAGTAGTCTGTCTATTTACTAATTGTTGCACATTTATACAAATGTAGGATCCATATTTGGTATCCAATACCCAATAATTAGAAGTAGAAAGATTAATTTTATAACATAAAATATCCGACGTGGTAGACTCTCTACCATTCTCTTTTGTTGATTATCCAGAATTTTAATTGTAATTTTAAATGGTCAATCTAATTGCCATGGTACGAAATTGCAATATTTAGAGTTATAATTTTAACCACAGTTATTTCCTTTAGGCTTGACAACACTTGTCTTACCTTTATCTTTTAATCCTCTTTCCTTTTAGAAATTCATGTAGTCAAAAATCAAATTTTTTACTTAGATCATCATGTTTCGCACTAATGTTCAGAAATCGAGAGCACAAAATGTACGGCCGAAACTAAGCCAAAAGGCATCCACATTTCCGTACAAAATTCAGAAACTTAGAGAACAGTCCATACGGTCGAAACTAAGCCAAAAGGCATCCACATTTCCATAAGAATTTGTAGTCCGTTTCTAAATTTTTTGTCTCATCAATTTAAGTGATTTCAGCAATCAAGAACAACTTAGGATTCTGATTTCAGTTTATCGGAATTCTGAATTGACATCACTTTTAAGGAAACACGGTTTCAAAAACCATCCATCTGAAACTAGATTCAATCCCAGATTCAAATTCTGAACATCATCTGCTCGGTCGAGTCTTAAGACCCACTCAGCCACCATGAAAAACAGATTTTAATTTCTAAATTTTAATCATAAAATTGCCTTTCTTGATTCAATTAGTATTTGGTGTTCACGGTGATCAAATCATCATGATCATCAAAGCCAAGAATAAACTATTTATTCATAAATCTAAGATCATCAACAAGTTAATCAAATTAAATTTTGATGATCCTGCGGAACATATTAATCAAATTAATATTTCAATTTAGGTTACTTAGGATTATTAAGAATATATAATTTCCGTTCTTGCTTCAGAACAATTTTTAAGCTCATGATCCAATCAAAGAAATTAATTTCATTCTCGTTTAACTTTGTCCTTTTAAAGAACATATCGCAGTAACAAACATAATTAAAGTTTAATTTAACATTCTACACAAATATGCAAATAAATATACACATATATTTCATACCAATCATTTAAGAGATAAATAGTTGTATTTCATAAATACTTTCACTAAATTATATAATCTTCATATACAACAATTGTATAATATAATTTATGTGGGCTAAAGATCCATATTTATTTTGAATTTTGACACCGCGATAGCAAGCTGCTCAAAATTCAAACTATTTAGCTAGATAACTCCTTATTAATCACATCATATGTGACTCTTAGATCATTTTATGAGATTGTTAGACACCTTATGTCAAACATGTTTTAATCTCATCTTGTGCCTTAGGCCCAAAACTCTTTTGATAGCCTAATTAAGTCAAACGACGTTAAACGTATAGGAAACTCTCATTCACTCATCTTGCTCATACACTGATAGAATTAATGCACCTCGAGATGGTTAGAGCCCGCATAAAACTACCCAGTGTACTCACAAGTGTTTTAGTAATGGATGGGCACATGACTTAAATTTTTCAAGAAGGTTTTTTCATATAGCAACGCGCATAACAAAGTATAATTAATCCAATTAATCAATGAACGGATACTATGTGAATAAAATTATGAATTTTAGATTTTCATAGAGTCCTACTCTAGGTATAATACATATTGAATAATGAATTCTTTCATAGAGTTCAACTCTATTAAGAATACATTACTTTATAGAATCTAATTCCATGAACAATACGTATTCTACAATGCATCTCCAAGTCTGAAAAACACGAATTCAGAAATCTGCACTGCACACGAACTACACGAATTCGTGCATTATATGTGCATTGCACGCGAACTGCACGAATATTCTGGACTGCACTTGCGATACACGTAATCTGCATGAAATAAACTTATACTAGTTCTTCATAAGTATTAGGGACGGAGATTATTATAAGAAACATGCAAAACATATAATAATCCAAATTGTTATGTCTATAATAAATGAGAACATGATGTAACATAAGGCCTTTCTAATGGTCCTAGGGCATAATCTCCAACATTCAGATGTACGGACTACAGGTCCGAAAAACTCACGCTTCTTAAGTGAGTTAAATTCTGCTTGAATTGCGTCTTTCCTCTTTGGCCAATCATTTTTCCATCGATACTCGTCGATCACCTAGGTTCATGATCCTCGTTTATTCCATAACATTAAGCGCTATATTATATGCAAAATATTGTCGACAAGTTTCCTCTCGGTTCCATCTTTTTCTTGTACTAACATAACTGATAGAGATCTAATGATTTCAGGTACCTGAACTTCTTCTGGAAGTATTTGATCAGATTTGTCATGTTTAACTTCAGGAGATTCATTTACCTCGACGGGAATTTTCTCAAAATTTGCTCCTTTTCTCTTTTGAGGATTTTTGTCTTTGGAACCAATAGGCCTTCCACGCTTCAGGCGTGGTTTAGATTCATTAACGGATTTTCTAATCGTGACATCAATCCATATAGGAGCATTTACAGCTGGAACATGTTACTTTGTCACTCTTTTTAGGTCAGTAAATGTGTCTGGCAATTGATTCGCTATTTCTTGCAAGTGTATTATCATTTTGTTTACATTGCTTTGTACGAGGATCAAGATATTATTTTAATGTATTCCACTTGATTTCCTTTTCCAGCTTATTACTCTCTCCCCCTAATGTTGGAAATACTTTTTCATCAAAATGGCAGTTGGCAAAACGTGCCGTAAATAGATCTCCTGTTAATGGTTCAAGATATCTTACAATAGAAGGAAAATCATACCCAACATATATCCCCAATTTCTGTTGGGGGTCCCATATTGGTGCGTTGTGGTGGAGCAATTGGAACATATACCGCACACCCAAAAATTCTTAGATGGGAAGTATTTGGCTCCTGACCATAAGCCAATTCTAGTGGGGAGAACTTATGATAACTCGATGGCATGATGCGTATAAGTGCTGCTGCATGTAAAACAACATGTCCCCAAGCTACGACAGGTAGCTTTGCTCTCATAAGCAACAGTCTTGCTATTAAGTGAATTCGTTTAATAAATTCTTCAGCTAAACCATTTTGTTTGTGAACATAAGCGACTAGATGTTCAACATCTATTCCAATAGATATACAATAATTATTAAAAGCCTCTTATGTAAATTCACCAGCATTATCAAGGCGAATTGTCTTAATCACTTAATATTGAAATTGTGATCGTAATCGAATTATCTGAGCGAGCAATCTTGCAAACATCAGGTTGCGAGTTGATAATAAACTTACGTGTGACCATCTAGTAGATGCATCTACTAAAACCATAAATTATATGAATGGTCCACACAGTAGATCAACTGGTCCACATATATCACCTTGAATTCGCTTTAAAAACTTTGGAGATTCAACTCTAACTTTTGCTGGTGATGGGTTAATTATAAGTTTGCCTTGAGAGCATGCATCACATGAGGATTTATTAGATAGAAAAATCTTTTGGTTTTTCAATGGATGCCCATGTGAACTTTCCACAATTCTTCGCAACAAATTAGAACTGGGATGCCCCAACCGGTCATGCCATATAGTAAACTTCTGGTTTATTGGTAAAACCATTAGTAAACTTCTGGTTTATTGGTAAAACCATTAGTAAACTTCTGGTTTACTGGTAACACGATTTATATCAGTAAACTTCTGGTTTACTGTCATATGTATTTCAATTATCCTAATCTTTTTATAGCATACTTTTGAGGAAAATACAGGTAACTTTAAATCACAGTAAATTTCTTTGAGACATATATGAGAGTAATGCCTTTTTATACTTCATTACTTGTCTCAATATGATATCCATTCTCACGAATATCTTTAAATCACAGTAAATTTCTTTGAGACATATATGACAGTAATGCCTTTTTATACTGATTTTCTTCCTCTTAGTAGTACTATGTTAGCTCTTCTGGAGCCATCAATTATCTTTGTACTACCATATATTGTAATAATATTATAATCATTTACAATCAAATATATTTATAAGTAAAAGTTAAATATGTTAGAACACACACACACACTGAAATAAACACACTAAAGTAAATTATAACGAGTCAGATACTTTAGTTAGTTTGGGTTTCTTCCCCACCATCTGGATTGAGAAAATCTGATATATCCAGATGTGTACTTGCATATGGATCTTGATTCACATCATTGTTTTTATAGACAAAATTTGTTTCGACATCTTTCCCTTTATTCAGCATTGATGCTTGATACAACTTAACAAGATGTTTAGGCGTACGATAGGTACGGGCTCGATGGCCTATCATTATGCACCGATAACATAAATTCTCAATTTTATCGGTTGCTCAATTTGTCTAGTCGATGATACTTCATTATTACCTTCTCTATTCCACTTCTGGTGGCGAGAAATATTTCCATTATTATTGGGGTGATTGTCATTATGATACCGATTATAAAATTTCCCTTGACTACACCCGCGATTACGTCCACGGCCACGTTCTAGGCCTCACCCAGTATTATCATATATACTCGCGTTCACTTCAGCGAATGGAGTAGATCCCGTGGGGCGGGATTCGTGGTATTTCAATAAGATCTCATTATTTTTCTCGGCCACATGAGATCAATTCCGAATTTCTTTAAAAACATTTTTCTCGATATTGCTACTGCATGAGTATATCGAAGATAAAATGTGGAGAAAATTTTCTCTAGCATATCATTATCAGTTATTATTTCTCCACATAGTTTTAACTGTGATGCAATTTTAAACATCATTCTCTAGCATATCATTATCAGTTATTATTTCTCCACATAGTTTTAACTGTGATGCAATTTTAAACATCATAAAATTATGTTCACTTATTATTTTAAAATCCTGCAAACATATATAAGATATAATATTGAAATAACTTGAAAATAGACTAGGTAGATCTTACCGATACCGTACCTACTTCGGTGACTATAGCTCAGGATCTGGAACTAGAACGAAGTCGTGCTGATAACGTGTTATAAAACTGGAGAACCAAGAGCAGAATCTCAATTGAAAATATTTTATTTCCAGACTATTATATATATATATATATATATATATATATATATATATATACATACTATAAAAATTTTGGGCCCCTCTCCCGGCAAAGGCCCTGGGTGGGCGCCTCACATGCCCTCCCCCTTGGGCCGGCCCTGATAATAAGTGTTACTTTTGTTGGGAGGAAAAAAAGGTTGGGGGTGCCAAAAAATAAAAAATAAAAATAAAAATAAAAAGAAGAAGAAGGGAGGCTCCTGTCGCACGGTGCAACCGTTGCACAGGAGACCTCTTCTTAAAGTTTAGGGTAATACTAATATTAAAAAGTTGATTTTTTTATAATTTATGGAAAAACTAATTTTCCCCAAAATCTTATATATATATATATATATATTAAAGTTGGTGAGGAGGGCTATGAGTTTGACATGTATACATGTCTTAGTGAAAGCTTGAATTTGGAGAAGCCACATCAACATCATCCTAAAATGTAATGACTTTTGATATTCTCATTCTTAGCTAATACTATTAGTTAATCATATTAGTAATTATATAAGTTAACTATTACTATTAATAGTATAAGTTAACCATTACTATTAATAGTATAAGTTAACCATTACTATTAATAGTATTAGTTAACAATAGTATGATGTCGAATGAAACCTTGAGATTATGACCGAACGGAAAACAAGATACAATGGGTTACGAACCCTGGATAAATTGCTCTTCGGCAAATTTACTCTTTTCAATATTCAATAATCAAAGTCTAATTTTCGGATTACACATTTAGACCTATTTTATAGTGCCTATAAAACTTGAGAATTAAGAAATAACCTCCTAAAATAAAGCCTAACCTATAAGGTAACATATTAGGACTCAAAAACTAGTAAATTGACTCAAAATCTATTCTAAAACCACCTATAATTCTACTAGGAATATTAATTCCGAAAATACTAAAAAGGATACTAATAATAAAAATAAAAGTTTAAATATATTACAATATTAATCTTCATTGTTGCTGAACACATTCTGCTTCCATAATTCATTGCTTGATCAACTTTATACTCATACTGCATCATTCTCTCCTTAGAAAAAATTCGACCTCGAATTTTGGTTGTTGCTACTGAAATTAACTCTTGAAATTCAGTCTTCAACCGTTGACGAACTGTGTATTTAACGTTACTTTTCAGCACACCCATCCAATCAGCCCAAGAATATGTAACATAATCCTCAAGGAACAATTTCTTGATAGGTTCATGATAAATCTGACCCGAGAACAATAAATCAAATGGATCTTCATACGTAGAAAAACACTTAACGAATCCAAAATTCCACATCAATTCATCGTAAGGCAATTTTAAACAAGGTGTTTTTGGATCAACCGAGTATGATGTCTCCGCTTTACAAAATTCGCAGTCACATGTGTCAAAAACCGGAGGTTTTGACCAATCAACAAAGTTATCAAAATTTGCAGAAAAAACGAAAGGTGATGATAAATCATCAAAAACCCTTTCAACAGTATCAATAGATAATGGGTCGCAAAATTCATCAAGAAGTGCCTTACCTTCCACCCTTGGACTCTCGATCTCTGTATCGATATCCTCTGAAGGATTTGCCTTGTTCCTGAACCCAATTTCTTGATCCCGGATGAAGGGAGTGACCCCTTCTTGAAACTCCATGTCCTCAAATGATACCTCTGAATCCGAACCCATACCCGGTGGATGCTCAATAGCCCCTTCCATGCGTGCTTGGAAATTCTGGAGTTATTGAATCTGCCTTCGCATCTCGTCTATCTCAATATCACGTAGGTCACATTTGCGATGATGATCGTCCTTATGGGGATCCACTCCACGGTCCCTTCCGCGACCACCTCTTCCGCCACGAACACCACGCCCTCGTTCGGCCATCAATATCGATACCCGCCAGGAATCTGATACCAAATGATGTCGAATGAAACCTTGAGATTATGACCGAACGGAAAACAAGATACAATGGGTTACGAACCCTGGATAAATTGCTCTTCGGCAAATTTACTCTTTTCAATATTCAATAATCAAAGTCTAATTTTCGGATTACACATTTAGACCTATTTTATAGTGCCTATAAAACTTGGGAATTAAGAAATAACCTCCTAAAATAAAGCCTAACCTATAAGGTAACATATTAGGACTCAAAAACTAGTAAATTGACTCAAAATCTATTCTAAAACCACCTATAATTCTACTAGGAATATTAATTCCGAAAATACTAATAAAAAGGATACTAATAATAAAAATAAAAGTTTAAATATATTACAATATTAATCTTCATTGTTGCTGAACACATTCTGCTTCCATAATTCATTGCTTGATCAACTTTATACTCATACTGCATCATAGTAGTTACTATACAAGTTAAATATTACTATTAATAGTATTAGTTAACTACAATAGTTACTATACAAGTTAAATATTACTATTAATAGTATTAGTTAACTACAGTAGTTACTATATTAGTTAACTATTAATATTAATAGTATTATTTAACTATAATAGTTACTATATAAGCTAATTATTACTATTAATAGTATTAGTTAACTATAATAGTTACTTTATAAATTAGTTTTTATTATTAATAATATTAGTTAACTATAATAGGCTATATACATTAACTATTACTATTATTAGTATTAGTTAATTGTAATAGTTATTATATAAGTTAAAGTATTAATTTTTAATATTAAGTAATCATAACAGCTACTATATCAATTAACTATTACTATTAATGGTATTAGTTTATTATAATAATTATAATAATAATAATTATTATATATATTAATCATTGTTATTAATATATATTAACAATTACTATCAATAATATTAGTTAATTATAATAGTTGTTATAATAATCATAATCATATATATTAATTATTTTTACTAATGATATCGTTAAAATGATGATTACTGTATTAGTTAACTATAGTTAAAATATATTTTTTAATACATAGTATTGGTTTTCCCTGCAGAGCACGGGTTACCTGCTAGTATACTCAATGATTAATGGAGTATATTAAAATGAAGATTACTTCCGTAAAAATAGGCGAATGGAACATTTAATGTTGGAAGCAAGTAGAAGCAAGGCTCATTAACACCGTTCAATTCTTTATGAACATGGATTGCAGTTTAGCCAGAAGAAAAGTAGGTCCACATCCATGGAAATTGCTAGATTGTGTTCATCTTATTATTTATATAAGAAATAAAAACAAAACCCATGTTGGGTATCTCAACTACCATAGTTATGTGTTGAAGGGGCAAGGGGCACAACGATTACTTCTTCAGCCACGTTTGTGTCTTGTGCCTGTTGGAGACAATTATCCTATATCGGGAATTAACTAGCCACGCATTGATTGTATAAAGATTTTGGGCTACTCCTCCCATAGCCAATTGGTTTTGGGATGGAATTGAACCTCAGACTTTATCATGGTATCAGAGCTAACCCGTTACACCTACATGCCCAACGACCCACGATATTGCTCCGCGCCACCTGTAACAAGTCCACGTGTTTCAGACTTTATTAGTGACAAGATATGTAGCATGACAAGAATGTCAGAAGAACTACCATTATTAAGAAACTAGGAAGGAAAAAAAAGAAAGATTAAAAGGTGTTCAACAATTCTTATTACTTGTCATTTGCACTCATTCTGAGTCCACAACACTTATTGTTTCGTTTTTTAAGTTTAGTATTAGGAGATATTGTTTTGTTTTTTAAGTTTAGTATTAGGAGATTTTCATTCATCAATTGTCTATTCTATCACAAATACTTATAGAGTCTATTATAGAGCAGTGGTGGAGCCAGAAATTTTCGTCAACGGAGGCAAAAATAATATTAAAATAAATTAACTGTACTTTCATTAGTAGGAAAAAAAATCTAGTGTATTATTACTTTTATCTCAAAGGAGAAAATTTCAATAAAATGCACTAAACCCCCCAAACTATTGTAAATTTTGCACTAGTAAATTTTATTTTTATGTTTTAAAAATACAACTAGTAGTACTCCCGTGCGATGCACGGGGCGTTACTAAACAACAACATAAAAAAAAAAAATTAATGAATAGGTAATTTTAATACATTCAAAATAATCTTTAAATATGATGTTCTTACCACAAACATGAAAAACACGATCAACATTGTTGAAAAACATACATTATAGAATCATTAAAGTAAACTGTATCTTTTTAAATCACAAAGGGATAATTATATCATCTAAATTTAAAATTTGAATTTATAAATAAAAATTAATTTATTATAAGGAAACAGAGAGTTAATTAAAAATAATTAAAACCAAAAAAGTAATAAATTAAAAATTTATAAAAAATTGTATAATAAAGATGATGTACAAAGACATATTTGAAATATAGAGAATTATCAATTAGAAAATAATGTTGAGAATTCTTCAAATTCATTTAAGAAATTAGAAAAGAAAACAAATAAATTTCACACTAAAACATTTGATTTCTCACAAATAGAAAAGAGATAAGATTTCAGACGGAAAAAGAGTAAGGATAAGATTGTTTATATGTGAGTCCAATTAATT